>JAJKFL010000002.1:39723806-40923806 GCA_021186555.1 Reticulitermes speratus | reverse complement strand
TAAAGCACACATGCGGTCAGACAGTGCGTGTCTTGATAGGCTTCAGCGTGCCTTTGCACACATATAATTATTGTTCGTGTTAATTTGCTTTTGAAATCGCAGATATTTACAGTGACGTCAGGACGGTACGTCACTAAATAAACAAGTAACTGACTCCTTGAGAAGCTGCTAACACTCACAGATCTACATCCTGTAGAATCCGGAAGTTTGTAACGGGGTTCGTAACAAAACTCCACTGGACTTCAATACAGAACCGTCTGAATACAACTCATAACCGCACGCCATATTTCTTTAACTCGTACAGGGCAGTGCCACTTCCTTTGACATAAAAACACTGTAATTTACACACACAGTATACGAGTACTTACGAGTTTCGTATGATTGTGACAACACACAGCGATTATTTCCCTACATACAAAAAGGTTCGTATTTGTAATGGAGATTTAGCATGTTTACTGTGAGGTAGGAAATTAATTTATGTCGCGTTGATGTTTCAGTATTACTAAATATATTACCGTCGAACATAACAACCCTTGATTTTATCAATAATGCTACATGTTTCGGTCCTTCTGTAACCGGCAGTTCGTGTTCGAACCCCGAACATGTCGATTACGAAATGTCACCATTTATTTTGGCAGACAAATTGGGGTTTATGAGAATAACATCTGGCTTGAGAAATTAGGGGAGTAAAGTAAATTTAGAAAGCGACACAGGCGACTACCACTTCAAGGACGGTAGGGACATGTCGCGGTGTTTCTTTGTAAGGTCCCATGCTCCGCAAGGGAAAGTTACTGGTAACCCACCCCATGATAGTCGTTTGTTTGCGAGCTTGGGGGTCTGCTACCGAGATGAGAGCGGTCCAGCGAGCTGTTGGGTCTAGCCAATCAGGCTTAAAGGTTTGAAAGATATTTCGGCAATGTAGAGAAAAGTTTGCGTGAAGGGGGAAGAATGTAGAGAGGAGAGAGTGTTGAGAAGCGGAGAGGTAAAGACACAGGACTGCGTAGTAGAGGCTGAGGGCTAGTTTTTCAAGTGCCGTCCTTAATCATAAACTTAAAAAGCAAATAATTGTAATAGACTGCAACGTTACGAGAATATCAATAAAGATGTATGCACAGTTATTACTAGTTTAATTGTGAACGACTGGTGAACTGAGTGCGGGCGCTGTGTTGCCTACACGTAATATTCCTAATGACGATAAGACCTCGTGCCTCCGCCGACACCGAGCTAGCCACGCTACCAAACTGAACGGTAACACTTCTTACGGACAGTCATCAGACATATAAATACATATCCAAAACACAAGTATATATGCCAGTTGAATACTATCAATTTGCGAGCTCGCAAATTTTACAACCTTGTTTTCACTTTTGTGTAGCATAAAGTGGTGAATGTTTTCTTGTATAATTCATCGGTTAAAATATTTCTATAAAATTAGTTGTGTTTCTAAAAACAATGCTTAATTACGTTGGTTAAAATATTCAGCGTTCCTGGTGTACGTATGGGCGAAACTTAAAACAAGATTGTAAAGTTTGTGAGCTCGCAAATTAACAGTATTCAACTGCCATACATGTTTGTGTTTTGTATATGTATTTATATGCCTGATGACGGTCTGTCAGAAGGACCGAAACACGAAGCGTTGTGATACAAGCAATAAAGAGTTGTTATGGTCGACTGCAGCACACTGAAATGTCACGACATAACGGGATGAACTCCATTAAAATCGTTTTGATGGCTTTTGCGTTCTAAAACCTTCACGCGAATTTCAGTTTCTTGCTCAGATCTGCTAAGCCTAGTCTTTTACTCTTTGGGGTTTAAGGCTAAAATCTCGCTAAAAATGGTCGTATTTGTCTCATTTCAGAACTTGCTCCATTTAAGTGACAACTGCTTCCTTCCATATCCGTTACAGTTCATTGGTCACTAATAATCTCGCAATTCGACGCCATTTGAGCCACTCAACGTTGGTACATAATCCACAGCTATGATAGATACGGGACTGATAATATGGAAATGTTTCGAAACACGACCAGCGTGTTCCGTATATCGGCCGTTGGAACTTGGCAACAGGCTGAGTTGTTTTTAGGGAACCCTCGCTGCCACCTCCATTGCCACTACTAGGGCAGCCAACCACACTGCAGCAGCTTCAGTCGGTCGCTATGAGTGGCGCTGAGTGCCCGTGCGAGTGTGTTACGTAACGTGTGCTTGTGTTGCTGCCTGCTAGTTGCCTAGAAACAGCTCGCGATGCAAACGGTACCCTCACGACACAAGCTGTTCAAGAGAAGTGTTACGGTGCCGGACGAAACGTTCAGAAGTCGGTTTGTGGTAAGATTAGACACCACCAGCTATTATTACTGTAAATGAATGTGATCGGAAAATATGAAGTGACCCACTTGGGAAACCTGGGCGTGGGCCCAGTGTTATTCCCTTTCAAAGCACGTAATCTATGTACGAGCTCTTTCGACATACACAACTCTGCTCTTTGCCCACACCATGTACGAGTATGTATTCATGTATTGCGTATTATTCAAACAGTGAACACCAGTTATATCCCTATCTAGCGATCGGCCATGTAATGTGACTGTGAGGTAGGAACTGATTTTAAAATAAGGCGAAATTTATGCGAATAAACTTCGCCTTATCGAAGATTAAATGGAGCTTTTTGACATAGAGTGTGAAGGTATGGATTGGATTCATCTGACGCAGCACTTGATCCGTATATGAGAAAAAAAACGAATCTTCGGTTTCGATAAAAGATGGAAAGTTTGTCAATTAACTGAGCCACAGTTACCAGCTTCTCAAGAAGTTATCTGCGTCAGTGTTTGCACCTCGCTCCCCCCCCCCCCCCCCCACCCACCGGGCCCATGCTATTTTTACGATTCCCGAAATTCCGTTGCCATCATGTCGGTGAAACACCAAGGACCTATCTTTGAAATGTTAAGGCATTATCTTATCTTAATTACGTCACATGTGGACTTGACATTGTTTTTCTTTTTATTGTAGGCGGAAATAAAAAAATAGTCGCTTCCCCTATATTCCAACCCCGAAACGAACAGAGAACCCACAGCGATATTATGAAGTTCACGGCGTACCGTTCGCAGTACGCATTGTAGACATGGCTGTTAAACAGTGCGCAAGTAGTTTTTGGGATGTGTTTCGGATCTTTATTCCCAGTCCTTTTCAGTTACATGAGTAAATTTTAATTTCGTAATTCCTTAAAGGTTTTCGCTACCATGTGTTGTGATATTGACAAGGGAGGTACGGCTATCCACGGTGAAGAACACGTGATACTGTTTATAGTTGTTAGGATCCCCTTGCAGTTTGCACAATTTTGTTACCAGGGGATCCTGAACTGATCACACGGCTGCGTATAGGATCGGCCATATCTTCGCGTTTATCTGGCTTAAGATTAGTTTTCTTAATCTGACCACATTTATCGCTCAGTTTGCTGCCTTTTTCTGGTAGACGGAACTGAAATTATGCAGACTTTTCTAGTACATTCACAACGAAAACTACAAACATGGACATGATGGTTTCACCGTGTCAGTCTGTCCGTCCGTGTATCCGGATGTAATAATTCTAGACATGCTACGTGTAGGTGTTTGAAATAAACATTACGCTGCCCTAGCGTACTAAAAATGTTTCGACATATTCCGGTTTTGGTTAAAACCGTACAAGAGTAATGAATGTTAGTTAATACGCGAGCGTGAGCGTGATGTTTGATAGTTTTGGGACCTACGGAAGATAACTAATTCTGTTCGTGCAGTTCGCCTGCTTTTGTTAAGGCAAAAGGAATGTAGGACGTTTGTGATGGACTACCTTGTAACTAGGAAGGGGAAAGCAACGGACGCTTACATAATTATGTAGGAAAACCTTGAGAGTCAGCATCCTTGAGACCAAGGAAAAGTATGAATGATAATATGAAGATGGGTTGTGGGTAGGTGGGATTTATGTAAGTAGTTACTTATAATTCTCTCTTTGTAATTAATACTTCGTTTTTTCTGGTTTACTTCCCTTCCTTGTTATTGCTGCATTCCATACATTTTTCTCTCATTATTTTCACCCTGCTTTACCGGCAGCAACTGGCCACCCTGACACCGGTTCTCGCCCAGGTATCCCACTAGCCACTGTACGTGTCTCTCTTCCCCCCCCCCCCCCCATACCCTCCATCACGCTGTTTTGATTTTTTTTTTCTAATTTATTTATCTATATTTTTAATGTTTATTGTTGGTTTATTTGTATTTTATTCATTTAGCTTATCTTTATATTTTCCTCCCTTACTGTTACTCCATTCCATCCAGCTGTCTTAGCTGGTTGCATTCTCGGTACCCCTAGCTCCCTTACGTTGTCTCTATCCACCCCTCTCTCAACGTATTCTACCCTACTGGCTGTCCTCACGCCTACTAATTGCTACCCCGCGCGCACTTTCCATGACCTACGTTATAGGTTGCTGGCTTTCTTTCTATCCTGCTCGGACTCTTGACCCGTGAAGATGGGACAGATACGTTGTCCTGAAACGTCGGTAAACAATTACCACACGACGACGCGTAATATCCCAGAAGAGCGCAGATCTGACTCAGGATAGTCTGCAGCTCTGTTTATGCTGCCACTTTGCTCTCGTAGTTATTTACAGGCGCTTAATTTGACATTATTTGATAATAACATTGTTTGCCACACAATATTGTAACTAAAAATAATGTTTACTTCTGTTGCGTGAAAAAGTGACATAATCAAATATTTGGGGGAGGGTAGTAAATGCTAAAGAATCTACATTCTAGAAGAAATTAAGTGCAAATTAATTTCGAAGGGCTGGCCTCCCTTCAGTTCAGCATATGTTATCTTCCCGTTTGCGATATATTCGTAGAACGTAACTAGACGTGCAATGTGCGTATAAACGTAACATCAAGGCGCGTTCGCGTAACCATTGTTGCCGTGGAAAAATAATATGTATTACACATTGTCAGTGTGTTTCTGTAGCCTTAGTTGTCCAGCATGCAAGCGCGTGCCGCGTATTGTATTGTCAGCTGTGGTCCTGTCGGCTCTACCATATTTTTCCACATTATCTCATAAACGGCACGATTTTCGGAAAAAAGGTATCGAACATAAAATGTGTTTTTGACTTTCTCTACAACTTTTGTCTGAAACATTTCTCATTCTGAGAAGAACTCAACGAGATATTGTCATAAATGTACATAGGTCTTCATGTAAAGTAGCCGTTATTCTTGTCAGATTTTAATCAAACTTGAATTTTTTCTACAGATTTTCGAGAAATACCCAACTATCAAATTTCATGAAACTCCGTCCAGTGTGAGCCGAGTTGTTCCATGCGGACAGACAGACGGACAGACATGACAAAGCTAATAGTCGCCTTTCGCAATTTTGCTAACACGCCTAAAACCTAATAAAGAGCATCACCAATTAGTTCGTCGACGGTGTTAAACAGAGTTCTGACACTAACTTACAAGGCAACGCTAGGCCCAACGTTAAGCGATAAAAGCTGTATTTGCAAAATGTGAAGGGAGAAGACGCAGTCTTCAGAGATGAATGTCAGATGGGCTGGTCCGGGAGAGGGTGCATTGGCGGGCTGTTTTGAACGGGGCAGTGAGCCGTCGGGGTCTGCAAAGAGCGGGAATTACGTGAGCAGCTGCGCTTCTGAAGAGAGCTTTTCGATTAACAGCGGTACAAAGTAACACCACTCAGAACCAATCTGCTGTGTAGCGGATCGCTGTTGAAGTTGAAAGTCTGTAATAATGGAAGCATTATTAAGAAAGGGCATGTTATCAGCATGTTGTCTGCAATAATAATGCCATTCTGCCGAATGCCACGGTCCAGTGGAAGCTTAATTGGGTCCAGTGACGTAATGGGGAGGGGTGGGAGTGGTGCAGCCCCCCCCACCCCAGGCAGCACAGTTGAAGTTGCGGAAAAATGAATATTTTAAATGAAAAAATAAAGAGTTTCAGCACTAAACAGATTTTCAATTACTGAGCCGAACGTAAGGAAATTCTATAAATACGTAACTGTGATTTGCTTAACAGTTCATGGTCTCTCCTAGGGGGCGGCTACACAGGAACATCTACGTTCTTTCCGGCAGTCAGGCAGCGATCGAGGCCTTTGACAGCTTCCAGATAAATTCCAAATTAGTCTGGGACTGCCATCAATCCCTGGTGAAACTGGCAGAACATAACAGGATCCAACTGGTATAGGTGCCAGGACACATGGGAATTGATGGAAATGAAATATCTGATCAGTTAGCCAGTCAAGGCTCCCCACATTCACTCACAGGACCTCAGCCTGCATTTGGTATATCTGCAAAGGTTGCCAGGGGGTGATCAGGGTCTGGACGAGTAGGAAACACGAGGAGCATCGCAGTCCATACGTGGACAAAGGCAGGCTAAGGTAAAGGTAAAGTTCTCCCAAGAACAGGCCATGAAGGCCCAGAGGGGGAGTAGAGGTATAGCTCTACATCTTTCTTTAACCCCGGCATTAGATGAGGGTGAGTGGTCAACTCCACGCCCCGGCTGCTTTACCCCCGGTAATGACCCGGTATCCATTGTATAGGAGGCTGGGTGGGCCCCAGGGAACGGTCTGGACGACTGCAGAATATCTTGCCCCCACTGGGATTTAATCCCGAACCGTCCAGCCCGTAGTGAGTCGCTATACCGACTGAGCTATCCCGGCCGTAAGGCAGGCTAAGGGCTTTCGTAAAAAAAACGCTCTGCTAAGAAAGCTGGGGAGTTACTGAGCAGAAAGCAGCTAAGATTACTGAGAGGGTTGCTGACAGGACACTGTCAATTAAAAGGACACCTCGTATTTAAACTGGATCTGGTAAACAGTCCCGAGTGTAACAGATGCAAGCAGGCATGTGTAACGGCATCACATGTTCTTTGTAACTGTGAGGCTTTGGTCACACCAAGATTCAGACACCTGTGTCGTCATTTTATGAAACCAGGTGACTTTGAAGACATCTCTGTCAGCAAGATACCGCACTTTGTTCAAGGTGTGGCACAGCTGAATGAATGAGATAAAAGGTTGCACGACGGTCGATAAGGATCGAAGTGCACAGGTCACTGTGGTGTCCGCCCTTCTGTGTTCTGTTGTATTCTTGGGGCGGCCGCTGTGATTACTCAGCCCAGGCGCCAAAAAATCCCAGATACGCCACTGATTACGACGTGCTGGATTCTAATCTTTGTTGCCCTGATGCAGGGACGGACTAACGGACGGGTCAACCAGGCAGCCGCCCGGGGCACCAAGACATCACTGGAATAAACGGAAATATGGTGCTAGTAAACTGAGGTTTCCACAAGCGAAAGAATTGCTCCGAAAATTATCAGCAGTTTGGGCACGCGCTCTCAAAAAGTTTCGCCAGCCCTGTTCTAGGCCGAAAAAGTTTAAATAATATCGGTTTCAAGGGGCGCCAAAATATTGGCCTGTCCGGGGCGCCCACATGTCTCCGGCCGGCCCTATCCTGATAGAAACAAGCCATTTGTATGATTAGGCTTATATTGAAGGATAATATTAAAATGGTTATTTAGAAAATTAGATATGATGATGTGGAGTGGATTGAGATGGCTTGGTATGGGGTCAACTGGCATACTGTTGCAAACACGGTCATGAACCTCTGGGTTACGTAAAAGGTGTGGTATTTTCTCATCAGCTGAGCCACAACCGGTTTTTGAAGACGGACTTTGCTTCGTAGAGTTACAGCTTTATCTTCTGTATGCAGTTTGTCCTTTGTTGTTTCTTCTGGTTTCTTCTATGGCCTTGTGCATGAAATTATTGTTGACATTTGCCGTGAAGGTAATCGCAAACACAATAACGGAACATCTGGTTGAGAACCCCAAGCAGTAAGACTCTTGTATTTAGTGCTGCACTGGCTAACTGCACGCACATAGATCTTATCCTTTTACTCCAAATAAGCACAGTGGTCAGAGGCTTTAACATTCCAAATATCCTAATTTTGGCCACACATTGGTTTTTTTTTTTTTTTTTTTCGCATGATTCGCACAATGAAGAGTCACTGTGTCCCTAAACAGCGTTAACAAGCTGGAACTTTTTTTTTGCAATGATCCATAACTGTGCATTGAACAGTTAGATATGGCGACTAATACCAACAAATGCACCAAAGTTTATGAAAATATATTATAAAACGTAGTAATAATACCTCCTACACGTTTCGGCCACTCATGTGGCCATCCTCAGGGAGGTGCGTTACGAAGAATAAATACATAGAGATGTTACGAAAGTTTGTGAACCAATGTACATGTAAAATATTGAATACTAAATTTTGCATGTAATTTTAATATTTCGTGTTTTACGTGTGCATTGGTTCACAAACTGAGCAAGTCGAAACGTATGTAGGGTATTTTAATAATGATAAAAGGTTAATTTATACCTTTATTGACGGTTTTGTGCATTTGTTGGTGACTTATTGCTGATTACATAAATGATATTTATTTACAAATAATGTGTACAGAAGACTGAGATCTCAAACGTTTACAGGCTTCTGACATGCATAACATATGAACAGATCCCTGAGTGAGTTTTGAAATTTTATTAATTTCAAGCTAAGATTTGTAACTATTTTTTCTTTGTCAATTAACAGCCAGTATAGAATAGTGTCGTTGTGTTTTACAATGTTTATTCCAGCAACTGCTTAATAATTAAATACAAATCATACAATCATATAATAAGTCTCCAATGTCGTGGTTGTTTTTCGTGTGTGTGGCTTGTGTTAATTTTTAAAGTTTCAGATTAATATTAGTAGATTAGGCCCAAGTAAAATTAGTGCAGAACCAACGATAATGCATGTCAAAGACATACAGTATTAATGCAACCATGTCTCCGGATATAAACTTGTTGTTACTGCGGTATTTATGGTCACTGAGCTGCTAAGTTCTTTTGTAGTGTCCCAACTGTAAGACAGACTTACTACGCGGTCTGTGGATTGGTACGCCACATTTACCGTTGGATAGACAGAAGGAGGAGGAGAGGAATATCCTACATACAATAAAAAGAAGAAAGGCTAACTGGATTGGTCACATCTTGCGTAGAAACTGCCTTCTGAAACACGTGACTGAAGGACAGTTAGAAGAAGGGATAGAAATGACGGGAAGACGAGGAAGAAGGCGTAAGCAGCTACTGGATGACCTTAAAGAAAAGAGAAGATACTGGAAATTGAAAGAGGAAGCACTAGATCGCAGTCTATAGAGAACTCGCTTTGGAAGAGACTACGGACCTGTCTTAAGACAGACTACAGAATGATGAGGCTACGGACCTGTCGTAAGACAGACTACAGAATGAAGAGGCTACGGACCTGTCGTAAGACATACTACAGAAGATGAGGCTACAGACCTGTCGTAAGACAGACTACAGAATGAAGAGGCTGCGGACCTGTCGTAAGACAGACTACAGAATGATGAGGCCACGGACCTGTCGTAAGACAGACTACAGAATGAAGAGGCTACAAACCTGTCGTAAGACAGACTACAGAATGAAGAGGTACGGACCTGTCGTAAGACAGACTACAGAATGATGAGGCTACGGACCTGTCGTAAGACAGACTACAGAATGAAGAGGCTACGGACCTGTCGTGAGACAGACTACAGAATGAAGAGGCTACGATCGTGTCGTAAGACAGACTACAGAATGAAGAGGCTACGGACCTGTCGTAAGACAGACTACAGAATGAAGAGGCTACGGTCGTGTCGTAAGACAGACTACAGAATGATGAGGCTACGGACCTGTCGTAAGACAGACTACAGAATGATGAGGCTACGGACCTGTCGTTAAGACAGACTACAGAATGATGAGGCTACGGACCTGTCGTTAAGACAGACTACAGAATGAATGAAGGCAGAAGGTCAATGTTCAGGGGATTCCCAGCTGACACAAAGGGGGCGTATTATAGCGTATTATACTTGATGCAGGAAATTTTATAAAGATGCTGAATTCTATCTGTGAACATCGTGTTGCCTGCGATATGTGACTTGGTACGTCAGACTTTCTTTCTGACAAATGGTGGATCGGAAAATACACGTAGGTCGGAATCACATTAAACGTTTTGAAATGTGGTGCTGGAGAAGAATGGAGAAGATCAGTTGGACCGATCGTGTGAGAAATGAAGAAGTATTACATAGAGTGAAGGAGGAGAGGAATATCGTACATACAATAAAGAGAAGAAAGGCTAACTGGATTGGTCACATCTTGCGTAGAAACTGCCTTCTGAAACACGTGATTGAAGGAAAGATAGAAGGGACGAGAAGACAAAGAAGATGTGCGCAGCTACTGGATGACCTTAAGGAAAGAAGAAGTTACTGGAATTTGAAAGAGGAAGCACTAGATCGCGCTGTCTGGAGAATTCGCTTTGGAGAACGCACAGGACCTGTCGTAAGACAGACTACGTAAAGAATCAGATCTCCTCAAATTTCAGATTGGACAAAATTTTGGATTTTGAATAACTTTTTTTTTTAATTCTTGAACTGCATCACTGGTGTCATCTTGCGAAGCAGCATTGCCCCACCATTTGTCCGAAAGAAAGTCTGACGTACCAAGTCACATATCGCAGGCAACAGGAATTTCACAGATCAAATTCAGCATCTTTATAAAATTTCCTGCATCAAGTATAATACGCTATAATACGCCCCCTTTGTGTCAGCTGGGAATCCCCTGAACACTGACTTTCTGCCTTCATTCATTCTGTAGTCTGTCTTACGCAAGGTCCGTAGCCTCTTCCAAAGCGAGTTCTCTATAGACTGCGATCTAGTGCTTCCTCTTTCAATTTCCAGTATCTTCTCTTTTCTTTAAGGTCATCCAGTAGCTACTTACGCCTCCTTCCTCGCCTTCCCGTCATTTCTATCCTTCCTTCTAACTTTCCTTCAATCACGTGTTTTAGAAGGCAGTTCCTACGCAAGATGTGACCAATCCAGTTAGCCTTTCTTCATTTTATTGTATGTACGATATTCCTCTCCTCCTCCTTCTGCCTATCCAACGGTAAAGGTGGCGTACCAATCCACAGACCGCGTAGTAAGTCTGTCTTACAGTTGGGACACTACAAAAGGATTTAGCAGCTCAATGACCATAAATACCGCAGTAACAACAAGTTTATATCCGGAGACATGGTTGCATTAATACTGTATGTCTTTGACATGCATTATCGTTGGTTCTGCACTAATTTTACTTGGGCCTAATCTACGAATATTAATCTGAAACTTTATAAATTAACACAAGCCACACACACGAAAAACAACCACGACATTGGAGACTTATTATATGATTGTATGATTTGTATTTAATTATTAAGCAGTTGTTGGAATAAACATTGTAAAAAAACACAACATTATTCTATGTTGGCTGTTAACTGACAAGAAGAGTTTACAAATCTTAGCTTGAAATTAATTAATTTTTGTGACTCAGAGATTGTTTCATGTGTTAGACATGTAAGAATCCTGTAAACATTTAAAATACCATTATTCTATACATATCATTTGCAAATAAATGACCTTCATGAATTTTTTCACTTGAACCTGAGCGTGGCTGGAAGTGAACACGTCGAAACATGTAGTCTACTTAATTCTGTATATTTATAATTCAGGAATAAGGAAGAAACAACTTGTATCAAGGTGAAATCTGCTTCTTTAAGAAATTCACACACCCATCGGATTCAGAGCGAAGCTTCACGTACTCTCTTTAGTTAAAAACATAATTCTTATCTCTGAAATGTTATCGTGCATTATCAGCAGGACAAGACTCAGAGACCTGTCACATTAAACAAACCTTATTTATTCCATACGCAGGAAATTATTTCAGAGTTAGTTACCAAAATGTTTTAAGGCCTTTAGACTCGTTTTGGAGAAGGTATGCAACACGTGTCTCAGCCTTCACGTGCGCTCAGGGGTGCATGCAGAAGAGAAGAAGAAGTTAAAGTTAAGGAGGGCAGCTACATTTTGATTTGTCCGTTAACATACTCCCTCTTGAATTAAATTCGTAAGATTAAGGAATTTGTGATATTTAAATCAAAGTGCCGTCGCTCATACAATATTGCATCAACAGTTAACATAAATCTGAAAAACACTCTTACAAACTAAGGTGATTATGTAGTCTGAGAGGTACACAGATTAGACACTCTAAGTTTACAAACTCCATATTCATTCACTCTACTATCGTTTCCCTTTAAAACCAGTTCACTTTCTCTCTCTTTCTTTCACTGGTCCTTCTCAAACAAATTTCTTCCGGTCCCATTCTTCTACCTGCTACAATTTCTGTCTTAATGAAAGCTTGAAATGTTTTAACACTTCTGCCAATTATTCTTTTCTTATGTTTTTCTACTTCTATATCAATTTATCCCTAATTAGACAGTGAACTTATTATCTCTCATCATTGCCTTCAATGAATGGCAAAAAATGATTACTTACTTCAATTAAACATAGCAAATATGAATGATTACATCTAATTAATTCCACTGCTGTACTTTGCACTTAGATTAGAAGGCTGCTTTCCTTGAAGAACAATAAAAATAAAATAAAATAATATAATATAAAGCACTGTCTTTCTGATGAACAATTGTAAAGTACAATTTTAGTTATATGTAATTGAAGTCTTCCGCCGTTGTCGTAATGTTGCTTAAAATCTTCTGGGTTGTTACCCGGCGTCGTTTCTTGGTTTATGACCAACGTTTCGGGATACTTGTTTGTCCCAGTCCCTGTCAGAACCTATCACAACACACCACACCTCCCCCTTGTTCCTGATTGGCTCGTCCATTCAATACTGCCCATTGGACCCTACTCCTATATAAACAATGTTCCTTACCTCCTGGCATCCTTTTTTCCTAAGACCCTGAAGATGGGACAAACAAGTGATCCCGAAACGTTGGTCATACACCAAGAAACGACGCCGGGTAACAACCCAGAAGATTCTAAGCAACAAAATTTTAGTTTTTCCTTGCTTACTTCTCGCTCTATCACTGTGAGTTATTTGCTGGTATATCATTGGTACACTGTTTTCACACTTACTACTAGCTTACCAAGGAGTCCTATTCTGATTATCTTCCTGAATGCTTTTCTCGCTTCACTCCCATCGTTCTGCACTCCTATCCAAACATACCTTCGCATGACATGAATAATACACTCTATGAAAATTCCAATTAACATAATTGAATTTTAATCAATTCCTATCATGGAAATTAAACTCGAATTTACTGCAGTGAATCATCTTCTTCAATTGCCCTCTGTTACTTCTCTATATGGTTTGAGTGACTTTAAATTAAATTCACCTTTGCATTTTCCTATCAATTCTCACAATCCATATGTTGCTGGTGGTATATACTTAGTCACGATGTAAGGACCCTCTAAAGCTCTTTGGATCTTCTTCGTTTTCCCTTGTACTGCATCTGAAAGTGGCTGTGACTTGAGTTACACTGTCTTGTAATTTCGGTTTCCATCTTGAGTTTCCACGTCTGCCATTTTGTTTGCGTTGTTTGTCCTTTGTTTCATTCTGTCATCTGCAATTGCTATCTTCTGCTCTACATCTTCCTGTTTCGTTTCCCCTTCTAGTAACTTTGGCAGTAATGTCCCAAAAAAATTAGTTTTCTTTGCTCCAAACATCGATTTAACAGGGTTGTACGACGTAGTACTCGCTACAGAATTGTTTAACCAGTGATCGATATGTGGTGTCAATTCTGCCCATTTCTTGTGATTTGTCGAGCAATATATTCTACAAACTTTTGAGATTTCTGTCGCTGTGGGTCCCAATTTTGGTTTACTTACGATGTGCCCCAAATACTTTATCTCGTGCATGCAGAATCTGCATTTTTTCAAATTTATAGTGAAACCTGTCTCTGTCAGCTTGTTAATTGACAGAGCCTAAATATACTAGATGGCCATCAAAGGTTTTAGAGTATATGATGATGTCATCAACATAGCACATAACATACTCCTCATAACTGGCATCTCGTCCTTGTCTAACTTGGGTGTTCCTTTTAATATTATCTTCCTCTTCTGATTTATTCTTGCCGTCAGTTTTAATTTTCACATCAGCCTTTTCTTTTTTCGCTAAATATTGTCAAATTCAACTCGTTCAAAGCACTAATGTCGTTACGTAAGATGGAACTGGCATTAACAATGTCATCAGCAGCACACACACTACAATTATCATGCTCAAGCACTCCACTACAATTAATGCTGTTAGTACAATCACTCTTCTAATTCCTACCATTCCTTTCACCCTCATTGTTACTACTAATTGTAGCATTAGACGACCCTTGTCTCCTATTGTCTACATTTATGATCTAGCATTGATTTGTACGTGGGCCGGGATAGCTCAGTCGGTATAGCGACTCGCTACGGGCTGGACGGTCCGGGGATCGATTCCGATCCCAGTGGCCGTGCGGTCTAAGGCGTGAGTCTGCGGCCGCTCGCTTACTGGCATTGTGGGTTCGAATCCTGCCGGGGGCATGGATGTTTGTGTTGTGTTTGTTGTATAAGGACGGTAGTATGGAAGTAAGTGACATGAAATGACAGAAGGATTTAAAAGTACAAAATGGATCAAAGGAAAAAACGGGACAGGAAAAAAAAATCCCCGTTGGGGTGAGATTTTCGGCACCCGTTCAAACCGGCCCAGGATCTACCCAGCCTCCTGTACAATGGGTACCGGGTCTCTTTCCCGGGGGTAAAGCGGCCGGGGCGTGGCGTTGACCACCCACCCCCATCTAGCGCCGAGGTTAAGGAAAGAGTAGAGCTACACCTCTACTCCCCCTCTGGACCTTCGTGGCCTGTTCTAGGAGAACTTTACCTTTACCTTTACCACTGATTTGTACTGCCAACAATGCCGCCATCTGATGCCAACTGATAGTCTCTCCTTAACCTTATCGATTTCTTGATTCGGTTTTACTATCTCGGAGTGATGTGACTGTTCTGTGTTGCTATCTTATTACTGTATTACAGTCTGCTGCTTAACTGAAATGCTTTCCATTTCTTTGTTAACTCCCTTATTTACGTGCTCTAGTTTGAGTATTTCTGTGTTGTTCGAAGGTCAGACTCTCTCCCCAAGCCGTCGGAATTTTACTTCTTTCCTGTTCAGCGTTATTTACTGCCGCGGATCTTCTTCGAACCCCACGATGGTGGTTTTCATTTCCTGCTTCGGATTTTCTTCGATCGTCTCATGTCCCACGTTCTGGTCTCTAAATGGCACTGCCATGGCTGTTGCTGGGCTCTTTCGGGCCTCACGTGCTGGTCGCTAACTTCTGTTACTTCTGTGTCTGTTCTTGGACCGTCTAAGAGCCCCACGTGCTGGTCGCGAACTTCTGTTACTTCTGTGTCTGTTCTTGGAGGTCTCGAGCCCCACGTGCTGGTCGATAACTTCTGTTACTTCTGTGTCGGGTCTTGGACCGTCTCGAGCCCCACGTGCTGGTCGCTAACTTCTGTTACTTCTGTGTCTGGTCTTGGACCGTCTCGAGCCCCACGTGCTGGTCGCTAACTTCTGTTACTTCTGTGTCTGGTCTTGGACCGTCTCGAGCCCCACGTGCTGGTCGCTAACTTCTGTTACTTCTGTGTCTGGTCTTGGACCGTCTCGAGCCCCACGTGCTGGTCGCTAACTTCTGTTACTTCTGTGTCTGGTCTTGGACCGTCTCGAGCCCCACGTGCTGGTCGCGAACTTCTGTTACTTCTGTGTCTGGTCTTGGACCGTCTCGAGCCCCACGTGCTGGTCGCTAACTTCTGTTACTTCTGTGTCTGGTCTTGGACCGTCTCGAGCCCCACGTGCTGGTCGCTAACTTCTGTTACTTCTGTGTCTGGTCTTGGACCGTCTCGAGCCCCACGTGCTGGTCGCGAACTTCTGTTACTTCTGTGTCTGGTCTTGGACCGTCTCGAGCCCCACGTGCTGGTCGCCAAATGTTGCTGCCCTCCTTAACTTTAACTTCTTCTTCTCTTCTGCTGCTCTATCCGCAGATATCTGCGTATAGTGAGGGTGTAGCTGCGACTACTCATTTCGGTAGCTCTGAGGTCTACTTGGTGTAGCTGCGACTACTCAGTTCGGTAGCTCTGAGGTCTACTTGGTGTAGCGGCGACTACTCAGATCGGTAGCTCTGAGGTCTACTGGTGTAGCGGCGACTACTCAGATCGGTAGCTCTGAGGTCTACTTGGTGTAGCGGCGACTACTCAGATCGGTAGCTCTGAGGTCTACTTGGTGTAGCGGCGACTACTCAGATCGTAGCTCTGAGGTCTACTTGGTGTAGCGGCGACTACTCAGATCGGTAGCTCTGAGGTCTACTTGGTGTAGCTGCGACTACTCAGATCGGTAGCTCTGAGGTCTACTTGGTGTAGCGGCGACTACTCAGATCGGTAGCTCTGAGGTCTACTTGGTGTAGCGGCGACTACTCAGATCGGTAGCTCTGAGGTCTACCTCTAGAGAATATTGGTTGTGGTGGGCTGTGAGTTGGCTTTGCAACATCTCTCGACTACGTTGAACTAACGACGCTTCTGATGACACTTTTACACATGGTTTTAATTTGGTAAAACTTGCTTGGGCAATATCTGTTACACTGACTGCTGTATTAGATGTGACCACAGGCACTTTGAGGCAAACACACTATATGTTTTACTTTCCACTGTATTTCACAATTTAAGTTTTAAATTTACGACTGATAATTCTTGATATAAACATCACAGTCCCATGCATTTACTTATAAATTTTAAGCCAAATAAACCGCTCTTATCATAATTTCTAGTTATAATTTTTTTCGAGGTACAAAATTAAAGGAGCTCATTAATTTAGCGTCAGTACACTCCCGCATGCCGAAACGGAGTTTTTATAAATTCGTAACAACCACATCATCAGTCCAATCTAGCTTACCCTCTCCGGACTTCCTAACTATCCTATCGGCGGAAATACGAATTTCGGTGTTTCCCATAGGCCAAAATTCAAGTTTTCGTGTTCTAATTTCTAATTGGCTGTCCTAAAAGTTGCCCTGGTATACCCTGAAGTAACTCTGGAATCCCCAAATCCGCGATTACTGATCAAATCGAGTTGTCGCCGTTCGTAACCTCCTACTCAAGAATTTGCTGCTGCAAGAACTGTCAAGTATTGAATTACACAAAGAGGTGCCTGGTCTGAAACTTCGCTAGTTTCTGACAGTTGACAAATGGCAAACCTAATTCTGTCCTTTGACTGTGGTTCGCCGCAGTCATTCCCTCATTCTAGTATGTTCGCTCCTTTAGTACTAGCTTCCCAACGTATCCAACTATCCCTCTGTTAATTATGTCCCGAGACCTCATCCGGCTTCGAACTTGGATTTTCCGGTAACAACATAATATGGGTCTCAGTGGATGACGTTGGATCGTGTGAGACCTTCCCAACAAAACTTTGTTGTTGCTAACCTTTTAAAGCCTAGTTCTTACTTTACGTACCACCAGGTTTGACATTCAACAATTGTACATTGTGCTCACATTGCTTTTATGTGTTTTGTACGGATCTCGGAACAAACTGCAATTTTGTTCCTTATACAACATTAACAGATTGCTTTTGTTTAACCGAGATGGAGAGTGTTTACTGCGCGGTACGGACTGATTCCTTATATAAAACATATTACGTTTCGCCTTTAAATGGTTAAAGTGACATAGATTATTGGACACTTGGGGTCGCTGCATTTTGGCTAGAGGACATGTTTAAATAGCTAGTATAAAACCAGTTCTGCTGGGTTCATATAATAAAGAGATATTCGGAAATTGCCCCCACGTGTGCAAAACGTGTCTTCAACAAGTTTAAACAAACGTTGTTCGTGCATAAGTTTGCTGAGTCAGATTTTCAAAACTGTCAAGATGTTCTGTGGAGATATAACTTGAATCTTATAATCCTTTCCATCTAAAATAAGTCTTGTGAAATGTTTAAAATTGTTCATGTTCCGTGCTGTAAGATAAGTCATATATATGCCAACAACCGAACTGTAATTAGATACAATAATATACAAACATGTGGTAAACCTCCTACATGTTTCGGCCTTTTTGTATCATCTTCAAGGAGGTATTGAACAAAGAAGAATACATCTGTTGGTTTGCAATTCAAATACAGTAATAACTATTACGATGTACATTATGTACTATTATTTTTAAATTTTTTAACCATTGTTGTATCTGTATTTTAACCTCGGTGGACTAGTGGTTAGCGTGCTCGCCACTGGACCCAAGGTTCGCGGGTTCGATCCCGACCGAGGTCGATGGATTTTTAAGATGATAAAAATCAGGAGCACAACTTCCATCGGAGGGGAAGTAAAGCCGTCGGTCCCATGTCGTAGATTTACGGCATGTAAAAGAACCTTACGGGCATGAATAGAGATGTTTCGTAAGCAAAATTGTGGTCATTTCTCACCCAAGTCTCCTGACTGCCTGCCAGATGGCTCTGGCGGTCACATCAGGATCGATAGAACAGCAGCGCGGCCAGTTGTCCAGTCACCAACTGCCACGAATGCGCACGACCCAGTAACCTCGGAAAGAGGAGGCCTGAGCCCATATAGGGCTGTTCAGCCATGGTTATTATTATTATTATTATTATTATTTTAACTCCTTTATTGCGCATCTATGATATAACTAGCCATTAATGTATTTTTCTTTGTTGAATACCTGTCTTAAGATGGCCGAAAAATGCCGAAACATGTAGGAGGTTTGCCACATATTTGTATATTATTGTATTTAATTATAGTGCAGTTGTTGGTGTATAATATATATATATATATATATATATGGTGACTTGTGAAGAATGTTGGTATTAATTTACAATTTCTGGCACAAGACGAGGAAAATTTGAATACTTTAATTCACGGCAGCCTGCCAAATGTGAACCTGCTTGGACGTTCTTGGACAGCTAACTGAAGGGCCGGGCGGCAATAGTTCACACGCGAGTGTGCAGGGTTACAGCCTGCAGCACACAGCGTCAGCATTGCTGATATGAACACACAGAAGACAGCCATTTGGTTGCCGCACATAAGTATACCTTTCTACCATTAGGGGTCCCTTTCCACATGCGTGTTTGTGGCGCCACAAATAGGAGCGCGACTTAGTGAACCATTAGTTACAATACGCGAGTTTTCACGGACTGAGGCGCTACAAACGCAGCCTAACTGAAAATTACATAATATATTACAAATGTGCCTAAACCTTTAAGGACTGTCGGCGACGTGACTTTTATTTAAACATTCAGCTCGTACCGCACAGTAAACACACTCCGTCTCGGTTATAGAACGCACTCTATTTATTCTGTGTTAGGAAATAATCGCTGTTTGTTCAGAGACTCATACAAAACACTTAAATGCACTGTGTGGGCAGAACGTAGAATTGTTGAATGTTCAAAGCTGGTCCGTAACGACTGGAGCTTAATCTGTTAATCACCCTGGAGCGGATACGGTCAGTGTTGTGGGGAGATGTACATCAGCGTGTGTATCAGGTGATAGATAAGAGTCTAAACACTGGCAGAGCAGTCGTGACGTCATGTTAAATTTGCCCCCCAGATGCGCTGCTTTTAATGCCGTCAACTTTTCCAGCAAGCTCATTGGTGTAGCGGTAACGCCCTAGGTTTTTATGTAGAGGAGCCCCATTCAAATCTCGGCTGAGGTAGTAATCGTCGTGACTGCGGTTTCTTATGGTTTTTAAGCAGGAGATGCCCCATTCAAATCTCGGCTGAGGTAGTAATCGTCGTGACTGCAGTTTCTTATGGTTTTTAAGCAGGAGATGCCCCATTCAAATATCGGCTGAGGTAGTAACCGTCGTGACTGCGGTTTCTTATGGTTTTTAAGCAGGAGATGCCCCATTCAAATATCGGCTGAGGTAGTAACCGTCGTGACTGCGGTTTCTTATGGTTTTTAAGCAGGAGATGCCCCATTCAAATATCGGCTGAGGTAGTAACCGTCGTGACTACGGTTTCTTATGGTTTTTAAGCAGGAGATGCCCCATTCAAATCTCGGCTGAGGTAGTAACCGTCGTGACTACGGTTTCTTATGGTTTTTAAGCAGGAGATGCCCCATTCAAATCTTGGCTGAGGTAGTAACCGTCGTGACTACGGTTTCTTATGGTTTTTAAGCAGGAGATGCCCCATTCAAATCTCGGCTGAGGTAGTAACCGTCGTGACTACGGTTTCTTATGGTTTTTAAGCAGGAGATGCCCCATTCAAATCTCGGCTGAGGTAGTAACCGTCGTGACTACGGTTTCTTATGGTTTTTAAGCAGGAGATGCCCCATTCAAATCTTGGCTGAGGTAGTAACCGTCGTGACTACGGTTTCTTATGGTTTTTAAGCAGGAGATGCCCCATTCAAATATCGGCTGAGGTAGTAACCGTCGTGACTACGGTTTCTTATGGTTTTTAAGCAGGAGATGCCCCATTCAAATATCGGCTGAGGTAGTAACCGTCGTGACTACGGTTTCTTATGGTTTTTAAGCAGGAGATGCCCCATTCAAATCTCGGCTGAGGTAGTAACCGTCGTGACTACGGTTTCTTATTGTTTTTAAGCAGGAGATGCCCCATTCAAATCTTGGCTGAGGTAGTAACCGTCGTGACTGCGGTTTCTTATGGTTTTTAAGCAGGAGATGCCCCATTCAAATCTCGGCTGAGGTAGTAACCGTCGTGACTACGGTTTCTTATGGTTTTTAAGCAGGAGATGCCCCATTCAAATCTCGGCTGAGGTAGTAACCGTCGTGACTACGGTTTCTTATGGTTTTTAAGCAGGAGATGCCCCATTCAAATCTCGGCTGAGGTAGTAACCGTCGTGACTACGGTTTCTTATGGTTTTTAAGCAGGAGATGCCCCATTCAAATCTCGGCTGAGGTAGTAACCGTCGTGACTACGGTTTCTTATGGTTTTTAAGCAGGAGATGCCCAATTCAAATCTCGGCTGAGGTAGTAACCGTCGTGACTACGGTTTCTTATGGTTTTTAAGCAGGAGATGCCCCATTCAAATATCGGCTGAGGTAGTAACCGTCGTGACTACGGTTTCTTATGGTTTTTAAGCAGGAGATGCCCCATTCAAATATCGGCTGAGGTAGTAACCGTCGTGACTACGGTTTCTTATGGTTTTTAAGCAGGCGATGCCCCATTCAAATCTCGGCTGAGGTAGTAACCGTCGTGACTGCGGTTTCTTATAGTTTTTAAGCAGGAGATGCCCCATTCAAATCTCGATTGAGGCAGTAGGTATCCTGACTGCTGTTACTTTTGGTTTTTATGAAGTAGGAGCCCAGTTCAAATCTCGGCTAAGCCAGTAACCGTAATGACTGCTGTTTCTTTCGGGTTTCTTCATTCTGTCTAGTATTATTCGTTTAGGCCACAAGCGCTTTCTGCCACTGCCAGTGAATCATTCTGTGGTTCGGTGCTACACATTCTAGTAACTAACAGTGTTTTAAAATTAACCGCAATATATTCATTTTTCATACCACATTTTATGAGTGTGCCATACTGCTTGCCACGAGCGAATGCAGTACATTTTGTGAAGCAGTCACTTCTATGAAGCCGGTTTCCTAAGTAACCAACTAAAACAAACCATGGAGAAGAAATTTAATGTCAAACAGAAAGTCTTTTTTTTTTTAATTGTGTGACATCCCCTTTTCATACAAATACACAAAGGTAAGGAGATTATCGTCAGTCGCAAAGTCTTCGTATAATAAGTTGAAATTTATTAAGCTAAATGTTTCCGCTCACCTATGAAAGATTCATTATTAGGCAGTAAGAAACAAAGGGAAAACCATACATGTGTTACACCTTGTCTAGTTTTTTATTATTTGCTTGGAAATCTCAACTTGTATATCATAAGCTATGTATATGACGTACGATGAGCCGAAAATAATTGGGTACAAAATAAATGTACACAATTTTGTACCCAATAATTTTCAGCTCATCATATATCGTATATGTGTATCTTATGATTTACAAGTGGAGATCTCAACGCAAATAATACAGAAACTAATTTAATATTATATGTATCTGTATGTATGTGTATCTGGATGCCATAGACACTTGTGATTCTTTGATGCGGCCCCTGAGGATGGCAACTTGATTGTCGAAACGTATGTAGGAGTCACAGAATATAACTTACATTACTTTGCTAATAATTCTTGTGCGTTAGTTGGTTTAACTTAAACTTAATACAGAAATATCCTCTTGCCTGATGATGACTCTTTTATAGGTGAGCCGAAACATGTAGCTTAATATATTTCCACTTATTATACGAAGATCGTTGTGACTGACGATATTGTCCTTACCGTTGTGAAACTAATAGTCGTTTAGCTGCTCGTGAAGTTCCCCGCCGTTTATGGAATATTCACTTTCATGTAAGCAGTAGTGTCTGAGTATAATTAGGCTACATTACCGTCATGGGATCACTATGGAAACATTATTTTAGGAACATGCTCTACGTGTGAACTAATTTTAATATAGGATTTACGTGCGACTCGATTGTGACTTATTTGCGTTGGAGCAAGTTTCAGTTTGCTTGGTAACTTGACAACTATGTAATCTGTATTGACCTTCTGTGCCAGGAGTTCTTACGGAAGAGCAAGTTTCAGTTTGCTTGGTAACTTGACAACTGTGTAATCTGTATTGACCTTCTGTGCCAGGAGGTCTTACGGAAGAGCAAGTTTCAGTTTGCTTGGTAACTTGACAACTGTGTAATCTGTATTGACCTTCTGTGCCAGAAGTTCTTACGGAAGAGCAAGTTTCAGTTTGTTTGGTAACTTGACAACTGTGTAATCTGTATTCGTCTTCTGTGCCAGAAGTTCTTACGGAAGAGCAAGTTTCAGTTTGCTTGGTAACTTGACAGCTGTGTAATCTGTATTGACCTTCTGTGCCAGGAGGTCTTACGGAAGAGCAAGTTTCAGTTTGCTTGGTAACTTGACAACTGTGTAATCTGTATTGACCTTCTGTGCCAGGAGGTCTTACGGAAGAGCAAGTTTCAGTTTGCTTGGTAACTTGACAGCTGTGTAATCTGTATTGACCTTCTGTGCCAGGAGGTCTTACGGAAGAGCAAGTTTCAGTTTGCTTGGTAACTTGACAACTGTGTAATCTGTATTGACCTTCTGTGCCAGGAATTCTTACGGAAGAGCAAGTTTCAGTTTGTTTGGTAACTTGACAGCTGTGTAATCTGTATTGACCTTCTGTGCCAGGAGGTCTTACGGAAGAGCAAGTTTCAGTTTGCTTGGTAACTTGACAACTGTGTAATCTGTATTCGTCTTCTGTGCCAGAAGTTCTTACGGAAGAGTCCAGAAGCACAGGAAGTGAGCTCTGAAAAATGTGTGTGTGTTGCTGTACCGCTCGGCTAGTTTATTTTTGTTTTAATTATCTCGTAACTTTCAGGACTCAGAACTTACTGTCACACATTGTTTTGCTCACAGGATGCGAGGCTGATACATTCTAGCTGCAGTATTGAATAACATGTCACGGAGTTACCAGCAGAGCTCATAAAGCTTCGTTTTCAGTACCACAGATTTGTAGTTTTGCATATCTATCATTATTATTACTATTATTATATGACACAGGAAACATGGACACTAAATACGCAACAGGCAAATGAACTAGTTGCAAGTGATATGGATTGTCGGAGAAGATCCGTAATGAAACGACGTACGGAGAAGTATCGAAATGACGCCATTAAAAGTATCGAAATGACGCCATTAAAAGTATCGAAATGACACCATTAAAGCGACTATGGATGTGAGGAATAATATGTTAGAAGTAACTGAAGAAAATAGTTACCATGGTTTGGATCGGTAAAGCGAATGCCAGGAAATTGATTTCCACGGAGAATCCTAGAATGGAAACCAGAAGGAACACATTTTGGTTTGTGAATATTGTGATAATAATAGGTTTGGCAAGATCGTGCCATGGCTCAGGCGGCTAGTCGCCGGCCTCTCACCGCGGAGGCCAGGGTTCGATCCCGGAGCAGTCCATGTAAGATTTGTGGGGAACAAAGTGGCACTGGGACAGGTTTTTCCCCGAGTACTTCTGTTTTCCTCTGTCAATTTCATTACACCGGTGCTCCATTACTCGGAAAAACGAAAAAAAACTAACCATCTTCTTCACGGGGTTGCACAATAAGCCTCAAGGCTGCGGTGCGTCCTTAGCATCTGCTGCGGGGCCCTTCACTTCAAAACAAACATAGGTTTGGCATCGTCGTCCCTGAAACACCGGGGTCGTCTCCCTCTCCCAAATCCTCTCCTGGTCCCTAGTCACTCCCAAATTTCTGCTTTCAGCCATATTTTTCCATATCTCTCATCTCTTTTACAACCGTCAGTATAATTCTCTTTGCCTCACTTGTATTTCACTCAGCAGTGATATCCTTGCAAGCAATTCAGTGTTATCCTAGCAAGCAATTTAATGATATTCTAGCAAGCAATTCAGTGATATCCTAGCAAGCAATTTAATGATATTCTAGCAAGCAATTCAGTGATATCCTAGCAAGCAATTTAATGATATCCTAGCAAGCAATTCAGTGATATCCTAGCAAGCAATTTAGTGATATCGTAGCAAGCAATTTAGTGATATCCTAGCAAGCAATTCAGTGATATCCTAGCAAGCAATTTAGTGATATCCTAGCAAGCAATTCAGTGATATCCTAGCAAGCAATTTAGTGATATCCTAGCAAGCAATTCAGTGATATCCTAGCAAGCAATTTAGTGATATCCTAGCAAACAATTCAGTGATATCCTAGCAAGCAATTTAGTGATATCTTAGCAAGCAATTCAGTGATATCCTTGCAAGCAATTCAGTGATATCCTAGCAAGCAATTTAGTGATATCTTAGCAAGCAATTCAGTGATATCCTTGCAAGCAATTCAGTGATATCCTAGCAACAATTCAGTGATATCCTAGCAAGCAATTTAGTGATATCTTAGCAAGCAATTTAGTGATATCCTAGCAAACAATTCAGTGATATCCTAGCAAGCAATTTAGTGATATCTTAGCAAGCAATTCAGTGATATCCTTGCAAGCAATTCTTTTGGCTGATATCCGCAAATGAGATCGTGATTTCAGGCTTCCGCCACGATGTTGATGAAATCTGCCCTGTTCTGGAATATTATACAGCGTCGAGTGGTAATCCTTTACCGACGTTTCAGGACAACGTATCTGTCCCACCTTCAAGCGTCAAGAAGTGCAGGAGGAAAAGAAGGACTTATTGGACTTTTTGACCCTTGAAAATGGGACCGATACTTTTCCCGAAACGTCGGTAAAGGATTACCACTCGACCCTGCGTAATATCCCAGAAGAGCGCAGATCTCACAAATGATTTTCTATATCTGTGTATTTACTTTTTTTTTTAAATAATTTTATACCCCAAATTTATATTGTTCTTTGATTGACTGCGAAATACATGTTAATTTTAATTACTGTATTTCTCACTTAGTTTCTTTGCCCAGTTCTCCATCTTTAAATTATATATCTGTCATTCCTAACAAATTCTTCCCACATTCTCCAAATCCATATCTATCAAGTGCAACCCACGCTTCGCCACCCTCCTCACGTCTCCCCTTCTGCCATCTTCTCCTACTTGTAATTCAGCCAATTTAAATGATCCATAACTGTGCACTGAACAGCTACATATGACGACTACAACCAACAAATGCACACACTAAATTAAGTTATAAACCAACCGATGCACACTAAAACCACTTTTT
The DNA here is from genome assembly GCA_021186555.1 of Reticulitermes speratus. NCBI lineage: Eukaryota > Metazoa > Arthropoda > Insecta > Blattodea > Rhinotermitidae > Reticulitermes > Reticulitermes speratus. The sequence continues at coordinate 40,898,180 of JAJKFL010000002.1, read as the reverse complement.
AAGTAGCTTTATTATAAAATTGTTAAAATTGTACCCCCTACACGTGTTTCGATCCTAGGATCATCGTCAGGGGGGTTTATTGCTAAAAGCTACAGTCACTTCAACACATGATTTAAAATATTCTATCTGCACTTTGAAACATAAGTTAAAATCTTGTAAAAAGATTCTCTAAAAGTTGTAAAATTATAAAAGCACTGTAGATGGTAGATTGTGGAACTGCTGGCGTGTGGTATTAAAAGCTGTAAAATAAACGATTTTGTAAGTAATATAGAATTTGTAAATATATTGGTTGCTAACAGTAATCATTATTGATTTTCTATTTAATGTATATGAATGACTTACCATATGAAATGTTTTTGCGTGGAGCGGAGTGTACTACGTGTTGTGCGGTGAGGAGTACTACGGTGGAGTGTCTGGTTCGGGAGGTTGTTTGTAGGTCAGTATGGAAGGGGGGAGTTTGATAAGTTGGAACAGCGGGTTTATTTCCATTGCGTACTGCTCGTGGATCAATAACTGTTCCTATGAAAAATTTGGATGTACATATTTTCGGTAATATTCATATGCCTGCCTTTCTTACAGTTTTTTATTAAATTCATTGTATTCTGTATTGGGCCGTATTCATGTCGGTTGTTCAAAATATGTAGGGCATATGCAGATTTGGGTTCATTATTCTTTATATATCTGGTATGTTCATTATATCTAGCTGTTAAATTTCTTCCAGTCTGGCCAACATAATGGTAATTGCATGTATTGCATCTTAAACTGTAGATTCCACTGTTTTTGTATTTATCCTTGTTTTGTGTGTGGATTTTTAGTAGATTCCGAGTGGTGTTGTTAACACGAAATGTAATTCTTAAGTTTGTTTTTTTGAAGATGTTCGTGACTTTTCTTATCAATGGGTTACTGTATTCAAATATGGTCCATTTTTTATTGTTATTTTGGTTTTGATTTTGTGTTACAGTGTATTCTTTAGGTCTGTTTATTTTGTTTTTGATTTGGTTATTGAGTCTATTTATTAGTACGGTTGGGTATCCGTTTTGTTGTGCTATTTGAATGATAGTATTCAGTTCCTGTTGTTTATGTTCTTTTGACAGTGGGAGATTATGTAGTCGATTTAGCATAAATCGGTAAGCAGCCAGTTTATGCTGTATTGGGTGGTTTGATTTGTAATGTATTGTAGTATCAGTGGTGGTTGGTTTGCGATATATGTTTATGTCCAATTCATGTTGTTTTCTAGTTATTGACAGGTCGAGGAAGTTAATCGTGTTGTCTATTTCATCTGTTGCTGTGAACTTTAGATCAGGGTGTATCTGGTTTAGAAAGTTTGTGATGTCGTCTTTGCTAATTCTGTTATGGTTGTATATTATTAATATGTCGTCTACATATCTGTTGTAGAAGCAGATATTTGTACTGTCTAGTATATCTTTTATTAACTGTTCTTCATAATGTTGTAAGAATATTTCAGCAGTTAAGGCTGATATGGGGGACCCCATTGCAACACCTTTCATTGGTTGGTAATATTTGTTGTCAAACTTTAGATAACTTTGTTTTAAAATAGTACCCAGGAGTGTCATTGTCTGTATTATTGTTGTGTTTTCAATCTTTTTAGTTGTCATTAAGGTTTTGGTGATTTGTATAGTCTCCTGTATGGGGATATCGACATAAAGATCTTTTATGTCGAATGTGATAAGTCGGCTTGATTCTGTGATATTTAGTTTTTTAAGTTCATTGGCTAATTGGGTAGAGTTGTATGTTGTGTATCTATTAGGTAATTGGATTTGATTACTAAGCCAGTTATTTAGAAATTTGGCTATTTTATATGAAGGTGCTTGGATATTGTTTACGACAGGTCGTATTGGTTCATTTTCTATGTGAATTTTGATCAGTGCATTCATTGTTGGTGATTGTGGTTTAATTTGCATAAGATATTTTTTCTGTTGTTGTCCTATTATTTTATTGCATTTTGGGATGATTTGTTTTAGCTGTTTTTGGAATTTTTCTGTAGGATCTTTTTGTAGTTATGTGAATTGGTTGTCTTTTAGGAATTCTTCAGTTTTTTGGATGAATGTGTTTTTGTTTATGATGACTATGGTCTTTCCTTTATCAGCCTTTGTGATAATAACGTTATTTTGTTGTAGTTTATTGCGTATTTGTCTCATAACATAGTTTTGTCTTTTATGTAAAGTATTTGTAGATGTGGTATTTTGTATTTGTTTTATCTTATTATGGGCAAGGAATCTATAAATATTGTGTTCATTTTTATTAAGCTGTTTTATAGCGTTTTCTGTGTCGATGACCAGTTCTTGTATGATCAGTTGTGTGGGTTTTCCAAGTGCGTAATTTAGTCCTAGTTGTAGTAAACTTTCTTCTTCTTTGTTAAACTGTATGTTGGACATATTTTTGATACGTGGATAGAATTTGGTATTTGTTGGTGTATTACTCGTATAGTTACGGTTTTGCGTGGGATGTTGTGTCTGTGTGTGTCGTAAGATATCAAGTTTTTTATTAAGTTTATCATATAGTACGTCATTCATACGCTGTGAATTTTGATATTCTAACCTTTGTATCAGGTACCATGATTCCTGCCATTAGTTCGCACATTCAAGATGTGTTTCGTACAGTTGTTTATTCAGGAGGGCCTTCTTTTTGTAGAGGTGTTTCAGTTCGAGGTTGATGCGATGTTTGACTGCAGCCTGTTTGGTGGTATGGCTTCTTTTGTTGTTGCCGCTGATCTTAATATCAATGTATTTTGGTTGTAAGTTCTCGTGCCGGCAGATTTTGTTAAACCATATTGAAGCATTAGTCCTTAGTAGCTTTTTCTTGATGTTTTGATGTTGGTATACTTTTCTTGCTTGTTGAGCACTTATAAATTTCACACAGTTGACACCGTGCATCTTCGTCATATTAAATTAAGGTATAAACCAACCGATGCACACTAAAACCACTTTTTAAGTAGCTTTATTATAAAATTGTTAAAATTGTACCCCTACACGTGTTTCGATCCTAGGATCATCGTCAGGGGGGTTTATTGCTAAAAGCTACAGTTACTTCAACACATGATTTAAAATATTCTATCTGCACTTTGAAACATAAGTTAAAATCTTGTAAAAAGATTTATATCCAGGTGTGCAATTTAAATAATAGTTGTACAAGTTATATAATAGGTGTGCAATTTATACAATAGGTGTGCAATTTATATAATAGGTGTGCAATTTATACAACAGGTGTGCAATTTATTCAAATGCTCTCCGTTTTCTGTACTTAGTTTTCCTCATAAATGCTTGTCTTCCAGTGTATTTTGAAGTTTGATTTTTTTTGGGGGGTGAAGGGCCCCGCAGCACAAACTACGGACACACCGCAGCCTTGAGGCTTATTGTGCAACCCTGTGATGAAGATTATTAGTTTTTTCCGTTTTTACAAGTAATGGAGCACGGTGGAATGAAATTGACAGGGGAAAACCTGTCCCAGTGCCACTTTGTCCATCACAAATCCCACGTGGACTGACCCGATCGAACCCGGGCCTCTGCTGTGAGAGGCTGGCGACTAACCGCCTGAGCCATGGCACGGCCATGTTCCTGTCTTACCCTAGCAGTCCCTACTGCTTCCTTCCTCAAAGTCGTCTCTATCCCGCATGTTTCATTCCGCTCTTCGCTCGCTGCTTCCTCTTTGAGCAGTGTGCCTCTTATCCAGTTGCCCTTTGCTCTTGTTTCCCTTAATTGCAAAGTAAACAAGATTGTGATATGCTGCATCGTTTCGTCTATTGATAACAGGAAACTGTTTTGATGTTTTAGCACACACACACTGATAAACGCAGGAGAACGAACATGGCGGTAGAGTCGATAGCTCTTGAACGAACATGGCGGTAGAGTCGATAGCTCTTGAACTTCGTAAGCAAGAGGTCCTGGTTTCAAATACCGTCTACACCAGTCATGTGGCGCGTTGGGATTTTTTGGCGACCCTCAAAACATTCCTAAACAAGCTATGAATACGGTCAGAATATTTCAGTTTATAAATAGGAACCTTGGACTGAATAAGATCGTAAAATAGGTTATGAAATTTTCGAGCTAAATTGCCTTTGCCATTTCATATTTTGATGTCGCTAGCATCTTGTTATTTTACTAAAAATTATTCAGCTTCTTCGTCGAATATGTGCCTTCTTTGGTAGCGTGTATTTGCGTGAACAGTCTTTTTCAGTCGCGTTCGCAAAATTGCGAAAAGCTACTATTAGCTTCGTCATGTCTGTCTGTCCCTCCGTCTGTCCGTCCGCATGGAACAACTCGGCCCCCACTGGACAGGTTTTTATGAAATGTGATATTTGGAATTTTTCGAAAATGTGTTGAGAAAGTTCAAATTTTATTAAAATCTGAGAAAAATAACGGGTACGTCACATGAAGACCTATGCACATTTATGATCATATCTCGCTTAATTCTTCTTGTAATGAGAAATGTTTTAGACAAAAGTTGTAGATAAAATCAAAACACACATTTTATGTTCAATAACTTTTTTCAGAAAATCGTGCCGTTTATGAGATAATGTGGAAAAATATGGCAGAGCCGGACAGGCCATAAATGACTGAAAAGATGCGCTTTGCATGCCGGATAACTAAGTCAAGAATGCAGACACACACTCCTAATATTAATACTTATTTATTTTCCACTGCAACAATGGTCACGCGAACGCGCCTCAATATTACGTTTTATGTACCTTGCCTGTCTTGTTGTATATGAAAGGAAACGTTCGCAATTAACACTTACCCATTTGTCATCAGTAATCAAAATGATCTAAGCGCAACAAATATAAACTTCAGATTAATAAGCTGAAACTGAACTAAAGTATGCCACTTTTCTGCAAAATGTTTCGATTAGATGTCACTTTTTAGAGTAGTGCTTCACTGAATAATCGAAATCAGATTTTCTGTTACATTTAGATTTGGACTCAAAAAATATTACTTAATTTGCAGTATCCGGTTTTTGTAGCAGTAGTCCTCTACCTGTCTATCTGTTTTTGACATTCTACGGCCCAGCCCCCAGTCTGTTAGGTCGCTGCGGCCTGCAGACACTAATGAGTTCGACGTGTCTGCGCTACACGTATTCTGACTGAGGTTTGCTGTTTCTGAGTCCGTCCAGGCAAGTTGATAGATAGTACCTCAGTGTGTTGGATAATACCTCAGATTGTTAGATACTACCTCAGATGGTTAGATGTTACCTCAAATTGTTAGAAAGTATCTAAAATTGTTCGATATTGCCTTAGATTGTAAGGTAGTACCTAAAATTGTTAGATATTACCTCAAATTGGCAGTTAGTACCTCAGATTATTAGATAGTATCTCATATTGTTAGATACTACCTCAGATGGTTAGATGTTACCTCAAATTGTTAGAAAGTATCTAAAATTTTCGATATTGTCTTAGATTTTAAGGTAGTACCTAAATTTGTTAGATATTACCTCAAATTGGCAGTTAGTACCTTAGATTATTAGATAGTACCTCATATTGTTAGATAGTACCTCAGATTGTAAGATAGTACCTCGTATTGTTAGATATTACCTCGCATTATGTGAAAGTACCTCAAATTGTTAGATATTAGGTCATAGTGTTAGATATTACCTCAAACTGTTAAAAAATACCCCAAGTTGTTGGATAGTACCTCAGACTGTTAGATATTACGTGAAACTGTTTGATAATAGCCAAAATTGTTAGATAGTACCCTAGATTGTTAGATAATGCCTCAAACTGTAAAATAGTACCTTAGATTGTTACATATTATATAAAATTGTAAGATAGTATCTGAACTTGCCGATCCCAGTGGCCGCGCGGTCTAAGGCGTGGGTCTTCGGCCACTCGCTTACTAGGATCGTGGGTTCGAATCCCACCGGGGGCATGGATGTCTGTCTCTTGTGAGTGTTGTGTGTTGTCAGGTAGAGGTCTCTGCGACGGGCTGATCACTCGTCCAGAGGAGTCCTACCGAGTGTGGTGTGTCTGAGTGTGTGTGACCATGAAGCCTCGATAATGAGGAGGCCCAGGCCCATATAGGGCTGTCGAGCTATAGGGAAAGAAAGAAAAGTATCTCAACTTGTTAGATAGTACCTAATATTAGGCCACGCCCGCTAACGTACCTCTCCTGTACATTTAAGTACTCACCATCATCCTAGCACTAAACGCTGTGTAAACTGAGCTACTGACAGCGTCTTTAAATAAACCAGAAATAAAAATAGCGGAAAGTGTTAGGGCCTTCTTTAGTTACATCGGTAAACAAACCAGATATATTCAATATAGTTTTCTCGGGCGCACAGCCGCGTCAATTCTTTTGAATACAACGTTTTCGGGGACTAGCTCCGTCCCCATCCTCAGGCAATCTCAGTTTTGCCTGAGGATGGGGACGGAGCTAGTCCCCGAAAACGTTGTATTCAAAAGAATTGACGCGGCTGTGCGCCCGAGAAGACTATATTGAATCATGTCGCCGCGAAAGTTTTAAAACTTAAACCAGATATATAACCAAACTATTCAAGGACACTGACCTTAAATTGGCTTACAAAACTATTAACACCTTTAAAAAAATACTAACCTACAAAGAAGTCATAAATATAGATGAATGTAAAGCTGATGGAATATAATCCTAAAGATGTCCAGATTATAAGACGAGATATGTGAGACGAAATGTAGGACTTTTGCACATAGGATTTAAATAGAACTTCCTAAAATTTAGGAATTATAATACGAGTAAAATTTTGCAGTGCCGATCCCAGTGGCCGCGCGGTCTAAGGCGTGGGTCTTCGGCCGCTCGCTTGCTAGGATCGTGGTTTCGAATCCCACCGGGGGGCATGGCTGTTTGTCTCTTGTGAGTGTTGTGGGTTGTTGTCAGGTAGAGGCCTCTGCGACGAGCCGAGCCCTCGTCCAGGGGAGTCCTACCGAATGTGGTGTGTCTCTCAGTGTGATCTAAAGGAATTACAAACCTCGACACTGAAACGGGAAACCGGAGTAGGTAGAAGAGGACGACTAAAAAAGAAAAGTTTGCAGTTTGCCCAGCGTTTCCATGGAACAGAATATTCATTCGAACCTATAGGTGAGATTATGGATGCTTTATATATTGTAAACAAAGGACGTTACACGAACACGCTGGAAAAGCTGTATACACATTTAGGAACAGAAGAACAATCAACTTAATGATATCTGTTTTGGGGTATAATAAAGCATTTGATGTTTTAATGCGACAAGACTACAACAGATGTCTCCCTTGTCGTACCAGAGAACATCCGTTGGTTTATCCTACCTAGTAGTGCGCTGACCCAACTTCAACACAACACGGTCTGCTACCTGTTACGTAAGTTTCTACCATTTACCGCATTCCATAAGTAACTGTCGGTAAATTATTACGGCCCTTTCATTATTTAATACTGTAACCGAACATTATTGGAGCATTTTTGGAGCATTATTGAAGCAGTTCGGCTCTTCCTCCCCACTCCTCTATATATAGTAAGAAGAAGAAAGGACCAGGTGTCCCGAGCCAGTTGGCGTTCAGTAAAGGAAAGGAGTAGACGAATGGTATTGTGCTGACATTTGTATTGTTGTAATGAAGAAATAAAGTTAAACCATTGAAAAGAACAGTCTCGTAATTTGGTGTATACCAAATTAAAAAGTAACCAGCAACCATCGGTTATAATACTGTCTCATTACAGTTTCGTCTTACAATTAAATATGTAATATGGCCTCTTCAATAACAATTTAACTTACTACACCTGAAACATTAAATACAGGAAATCAAAATATTCCTGATTACAAGTGTTTAATTTTAACATCCAGGTACTAATATTCATATATATATATATATATAACCATGGCTCAACAGCCCTATATGGGCCCGGGCCTCCTCTTGCCTCCTCTTTTCGAGGTTACTAAGTCGTGCGCATTCGTGGCAGTTGGTGACTGGCCAACTGGCCGCGCTACTATTCTATCGATCCTGATGTGACAACCAGAGCCATCTGGCAGGCAGTCAGGAGACTTGGGTGAGAAATGAAGGCAATTTGGCTTACGCAACATTTTTATTCATGCCCGTAAGTTTCTTTTACATGCCGTAAATCTACGACATTGGACCGACGGCTTTACTTCCCCTCCGAAGGAAGTGGTGCTCCGGATTTTTATCACCCTTAAAAATCCATCGACCTCGGTCGGGATCGAACCCGCGAACCTTGGGTCCAGTCCACAATCCACCGAGGTCGACAGGTACTAATATTTACCGTTTCTAATAATTTTTAAGCACCTTCTTGAAACTGAATAGATATTTATAATATTTTTACACGATGGTAAATATGTGATCATTTTATGATACACACAACACTTTCCTATGTTGATTAACTCACACCAATAAATGCACCAAACAAGTTTTGTCATTGATTTCTTTATTAAAAGATTAATCAAGGCTGTGTACGGTAATATTATTACCATATATAATACAGGGTATACACAAAAGAATGGTGCGTTTTATATGTATATATACATATAAGACGCACAATTCTTTTGTGTATAACCTGTATTACCATACACAGCCTTGATTGTTCTGATGTAACTCAAGAACATTGGTCTATGTACAAACCTCAACGACCCCCCTGATGATGGCAATGTAGAAGTGCCGAAATGCGTATTGGGGTAATCTTTTAATAAGGAGATCAATGACAAAACTTGTTTTGGTTCATTTGTTGGTGTGAGTTGATCAATTGTACAAAAATTCACGGTGAATATAATGTGAAAAAATTTCCTATGTTATTAACGATACTTGCAAGGCCTCTTTCGTCATTATTCTTCACTTTCTTTTGTATGTTTTTGTAGAGGTTTTGCCTGATTATGGCCGCAGTGGCTGAAACGTGTAGTACAATTATGTAACAATGCAGGCGATATAAGTACTAGGTATAAACGTAACATTGAGGCGCGTTCGCGTAACAATTATTGCCGTGGAAAAACAATAATATTAAATAATATAAGTGTGTGTGTCTGTAGCCGTAATTATGTAGCATGCAAAGCGCATGCGCCGTATTATATTGTCATCTGTGGCCTCTATAGCTGTACCATATTTTTCCATATTATATCACAAACGGCAAGATTTGGGAAGAAAGTTTTTGAACACAAAATGTGTTTTGAATTTCTCTGCAACTTCTGTGTGAAACATTTCTACTTCTAACAAGAATTCGGGGAGATATCATAAATGTACATAGGTATTCATGCAAAGTATGTTAGGTATGATATTTACTTATTTTATGTACATTTTTTGGTCACTGTAATTACTTGTAAGAATAAAGTATGCAATATAAAGTTCATTGTCGTGTTCAAAAGAGCCGCCAATCGGCCCTAATCTGGGCCACATGAACGTTAAAATTTTCATATTCTGCAGCCATTGCAATGTAGTCCAAATACTCTCGGTATAAATCTTTACGCGCCTTCGCAAAATTGCGAAAACCGACCATTAGCTTCGTCATGTCTGCTGTCTGTCTGTCTGTCTGTCTGTCTGTCTGTCTGTCTGTCTGTCTGTCCGTCTGTCCGTCTGTCTGTCCGTCCGTCCGTCCGTCCGTCTGTCTGTCTGTCTGTCTGTCCGTCTGTCTGTCTGTCCGTCTGTCTGTCTGTCCGTCTGTCTGTCCGTCTGTCGTCGTTGTCTGTCTGTCCGTCTGTCTGTCCGTCTGTCTGTCCGTCTGTCTGTCCGTCTGTCTGTCGTCTGTCTGTCCGTCTGTCTGTCCTTCCGTCCCCATGGAAAACTCGGCTCCCACTGGACGAATTTTCATGAAATGTGAGTATTTTCTGAAAACCTGCCGAGAAAATTCAAATTTTATTAAAATCTAACAAGAATAACAGGTACTTTACACGAAGACCTATGTACATTTGTGATAATATCTCGCTGAATTCTTCTTAGAATGAGAAATGTTTCTGACAAAAGTTGTAGAGAAAATCAAAACACACATTTTATGTTCAATAACGTTTTCCCGAAAGTCGTGCCGTTTATGAGATAATGTGGAAAAATATGATACAGCCGTATAGACCACAGATGACAATATGGCGCATGCACATTGCATGCTGGATAACTAAGGCTAAAGACACACACTCAGAATTGTAATACTTATTGCCTTTCCACGGCACCAATGGTTACGCGAACGTGCCTCAATGATACGTTATACTTACCATTGCCTCTCTTGTTGACGTTTCTCATCAGACCTTCGGTATTAAGGACACGTGCTTACATTACAGCGTGTTTCATAAATCCCTCCGGGATTTCGGAGGTCTGTAGCTCAGGAGCCAAATCACACACGGGGGATGAGAGCATGTCAGTGAAAAGAGTACATATCCAAGTTTTGAACCTACCTTACAAATGTTCAATATGTCCCCCTTTGGTGACTCGACAGACGTCAATCCTGTAATCTAGCTCCTGTCACACACGGCCTACCTGTTCGTTTTGCGACACACAAACAGCCAGTTTCCTCGAATTTCACAAATTTCACAATATTGTTTTCAATCTTGTTTAGCATTAAGTGGCGAAATTTATTTTGTTGTATACTCCACAAATTAATCTCGTTTCTAATAACATTTAAACATTATTTTGGTCAACACACTCAGCGCTCCTGGTGTGCCTAATTTGGGCGAACGTGGTTAGTCTTAGAATTTCACTTCTTCAATTGGCGGTATATATTGACGTTTAAATGTTCTGACATTCAGTGTTCCCCCCTTTGTCTTTCGCCATTCTACTTATTTTTGTCTGAATTATTTTGATATTATTCTATGTTCATGTCTCATTTAAAATACAGGGTGTTTGATAAATCCCTCCGGGATTTCGGAGGTCTGTATCTCAGGAGCCAAATCACACACGGGAGATGAGAGCATGTCAGTGAAAAGAGTACATATCCAAGTTTTGAACCTGCCTTACAAATGTTCAATATGTCCCCCTTTGGTGACTCGACAGACATCAATCCTGTAATGTAGCTCCTGCCACACACGTTCCAACATATGAACGTCGATGGTAGCTTTCTGTTCACCTGAAAACGCCATGTTTGCACACCACTGCCTCCTAGCGGAGAAACGGGTAACTACGCCATCGCATCTGTCATGAAAAAACTTTTACATTTCCTCTATCCGTTGGCATGCTTTTATCTCTTATATGTGGGTTTGCTACTGCACGGCCAAGCCTCTAAATCCCGGATGGACTTATGAAACACGCTGTACTTTGAGCGTCGAAACTTGACTGCACTTATAGAATATAAGGTATCCCACCCACCTTGTGTTTTACTTGTCTAGTGATGAGACGTCATAAATTTACCATGAAACTATAGTGTGTTTAACACTTAATTTTCAATAAGTCGTCACAGATGACAGCACAAATAAGTGGCGTGGACAACCGGTAGGGGGCGGCTCCCCTCCGCCATTAGATAATCGAGGGTCTCCCTATAAATATTAGCGAAATTGCTACCAGAACTCATAAGAGGGATCCAGAATACTGCCTTCTGTGAGACGAACGGAATCCATTCCGAAATAATCCTAAAGTTTAGATATTTTATACGTTTGGCCCCCGACCCACGGTGTCCCCCGCTCCACGGGTTTGCAGGGGCCTTACCTGCACCACTTGTCACGACACTGGGTATGTTTACCCTGCACTAAATTTAAAAAGCTGAAGGGCCGGGAAACAGCTTCTACACTTGGACTGGCGTTTGTTACTGCGTGCTGTCTCTGTCATCTAAGCAAGGTGATTTACGTACTGTCTGTCATCTAAGCAAGGTGATTAACGTACTGTCTGTCATCTAAGCAAGATGATTTACGTACTGTGTCGGTCAACTAAACAAGGTGATTTACACATTGCCTGTCTGTCATCTAAGCAAGGTGATTTACGTACTGTGTCGGTCAATTATATAAGGTGATTTACACATTGCCTGTCTGTCATCTAAGCAAGGTGATTTACACATTGCCTGTCTGTCATCTAAGCAAGGTGATTTACACATTGCCTGTCTGTCATCTAAGCAAGGTGATTTACACATTGCCTGTCTGTCATCTAAGCAAGGTGATTTACACATTGCCTGTCTGTCATCTAAGCAAGGTGATTTACACATTGCCTGTCTGTCATCTAAGCAAGGTGATTTACACATTGCCTGTCTGTCATCTAAGCAAGGTGATTTACACATTGCCTGTCTGTCATCTAAGCAAGGTGATTTACGTAATGTGTCGGTCAAATAAACAAGGTGATTTACACATTGCCTCTCTGTCATCTAAGCAAGGTGATTTACGTAATGTGTCGGTCAACTAACAAGGTGATTTACACATTGCCTGTCTGTCATCTAAGCAAGGTGATTTACACATTGCCTGTCTGTCATCTAAGCAAGGTGATTTACGTACTGTGTCGGTCAACTAAATAAGGTGATTTACACATTGCCTGTCTGTCATCTAAGCAAGGTGATTTACACATTGCCTGTCTGTCATCTAAGCAAGGTGATTTACACATTGCCTGTCTGTGATCTAAGCAAGGTGTTTTACGTACTGTGTCGGTCAACTAAACAAGGTGATTTACACATTGCCTGTCTGTCATCTAAGCAAGGTGATTTACGTACTGTGTCGGTCAACTAAACAAGGTGATTTACACATTGCCTCTCTGTCATCTAAGCAAGGTGATTTACACATTGCCTGTCTGTCATCTAAGCAAGGTGATTTACACATTGCCTGTCTGTCATCTAAGCAAGGTGATTTACACATTGCCTGTCTGTCATCTAAGCAAGGTGATTTACGTAATGTGTCGGTCAAATAAACAAGGTGATTTACACATTGCCTCTCTGTCATCTAAGCAAGGTGATTTACGTAATGTGTCGGTCAACTAACAAGGTGATTTACACATTGCCTGTCTGTCATCTAAGCAAGGTGATTTACACATTGCCTGTCTGTCATCTAAGCAAGGTGATTTACGTACTGTGTCGGTCAACTAAATAAGGTGATTTACACATTGCCTGTCTGTCATCTAAGCAAGGTGATTTACACATTGCCTGTCTGTCATCTAAGCAAGGTGATTTACACATTGCCTGTCTGTGATCTAAGCAAGGTGTTTTACGTACTGTGTCGGTCAACTAAACAAGGTGATTTACACATTGCCTGTCTGTCATCTAAGCAAGGTGATTTACGTACTGTGTCGGTCAACTAAACAAGGTGATTTACACATTGCCTCTCTGTCATCTAAGCAAGGTGATTTACGTACTGTGTCGGTCAACTAAAGAAGGTGCTTTACACATTGCCTGTCTGTCATCTAAGCAAGGTGATTTACGTACTGTGTCGGTCAACTAAACAAGGTGATTTACACATTGCCTGCCTGTCACCTAAACAAGGTGATTTACGTGCGGCTTGTCGGTCAACTAAACAAGGTGATTTACACATTGCCTGCCTGTCACCTAAACAAGGTGATTTACGTGCGGCTTGTCCGTCAACTAAACAACTTCATTTTACGTGATGTCTGTCCTTCGTCTAGAAAAGGTGATCAACGTGCTGCCTGTCTTATCGTCTAAACAAGGTGACGGATGTGACCTGGAAACGTGTCAAGGCAGCAGCATTTCGATCTTCGTTGTGTCGTCTAGATCAGTGATTCCCAAAATATGCTGCTCCTAAGGGATCCGCGACCAATTCCGAGGTGGTCCGTGGATACAATTCTGTAATGGCTACTTTGAAGTGTACTTAATTTTTTAAATTAAGGGAATAATATTTTGTTGAAAGTAATCGCGGGACTTCTTTAATTGGCAATGTGTTTATTTTGTATGACCGTGAGAATATCTAATTAATAAACACCCTGTACCCAGGAAGCGAGCGACTATCAGTTTAATTAAGGTCAAATAATCTAATGCATTGTTACGTATGCTACTGGTATGTATTCGTAGCTCTCTAAAATCAGTTCTGAGATATAATGTTTTAATTTTGAATACCTATCATCCGGACACTCTATATTTATGTGAGCAAGGATGAGAGGATCCTTGGTCATTTTTCGAAGCCAAAAGGGGTCGGCGAGCAAAAAAGTGTGGGAGACACTGGTCTAGATTGCAATAACTGTGGGCTCTGTGAATGTCATTTGCATTCGCTTTGGTTTTGCAATTGAGAATTCAGTTGTCATGAAACTGCAGAGTGGGCCCCTGTTATAATCTTTTTGTTTAAAAAATGTGAAATTCTCGTAATGGACTTTTAGGCAGAATATTGACCAAGTTGTAAAAGTTGTTCTTAGAAAGGTTCTTTCTGATCCGCCACACTGACAAACATAATTCCGAGAAGCTGGAAGGTACATAACGCCTACTGACAAACATAATTCCGAGATGCTGGAAGGAACATAAAGCCTACTGACAAACATAATTCCGAGATGCTGGAAGGAACATAAAGCCTACTGACAAACATAATTCCGAGATGCTGGAAGGAACATAAAGCATATTGACAAACATAATTCCGAGATGCTGGAAGGAACATAAAGCCTACTGACAAACATAATTCCGAGATGCTGGAAGGAACATAAAGCCTACTGACAAACATAATTCCGAGATGCTGGAAGGAACATAAAGCCTACTGACAAACATAATTCCGAGATGCTGGAAGGAACATAAAGCATATTGACAAACATAATTCCGAGATGCTGGAAGGAACATAAAGCCTATTGACAAACATAATTCCGAGATGCTTTAAGGAACATAACGCCTACTAATAAACACAATTCCGAGATGCTGGAAGGAACATAAAGCCTACTGACAAACATAATTCCGAGCTGCTGGAAGGAACATAAAGCCTATTGACAAACATAATTCCGAGATGCTGGAAGGAACATAAAGCCTATTGACAAACATAATTCCGAGATGCTGGGAGGAACATAAAGCCTACTGACAAACATAATTCCGAGATGCTGGAAGGAACATAACGCCTACTAACAAACATAATTCCGACATGCTGGAAGGAACATAACGCCTACTGACAAACATAATTCCGAGGTGCTGGAAGGAACATAACGCCTACTGATACACATAATTCCGAGATGCTGGAAGGAACATAACGCCTACTGACAAACATAATTCCGAGATGCTGAAAGGAGCATAAAGCCTATTGACAAACATAATTCCGAGAAGCTGGAAGGAACATAACGCCTACTGACAAACATAATTCCGAGATGCTGGAAGGAACATAACGCCTATCTCGCAAGTATAATGAGATAATTAAATCCCGAAATAAATTCCTAAACGAATTGTAGAACACGGATTTTTCTCCATAACTTGTCAAGGGAGTGAACAATTTCGAAAGAAGTAAAGCATTTTTTGTGTCCGCCATAATGGTGTCACATAGGCTTAATGTGTCTGAAAGAATGTCCTGCAGAGACAATTTTTTTTACTGTTGTTTTACGACGTGATGTATTCTAATTTATTATGCTGTTATGTTTAAAATATACGACACTTTAAATGAGATTTGAGTTTCTTACGGCTGTGACTGTATAGATAGCTTTTGGCCTCTGGGAGGTTACGTTGGCCACAATCCAGTAGTCTTCGTACAATGCTATATTTTTGCTAATGTTTTACAACATTTTAACACATACAAATGTAACTACTTACGTCATATGACTGATGGCTTAACACTGGCTTAGTATCATTTATCGGAATAATTAAGTGAATTAATCCATTGTAAAGTCTGAGATCTGTTACTAAATATTGCAATTCTATGTCAGAATTTTTTGTTTTTATTTTTCTTCTGCACAACGCGACGATGGCTATTAATGTAGCCGAAACATGTAGCTGTTGATATTGTTTAGTATATATATATATATATATATGTTGTGTTGATGGATTATTTATTGGTTTTATTTTACTGTAAACGCAACGGGGAAGAATTGCCTTAAGATAAATTTATATTTTGTACCTTATATGATATACTGTAACCCGTACCAGGTTTCGTGTCCGGTGTAATTTTTATGTAGGCTATTTGGGTTGTTGATGTGTTGTACTACTGCTCGTTTATATGGCAGACGTAACTCCGTGCACCGCATTATATATAGAATTTAATTCCCAGAACTTTTCGTATGATTCTCACTATGAACAGTAATGATTTAAGTGATTGGTCTTTGTAATGAGGACGCACTCTGTCCTCTGTGAAGTAGGAACGAAATTTTAACGTACCTCGTATGTGAATGAACCTCAGACTTTCAATTTTTATACCATTCAGAAGGACGAGCGGGCGGAGGTTGGGAAACTTGTAACAGCGTTATGCTTTTCTGTGCCCGGAATAAAATGTCTCCCATTTTTCCCATTGACCTTCCCGTTTCAAGTACTTTTCTGAATTTTAAGGCATGTAAGGGCGTCATTTGGTCAAGTTGGAACGGTAGGGCCTGCAAACCTAATCGTGCGAGTTGTCAATGCCTCTGTGCGAATTATCTTACCACTATGTGCGTGTGTCATCTCGAGGAAAATGTCATCTTAAGACGTAGTATATCCTAATTTCCTGACTGTCCATTTTCCTCAGTATTGCCTCAACCGGCGGTGGGCCGGGATAGCGACTTTCTACGGGCTGGACGGTCCGGGGATCGAATCCCGGTGGGGGCGAGATTTCCCGCACCCGTCCAGACTGTCCCTGGGGCCCACCCAGCCTCCTGTACAATGGGTACCGGGTCTCTTTTCGGGGTAAAGCGGCCGGGCCGTGGAGTTGACAGACTACCCTCATCTAGTGTCAGGTTAAAGAAAGAGTAGAGCTACACCTCTACTCCTCTGGGCCTTTATGGCCCGTTCTAGGGAGAACCTTACCTTTATCTTTGCCTCAACCGACGAAGTGAAAGAGTAAAGACATTTCAGCCGTCGTGCTACTTTCCGCCTGTTGCGGACACGAAATACTTCAGATTACCGAGAATATGTAAATTACAATTGCCTGACCGATTCTTAGCAGCGGGACTACGCCCCTCGCTATTCATATCTTTTACGAGTGTCGCTTTACAACCTTGACCATTCGTGGACTGCGACATTTATCAGTAGTGACACAAAGACACGCACAAATACACGCAGAGTCGTAGAAGTAAACACAACGAAACTGATCGCACAGACTGCTCTTTTTCTGCTGTCAGTAAATAGCCATCTCCCTTCTTCCTCGTCTTCCCGTCATTTCTATAGACGGCTATTACTAACAGCAGAAGACGTAAGCAGCTACTGGATGACCTTAAGGAAAAGAGAAGTTACTGGAAATTGAAAGAGGAAGCACTAGATCGCACTGTGTGGAGAACTCGCTTTGGAAGAGGCTACGGACCTGTCGTAAGACGGATTACAGAATAGAATGAAGTAATAGCCACCTGTGTAAGACGAAATCGCTACCTCAGTTGAACAGAATCCCGAAACCTGCATTTTGTTACATATCAAATATTTCAAGCCTGAAATTCATATGCAGTGTATTTACTCGCAGTAAACACACTGCATATGAATTATAAAGACCCCGCGGTTAATGTTTAGGGAAACGCTCGCTGTTTGTTGTGAGAATTTTACGAAACACATGTTATGGATCAGCAAATGTGGAAGCCCACTTACGTAATTAAATTGAAAATGAGTCCACATTGAGATAGTCGGACTGGAGATGATGCTATGTCTACTGTGGAATGGCAAAGGCAGTAAAATCAGTAAACAGTATTTGTAACAGTTGTGGTAGAACGTCTATCTACACGTATTGTTCCTGTTTATGAACATAACCCATGATAAGTGAGTCCCTGTCACTACGGCATGGCGCGTCCTCAGGTTGCGGATGGAGGAACGGCCTGCAGATATGGAGGGTAGCTGCGAATATATTGAATAAACAATCGCGGACAGCCGACAAGGTGTGATCCTCCAGCTTGGGGGTTGGGCGAGGTGCTAACAACTCCTCACCTTAAAAAATTACCATGTTACGAAACATTTCACAGGGCCTCGGACCTGGACTGATTCTTTGGATAGGGACAGGTGGCGGGCTCTTGTGAGTGCGGTAATGAACCTTCGGGTTCCATAAAACGCGGGGAATTTCTTGACTAGCTGACGACCTGTTAGCTTCTCAAGAAGGACTGTGCTGCATGGAGTTAGTTAGTTAGTTACGACCATAACAATTTTAACAATTTTAATAATTTTAATTGAATTTTAAGGACTTACATAATGTATATTTCTTCCTTAATATGTTGTAGAAACCAACTGTGAACCTGAGGATGACCTGAGATAGGTCGAAACATGTAGTTATATATAATAAAAAGTATGTAGTTGTGTTTGGACAGATAGTGTTTTGTTGTGCACATACTTTAGTTTGTGTAGCACGTACTTTAGTTTGTGTAGCACGTACTTTAGTTTGTGTAGCACGTATGGGTGAGGGGAGAGGTGCATACAGGATTTTGGTGGGGAAACCTGAGGGAAGGAGACCACTTGGAAGACCCAGGCGTAGATGGGAGGATAATATTAAAATGGATCTTCAAGAAGTGGGATGGGGGGGGGGGCATGGACTGGAATGATATGGCTCAGGATAGGGACAGGTGGCGGGCTGTTGTGAATGCGGTAATGAACCTTCGGGTTCCACAAAACGCGGGGAATTTCTTGACTAGCTGACGACCTGTTAGCTTGTCAAGA
This sequence comes from Reticulitermes speratus, assembly GCA_021186555.1. Classification (NCBI taxonomy): domain Eukaryota; kingdom Metazoa; phylum Arthropoda; class Insecta; order Blattodea; family Rhinotermitidae; genus Reticulitermes; species Reticulitermes speratus. The sequence continues at coordinate 40,879,607 of JAJKFL010000002.1, read as the reverse complement.
AGCTCCATGTAGTTAGTTAGTTATTCATACTTTACTTCACTGTGTGGGCAAAATGCAGTTTTTAAATGTTAAAGCATGCCTGTAATTACACTGTGCTTTAAAGGGGTAATGATTCTGTGGTTAGCTAAAATCAGCGTCGTTTCAGTGCCTATCCCACTGTAATTGCTGTCTTTATGTTTCAAGTCCTAACTAGTTGCTCACGCATGATTTTCTGTTCTCAAGGTGACTTGCCCATTCTCCAGTGTCCGCACCGCCCATAAGACCCATATTGGTTCAAATCCTTAATCATGCCTTGAGTATTGCTAATGGCAGTGTCTAATTTTTGTGTCAGACATGTTAGGTTCTACATACTGGTAGGACGAGTTGACGATTTTGAACTTTCTATTTGAAGTGTTGTAATTGTGGCGCAATGCTTACTCGCATGTTAAGTTATAATATCAAACGTTTTGTGACTACGTAGGCGTTGCGCCGTTACAGGCAACTTGTAAGTTGTAGCATTTTTTGTGGCTGTAAAAGCAATGTTTCAGTTGTTAATGCAGTGTAGCCAACTGAATCCAACTCTCTTTCCAGAGATAGGAATGGTGAACGAACATAACATCTGTATAATTTATTACTTCAAGTACCAGCCTGTATTTCTTGGGTTTTTAAATACTGGGTGCTGAGGAGAAATTTAGAAATAAGAGTGAGGATGAAGGAAATTGCGTGATGAGGGGCTTCATAACTTGCAGGCGCGCCAATAATTTTTTTTATTGATTTTAAAATCTATGTTATGATTATAACTACGACAAAATTATAACTATAACATAATATAATCCCACTTCAAAATATGTGAGCCGACAGCTAGTTAGGTTACAGAGACAAATAACGCTAACTGGAAAAGGAAAAGAGGTTTTTATTCTATTTTTCAAAATCCCAATGTATCCTCAGTCCAACAAAATCAAACGGCCTGCATTTGTCCAAGTCCCGAACCGGAAGCAACGTAACGGACAGCTGCCATCTTAATTCGAGTCGTTCGTAGTTTCCCTATATTTGTGCATTCATTACATTTCTGTGTCTTCTGTTCGTTACAATCATTCATTCCTCATATATATTAACCAAAGACACCAATATTTTTGCTTAGTTTGAAGCTAAAACATTAATTAACGTTCATTAATTTCTGAGGCGTGTGGCTAGCTAGCTCTGCTGCAAACGTCGGATACTGCAAACAGTCACATTTGAACCGCATTCACTTGTAGCCAAGTTCGTTAAGGCACGGCACAAGTGTTGTTCGGAGACTAACTATAGTGGTTCGAGTCCCGGTACGAGCTTATTTTTTTCTTTTTGCATATGTTGTATTCTCTCAGACACTTGATTAGACTGTGCAGTTACACATATATTATTTAATTGTATGTTTCAAGAATTATAAATGCGAGTGACGCAGATATTTATGTTCTGTAATTTTTTGTTTACGGCCATTTTGATTTAAAGGGTCCGTATTGGAATGTGAGTTAGACCAGACATGTCAAAATGTTTGGTGCTTGCGGGCCAGAGTGAGCCAAGAGATCTGACGTTGGGCCGTACATTTTGAAAAATATGGGGCAGAAAGCAAATGTTGAGTTTACGATGGGTGTGCTTGGGAGGCACCTGGTTCGAAGGTGGTTTTACCCTCGCCCTAGTTCCACGACAGCGAAGTCTGTGAGATGGTGGGGGGTGGGGAGAGTGAAGGACTGTTGGAACATGTTCAGGTCTAATTTTAGCTTGCCGCACAAGTTCGTAATTCATTCTTCCGTGTGGCTTTCTAATAGCCAAAGAACTAACTAACTACATGGAGCAGAGACCTTCTTGAGAAAAAGCCAGAGAAAAGCCAAAGAAAAATTTTTAAAAATGTGTATTTTTCAATGTTTTTACTGGCTACACCGATGTTAGTGGATACGCAAACCGAAACCCGTATGTTATAATTCAATTCAATTCAATTCTGGTTTATTAATGTGCCGAATCAACAGCCAGAAGGCCAATTACACAAACAGCACAACATACAAACACAAATAACAACGGACAATATACAGAACAAAAATAAAACAAACACAACCAAAACAAATAATTAAACAAACAATAACTTGCTTAGATAATTAATAAAAACACCTTAAAATAATGTAACAAATTATTACATCTGACTAATTGTAACAAATTCCCTTCTGAAAACATCCATATGATTACAAATAGAATTTGCCGCAGTTACACACCGGCCGGAGGGACAATTTTGATAAAATGAGCTAACAGGAAACAAAGAAAAGTAAATAATAATAATAATAATAATAATAAAGCGATAAAGGGGTTGTGTTGGTTATTTTAAACTATGCTTTGTCGCACAAGGTTGACTGCATCTGTTCTCGCTTGCTCTGTTGAGAGATAAGGATGTTAGCAGTGATGATTGTGTGACAAAAATTTTAGTTGTTAGAATACAGTCCACTTTAAAACACCACAAATTACATTGACCAAATACATTTTACATTACTGCTCACTTCCTTTTCTCTCTCGGCCGAGCAAAGACACCGCCATGAAATTACATAAAAAATATCAAGACTTGTCCATGAATCTCGTAACAGATTTTACGAAATTAAACTAATGGAATGTCTCTATTTATAAATTGTAGTCTTTGAGCGGTATTCGCAGTTTGTTTCGCAAAGTTTGTGGGCCGCTTACGAGCCACTTTGAGATGCCTGCTGTACACAACAAATTATTTCCAAAACATGCAGAGTTACAGGCGTTTAGTTTCTTGAAGTATATCGCTTACGTATACAAAACGGGAGTTAATATGTTAGCCCCTATAGCCCCTAATAGGGCTGTTTTCAGCAACTGGCCTCTCTAATAAGAATTCCGGAACTCCTGTACTTCAATCACAGATTGCATTCGTCTCGGCATGGACTCAACCAGTGATAGAACGTAATGCTCAGACGAAGCAACTTCATCACAAGCGCCACTCTTCCTGGGAGGGAGGACGGACCAGGTTTCCTGCATTGTCCTCTTCACCTCACTGCACATATTCTCGATGCGGCTCATATCAGGCCATCGTGGTGGCCAGTCAAGTAGTGCGACATCGGCCTACCTTGATATCCATTCTTGAACCACACGAGAATCTTTCCTTTCTGCCCCATATTTTTCAAAATATGCGGCCCAACGTCAGATCTCTTGGCTCACTACTGCCCGCAAGCACCAAACATTTTGACATGTCTGGTCTAAACTCACATTCCAAAAAAAAAAAAAAAAATGACCCCTTAAATCAAAATGCCAGTAAATAAAGAATGACGGAAAAATATCAGAAATATATGCGTCATTCTCATTTACAATTTTTTATACATATAATTAAATAATATATGTGTAACTGCACAGTCTAATCAAGTGTCTGAGAGAATACAACATATACAAAAAGAAAAAAAAATATGCCCATACCCGTACTCGAACCACTATACTTAGTCTCCGATCAATACTGGTATCGTGCCTTAACGAACTTGGCTGTAAGTGAATGCAGGTGAAAATGTGACTGTTTGCATTATCAGACGTTTGCAGCAGAGCTAGCTAGCCACACGCCTCGGAAATTAATGAACGTTAATTAATGTTTTAACTTCAAACTAAGCAATCGTATTGGTGTCTTTGGTTAATATATATGAGGAATAAATGACTGTAATGAACAGAAGACACAGAAATGTAGTGAATGCACAAATATAGGGAAACTACGAACGACTCGAATTAAGATGGCAGCTGTCCGTTACGTCGCTTCCGGTTCGGGACTTGAACAAATGCAGGCCGTTTGATTTTGTTGGACAGAGAGCGTATCCCAGTCATCAGCCGATTGCAGTGGCTGATTTCGGCTGAAGGGTAAATCACGAAAACTTTGTGCTATCATCGTGTTTACAAAATCTGTTTCTTAAATTTTGATTTGGGAAGGAGGGCTGCAGCCGTTCTTGGGTGGGCGCCTAATAACTTGTATTCTTCGTATTAGGGTCATACAATCGTGAAGAATGGGAGAGACGGTGAATAGCATGCATCGAAGATATCAGAATTGACTAGAAAATTGTAGTCGTTAAACCTGAAGAGAAGAGACCACTTGGCGGACCCAGATGTAGGTGGGAGAATAATATTAAAATGGGTTTTAAATAAATAAAGTGGCATTTATGTGATCATCCAGGTTGAGCCCAGTGACTGGGTCTTTTAATGTGATAAGGAACCTGGGGTTCTGTAAATTGTGAGGGGCTTATTAACTAGAATACGACTGGACCAAGGGGAGACGAGAAGTATGAAGATTGGAATAGGAGTTAGACAAGGTTGCTGCTTGTCACCGATTCTGTTCAACTTATACAGCGAGTACCTTACCAAGGAAGCTCTTGAAGGGTTTGGAGACTTCAAAATAGGAGGACAAGTAATTGGCACTGTGAAATATGCAGATGACCTTGTGCTACTGGCTAGGGAAGAAAAGGTGCTACAGGGCATGATTGATAGACTAATTGAAATTGGAAGACGCTATGGAATGGAAATGAATGTTGGAAAAACTAAAGTAATGAAAATCTCAAGGCAACCATCCCCAATGAAAATTATGATAGATCAAAAACAATTGGAGAATGTGGAATATTTCAATTATTTGGGTAGCATGATAACAAGTGATGCAAGGTGTACACGTGAAATTAAATCCAAAATTGCCATGGCAAAAACAGCATTCAACAAGAAGAAAAATCTTTTCACCAGCAAAGTGGAATTAAATTTAAGGAAGAAACTAGTAAGGTGCTACATTTGGAGCATAGCTTTGTATGGTGATGAAACGTGGACACTTCGGAAAGTAGATCAGAAGTATCTGGAAAGTTTTGAAATGTGGTGCTGGAGAAGAATGGAGAAGATCAGTTGGACCGATCGTGTGAGAAATGAAGAAGTATTACACAGAGTCAAGGAGGAGAGGAATATCGTACATACAATAAAAAGAAGAAAGGCTAACTGGATTGGTCACATCTTGCGTAGAAACTGCCTTCTGAAACAGGTGATTGAAGGAAAGTTAGAAGGAAGGATAGAAATGACGGGACGACGAGGGAGAAGACGTAAGCAGCTACTGGATGACCTTAAGGAAAAGAAAAGATACTGGAAATTGAAAGAGGAAGCACTAGATCGCACCCTGTGGAGAACTCGCTTTGGAAGAGGCTACGGACCTGTCGTAAGACGAACTACAGAATGAATGAAAATTATTAACTAGCTGAGCGACTATCAGCTTCTTAATGACTCTGGCATGTAGCTGTAAGAGCTGTTGAAATGGTAATGTCTGTTACTGTTACACTTACTATCATTAAGTTGTGACAGTAAGATGAAGGGATTGCATTAATTACAGGTTACTTCACCGTATTTTAATTAACATTTTAAAGCCTACTGGTTACTTGATGCACCAACAGGTTTAACATTCAACAAGACAGCAATGTACGTATAACGTAACATTGAGGTGCGTTCGCGTAACCACTGTTGCCGTGGAAAAGCAATAAGTATTACATATTCTGAGTGTGTGTGTAGCCTTAGTTATCCAGCATGCAAAGCGCATGCGCAGTATTATATTGTCATCTGTGGCCTGTCTGGCTGTACCATATTTTCCCACATTATCTCATAAACGGCACGATTTTCTTAAAAAAGTTATTGAACATAAAATGTGTGTTTTGATTTTCTCTACAACTTTTGTCTGAAATATTTCTCATCCTAAGAATAATTCAGCGAGATATTATCAAAAATGTACGTAGGTCTTCATGTGACGTACCCTTTATTCTTGTCACATTTTAATGAAACTTCAATTTTCTCGACAGATTTTCGAAAAATACTCAGATATCAAATTTCATAAAAATCCGTCCAGTTGGAGCCGAGTTGTTCCATGCGAACGGATGGACAGACAGACACACAGAGCCACACAGAGAGACATTACGAGGCTAATAATCGCTTTTCGCGATTTTGCGAACGCGCCTAAAAATTGTACATTCTATCCACACTGTATTTATGTATTTTTTTTATTTATCTCAGAACAAACAGCGAGTTTTGCTCTATATAACATAAAGTGATTTGTTTTTATAACCGAAATGTAAAGTGTTTACTGCGCGGTACGAACTGGGCCTTTAAATAAAACAGTTTACGTTTGGTTTTTGAAGGGTTAACATGCACTGTACCTCAGTTGCGATCAAGAAGAAATCGTAATTAATAAATATTGATATGTGCTGATTCGTACCGCCCACCTAACACAGAACGCAGATCGATATTAAGAATCGACTGCCTACTTTTGTCAAGATGGCATGCGCGACTGTTAAAGCGTAGCGGAAGTATTGAGGTAGAGTTTTGGATTCCACCTCTCCTTTACAATGGCGCCAGTAAATTTCAGTTTCTTAATTTTAACGTTTCCTTCTTTATAAAGTTTTACCCGCTGTATATTTAATGTTGACAAGAAAAGCAGTCACATACCGGGCATAGGAAGCGTACCTGTCTATGTAAGAAATCGTTTATGCGTCACGTTGCATAGCATAAAAGTATACCGACTTAAATTCGTTATCAAAATGCAGAATCCTGCCACTAGTGCGAACCAAGTCTATCAAACCGTTTAGCTGTGGGAGAGGTCAGGCCTAGAGAATTCAATGACTCTATCAAAGTTTATTGGATCATAAAAGACGCAATAATAGCCCGGAGCTTTGCAGCCCTCCCACGATACAGTGGTGACATCTGTTAACTGTAGCGGAAGTCATCTTTCTCTTGCGATTCGCAGTTATTGCCCTGTTGCTTAGCAACCCTGGGAAAGGCGAGCGGGCGACCCTCTTCCTCATTACAGCTAATGGAGTGCGTGACGATGGCAGATGTAAGTAAACAATAATGAAATGTTAACATAAGCGGAGGCTTGAAGGAATTAACTGAGCAGACTGCAATAGCAAAACCATAGAAATGTCGTTCGGGTTCTCGGTGTAATCTTGAAGGACAGGTGACCTAGCAGTGGCGAGGTGAGGTCCAGCAAAACGGTATAACGCCGCATTGTTTATCTTCCGCTAGACCTGACTTCCGGATCAGGATTCGCCACTGATATATAGTAGACTATAATTATAATTAGGTAGCCTATATGTGAAACTTTCTTTAAAATATGCGTGAATTTATGCTAGGCATGCTGTATTTAGCGTTGTATTACCATCTGCATAGATAGGTTTATTAGTATGTTCCTCTTGCAAATATAGCAGTGTTTCTGACAAAATAAGTCCACGAAGCAGCGTTTTGCTTCAGAAGCTGATAGTCTCCATGCTGGTTAAAAATTTCACACTTTTTTAAAAATCACTAGATATTCCCATACGTTTAAACCACTTTGCACAATCCAGACCCTACGTCTTTAATATGTGTTTTAATATTATCTTCCCATAAGGGTGTAAGTGGGGCGGTAAGAAACCTATAAATCCGTCTGCTCCCACCTTCGCCTCACGTTCACCTGACGATTGCGACAGCAGTGACCGAAATGCTGTAACAGCTGCAGCATACAAGGCAGGTGTTCACCGAAGACAACAGTTACACAAAACAGGCATATACTTGCGTGAAGAACTGTCAGGCCATATCACAGTGTCTTACTGCAACTTAACCAGGTGTAACTTTCGCTGAACACCGTGTTTTGAGAACGCATTCGGAGCTTAGAGTACCGTGTTCGATATGTGGTCAGGTATTAGCTGCGTGTAAAATGTACATTTGTTCCTGTTGTTACTATGGGGGAGTGGACATATAGCTCCACGCATTCTTAACCTATACAGTAGATGTTGATGTGTAGTCGGCTTCACTTCCCGGAGTTTTTAGGCTGGGTAAAGTTTGCCTGTTGCCCAGTGGCTAGTAGCAATTCGGGTACGCCCCCCAAGGTGCCCTCATGCAGTGCAGAAAATGTCTGTAACCCTTGTCAAGATATTTCGGCCGTCCAGCCCGTTGCCTAGTCAACACACTGACTAACATACATCTCTTTAACCAACAAATGCACACGTATTATACGATACAATTTACCATAAAACTAGTCCGACATGTTTCGAATCCCTATTTTGGGATCATCATCAGGGACTTGGATTGTGAATTACACAAATTACAAATCAACAATAATGGTACGTTTTAAAATAAAAACTTAAAATGTAAAATGTCCCAGCCTTCTACACGTAGACACACAACTTCTGATGCACAGTACTATCCCAGCCTTCTACACGTAGACACACAACTTCTGATGCACAGTGGACCCACAAAACAACTGAGATATTCTACATTTTAACTTTGTACCTTTAAAACGTACCATTATTGTTGATTTGTAATTTGTGTAATTCACAATCCAAGTCCCCGATGATGATCCCAAAATAGGGATTCGAAACATGTCGGACTAGTTTTATGGTAAATTGTATTGTATAATAAAGAATAATACGTGTGCAATTTGTTGGTTAAACAGATGTATGATCGACTAAAAATGCACAGTATGAATAATATAAAACACTAATTGAGCTGTATCGGCATCCATATTTGTGTTCTGTTAGGCCACTAGCTACAAAATATTCAGTCAAGTTTTGGGTCTGCTACTTTATGACACCTTGTAGTTTTTTGATTGCCGATGTTTTGGAGAAACCTGCTGCTCAGCTTACGTGTAGTTCAGCAATAACAATAACAATAATAAATAATAATAATAATAATTCATCAACTACCCAAGACGTAATTGCCAGCTGTCCGAAACTAGTCCAAATTAATTGAATTCTAAAACGTTTTAAAACAAGTGGTTCACAATAGCCCAAATTACTTACAAACGTTGACATGACCAGGTTGCCAAAGTTTTCCATCAGTAATTGGCGAAACAGCTTCATCTTCTTGAAGAACCATATTCTCCATATTATAAATATGAGCCGCAGGTCGCCATGGATAACGACAACTACGAACTCTATGGGATCCTACCTTACTAACGGACAAGACTGCTCCTTTCAGTCGGCCAGGCAAAAAAAAACTGGTTGATAAAACAAATAAGGAAGCTGCATTCATTGACATAGCAATTCTATTAACCCACAATCTACAAGACACAATTACAGAAAAACAACGCAAATATCAGGAATTAGCGTTTGAAATCAAGCAACAGTGGCAATTGAATAAGATTATTGTTACAACAGCATGTAGTAACACCAACTCTTGCACAATATATTGTTACTGTTATTCCACCAGTCTTGTCTGCTACGGGGGTTATTCCTTAACATGCTTAACCAAAGCCTCACTAATCTCAGTTTACCACCACGCCTACTGTCCCAGGTCCAGAAAGTGGTCATACTAAACACCTGTACCATCACGAGAAAATTCCTCAATAATGAAGTTCACTTATCCGATGAAGACACTAGCAACTCCTATCATGTTATTTTATCGCTTTATACACTCATTTCAACATTCTCTGACGCAACTCCCAGCAGATAGTTGGTCAAAAAATGACTCGTAATCTGGGTGCTCACCAACACCGGGCATATTAATAATAGTAATGATAAATCTTCAAAACTAAAGGATAAGATATGGCGACTAAAATATCAGGTCATTTTAAGGGCATAATATCAGAGCTACACAGTATCAACTAAATTTTAACGTAAGCTACTCAAACAGAAGAGGGTGTGCCATAAAAAGTGGCGTTGCCTATTTTAACACCATCACCTACATAGTTAGAATTTTCCTTGCATTATATATCATTATTATTATTACTATTATTATTATTATTATTATTATTATTATTATTTTACTGAAACATTTTCGTCCCTGCGTTTCTTCTTCCTAAATCCAGGATCTCTTCCCCCCAGTGGCTTGTATTTCAGTCTGCCGTGTGTTCTCTGTAGCAGCCAGCTGTATACATTTAACATCGTTTTAACTGTACAGTTTCTCTGTATTTATTTCCTGCTCGCGGTCACGTCAGAGTCCCATCCGGCACCTGGGAAGAAATAACTGCCAATAATTGTGGTAGACGGTGTAGATTTTAATATTTGTGTGGTGCATACCGCTGTGTTATCCTAAACCGACTGTAGGAAAAGAGTACCAAATACGCAGCTGTATTTACATTCATCAAATATATATCACTCGACAATACCAATACAGTCGTAATATGTATCTCAGTAATGTGGCTGCATGTTTGGGCTGCTTGTTACAGCCACCGTCCAGCCTGTCCGGATCTGATGTTATTATATTGTAAAGTATATTTATGTAATATATTTTATATATTTTTATATACTATTTTATATATTATATATTTTTATATATATTATTATATATTACATAATATATTTTGCATGCAATGGTACTATATTTGTCGTGCTAAAGTTACACTAGTTATACATATAGCAAACGCCATAAGCCTAGTAAATAGCTGCCTCTCATATTGAGTAGACATCTTGTTATGTTCTGAAACAAAGGGGGTTCTGTCAATTAAATTCGGATATTTTATTATATTGTTGGCAGCGTTGTGTGCCTGAAGCCGGGGTCACGCCGGGTGGGGAAGGGGGAGCGGTTTGCCATTGTCTTGTATTGCTGGTGGTTGCTGCCTTGCATGCAGCAGTATTCTAATTTGGTAGCTCTTCCGAAATACACGGTGCCGCATGCAGCGATGTTGCTATCTGGTAGCTGTGTTCTGCATTGTAGGGTGCCGCATGCAGCAGTGTTGCTATCCGGTAGCTGTGTTCTGCATTATACGGTGCCGCATGCAGCAGTGTTGTTATCCGGTAGCTGTGTTCTGCATTATAGGGTGCCGCATGCAGCAGTGTTGCTATCTGGTAGCTGTGTTCTGCATTATACGGTGCCGCATGCAGCAGTGTTGCTATCCGGTAGCTGTGTTCTGCATTATACGGTGCCGCATGCAGCAGTGTTGTTATCCGGTAGCTGTGTTCTGCATTATACGGTGCCGCATGCAGCAGTGTTGTTATCTGGTAGATGTGTTCTGCATTATACGGTGCCGCATGCAGCAGTGTTGTTATCTGGTAGATGTGTTCTGCATTATACGGTGCCACATACAGCAGTGTTGCTATCTGGTAGCTGTGTTCTGCATTATACGGTGCCACATACAGCAGTGTTGCTATCTGGTAGCTGTGTTCTGCATTATACGGTGCCACATACAGCAGCGTTGCTATCTGGTAGCTGTGTTCTGCATTATACGGTGCCACATACAGCAGTGTTGCTATCTGGTAGCTGTGTTCTGCATTATACGGCGCACATACAGCAGTGTTGCTATCCGGTAGCTGTGTTCTGCATTATACGGTGCCACATACAGCAGTGTTGCTATCTGGTAGCTGTGTTCTGCATTATACGGCGCACATACAGCAGTGTTGCTATCTGGTAGCTGTGTTCTGCATTATACGGTGCCACATACAGCAGTGTTGCTATCTGGTAGCTGTGTTCTGCATTATACGGTGCCACATACAGCAGTGTTGCTATCCGGTAGCTGTGTTCTGCATTATACGGTGCCGCATGCAGCAGTGTTGTTATCCGGTAGCTGTGTTCTGCATTATACGGTGCCGCATGCAGCAGTGTTGTTATCCGGTAGCTGTGTTCTGCATTATACGGTGCCGCATGCAGCAGTGTTGTTATCCGGTAGCTGTGTTCTGCATTATACGGTGCCACATACAGCAGTGTTGCTATCCGGTAGCTGTGTTCTGCATTATACGGTGCCACATACAGCAGCGTTGCTATCTGGTAGCTGTGTTCTGCATTATACGGTGCCACATACAGCAGTGTTGCTATCTGGTAGCTATGTTCTGCATTATACGGTGCCACATACAGCAGTGTTGCTATCTGGTAGCTGTGTTCTGCATTATACGGTGCCACATACAGCAGTGTTGCTATCTGGTAGCTATGTTCTGCATTATACGGTGCCACATACAGCAGTGTTGCTATCTGGTAGCTATGTTCTGCATTATACGGTGCCACATACAGCAGTGTTGCTATCTGGTAGCTATGTTCTGCATTATACGGTGCCACATACAGCAGTGTTGCTATCTGGTAGCTATGTTCTGCATTATACGGTGCCACATACAGCAGTGTTGCTATCTGGTAGCTGTGTTCTGCATTATACGGTGCCACATGCAGCAGTGTTGCTATCTGGTAGCTATGTTCTGCATTATACGGTGCCACATACAGCAGCGTTGCTATCTGGTAGCTGTGTTCTGCATTATACGGTGCCACATACAGCAGTGTTGCTATCTGGTAGATGTGTTCTGCATTATACGGTGCCGCATGCAGCAGTGTTGTTATCCGGTAGCTGTGTTCTGCATTATAGGGTGCCGCATGCAGCAGTGTTGCTATCTGGTAGCTGTGTTCTGCATTATACGGTGCCGCATGCAGCAGTGTTGCTATCCGGTAGCTGTGTTCTGCATTATACGGTGCCGCATGCAGCAGTGTTGTTATCCGGTAGCTGTGTTCTGCATTATACGGTGCCGCATGCAGCAGTGTTGTTATCCGGTAGCTGTGTTCTGCATTATAGGGTGCCGCATGCAGCAGTGTTGTTATCTGGTAGATGTGTTCTGCATTATACGGTGCCGCATGCAGCAGTGTTGTTATCTGGTAGATGTGTTCTGCATTATACGGTGCCACATACAGCAGTGTTGCTATCTGGTAGCTGTGTTCTGCATTATACGGTGCCGCATACAGCAGTGTTGCTATCTGGTAGCTGTGTTCTGCATTATACGGTGCCACATACAGCAGCGTTGCTATCTGGTAGCTGTGTTCTGCATTATACGGTGCCACATACAGCAGTGTTGCTATCTGGTAGCTGTGTTCTGCATTATACGGTGCCACATACAGCAGCGTTGCTATCTGGTAGCTGTGTTCTGCATTATACGGTGCCACATACAGCAGTGTTGCTATCTGGTAGCTGTGTTCTGCATTATACGGTGCCACATACAGCAGTGTTGCTATCTGGTAGCTATGTTCTGCATTATACGGTGCCACATACAGCAGTGTTGCTATCTGGTAGCTGTGTTCTGCATTATACGGTGCCACATACAGCAGTGTTGCTATCTGGTAGCTGTGTTCTGCATTATACGGTGCCACATACAGCAGTGTTGCTATCTGGTAGCTATGTTCTGCATTATACGGTGCCACATACAGCAGTGTTGCTATCTGGTAGCTATGTTCTGCATTATCGGTGCCACATACAGCAGTGTTGCTATCTGGTAGCTATGTTCTGCATTATACGGTGCCACATACAGCAGTGTTGTACTTTTTAATAGCTTCCAACTTCTTCAGATCCTCAAATCTCATAGGCCTATGTGTTTTGCCATACGTGTTTTAAAATGACATTTGTTTTGTTACGCACAAGAAGTTTTCGCTTTATTTTCTGTATTTGCCAAGTCCAACGTAGGCAAACGCACCCTAATGTCTCTATCATAACGGCTGATGTATTTGAGGTTTGATTGACGGAATACTGATCTGTGCTCCATCACCCGTTCTGATGTAAATGTGACAGGCCTGTCAGTCCACAGGAGAGGCTCTTAACATTCGCTTATCTTTCACTCCGCTACGTGCTGCCTACTGCAGTGTGTAACAGTTCTACTCGTGTTAGCCGCTTTATCTGTCTGACCTATACGTACGTTTACAAGCTTTCGTGTCCGGTGTTGCTCACAGGATATTATTTTGGGTTTTGACACCGTGTAGGACCAAGTTAATACCGACGTTTCGGATGTACTTGCTGCCTCCGTCTTCAAGGTGACATTCAGGTAGACACTGAAGTGATTAAGGAGGGTGAAATGGGTCGATGAAATAGGAAATTACAAGGACTGTGGCTGGTCAGAGACACAGGTAATTGTGACATTGAAGTGAGACAATGGACTAACGAAGGGCTGTCTCCTGATTCTTCATAATATGAGAGACATGAATATGTATTTTGTAGCATTGCATATAAAAAAAGGTAAAGGTCACCCTAGAACAGGCCATGAAGGCCCAGAGGGGGAGTAGAGGTATAGCTCTACTCTTTCTTTAACCCTGGCACTAGATGAGGGTGGGTGGTCAACTCCACGCCCCGGCTGCTTTACCTCTGGGAAAGAGACACGGTGCCCATTGTATAGGAGGCTGGGTGGGCCCCATGGCCGGTCTGGACGGGTGCTGAAAATCTCGCCCCCACCGTGATTCGATCCCCGGACCGTCCAGCCCGTAGTGAGTCGCTATACCGACTGAGCTATCCCGGCCTTCATAGACACACACACACACACATATATACATATATATGTAACTTACAGTATAAAATTTTCATTATCATTTGGGCGGCTGTGGTTTGTACACGTGCTGCCCGCGAACTGGCCCACAATAACATCGCGGCCTTTAACCCCAAAATGTTTGGACACACCTGGTCTAATTTTATTGACTTACATTGGCTAATATTATTCGACTTAATGTGTACACACCAGCTGAGTCGAGTCGAGGCCGTCGGGTCTTGCCGAGTCAAGTCTTTTTTTTTTTTTTTTTTTGGTGGAGAAGCGCCCCGCAGCAGTAGCTACGGACGCACCGCAGCCTTAGGGCTTATTGTGCAACGCTTGTGATGAAGATGAAGAGAAAGATGATTAGTTTTTTTCATTTTTCCAAGTAATGGAGCACCGGTGGAATGAAATTGACCCGGGAAAACCGAAGTACTCGGCGGAAAAACCTGTCCCATTTCCACTTTGTCCACCACAAATCCCACCTGGACTGACCCGGGATAGAACCCGGGTCTCTGCTGTGAGAGGCCGGCGACTAACCGCCTGAGCCATGGCACGGCCCTGTCAAGAGCCCTGGTGCCGCATGTTCCATTTTAGTCAGTTGGGTTCCAGTGATCGGGTGTGCCGGCTTCTATTCTGCGATGAGAAATTCATTTATAAAAGTTAAATGATTTTAGTTAAGGACAGCCAGACACTGTACGACGCCTCCCATTGTGACCATCGAAGCTGATAACCATTTCCTGGTATAAGTGGCTAAGTATTCCGAATTCCTGTCTCTTCATGTTTACTGGTGCACCACATGTTTCGTCTCCTCCGACGCAACCTTCTTCCCCACATAATTGTGTGCAAAACAAGCAGATTAAAATCTGTAGATTCCTTTACTTTTGCACTGTTCGAAGAGTACTAAAAACCTATTGCATTCGCGCGGACTTTATGGGACTCGAGTCGGTCGGTGTGCAGCGCCCCCTCCCCAACAGACTTACGAGTCTGATTGGACTCGAATGGACTGGATTCAAATCTTTTGGTGGGTACACAGTGCCTGTTTATTTTGTCGAGTAGCTCAGCAAAGATCGGATTCTTAAAATATGCTCCATGGGGTTTGTATATGGCCGATCCCAGTGGCCGCGCGGTCTAAGGCGTGGGTCTTCGGCCGCTCGCTTGCTAGGATCGTGGGTTCGAATCCCACCGGGGGCATGGATGTCTGTCTGTTGTGTGTTGTCAGGTAGAGGTCCCTGCGACGAGCTGGTTCCTCGTCCAGAGGAGTCCTACCGACTGTGGTGTGTCTCAAAACCTCGACGAAAACGAGGAAGCCTAGGCCCCCAAGGGGCTGTCGAGCCATAGGAAAAAAAAAATGGGGTTTGTATATGCAGCACTTTGTAACTGAACCCCCCAAACCTCAAATTTATCTAAATAACGTATAAACATTCAGTTTCCATGTCACAGAGAACACAATCTCTATTATAAAGAATTTGTTTAAGGCTGTTTGCGAATATAATCCCTGTTTAACTGTGCGAATCATACAGAATAAATAAATGCAATGCGTGGGAAAAAATAACAGTTATTTAATGTTTCAACAACGGGCGTGATGTGAAGAGTCACGTGGCTGTGGAAGCCGATATCAGAAGTGTCACGCCTCGTGAGAAACGTAAGCCGTTTGATGAATCACCAGAAAGCTCACCACCAGCGCACATTTCTGTGGCTGGAAGTGAGCGGTGAGAGTGCTAAGAGTGCGACATTGACCTACATTGATTGCTTAGCACCTTCGCTTAACACGTCAGCGCAAAGTGGAGGCAGTTCTTACGGCAGTCATGTGCAGAACTGTGACATACATTGACTGGTTCAGATTCAGTCAGAGATTTGGGGTTGTTACTGTGGCGACTGTTACTGTCCTCTAAGGGGTGTCGATGTGTAGTCTGATTAGACAGGTTCCGACGTTTCGGGGATCCTACTGACCCCATATTCAAGGGTTTTCTTCTGCTCTGAAAGTGGAAGAGGTTGTTTCCTCCGAAACATCTGTATATGTCCATCAGATTACACGGCGTTACGCCCGAAAATATAGAAATCTTCATAGATTCTGGATGTTCAGAAAAGTATTTAGATATGAGGAAAAGTAACAAGGGGATGGAAAAAATTTTATGATGAACTTAGTGACTTGTGCTGTTTGGCGTACATTATTAGGGTGATGAAATGGCCCGGGGTATATGGAACGCACGGGAGAAATGAGAAATGCACACGAAGTTTTGGCCGGAAAACAGGAAGGAGAGGGCTTGTTAGATCTAGACGTAGATGGTAGAATAACGTTAAAATGTTCTATTATCTTCACCGTGCATTTTTTTTAACAAGTCACAAATTACACACCAACGAAATGCGCTATATTTTCCCTTTTTATTCTTTAACCCCTACTGTAATAAATAATAATGAAACTTGACTACATGTGATATATAACATAATAGCAGACAAAAACAATGGATGTAAAGTAAATGTAGATTACGAACCCCCTGAAGATGGCCTTGTAAGGGCTGAAACATATGTAGGGGTTAAAGAATAAAAAGTGGAAATATAGTGCGTTGCGTTGGTGTGTAATTTGTGAAACGCTAAAATGTGTCTTAAGGAAGCAGAGCTTTAGGATATGCACTGGATTTATCTGGCTCAGGATAGGGTCCAGTGCCGAGCTGTTCTGGAAATGGCAGTGACCTTTCAGGTTGCATAAACAGCGGTGAATTCCTGGAGTATCTATGCGACTGTCATCTTCTCAAGAAATATACCCTCGTCCACGGAGATGGTTTCTTTTTATTTAGAAGACTGACAGTCGTCAGCAGAATCATAGCTGTTTAAAAGCTTAAAAGGTAAAGTTCTCCCTAGAACAGGCCACGAAGGCCCAGAGGGTGAGTAGAGGTATAGCTCTACTCTTTCCTTAACCCTGGCACTAGATGGGCTGGGTGGTCAACTCCACGCCCCGGCCGCTTTACCCCCGGGAAAGAGACCCGGTACCCATTGTATAGGAGCTGGGTGCGCCCCAGGGCCGGTCTGGACGGCTGCGAAAAATCTCGCCCCCACCGGGATATTTTTTTTTGTCTCTCCGGGTTTTTTCCCCTTTGATTCATTTTTGTAC
Organism: Reticulitermes speratus; assembly: GCA_021186555.1. NCBI lineage: Eukaryota > Metazoa > Arthropoda > Insecta > Blattodea > Rhinotermitidae > Reticulitermes > Reticulitermes speratus. The sequence continues at coordinate 40,862,321 of JAJKFL010000002.1, read as the reverse complement.
TGTGTAAATCCTTTCGTCCTTCATGTCACTTTACGTTCCATGCTACCGTCCTTACAACAAACACAACACAAACATCCATGCCCCCGGTGGGATTCGAACCCACGATCCCATTAAGCGAGCGGCCGAAGACCCACGCCTTAGACCGCGCGGCCACTGGGATCGGCTATTCGATCCCCGGACCGTCCAGCTCGTAGCGAGTCGCTCTACCGACTGAGCTAAGCGTAAGGCAAGTAAGTGTGTAGCATATTCAGTACATCAGTGGAATGAAATTACGGGGAATTTAAGCAGAAATGAATGTTGTTAAGTGGCCATCTGCGGTTAACCGAACGTTGAATTCCGTCAGTCCTTTTAAAGATACCGGAATAATGAACATTTACAGCCCTTGCTTGTGTATGGAGCTGTAACACGTTTGAAATGAGCGTTTGTTACATTAGTCGGCCGAGGAGTCTCATTACGTATGGAGATGAGATATAAAAGAGACCAGTGACCTGTGAGATGGTGTGACCCTTATAGTGGTACCTCCTTAAGGGTCTGTTCATTGACCCCGACAGCATCGCACATCTTGCAACACTGCAACTGTGCCTGCTACACAAACAAGCTATCCGCAGCCAAATTTGCCGTTGCAGTGTCAAGACAAGTGCAGATAGTGTCACGCCAGGCTCGAACTGTGCGTCTGACCTGCATTCCGAGGTACCAGGTTCGAGTATCTGCTATTCTGACTGATGTCTTTTGTGGTTTACCATAATTCGTCCGTGGGCCGGAATATGGTAGTCGGTATAGCTTCACCCTACAGGCTAGACGGTCCGGGGATCGAATCCCGGTAGGAGCGAGATTTTCCATACCCGTCCAGACCGGACCTAGGTCCTACCCAATCTGCTATACAATGGGGACGCTTATGATTCTGGTTATAACTAATTTATTCCATGCGACTGAATTCTTGATAAGCTACTAGTAGCTCATTTGTTTAAAACAGTCCGAAGGTGCATGAGCACGTGTTACGGAGCCTCATATGTACGTGTGTAAGAGCACGTGTTACGGAGCCTCATATGTACGTGTGTAAGAGCACGTGTTACGGAGCCTCATATGTACGTGTGTAAGAGCACGTGTTACGGAGCCTCATATCTACGTGTGTAAGAGCACGTGTTACGGAGCCTCATATATACGTGTGTAAGAGCACGTGTTACGGAGCCTCATATGTACGTGTGTAAGAGCACGTGTTACGGAGCCTTATATGTACGTGTGTACGAGCACGTGTTACGGAGCCTCATATGTACGTGTATAAGAGCACGTGTTACGGAGCCTCATATGTACGTGTGTAAGAGCCATGTTTAAGCAGAGCTTGCACATTCACGAAGGTAAATAAATGCATCTGCTTTGGCGTTTAAGTGTAAAAATTCAGAATTCTTTATTTCAGGTTACTTTTCTTACAATGAAAAGAGGAAGTGGCTTTTGATATCGCATTCTGTGTGTGTGTGTGTGTGTGTGTGTGTGGATGCCCCCAGTGGCGTAACTAGGCCTCTTGACGCCCGGGGCGAGCAGTCACAATGGCTGTCCCTGAAAGAAATTATAAAGCTAAAGCAACCCCATTACAGGCCTGGACAGGCCCTTACGGTTCCAGGAGGTTGAGGCTCCCAGATTTCTAGACAATCGGCACATGAAGGTGGTAAGTTTGTCAGCCCTACGCACCGGCCGCCTTTACTCCCCGGGAAATATTCCTGGTACTCATTTCTGTTAGAGGCTGAGTCGACCCCAGGGCCATAGTGCGGCCGAAAGGATTATGTCAATGAAAAATTCCAATGACACCATCGGGAATCGAACCCGTGACCTTCCGGTTTGTAGCACAGTGCCTCAACCAACTGCATCATCGCGTGCCCTCCGAAAGAAATTATAAACTATAAAAATCACAATTATTTATTGAATTTCCTTTCATTTGTGTCAGTAATTTAAAACTTGTTGAGCGCGCAGGATTAAATTGTTTCCCCATTTAGACATTCATTTTGCCGCCCCCTGTACTGTGCTGCTTGGGGCGGCCGCACCACTCGCCCCGCCCTAGTGACGCCCCTAGGATGCCCCCTTATCAACTTCTCAGCCATTTAGTCGATTTTCGTGAGCCGTGATAGCTCAGTCGGTATAGCGACTCGCTACTAGCCGGACGGTCCGGGGATCGAATCCCAGTGCGGGCGAGATTTTCAGCACCCGTCCACGCCGGCCCTGGGACCTACCCAGCCTCCTGTACAGTGGGTACCGGGTCATTCTCGGGGGTAAAGCGGCCGGGGCGTGGCGTTGAACACCCATTCCCATCTAACACCGAGGTTAAAGAAAGAGTAGAGCTATACCTCTACTCTCCCTCTGGGCCTTCATGGCCTGTTCTAGGGAGAACTTTACCTTTACCTTTAGTCGATTTTCACGAAACTTGGGTTGCACGCTATGCCGTTTGAAGCCTTCCCAACGTCGTACTTTCTAATTAGTACTTCTATAAATGACAACGTAGCTGAGGCGCGAAATTTTGAGTTTGGAATGATATAGCGACCGAACTTAATTTGGGTCGTCAAATGATGTGGAAAAAATGTACAACATTTTAACGGCAGTGTTTTTGTAGAATGTAAAAAATAACAAAATGGCGACTGTGTAATTTTTTAAGCTTTGGGTCTGATGGAAATAACGCAAGAATTGTATGAGCAAGAGGTGAACTTTGGTACGAAGGTACACCATACCTTATATACATTGTGTATATATTGTTTGTATATTCAACGACTACAGACATGGCGATTGTGTGAACCTTTGAGGTTATGTCCGACAATTTTAACGTGCTGTACAAAATCTGGGCTGAAGTACAGTCATGCACCAAATTAAAAGAGCAATAGCAGTAGTAGCAGTAGGCACGCAGAACTAGCAGTGCCCATAAGAGCTCTGCTCAGAACTGCGTGTTTAGCTTTATGATACGTAGAGACACAACATGACACGATGTGTTGCTGTTGCAGACAAATACCGACGGCGGTGGACCAACGAAACCAGGAGCCGGGTTCCACCACCCTATGGCGAGCACCGGCGGACACGTAAGTTAACTGCTTGACTTGCCTGACTGCAGGGAAACTTTGCCAGCAAGGTGCAGTGAGTTAGTTCTGTTCACAGCGCAGCCATGTAGAGATATGGGTGGGCCCGACTTGATGGGTGGAGCGTCCGACTCGTGCTCCTGAGTGCGCGCTAGCAAACATGTCTACTAATTGTACGTGTGTAGACTGTACTGTAGCGTACAGTAAGACATGTGGACTGAATGCGGTGTAAATATTTTGAAATGTGCTTATGTATGTATGTGTGTGTATGTATGCGTGTGTATGTATGTATGTGCATGTATGTATGTGTGTGCATGTATGTATGTATGTATGTATGTATGTATGTATGTATGTGCATGCATGTATGTATGTGTATTAGCATGTATGTATGTATGTGTATGTATGTATGTATGTGTATGTATGTGCATGCATGTATGTATGTTCATGTATGTATGTATGTGTATTAGCATGTATGTATGTATGTATGTATGTATGTATGTATGTGTATGTATGTATGTATGTATGTATGTATGTATGTATGTATGTATGCATGTATGTATGTGTATGTATGTGCATGTATGTATGTGTATTAGCATGTATGTATGTATGTATGTGTATGTATGTGCATGTATGTATGTATGTGTATTAGCATGTATGTATGTATGTATGTATGTATGTGTATGTATGTGCATGTATGTATGTATGTGTGTATGTATGTATGTGTATGTATGTGCATGTATGTATGTATGTATGTATGTGTATGTATGTGCATGTATGTATGTATGTGAATGTATGTATGTATGTGTATGTATGTATGTGTGTATGTATATGTGTATGTATGTATGTATGTGCATATATGTATGTGTGTGAATGTATGTTATGTATTATGTATGTATGTATGTATGTAAGCAGATATTAGTTACGTATGTTTTATCCTAAAGAACGGCTTAGCGTGTGTAAAAAGGCGAGATATAAAGCTACCACAGCGGTACTGAACTTGCTTCAGGTCTTGTGGGAGAGGACGCCAGTCAAGTTCTTGGACTGCAGCACTGAAAATGGAGGCAGAAAGCTCCTTTGAAACGTCGGTGAATATATTAGACAGGACCTCATATCCCAGAAGACTTCCATCTTCAATGGGTGTTTTACTTGACAGTGAAATACTATAGACTATAGGACGATTGCTTTGATTGTGTAATTAATTAAACCGAAATATTATTTCTGCTTCGCAATTCAACTTCGTATTAACGCCTTATTTCTATTTGCGGAGAATTTATCGGCGTGACCATCAGCTTCTCAGGAATGCCAGTGCTCCATGCAGTTCCTGTTAATGTCCACGGCACTCAAGCCTGTACTTACTATCCATCGCATTTCCCTTCTAGTGTCTGTTTCATGCCAACATAAAGTCATGCCCTTGTGTGCAGCGGGTTTCAAGCTATGTTTCACGCAGCCATAGTCTCTGAAGGATCCGCCTAAACAGTCTGTGTTATTTAACGACATTATCAACTGCTGAAGTTACATAGCGTCAGCGATAGATGAGTCAATGAGTATGGAGGAATGGTGAATGACATGACAGGGGGGAAACCGAAGTATTCAGAGAAAAACCAATCATAATGCTACTTCTTCCCATCATAAATTGGATGTGGACTGTCCTGGAATTGAATCTGGATATCCGTGGTGGGAGGCCGGCACTCAGTAATTACGACTGTTTTTTTTCCAATGGCTCGACAGCCCCTTGGGGCCTAGGCCGCCTCATTTTCGAGGCTTCACGATCACACACTTTAGACACACCACACTCAGTAGGACACCTTGGACGAGGACCAGCTCGTCGCAGAGACCTCTACCTGACAACACACAACACTCACAACAGACAGACATCCATGCCCCCGGTAGGATTCGAACCCACAATCCTAGTAAGCGAGCGGCCGTAGACCCACGTCTTAGACCGCGCGGCCACGGGATCGGCAATTACGACTGTTAGTTCCACTGAATTCTTGAATAAGTGATGTTATGTCTTTAAGACACACAGGCAGGTGCCTTAATTTTGGACTGGCCCTGCCCCTAGTCACCTGTACACTTATTTATGAACGCCTCTGTACAGTATCGGTAATGGTTCAGAAAAATGGACCAAAACACTGCTTGAACTGAGGCCTTCGCGAAACGGAGAGGTCGTAATAATCTTCACTTCAACGAATGCAGGCCGCCTGTGCTTTCGGTGTGCTGAACTAGATTTCCCTTTGATTGGGTCTGTCAAGTTTTTAGGCGCGTTAAAAAATTGCGAATAGCGACTATTAAATTTCTTGTCTGTCCGTCTTTGCGTCCGCCAGTCCGCATGGAACAACTCGGCTCCCAATGGACGGATTTTCATGAAATTTGATATTAGAGTATTTTTCGAAAATCTGTCGAGAAACTTGAATTTTCATTAAAATCTGACAAGAATAACGGGTACTTTATATGAAGACCAATGTACATTTATGATAATATCTCGCTGAATTCTTCTTAGAATAAGAAATGTTTCAAACAAACGTTGTAGAGAATATCAAAACACACATTTTATGTTCAGCACCTATTTTAAGAAATCTTGCCGTTTACGAGAAATGTGGAAAAATACGGTAGAGCCAGACAGGCCACAGATGACAAAAATACAGCGCATGCGCTTTTCATGCTGGATAACTAAGACTACAGACACACACTCAGAATATGTAATACTTATTGCTTTACCACGGCCACAGTGGTTACGCGAAAGCACCTTAATGTTACGTTAACGTACATTTACTCTCTTGTTATAAAACAAAAAGAGATTTGTAATGAAAAACGTTTTGGAACCCCTGCATAATCATAACATCGAACAACTGACAACGTGGCAACGCTGTCTCAAAGTAAACTTACGGATTACAGCAACTTGTTCTGTGCCCATCCCAAGAGGCTGCGGTAAGAGACATTGCGCTGTCTAGATCCATATAACAGCGGGTTTAAATGCCAGTAGTCTAGACAATCAGATGTGCAACATTAGCACGTTAAAGCACAGTGGTTATTACATGTACCACAGCTTTGGATCGTGTGTCCGTGGCAGCCCACTGATCCGTGGACTGAAGCAGACGGCTGGTGGCGAAACGAAAACCGCTTATTCGTAGTTTATGTCAGGGAGCCTGAAACTGACCGAAACGACACACATGTTACCGCTAAAATGTCAACTACGTTAGTTCATGAAATGCCTAGTTATTTAACAAAGTAACTGAAATGACAGTTGTTGTAATGAGAGACTGTTCAACACTACAGAATAACTGTTTTTTTTTAAGGACCCCGCAGCAGATGCTACGGACGCACCGAAGCCTTGTGGCTTATTGTGCAACCCTGTGATAATGGTCATTTTTTTCTTTTTTCCGGGTAATGGAGCACCGGTGGAATGGATCGAACCCGGGCCTCCGCGGTGAGAGGCCGGCGACTATCCGCCTGAGCCATGGCACGGCCAAATAACTAGTTATTCTATGGAATTTTTTTTAATGGCTTAACAGCCCCTTGGGGGCCTAGGCCTCCTCATTATCGAGGCTTCACGATCACACACATTAGACACACCACACTCTGTAGGACTCCTCTGGACGAGGGATCAGCCCGTCGCAGAGACCTCTACCTGACAACACACAACATTCACAAGAGAGAGACATCCATGCTTCCGGCGGGATTCGAACCCACAAACCCAGCAAGCGAACGGCCGCAGACCCACTCCTTAGACCGCACGGCCACTGGGATCGGCATATTCTATGGAATAGCTAGTTACAATGTTGAAGAGTAAATTGTTATTAGGGTGGTCAATTCAAGAAAAATGGGATGGTCAGGGCATGTAGCACGTGTGGGAGATAAGAGAAATGCGTAAATGGTTCTAAATCTCAAGGAAAGCTACCTCGTGGAGGGCTTAGGGGGTAAATTGGGGGGTAAAATTAAAGTGGATCTTAAATGAATAGGGTGACAGTGTGTGGACTGGATTAAGCTGGCTGAAAGTAGGGTTCAGTGGCTGGCTGTAGTGACACAGCAATAAGGATTCGGTTTCCATAAATGGCCGGCAATTTAGTACCCTTTGAGTGACTGCTTCTCAAAAACTCTGTGGCGTTAGAAAAGCAAAGAACTAAGGAACAAAATGTGTAACTTCCTGTATTAAGGCCGCACGGTCATGTGAACAGTGAGGCACGCGGCTTCAGCCTCACAAAACGACATGTTGGAAGTTCCTTTATTTTGTACACTACATTCTGAATATTCAGTGGTCACGCATTTGGTCTGATTTCGCGCATTCTTGAGTGTGATGGTAGAATGCTGACGTCACAATACACTAAGGTAACAATTTCTTTGATTCTGAATGTGTGAAAATGAAAAGCGAAAGGTCAACGTTTATAGTATAATTTAGCTGTTTGTATTGTGTGAAATCTGATCTCTCGCCCTAAGGGAGGGCATATTTGGGTTATTACGTGTTATAGCTCACATGTTGCTTTGTATTGTGTGAAATCTGATCTCTCGCCCTAAGGGAAGGACATATAGTTGAGGTTATTACGTGTTATAGCTCACATGTTGTTGTATTGTGTGAAATCTGATCTCTCGCCCTAAGGGAAGGACATATGTTGAGGTTATTACGTGTTATAGCTCACATGTTGCTTTGTATTGTGTGAAATCTGATCTCTCGCCCTAAGGGAAGGACATATGTTGAGGTTATTACGTGTTATAGCTCACATGTTGCTTTGTATTGTGTGAAATCTGATCTCTCGCCCTAAGGGAAAGGACATATGTTGAGGTTATTACGTGTTATAGCTCACATGTTGCTTTGTATTGTGTGAAATCTGATCTCTCACCCTAAGGGAAAGACATATGTTGAGGTTATTACGTGTTATAGCTCACATGTTGCTTTGTATTGTGTGAAATCTGATCTCTCACCCTAAGGGAAAGATATATGTTGAGGTTATTACGTGTTATAGCTCACATGTTGCTTTGTATTGTGTGAAATCTGATCTCTCGCCCTAGGGAAGGACATATATTTGAGGTTTATTACTGTTATAGCTCACATGTTGGTTTGTATTGTGTGAAATCTGATCTCTCGCCCTAAGGGAAGGACATATTTGAGGTTTTTTACTATGTTATAGCTCACATGTTGTTTGTATTGTGTGAAATCTGATCTCTCACCCTAAGGGAAGACATGTTGAGGTTTATTACGTGTTATAGCTCACATGTTGCTTTGTATTGTGTGAAATCTGATCTCTCACCCTAAGGGAAAGACATATGTTGAGGTTATTACGTGTTTAGCTCACATGTTGTTTGTATGTGTGAATCTGATCTCTCACCCTAAGGAAGACATATGTTGAGGTTATTACAGTTATAGCTCACATGTTGTTTGTTTGTGTGAAATCTGATCTCTCACCCTGAGGGAAAGATATATGTTGAGGTTATTACGTGTTATAGCTCACATGTTGCTTTGTATTGTGTGAAATCTGATCTCTCACCCTAAGGGAAAGACATGTTGAGGTTATTACGTGTTTTAGCTCACATGTTGTTTTGTAGTGTGTGAAATCTGATCTCTCACCCTGAGGGAAAGACATATGTTGAGGTTATTACGTGTTTTAGCTCACATGTTGTTTTGTAGTGTGTGAAATCTGATCTCTCACCCTAAGGGAAAGACATGTTGAGGTTATTACGTGTTTTAGCTCACATGTTGTTTTGTATGTGTGAAATCTGATCTCTCACCCTAAGGGAAGGACATATGTTGAGGTTATTACAAGTTATAGCTCACATGTTGTTTTGTAGTGTGTGAAATCTGATCTCTCACCCTAAGGGAAGACATGTTGAGGTTATTACAAGTTTATAGCTCACATGTTGTTTTGTGTTGTGTGAAATCTGATCTCTCACCCTGAGGGAAAGACATATGTTGAGGTTATTACGTGTTTTAGCTCACATGTTGCTTTGTATTGTGTGAAATCTGATCTCTCACCCTAAGGGAAAGACATATGTTGAGGTTATTACGTGTTTTAGCTCACATGTTGCTTTGTATTGTGTGAAATCTGATCTCTCACCCAAAGGGAAAGACATATGTTGAGGTTATTACAAGTTATAGCTCACATGTTGTTTTGTGTTGTGTGAAATCTGATCTCTCACCCTGAAGGAAAGACATATGTTGAGGTTATTACGTGTTTTAGCTCACATGTTGCTTTGTATTGTGTGAAATCTGATCTCTCACCCTAAGGGAAGGACATATGTTGAGGTTATTACAAGTTATAGCTCACATGTTGTTTTGTGTTGTGTGAAATCTGATCTCTCACCCTGAGGGAAAGACATATGTTGAGGTTATTACGTGTTTTAGCTCACATGTTGCTTTGTATTGTGTGAAATCTGATCTCTCACCCTAAGGGAAGGACATATGTTGAGGTTATTACAAGTTATAGCTCACATGTTGTTTTGTGTTGTGTGAAATCTTATCTCTCACCCTGAGGGAAAGACATATGTTGAGGTTATTACGTGTTTTAGCTCACATGTTGCTTTGTATTGTGTGAAATCTGATCTCTCACCCTAAGGGAAGGACATATGTTGAGGTTATTACAAGTTATAGCTCACATGTTGTTTTGTGTTGTGTGAAATCTGATCTCTCACCCTGAGGGAAAGACATATGTTGAGGTTATTACGTGTTTTAGCTCACATGTTGCTTTGTATTGTGTGAAATCTGATCTCTCACCCTAAGGGAAAGACATATGTTGAGGTTATTACGTGTTTTAGCTTACATGGCAGATATAAAGAAGTTATACAGGAATGTGGGCGGAGAACTTGCAAGGACGACTTGCGATAACGAGCCGTACATAAAAGAATAATAGCGAATTGATCTTAAATAAATAAACTGCAGGGTGTGGACTGTCTAAGGACAGGCCGGCTGTTGTGAACAGTAATGAATCTTCGGGTTCCGTGAAAGAAGAGGAATTTCATGACCAAGTTGTCAGGTATTGGGTTCCTGTGGAGTTGTTTAGTTAGTTGGTTGGATGGTTGGTTGGTTCCTTGGTTAGTTAGCGTGCGAGCAGAAACGAAAGACTGAGAAGGAAAGGGGCTGTCCGTTGTAAGACTTGTGTAGAATTCATCTGATGTGTCTGTCGAAAATCACAAGAATTTTTTTCGGCGATATGAAAATGTCAGTGACCAAATCCAAACGACATAAATCCAGTTTGCCATGACAGCAGAAACAAGCTTGCATGTGTCCTAGTTGCTGAGTCCAATACTTCCGCAATGACATTTCTGCAAACCTGTGATCTATTTTTAGAACAGAAATTCAGCGTTCCAAATCGTAGCTGTAATTTTCATCTCAGCCTTACATTTCAATGATTAATTACCTGACTTTACAAAATCGTCGTTTTGCACGAGGGCACATTTCCCCACCTTCTTAATACGATTTCGAAAGACTGGTGACTCTAGCCAGAAATTTCGTCATTCTGATGTAGTAGGAATGAGAATGTAATGAATTCTGAGCAGAAAATAATGTATTCGTTGTTGTAACTTGATCCCCTGACTGTCTGATATGTGTAACTTTTCCAGATTCTTACCTCGGACCTCAAAGAGAACATTACGAACGGTTACCAATCTGTAAGGTAGCCAGGACTGTTGCAGTTATCCGCAAATATTTCAGTGCAGTTTTTGGATGTGAGTGAAAACTTATTTCCAGTGTTTACTTATCACTGCATGAATAAACTTTAATTCATTATTCTAAGAAGCATTCCTTCCTTAACCCTTTACAGACGAAACGTAAACGTTTCATTCAAAGACCCAGTTCTTACCGCGCAGTAAACACTTTTCATCTCGTTTAAAAAACAAACCAATTTATGTTATATAAGGCAAAAGTCGCTGTTTGTTCTGATATAAATACAATACACATACAATACAGTGTGGGCAGAATGTTGGAATTTTTTAATGTTAAAACTGTTGATGCATCCAGTAACCCATTAGTTAACCTTTTAAGGTTAACTTTTTTTAACGCACGTTCACAAAATTGCGCAAAGCTGACTATTAGCTTCTCATGTCTGTCTGTCCGCATGGAACAACTCGGCCCCCACTGGAAGGATTTTCACGGAGCCTGATGTTTGAGTTTTTTTCAAAATCTGTTTAGAAAATTCAAGTTTCGTTAAACCCTTTACTGCCCCGATTTCCGGAAAAGCTTCGTTTTTTAAGTTGCCCAGGCTTCGTCCGTTTTACTCTTCTGATAAGAGCAGTATGTGAATGAAAACGAGCATGCAGCATTGGTGGAATGATACTGACAGGATAAAACCGAAGTATAATCGGAGAAAAACCTGTCCCAGTACCACTTTGTCCACCACAAATCTCACACGGACTGGTCCGGGATGGAACCCGGGCCTTCCCGACGAGATCCCGGAGACTAACCGCCTGAGTCTTAGCAAGGTCCTTTGAGGTCTCAGTCCACCTAAATTTAATATTTAAATATTCACTTGCTACGTGACTGTAAACTCTTACATTTTCCGTTGAAATGACCGCAAGGTTAATGTATGTTGTTCCAGCAAATAATTGCTGTTTATCTTCAGAATGACACAAAACGCTCAAATACATGTGTGTGGAAAAAATGCAGTTTTTTAGTGACAAAGAAAGTGAGAACTGACAGGTAGCTCTGCGCTTTACGATATGATTATGTGAAACAGCAGCGTATGTAAAGTATCTCGACACAACATTTGCATCAGCAACACATTACCAAGGCCAGTGAGGCATGTATAGCAACACAGAATACTTACGGAATTGGCCTAATATGTTAACTGGGTACTGCAGTGCGCCTACGCCTTAGGTGTACTAATCCACACGCAGAAGTACACAAGTACCTGTTCTTCGCCCAGGATATGGTTGCCTTCCGTGTCAGTATCACAGTAGGCTTATACAAGATATACAAGACAGGCAATGTACGTATAACGTAACAATGAGGTGCGTTCGCGTGACTATTGTTGACGTGGAAAAGCAAGGAATAATACATATTCTGAGTGTGTGTTTGTAGCCTTAGTTACCCAGCATGCAAAGCGCATGCGCCATATTATATTGTCATCTGTGGCCTGTCCGGCTCTACCATATTTTTCCACATTATCTCATAAACGGCTCGATTTTCGGGAAAAAGTTATTGAACATAAAATGTATGTTTTGATTTTCTCTACAACTTACATCTGAAACATTTCTCATTATAAGAAGAATTAAGTGAGATATTGTCATAAATATACATAGGTCTTCATGTAAAGAACCCGTTATTCTTGTCAGATTCTTAAGCATGGATACGTTACGGAGCGTCTAGCCCAGAACAGCGACCCCACTTACGTCCGTTTGGTGCTGACGTTCTTACAATCATACTAGCACCAGCAACTCGAAAGACAATTCTTTGTGTAGCAGAAACACGGACTGTATCTGTGAATGTTTATTTAGTTGTGATATACGTACTTTGTTTTGTAACGTAGAGTTCTGTCACAAGGGGCGGAAACCGTTTGCAGTCAGGGCTGCCAACTTTGGTAACGGTTGCAAGTAGGCAAGATGACCAGCAGGCTAGAGCATGCGACGCGCGATCTTTGAAAACCAAATATATGACTGTAACTGTAACTATATATAACTGCAGTGTCTGAACTCCATGAGTGTCTGTGGATAAAATGAATCCTCACGTTCTGACCTTGGTACAATGAATAACGATATTGAAGCCGAGTTTGTGCCAATAAAATGAAACACTTTGACGTGTCTGACATACAAAGACACATAGGCTAACCGCCTTGCATTACAACTGCCTTCTTCTTTTAACCTACGTCAGAGCTAATGTTCTTGCTCTTAATATTATATATTGCATAAATTTTAACATTATATTTAAAGTCCGACAAATGTACAATTTAATCACATTAATTGTGTATTTTCACTGTCCTACATGTTTCGAACCCTTAATTTGGGTTCATCTTCAGGGACACATTATCTAAAATCGCACAATAGTTACACCAACTGGCACAATTGTTTACATGAACAGTGTATGTGAACAATTGTAAAGAACTCATGTAAACAATTGTGCCAGTTGGTGTAACTGTTGTGCGATTTTAGATAATGTGTCACTGAAGATGAACCCAAATTAAGGTTTCGAAACATGTAGGACAATGGAAATACACAATTAATGTGATTAAATTGTACATTTGTCGGACTTTAAATATAATGTTCTTGGTCTTGTCAAGAATCTTCGGTACCGTGACTTGAATGTCTGTGAAAATCTCATGTTGGCAACCATGATATAACATGGTCTGAAACGTAATATGTTGCTAGAAAATTTGAAGGAAATGAAGTAGATATACATTGAAATTACATTACAATTTTTATGGATATATATTGCATTGGATATAAATATTGTCGAACTCAGTTATAACGTCAGGAAGGGGACTGAATATTTTGTGTCGTTATAAACGAGTGTTGTTATAACAGAGGGGTCTGTTATGGTTAACAGTGAGGAATTAATTGGTACCACAGAGTATCTGACGCTGTAGACGAGATGTCTCATAAACCGATGTCGTTATAACCGGGTTCGACTGTAATAATATTTGTAGAAGCTAATGAATAGAAGTATATGAAGAGTTACGTTCGAGAAGAGGACGTGTTAAGTGGCGCCGCTGTGACGCGCCACAGCTGTTATTTAAAATGAATAGAAGAAGTATATTAACAGTTACGTTCGAGAAGAGGACGTGTTAAGTGGCGCCGCTGTGACGCGCCACAGCTGTTGATTAAAATGACTAGAAGAAGTATATGAAGAGTTACGTTCGAGAAGAGGACGTGTTAAGTGGCGCCGCTGTGACGCGCCACAGCTTTTGTTTAAAACGAATAGAAGACGTATATGAAGAGTTACGTTCGAGAAGAGGACGTGTTAAGTGGCGCCGCTGTGACGCGCCACAGCTGTTGTTTAAAATGAATAGAAGACGTATATGAAGAGTTACGTTCGAGAAGAGGACGTGTTAAGTGGCGCCGCTGTGACGCGCCACAGCTGTTGTTTAAAATGAATAGAAGACGTATATGAAGAGTTACGTTCGAGAAGAGGACGTGTTAAGTGGCGCCGCTGTGACGCGCCACAGCTGTTGTTTAAAATGAATAGAAGAAGTATATGAAGATTTACGTTCGAGAAGAGGACGTGTTAAGTGGCGCCGCTGTGACGCGCCACAGCTGTTGTTTAAAATGAATAGAAGAAGTATATGAAGAGTTACGTTCGAGAAGAGGACGTGTTAAGTGGCGCCGCTGTGACGCGCCACAGCTGTTGTTTAAAATGAATAAAAGACGTATATGAAGAGTTACGTTCGAAAAGAGGACGTGCTAAGTGGCGCCGCTGTGACGCGCCACAGCTGTTGATTAAAATGACTAGAAGAAGTATATGAAGAGTTACGTTCGAGAAGAGGACGTGTTAAGTGGCGCAGCTGTGACGCGCCACAGCTGTTGTTTAAAATGAATAGAAGACGTATATGAAGAGTTACGTTCGAGAAGAGGACGTGCTAAGTGGCGCCGCTGTGACGCGCCACAGCTGTTGTTTAAAATGAATAGAAGAAGTATATAAAGAGTTACGTTCGAGAAGAGGACGTGTTAAGTGGCGCCGCTGTGACGCGCCACAGCTGTTGTTTAAAATGAATAGAAGACGTATATGAAGAGTTACGTTCGAGAAGAGGACGTGTTAAGTGGCGCCGCTGTGACGCGCCACAGCTGTTGATTAAAATGACTAGAAGAAGTATATGAAGAGTTACGTTCGAGAAGAGGACGTGTTAAGTGGCGCAGCTGTGACGCGCCACAGCTGTTGATTAAAATGACTAGAAGAAGTATATGAAGTGTTACGTTCGAGAAGAGGACGTGTTAAGTGGCGCAGCTGTGACGCGCCACAGCTGTTGTTTAAAATGAATAGAAGACGTATATGAAGAGTTACGTTCGAGAAGAGGACGTGCTAAGTGGCGCCGCTGTGACGCGCCACAGCTGTTATTTAAAATGCCACAAATCAGTGACTGTGTCTGTCATAAGACGTAATATGACACTTTAATAAATTAGGCAAACCTACACACGTTGAACTGCATGGGCTGTTACAGTCTTTTGAGTAAAATCAGTTTTTTTTTTTCACCTTGGGCATCCCGTTGTGTTTTTGGATGTTACAAAGGTTACCAGTCACCATTAACACGACTATTTAGTAGGTTTTATCAGGGATAACACGGCTACATGTTTCGACTACTATGTGGTCATATTCAGGCCATTAATATGCGTAAATTAAAATTACAATTGCAAGTTTATTTTTGTATGTCTAGACCGAGATCTAAATTTTTGGGTGGTACATATAGAGAGTGTGGGCCGGGATAGCTCAGTCGGTATAGCGACTCGCTACGGGCTGGACGGTCCGGGGATCGAATCCCGGTGGGGTCGAAATTTTCCGCAACCGTCCAGAGCGGCCCTGGGGCCCACCCAGCCTCCTATACAATGGGTACCGGGTCTCTTTCCCGGGGGTAAAGCGGTCGGGGCGTGGAGTTGACCACTCACCTTCATCTAGTACCAGGGTTAAAGAAAGAGTAGAGTTATACCACTACTCTGCCTCTGGGCCTTCATGGCCTGTTCTAGGGTGAACTTTACCTTTACCTTTACCTTTTACATATATAGAGTAATATTTTAACATTTTTTATTGACATATAAAATCGAACTCGGTTATAACGTCATGAAAGGGACTAAATATTTTGTATCGTCATAAACGAGTGTTGTTATAACCGAGCAAAATAATGTTATTTTTAAGAATGAGGAAATAATTTGTACCACACAATATCTGACGCTGTAGTCGAGGTGTCGTATAAACCGATGTCGTTATAACCGGGTTCGACTGCATACTGTAACACCCAAAGTCTGAGATCTCATTCTACCCATACAAAAACTAACTTGCAATTGTAATTTTATATTATGCATTTCCGTGGCCTGAAGGTAAACACCTAGTGGTCGAAACATGTAGCCGTGTTATCCCCTGATAAAACGTACTAAATAGTCGTGTTAATGGTGACTGGTAACTACCTGGTAATAAGTCAGTTAGTATTTAAAGACGAATATTTCTTATTTTAAGCAAAGCAGAAAGCAGGACAAATGAAGTCCGTGTCATTCCGTAACGTTCCAGATACAACTCCATTGTTGCAAAGCTATCCACACTATCTGGAACCAGTACCTATTGTTGGAAGCCTGTACAGGTGGGCTATATTGCCAAAGCTTCGGAGGAACAAGCTGCTTCCATTTTCATGGTCGAAGTGAGCCGAAGAAGAATACAGTCGTTTCATGAAATGAAAACCAATTTTTAAGAGTTTCGTAGTGTATCCACGAAACACAGCACACGTGCAATAGGATTGAGATTTTGTCTAGAGCCAGTCTAAAATGCCTGTGTCCACTAACGAAGGCTGTTTGTATTGTCTAGAGCCAGTCTAAAATGCCTGTGTCCACTAACGAAGGCTGTTTATATTATCTAGAGCCAGTCTAAAATGCTTGTATCCACTAACGAAGGCTGTTTATATTGTCTAGAGCAAGTCTAAAATGCCTGTGTCCACTAACGAAGGATGTTTATATTGTCTAGAGCCAGTCTAAAATGCTTGTATCCACTAACGAAGGCTGTTTATATTATCTAGAGCCAGTCTAAAATGCTTGTATCCACTAACGAAGGCTGTTTATATTGTCTAGAGCAAGTCTAAAATGCCTGTGTCCACTAACGAAGGCTGTTTATATTATCTAGAGCCAGTCTAAAATGCTTGTATCCACTAACGAAGACTGTTTATATTGTCTAGAGCAAGTCTAAAATGCCTTGTGTCCACTAACGAAGGCTGTTTATATTGTCTAGAGCCAGTCTAAAATGCTGTATCCACTAACGAAGGCTGTTTATATTGTCTAGAGCCAGTCTAAAATGCCTGTATCACTAACGAAGGCTGTTTATATTGTCTAGAGCCAGTCTAAAATGCCTGTATCCACTAACGAAGGCTGTTTATATTGTCTAGAGCCAGTCTAAAATGCCTGTATCCACTAACGAAGGCTGTTTATATTGACTAGAGCCAGTCTAAAATGCCTGTATCCACTAACGAAGGCTGTTTATATTGTCTATAGCCAGTCTAAAATGCCTGTATCCACTAACGAAGGCTGTTTATATTGACTAGAGCCAGTCTAAAATGCCTGTATTCACTAACGAAGGCTGTTTCGTAGTGGGCCATTTGTGGGTGGGAGCGGGGGGGGGGGGGTTGTAGGGTCTAGTATTCAAGTTGATCTAAGCATAATATGATGTCGACTGGATTGTCTGCAGGGTATGATCCAGGGACTGACTGTTATAAACACGTCAACGAATCTTCAAGTTTCATAAAGAACTGAGAATTTCTTGCACAGATCAGCTTCTGTCTGTCTGTCTCAAGAAGGACTTTACGCCATAGAGACACGACGCTCTAAATGAGAGGCCGAAGAAAATTTAATTATGATCTATGACGTCAGAGGTTTATATGGGATGTTTTTTGTGTCGTTCGGTAGATAGCCACCAGCGTTTCGGAGAAACCTGCTGACTCTATTTTCAGAGTGGCAGCCCTCAGTTCTCTGTTTTGAAGTTGAAAGCAATAGGTTCGTTCGAAGCGTTTGTACCTGTCTGCCAAAAGAAGGTGTTACATGTCAGAAGTGTGTAACCGCGGAAGCTGAATTACTTGACCGACTGCAGGCAACACTGCGCAGCAACTCTCAATCAGTGGGCGATATATTACGTCTGTCAGACGACTCTTCATCAACGAAAGTACAGCCCGGCCAGGCCCATTCATGTTCCTGGAGGCGGCAGCAAAGCAAGGCCTTTGTTACTCATGGTGACCCACTTCTGTGGTCTCAGGAAATAAATAACAGGCTACTGACTCCACAATGCAATGCACAGAATTCACAGTGGTATTCTTTTAAGATTCTTTGTCGTCTTCTTCCTGTCACCTTCTGTATCTTACTTCCAAGTTCTCAGACACCTTATCCGTCAAAGAGTCCGCCCAAATACGAGACACTATCAGCATATCGTAGCTTGGTAGTTCTTTTGCCGTTTGGCGCTTTGAACTCCAATCCCCAAACTGGAGGACCACCTTTTGTCGGCTGCCCGTAACTGCTTATTCAATGGCCATATTTTCCGCACATACCATCCGGAGCTGGAGGTTGTCTCCTCCACACGCCATGTTGTATTCTATGATAAGGATGAGACACAAGGAGACCAGCAAACCTCAGTCTGTCTTGAAATGTCTAAGAGGGTAAAATTGTCGTATGAATGAGGAAACGCAATCGACATTCTGGTTTTGCTGGGTTATGACACCGTGTAGTCTGTAGTCTATAGGGGGGTCCCAGTGTTCTAGAGCAGTGATATTCAACCTTTTTTGTTCGCGTACCCCCAGATATAATTTCTCTTCAACTTTGTAACCCCAAAGTTGTTGGTGCATAATTCAAGTTATACATAGTCTATAATCTACATCTAAAATAAAGTTAAATAAATTACATCCAAATAATGTATTAAATAACAAATTAAATAACCAAATACTGTTTTACACCAACCAAATGCACTTATTTATTTAAAGAACATCAAAATATTCTATAAAATATTAGATAAAAAAACCCCAACATATGTTTCGGCTTATCGATAAGCCATCCTCAGGGGGTGTCACAACTGCATGTTTATAAAACACGTACACATATTGGTCCTCTGTTGAGGAGTATAGTCATCGCCATATCTCACTAGACTTTCTTTCACCACTTGTCACGTGAACAAATGCGTTCTTCAAAGCACTTCCTGTTAATTGTACACTTTACAAATGTGTCTCATTCGCTCTCACTATTGTTCGTAGTGTTACATTTAGTAGCTTTAAAAATGATATTGAACTGTAGATGTATACATATTGTTATGTCTCCGCCAAAGTTACCGCTACCGTAACCCTCGCGGTACTCCGATACCCGTTGGCAGGCCCAATAGGACGGGGGAGGGGGAATTCAGGAGACGGGGGACCCCTATCTAAATGAGACGCTGCGATCTGACTAATATGACTTTAATAAAACAATATGCAACTAAAACAACAATAAGATAATAAAAAGACAAGATTACTAATTGGCCCTTAACAAAAAGAGATACTACAGGGGACGAACACAGTCCACCTAGGTCACAATCTATTTATTACCTCGTATATAACTATTTCCCTCTCCCTGGGACGGGGGAGCCAATCCGGGGCAGTGTTCAAAAACAACGCAAAAAAAAAATTGAGAAGAGAGAAAAACCGGCAAACACTCACGCTGTCGCCCAAATGGCACCGCCGATGCCGTCCAAGCCCCACGATCCTCTAAGTAGCCGTGCGACACACCAACTGCCCGGCAGAACCATCCCGACAAGAGAGCGAGAAATTTGTCGGAGCAGGAACAGGGGGAAAAAAAATAACAATGTGTGAGCGGGTCCAGATACTGCTGCCACCGGCCCACCCGTTACCATCCCCGTGCGGTCCAGATACTGCTGCCACCGGCCCACCCGTTACCATCCCCGTGCGGTCCAGATACTGCTGCCACCGGCCCACCCGTTACCATCCCCGTGCGGTCCAGATACTGCTGCCACCGGCCCACCCGTTACCATCCCCGTGCGGTCCAGATACTGCTGCCACCGGCCCACCCGTTACCATCCCCGTGCGGTCCAGATACTGCTGCCACCGGCCCACCCGTTACCATCCCCGTGCGGTCCAGATACTGCTGCCACCGGCCCACCCGTTACCATCCCCGTGCGGTCCAGATACTGCTGCCACCGGCCCACCCGTTACCATCCCCGTGCGGTCCAGATACTGCTGCCACCGGCCCACCCGTTACCATCCCCGTGCGGTCCAGATACTGCTGCCACCGGCCCACCCGTTACCATCCCCGTGCGGTCCAGATACTGCTGCCACCGGCCCACCCGTTACCATCCACGTGCGGCTTCATTGTCACAGCCTTCACTTAAGTCTTGTGATGTCACTTTTTCATCTGTTGGATTAGAAGTTAAGTTTTAGAAGCATAGGCGTCATGTCGAATATGTTAGAAAATAATATTGTTTTCACCGTGCATGTTTATCAATATAATTTCACAATTCATCAACACATGTACTTCACTATTAAAATTAATAGTTTGTTAAAAAGCCCTACATATGTTTCGGTCGGTCAACCGGCCATCATCAGGGGAGACTCGAGTTACATAATACAAACACATACATTAGGTTATCCAGAGATGTGGATTAAAACAGTCAAGTGTGGGTATTATAAAACTGCATTAATAAAATTATAAGTTCTAAAATTCACGTCGTATTAGAGATCACTTCCAATGGGTGTTGCACGACGTAAACGAAAATAAGATAACAAAACATGCTTCTAGTGAACATATCACATACGCAACTTAATGTGCTCGCAACTAACGCAATATCTACAGCATAGTGTACACAACAAGTGATTTACAACACGTCGTGCAACACCCATTGTAAGTGATCTCTAATACGACGTGAATTTTAGAACTTATCATTTTATTAATGCAGTTTTATAATACCCACACTTGACTGTTTTAATCCACATCTCTGGATAACCTAATGTATGTGTTTGTATTATGTAACGCTAGTCGCCCCTGATGATGGCCGGTTAACTGGCCGAAACATATGTAGGGCTTTTTAACAAACTATTAATTTTAATAGTGAAGTGAATTTGTTGGTGAATTGTGAAATTATATTGTTGGAAAATATGTGGCTGCATATGAGTGTAGGTACGCTGCAGGAGCCTGGTACTGTACTTCTATCGTGAGTGGTCGTTCCTGAGTGCGCTGAATGGGTTGTATATGAAGTGTGCGTCGTAGTTGAGTGTGCAAATAACCAAAGTTTTGCCACTTTTGAAAAGTGAATGCCATTGAAATGTTCTGTTCTACTAATGGCTTCACTATTAAAGGCTTTTTTAAAAGCATGATGCAAGTCTCAGAAACTGTTTTCTCAATGTAAGGCAAAACGTGATGCAAATTATTTGTTCCTTGGAGTCTATTTCACTGCGCTACAACGGTCGCAGAGGGGCCGGGATAGCTCAGTCGGTATAGCGACTCGCTACGGGCTGGACGGTCCGGGGATCGAATCCCGGTGGGGGCGAGATTTTTCGCATACGTCCAGACCGGCCCTGGGGCCTACCCAGCCCCCTATACAATGGGTACCGGGTCTTTCCCGGGGGTAAAGCGGCCGGGGTGTGGTGCTGACCACCCACCCCCAGCTAGCGCCGGGGTCAAGAATGAGTAGAGCTATACCTCTACTCCCCCTCTGGGCCTTCATGGCCTGTTATAGGGAAAACTTTACTTCGCAACGGTCGCAGAACATACTCAGCACAAACACGCTTAAAACATCAGTTGCACGAAAACGCGACGTTCTGTTACAGCAACACTCGCCACACTAATTCACAATACATTACCTTAGCGGTACTAGAGGCCTTCAGTTTCATTATATGTGGTTAACTTTCCACGCGGCCAGTCTGGAAAATTTGAGCTTGCACCTCGTATGCTCTGTAGGCAAAATCATCATCATCATCATCTGTGGTGCTACAGCCCTTGAAGGGCCTGGACCTCTGCAATAGCCTGCCTCCATCCCTCTCTATCCTCCGCCATCCTTCTCCATCCTCTTATTCCTATTTTCTTCAGATCTTCCTCCAAATCGTCCACCCATCTCAGTCTGGGCCTTCCCTTCCTCCTGCTGCCCCCTGGTTGTCCAGTGAACATTTTCTTTACCACTCTTTCTTCTGGCATTCTTTGTACATGCCCTGCCCATCTCATTCTTGCCCTTTTTATTTCCACAACTATGTCCGGCTTCTGATATAACTGTTGTATTTCGCCATTTGTTCTTATTCTCCATTTCTCTCCCTCCCTCACTGCTCCATATATTCCCCTGAGTATCTTCCTTTCCCACCTTCTCAGCATCTCCTCCTCCTTCTTTGTCATTGTCCATGCTTCCGCTCCATAAGTAACTGCCGGTCGTGTAATTCTGTAGGCAAAATGCAGTGTATTTAATGCTAAATCTGGTGGAACATGTAATGTGGTTACCGCTACGCTCCAAAGGGTTAATGACAGAATGATGTGTGTTGAAGCGGAGAGATTATTTGAATGTTAGATGTGGGAAAAGTAAAGATAGAAGAGTCAAGAATGGAAATTTCCGACAAGTGTTTACTTTACTCATCTGCTTATTGCGAATGACAAAAAATGGTACTCGAGCTGAGGAGATACACAGCAACAGATAACTCTTTGTCCAGCAGTGTCTAATTAGCTTTAGAAAACTTCCCATTTTGAGGCAACTAGATGGTAGCATGGATTATCCCACGCAAACTAACTGACTAACTAACCAACCAATAAATCAACTAACCAACTAATTGCATGGGGCAGAGTTCTTGTTCAGAACCTAACTGGTCCTCAGCTAGTCAAATTCCTCGTATTTTATGGAACCCGAAGATTCATTACGTCAGTCACAGGAGCGGGCCAGTTGTCCCTGCACTGAGCCAGATAAGTCCAGTCCTCCGCGTCATTCCATCCTATTTGTGTAGAATAAATGTTAATATCAATATTATCTATGCCTGGATCTTCCAAGCTCTCTTTTTCCTTCAGGTTTCCCCACCAAATAAAAAAAACTGTGCATTTCTCTTCTCCCCCATGACTGCGTCTTGCCCCTTGCACAACAGCCCGCCATTGGATTCCGTCCTGAGCAACAAGATTCCACAAGGCCGTGCCATGGCTCAGGCGGTTAGTCGCCGGACTCTCACCACGGAGGCTCGGGTTCGATCCCAGGTCAAGTCCATATGAGATTTGTGGTGGACAAAGTGGCACTGGGACAGGTTTTTCTCCGAGTTGTCGGTTTTCCCCTGTCGATTTCATTCCACTGGTGCTCCATTAATTGTAAAAATTGGTAAAAAAAACTGCTCATCCATCTATCATCATAGGGTTGCACAAAAAGCTTTAAGGCTGTGGTGCGGGGGCCCTTCATCACAAACGGAAAAGAAAAACAAGATTCCATTTCGTATTCGCAAGTTTCAGATCTGTAGTATCCATTTTAAAATTATTCGCCTGGTCTTCGAAGATATTTCTTCCAAACATGTCTTCTGGCCATAATTCTGAGTA
Source organism: Reticulitermes speratus (assembly GCA_021186555.1). Lineage (NCBI taxonomy): Eukaryota > Metazoa > Arthropoda > Insecta > Blattodea > Rhinotermitidae > Reticulitermes > Reticulitermes speratus. The sequence goes on along the minus strand of JAJKFL010000002.1, from coordinate 40,839,144 downwards.
CATTACTCATTTTGGCATGCGTCCTGTATGTCCTTCCCAGCACGTCGCCTCCTAATTTTTTTTATAAAGAATACAAATCATAAAGCTCCTTATTATATAGCTTTCTCCTTCCTCCCTTTACTTCTTCCCTCTTACGCCCAAATATTCCTCCCCCACCGTGTTCTCAAATACCCTCAGTCTGTGTTCATCTGTTAGTTTTACACTCCTACAAAACCACAAGTAAAGCTACAGTTTTGTGTAAGTTAGTAAAACTTTACGTTTATAGTAGCAGAAGCGAAACTGTCCTTAAAAATCGCAGGAAATTCCCGACATTATAGTTAACACTGTCCCTCGTATTACGTGTTACATCATGTTGACAGAGGCGGCTCGCCCATAAGGGCTGTAGGGCTGCAGCCCTCCCAGAAGTTTTGAAAAAACAATTAAACTAATTATCTGAATGAAAGTTTTCGTTAGTAGATACGTAATTTTTTAAAAGAATATGAACTAAATTATTTTAAAGTCAAATACTCACGACGGACTATTAAGCGCTGCGGGAAGCGAGCGGGCTGTGCCCTACCGAGACGTTGCACCTAGGGTCAGCTCAGTTAGGCCGAGTGGTGGGAAGACAACGGCACTTAGGTCACACACTGCAGCGCAGAGAAGGTTTAAAGGAGGACTTCGTATATCTGTTTATCTTTTGTAATGCTTCAAACGCTGGAATTTTGATAACCATTTTTAACTAGCTGTTTTCGAAGCCATACGTTTTGGTAGCTGCAATTTTAAGACAAACATGAACACGAAAACTGTGAAGTATTCACAAGGAGTTAATTTTTCGGAATTAACTCTCACCTAGAAGATTGAGATTACGAATTTATGTGGTGCAACACCTGATTTAGTTATTTCTCAGTCATCATCAAGTAGAATACAAACTTATGCAAGAAAATTTAACACTGCTATATACGTTAAACATAAGTGGTTGATTCGCTGTGCTGAAAGAAACGCTGTATTATGCATTCTCATTAGTCACATAACAATCCTAGCCCCAGCCCTACCATAAGAGAGTCCCACGAGCCGCCACTGCACACTCGTCATTCTCGCACGTATACTTCCGTTGTTTTGTTTTGTTTTGTAAATAACATGCAGAAATCCTTGTCCAGTACGGCTTGAGTTTTAGGAAGAGACGATAGTTCTTGGTAGTGTCGTGAAGTGTCGCTAGTTGTCTGTGAAAATTGGTATTCCCTGTTGGCGGAATCGGGAACTTTATTTGGAATTACCAAGCGGCATCGTCTGTTTCATGACGAGAGACATATCACAATATAATTGTTATACGCGGAGTCTAAATTCAGAGGACTCAGCGTTCTTCGTATGTGAAATAACTCTTTATCATTACTTGCTTTATGAACTCGAAATGACTGCTACATACACCACTTTCTTTAACAAGCCGTTACTCCGTCGCCCCTTTTCACTGGATGACGCCTGTGATTCATATTTTGAGCCAGGAGAATGCAATCCACATCTTGACATTCTGTAACGATCCATTTTAATATCATTCTCCCACGTACTTCTAGGTCTTCCAAGCAGTCTCTTACCAATGCTTGATCCTAGTGCCACAACTTGTTTTTCGCCGCCTGGCAATTGTTCGTTTTAATTTTGTTGTACAGTAGAACAGGCGTTTACTGGGGAATATTTTGTGGGCCCACGTATTACAATTTAATATTTCAAGTACGAAATTCATCTAAATGAAATATAAAATTCATTTTATACCTCACAGTAAACACACTAAATCCCTAATACGAAAATCAGCTGCTTAAAATTATGTAAGGAAACTGTTGCTACTTATTGCAAGAGTCACGCGAGACAGATAATTGTACTGTAAGGGTGATGTGCAGAGGCTTTGACACTGAAGCGAGTGGTGCATACAGTAATTACTGTTTGTTAAAGGGTTAATAAAATGTTTAAGTCTTAAACGACGGATCTTTGCTGAAATAGGCAGAAGAGAGGAGGACACGCCCTTTCAACCGTGAACACAACACATTTTATTGCTATATATGTAACATAGTTAAAAACGACATGTTTCGGCTGTACTACTCGGCCTTCTTTAGGTCTTCAAAATTTTAAGTTTACACATTGAGGATGTCAACATTTAAATTTTAAGTACAAAATTAAAGTTATTCTTAATAGTATTTATTCCGTACAGACAGGCAAAGGAGATCAATATGTAAATTGTACATTTGTCTGACTGTAAATATTAAAATTATTCTGTAGGGTTCTGACGTTGATGTATGGTACTTGAACTCATAGACTTCTTTGTCCTTTCCCACCGTATGTACTGAAACATACTGTGTTATATTTCAATACGTATAAAGGAAAAAGTCTATGATTTAAAAACATGTAAAAATTATGAAGCATAAATTATATAGGAAAAAGTGGTACAATAGCGATATACGTACAATTACGAACTTTTCTCGCTTCCTGAAGTTGGCAGTACTTATCTGACTGTGGCATTGTAATGCTGGTGGTTTTTTTAATTACCTCTATTGCTTTCATCTACGTAGAAGTTTGTATTTCAACGCTGCAATTTTTTCTTTTAGGAAGGTGTGTACTGATGTTTAGCTATTTGCCCTCTTATAAAACTGTCTTAATTTGTATTCCCTGACTGAGGTTATTAGTGTCTGGTTAGAGTCAAACCTTTTGTGCCCGCGTTCTCCGACATCACCACGTGGCTGGTCTGAGGGACTGCTACTGCCGTATCCTGAAACACTTTGGTAGTAATTGGTTTTCTTCCTTGGTTCTGCCTCAAGTACATTTTCGCTCAATCCAGTAGGCACACTTTAGATTCCACTTAAGTCTAAAATTGTAATTTTCTGAGTGAAATAGTTTTCAAGAAGTAGGGATTTTAGGAAATGCAATGACTAGACTTTCACGTGCATATATACATATATATATATATATATATATAATATATATATATAATCCCTATATACATTTGTGTTTTCGCTCTCGTTCCCATGCTGTTTCCATACAATTGCATGACAACATAAACAGATTAAAACCACCAATATAAAGCATTGTACACAACAAAACACATTTCCATTTCCTAGCGGGTTCTTCTAAGAAACATGATTTTTTTTACTGTGTCCCAAGACCTGAGTGTGATTCACATTTACCTCGGGTCGCAGAATTAGTCTGGACTAATGTGAATTTTTAAACTAATTCAGAAGAAACGGCAGAATTTCAACATCACACAAGCAACGTCATGGTTACAACTCACTCTGGCGACTGACGCTTTAACTTCGGAGAAACAGCTGACTAGCGGTGGCAGTTCTCCCAACTTGCTAATTTTAAATCGGCCTCATATAATGACTCATGCACTTATGTAACCTGATTTACAGGTTTGTTAGATTTAATTGCGTATATAAATACCTCCCACTTCTTAAAATGCAGATGAAGTCACGGTGGTAGCTATTATTGTTTACATAGTCAAACGCCGATATAGTGCCACCTTATCCCCAGCGCAGTGAAAGTCTGTGAACAGAAATTCCCCATTATGCATTATTTAAATTAACAGACAACCTCGATACAACGTCATAAATTGCGGTGAACAAGGAGTGGCGCTATATCGGAGTATGGCTGTACGTTAACCTGAATGAGATATAAAGATCCAGATCGTACCGCTCAGTAAACACATCCCATCTTTTTTTTTTTATAAAAACAACCAGTTAGTTTTTACAGGGAAATAATCACTGCTTGTTCTGAGATCCATGTGGTACACATAAATACAATCTGTGAGTAGAACGTAGAACTTTGTAATGTTATACCTGGTGAGTAAAGTAACTACTAGGCTTTAAAGGGCTAAAAGATTTTCCAGAAAATCGTAACTTACCCTGGTTACGTTTCAGCGTGGTATATATTTTCTGTCACCTTCGATACATCAGTGTTAACTGCTACCTCTTTAAAGCACACTGGTAAATGTATCTACCACCAGTACTATTAATTTTCCCCACACAATGTCTTGTTGTACTGTGTATGGTTCTTACAATAATCAGCTATTGTTAACCGGTTGTGTATTCTGATCATTACTCATGATAATTATAACTTAAAACCAACAATATTGCACTTATTTTATATATGTATATTGCAACCCTACATATGTTTCGGCTGTACTTCAGCCATCATCAGGGTTTTCCTTGACCCCTGATGATGGCTGAAGTACAGCCGAAACATATGTAGGGTTGCAATATACATATATAAAATAAGTGCAATATTGTTGGTTTTAAGTTATAATTATCTCAAGCTTTGCACGGTATGTACAACTTTAAAGTCATTACTCATGATGTTTACAAGCGACGTATGAACTGAATTTGTCGGCGTTATTTACGATGCAAAAAAAAAAGGGGAGCCTTACCTGGAGGTCATATCTGTTGGTCTTCTGCGAGCCAGTCTCAGCTCCTCTAAAGCCTTACCTGGAGGTCATATCTGTTGGTCATCTGCGAGCCAGTCTCAGCTCCTCTAAAGCCTTACCTGGAGGTCATATCTGTTGGTCATCTGCGAGCCAGTCTCAGCTCCTCTAAAGCCTTACCTGGAGGTCATATCTGTTGGTCATCTGCGAGCCAGTCTCAGCTCCTCTAAAGCCTTACCTGGAGGTCGTATCTGTTGGTCATCTGCGAGCCAGTCTCAGCTCCTCTAAAGCCTTACCTGGAGGTCATATCTGTTGGTCATCTGCGAGCCAGTCTCAGCTCCTCTAAAGCCTTACCTGGAGGTCATATCTGTTGGTCATCTGCGAGCCAGTCTCAGCTCCTCTAAAGCCTTACCTGGAGGTCATATCTGTTGGTCATCTGCGAGCCAGTCTCAGCTCCTCTAAAGCCTTACCTGGAGGTCATATCTGTTGGTCATCTGCGAGCCAGTCTCAGCTCCTCTAAAGCCTTACCTGGAGGTCATATCTGTTGGTCATCTGCGAGCCAGTCTCAGCTCCTCTAAAGCCTTACCTGGAGGTCATATCTGTTGGTCATCTGCGAGCCAGTCTCAGCTCCTCTAAAGCCTTACGCAGATTTCTTCTTAAATTCCATATTAGACACTGAACTTTATTGGGAAATTCTGATTTTCAGCCACATTGATCCAGTTAGTCGCCGGCCTCCTACCTCGGAGGCCGGGTTCTATCCCTGGTCAGTCCATGTGGGATTTGTGGTGGACAAAGTGGCACTGGGACAGGTTTTCCCTCGAGTACTTCGGTTTTCTCCCGTCAATTTCATTCCACCGGTGCTCCATTACTTGGAAAAATGAAAAAAAAATAATCATCTTTCTCTTCATCTTCATCACAGGGTTGCACAATAAGCCTTAAACTGCGGTGCGTCCGTAGCTTCTGCTGTGGGGCCCTTCTCCACAAAAAGAAACCCCATTCTAAGTCTACAAATAGACGTTTCTATATGTCACATGTATCATAAAGTAGCTTCACAGATTATGTTTCAGATCTTCGCTGATTTACATGTCAACGTACCCACTTAGGAGTAAATCTTAATTCACGGTAAAGGCCGTCGGTGGTGCTTTTGTGTACAGCATAATGGAGTGCATCCCTTCGAATCTGATTATATATTACACATGAGTTTCGAAAAATGAGGTAACAAACACTCAGATGCTGAGAACTTTATACAGACTTTGATTTATGGGCCTACATGGCACATCGATAGCAGATGGTACACATCAGGCATTCACGTAATCACAATTGACAAACATTTGTCTCACAATAACACCAAGGCTTGTATCCCAGCGTGGAAAGAATTGATGTCAAGAGCCTGTAGCCAGTAGGTGACAGCTTGGTTCACGTCGGCGTCTACTGAAAATTGCTTGTCTGTCAGATACTGAAAGGGGTCACTGGGGGCGAGAGGGGGACTGTAAGGACGGTTGTCCGTAACTTCCCAGCCATAGCGCCGTAATCTTTCAGGAGTCCCGTTATTAGTATCGGGCCTGTCCTTATCGTGCAAAATGTCTTTGAGCAGCAACCCAGGCCTCAGGCAACGAATGGCCTGCCGTAACCTCTCCAGTGTAGCACAAAGTCCAGCTGTAGCAGTGTCGTCACGGTCATGGAATTCAACACGAAGCACACCTTTATGGTCTAAAAAGATATTTGTCATGATCATCTCGTTCACACTGATGGGGTTGCTTTGAATAGCTTTGCTGGAGAGGACGACGGGTGTTTCCACGTGATTGATTTTTGTTTCGGGTGTCGCGTGGTGAGTCCCTTGTAAACAACAAGCCACCGCAGAAGCTGCTGTCCTTGATCGGCGTGACGTGTTAGATGCATGAAACAGCTTTGTGATCGTCTGTGAGATTCTTTCGCATCCAGCATTGTATACAATTTATGTACCGTGCTGTGTGGTAGGAATGAGGAAAGTCAAACTTATCGGACATTTGTTGAGACATAATGGTTTTGTTACCAACATCATGGAAGGTAGAGTGTTGGGAAGGAAAGTAGAGGACGACCGAGGCTCTCTTACATCAAGAATCTGACGAAGGAACTCTTTTGCAACTCCTACGCCGAAATGAAGAGACTGGCACAAGACAGACATCTGTGGTTGCAGCGACAAGGCTTAGCCTTTAGAGAATGATGATGATGATTATGCTGTGTGTACTACCAATCGGCTCCCGGGTTATGACAGTCAGATCAGTGCGTCTGCTTGACACTCATTTTCAACCTCAGTAGACGCTGGCTCACAGTCACAATAATACAGAGCGCCATTTAACTAAAACAGCCAACTTTTGGAGACAAATTAAAATCAAACAAATTAGTTTTTATTGGATTTTAATTATAAATGTTTTGTCAACGGAATTGTTACACTGAAACAAAAACTCATATTCGAAAGATTTGCTGACACTAAGAATAAAAAATTAAACAGTTCGATTATTACAGTAAAAATTATACATTTCCTTAATTATAAACACAAATTGATGTGTCGTATATCCAAATTGTTTAATACCGTGTTAGCAATACTCTGTTTGCAGTGACTTCTTTTAGACGATCCGGAATGGATTCTACCAATTTTTAGGCGCGTTCGCAAATTTGCGAAAGGCGACTGTTGTCTTCGTCATGTCTGTCCATCCGTTTTGTCCCTCCGTCCGCATGGAACAACGCGGCTCCCCCTGGACGAAGTTTCATGAAATATGATATTTGACTATTTTTCGAAAATCTGTCTAGAAAAGGAAATTTTCATTAAAATCTGACAATAATAACGGTTATTTTACCTGAAGACGTACGTACATTTATGATAATATCTCGCTGAATTCTTCTTAGAATGAGAAATGTTTCAGACAAAAGTTGTAGAGAAAATTAAAAAACACATTTTATTTTCAGTAACTTTTTTCCGAAAATCGTGCCATTTGTAAGATAATGTGTAAAATTGTGGTGAGTCAGACAAGCCACAGCTGACAATATAATACGGCGCATGCGCTTTGCATGCTGGATAACCAAGGCCACAGACACACTCAGAACATGTAATACTTAATGCTTTTCCACGTCAACAATGGTTACGCGGACGCTCCTCAATGTTATGTTATACATACATTGCCTGGCTTGTGTGTGCTCGCACGTGTACTCAGCTCTTCTCCTTTCCAATTCCTCTCTTGCAGCCTTCTTGAGATCTTATTTATTGGAAACTGAGTGACTTCTTGTTTCTGTTTCCAATTTAGCCCAATGATTTTCAGTGACATTAAGACTTGGACGTCCAGTTCGCTGATTGTCCGTATCTGTCCTGTCGTTACAGAAAGCATGACACCATGTTCACACATGTTTCCGTGGCATTGCACGTGCCCCGTACATTTTCACAAACTGGCGATACATTTTCACAGGTGCGACACCAGTCATTTACAAAATCTGCGCGTGCTGTGTAATTCGACCGGGTTTCCAGTCGGCCCGCCATCTTTGAACTGATTGTACGGCCATTCGACACGCTTGTGATGCCCTCTCATGGCTGTGTGACGAAACACAATCAACGCGTGCCCATTGCGTGGTGAAATCCTCAGTTGGATAATGCTGTTTCACGTGGGACATGTTGTTACCTTATTCTTTAATCTCATTTGTGTTCAGACGAATGTTTAAACGAGTGAGCTAAAAGTGTTAAGCTGTAATGTACACAGAATGGGGGAAGGAAGTGCTGGCGGGAATATTTGTATCTAAAAGGGTAATGGAATTTGGGGAACTGAAGAATTGTACACGCATATTCATCCTTGTTTAGTAACGGAAGGACGATAGATCGACAGGGTATGGTAAACAAAGCATATGGATGTGTCACCTTGAGATGGTGCCAGTAACGGCTCTGTGCCATATTGCTCTTCATCACTCACTGTGTGCCTGTATAATACTCTGGCCGCAGAACGCAAAATTCGACACCGCTACTACGATAAGCCCGCTGTTGGACACTACCTTAGCCAGTTCCATCCAATCCCATCTCCACAACATATCTCCCTAAGTTTCACTTTAATTCTGTCTGCCGTCTCCTTCACGATCTTCCAAGAGGACGTTTACCAAGAGCTGTTTCCTACCAAAATTCAGTATGCACTACATGTTCCCCATTCTTCCTACATGGTCAGCCATGCTGATTTCATTACTTTTAAAACACCGGTGGACCTGTATAAACCGCATACCTAATTGTTATATACTATTCATTCTACATAACCAGTCCATCCGCACATCGTGCATTTTATTGTTCTCGTTCTGTGTCCTAAACTACTAAAGCGTTTTTCACATTAAACATTGAGATCTGCGCTCTTCTGGGATATTATACAGCGTTGAATGGTAGTTCTGTACCGACGTTTCGGGACAACCCATCGGCCCCATCTTCAAGTGTCAAGAAGTCTTAGACCCTTGAAGATCGGACCAGTAGGTTGTCCCGAAACGTCGTTACAGAACTACCACTCAACGCTGCGTCATATTTATATCCCAGAAGAATGCAGATCTCATCTACGTCGCAGCGGAAGCCTGAAATCACGGATCAAATATTGTTTTGCGAATGTACGAAGTTCTTAATGGGCCAGTATCCCGTCACAGGAAGTTGCTTATCTCAAATAAGGTACAAGATATATGTACATACATAACAGGACAGGAAACGGCCGTATAACGTAACATTTCTGCGCGTTCGCTTATTGTTTATACCTCCTCGGCTGTCGAAAGAGCCTGATACCGTTTCACTCGAAGAGATCGCTTTTATGACGAATTTATGTTGCCGGCAACAATCAAACGTACTTAGGTCTCAGTGTAAAGTGTCCGATATTTTTGCTCGATTTCAACCAAATTTGGACTTTCTCAACAGAATTTTATAAACGTGCCCAATATAAAATTTAACGCAAATTCATCCAGTGGGAGCCGCGCTGATACAGGCGAACAGACGGACGGACATGACGAAGCTAATATACTCTTTTCACGACTATGCGAACGCGCTAAAGATATGTTTGCTTGTCGTATTGTAATCGCATTTTGGAACTTGGAGAATATTTAAGGAAATAAAAGGAACCATTGATTTTGAATGTTTGAGTTGTAAAAAAATTGATACTTTTATTTTGGAGTTCTTTTTATCGTCGTGTTGCAGTAACTACAATTTGGAAGTTGATTCTGCTTCCATCTTCAGGTGTAAAGAGTGACAGAAAATCTTCTGTTGGGTTTCTCGGTAGCAGGCGCGCACCCGAAGTGAGGCTGCCCGGCTGTTGCCCCCCACCCAAAATCGAAAATATAAAAAAACAGGTTTTGTGGACACGATATCAGACATTTTACGTGATCCACCCTTCAGCCGAAATCAGTCACTGAAATCGGCAGATGACTGGTATACCGGAATTTTGAAATATAAAATAAAAAAACTTAGGAAGTCTCAGTGAACGTAAAAGAAGAAGAAGAATAGATTTTGTGATTTAAATTAGGTGAGTCATGGAACATGTAACATGTATAGAGAGATAATAGCTATTTAGTGTGAGAACAATACGATACATATAAATACGATGTGGGCAGAATACAACGCTTGTTAATGTCACGCCTGGTGGCAGTTACAGAAACCACTGAGCTTTGAATGCTAAATAGCGATGAAGAATGTTCCTTCGTGATTGTCGCGTAATGTTTGTGTCAATCTCAACTAGCTGCGTGTAGAAGATGGAAGATGCAGCAAGCAGTTAGTGTGTGCCGTTGTTATGATGTACATCTTTAAACACCACCAAAAAGGCAAACACTGCGTTGACGTGGGATCCTTCACTAAATGGTCTGGTACAGAGGCATCAACGTTTCGAAAGCTCTTTCTGCTCCATATTCAATGTAAGTCCCCAACTACAAGGTTTAATCCCAGAAGTCCACAGACAGACAGAAAAGAAAGAAAGACAGACAGTGTGACACAGACCCTTTCCCCGCTGAAGTTTCGTGTAATTTGTAGTTTTATTTCTGGATGTCTTGACTGTTCGCTTGGAGCAGACGGCCCTCCGTTAACACAGCAACGCGGTGCACCGGGATGACATCTGATTAAGCCCTTCCTGGCGCCAGTCCCAATAAGGACCGCTTTGGATGGGGTCAGAAGTCAACAGTTTTTTGTGTTCTAACACGGTTCCAAGCACCATCTCTGCCCCCCCGACGCCCACTTCCTAGAACATTGGGTTTAAATAGGTAGACAGGAATAATCTACATGTCGTTAACACTTTAAGCACCGTGGTAACTACAGAGTTTGTTTTACCATTGTCGCCACCATGACAGCTGTCAAGGAATGTCCTGGCGTATGTGGGATTTCTAATGGCTAAGCTGCCTTTTTAGAGGAGATAAAGAAATATGCTGTATATGTAAGGCCGTGCCATGGCTCAGGCGGTTAGTCGCCGGCCTCTCACCACGGAGGCCCGGGTTCGATCCCGGGTCAGTCCATGTGGGTTTGTGGTGGAAAAAGTGGCACTGGGACAGGTTTTTCTCCGAGTTGTCGGTTTTCCCCTGTCAATTTCATTCCACTGGTGCTCCATTACTTGTAAAACTTGGTAAAAAAAACTGCTCATCTTCATCATAGGGGTTGCACAAGAAGCCTTAAAGGCTGCGGTGCGTCCGTAGCATATGCTGCGGGGCCCTTCACCATGTAAAAAAAATATATATGCTGTATATGTAAGGTAAAATTCACCCTAAACGGGCCATGAAGGCCCAAAAGGTGGGTAAGGTATGGCTCTACTCTTTCTTTAACCTCGGTGCTAGATGGGGTGGGTGATAAACGCCACGCCCCGGCCGTTTTACCCCCGGGAAAGAGACACGGTACCCATTGTACAGCAGGCCGGGTGGAACCGAGGACCGGTCTGGACGGCTGCAGAAAATATCACCTCCACCGGGATTCGATCCCCGGACCGTCCAGCCCGTAGCGAGTCGCTATACCGACTGAGCTATCGCGGCCCACTTGTATATGCACCACTTTATTTAACATTCAGAAACTTTACATTTTGGTCTTTGTAATGGAGACAGCGTGTCTCTATGAGGTACGAACTGAATTTTAGACATATTTTGGATAGACGTGAAGCTTCAAATGGAGAAGAAAATCGCGCGTATGAGTGCTGAATGCGACAGATGTAGCGTGTAGACCCTACTGACTGCTAACCCAAAGCTTTGTTGAACTGTGTTTTCTACCCACATTAAGATGTTAAATCATTTGTACATAATAATCAGTCGCCCTCGGTGGACTAGTGGTTAGCGTGTTCGCCACTGGACCCAAGTTTCGCCGGTTCGATCCCGACCGAGGGCGATGGAATTTTAAGGGTGATAAAAATCCGGAGCACCACTTCTTTCGGAGGGGAAGTAAAGCCGTCGGTCCCGTAGATTTACGGTATGTAAAAGAACCTTACGGGCATGAATTGAGATGTTTCGTAAGCAAAATTCAGCGGCCATTTCTCAGTCTCCAGATGGCTCTGGCAGTCAGTGGGCTGGTCACTTACTACAACAACGCACATGACCATAGAAACCTCCAAAACGAGGCCCCTATGCTCCGCGTTCCAGAATCAGAAGCAGGCTACAGTGTTCCAGACTTTGACCTACAAAGGAACACAACTGGGTATATTCTTCCTTGCAGCTGTAGCTGTTTGAACGCTTTGTTCGTACCGCACTCCTTTCAGGTGGTTAGTTTGGTGTCATAGTGAAGAACAACGTAACACGGTGAACACTGCGGTGTTATGCTATTCTGTAACACGTTAGCTTTGTTTGGTTTACAAGTGACGTCTGTGCCAGAGGCTGTGCTTTCGCTAAACCGAGCTATTTTCGTTTATGAATAAACCCATTTAGGAAACTTTGCTACATGTTTCTTGGCTAGTTTGCAAGGAAATATTGCAAAGGTGTGATGTGTCTACTTCGCCATGTCTGTCTGTGTCTGTCCGTCCGCCTGTTTAAATGTAACTGTTTGAAAACAGCTGGACCGATTTCCATGAAATGTCGTATTCGCGACTGTCGACACTTTCGATTTGTGGCTGAAATTTAAGAAAAGTGACTGACAAAACTATGAGTCATTTTGGTACTGTCAGCGTGACAGAAGGACCTACAGGCGTCTCTTCGCGTATCTCGAGCGTAACTCGCTATAAAAATTTGTCAGACCGGGAAATGATTTGAACAAAATGACGTAAGCTTGGAAGGTAGACTGCATGAGTGACAGGACCTAACTTGTTACACAGGCGTTGTACAGAAGAACTGAGTGCATATTATTTGCATTACAATTTTTAGGTGCTTTCGCAAAATTGCGAGAAGCTACTATTAGCTTCCTCTTGTCTGTCTGTATGTCTAGCTGTCCGCATGGAACAACTCGGCTCCCACTGGACGGATTTTCATTAAATTTGGTATTTGAGTATTTTTTTTGAAAATCTGTCGAGAATATTCAAGGTTCATTAAAATCTGACAAGAATATTAGGTACTTTACATGAAGACCTATGTACATTTATGATAATATGTCGATGAATTCTTCTTAGAATGAGAATTTTTTTTTCAGACAGAATTTGTAGAAAAAATCAAAACACCTTTTATGTCCAATAACCTATTTTTTTTTCAAAAATTGTGCCGTTTATGAGATAATGTGAAACAATATGGTACAGCCAGACAGGCCACAGATGACAATATAATACGGCGCATGCGCTTTGCATGCTGGATAACTAAGCCTACAGACACACGCTCAGAATATGTAATATGTATTGCTTTTCCACTGCCACAATGGTTACGCGAACGCGCCTCATTGTTACATTATCCGTGCATTGTCTCAATTGTTCCTTAAGTCTTGAGATTTTCGAGGTAGCCTAATAAAACCAAATTGCGAAAGAGCCTTACCTTTATTCACGTTACGTTTGTATTTCCTCCCTTGAATGTTACCTTCTTCTGGGATCTAACGCCCTTTGGACTGGTAGAAATTTACCATAGTTTCGAAGGAATTTACTGCTTCCATCTTCAGGATAGCGGGAGGGTCCTCAGAAACCTCTTTAAATTTGTGCCTGGCTGCATGACGTCACATCACAGAAGGCATTAAAGCACGGAACAATTAAGACGTGTATTGAGATCTGCAAAAGTGACGTATTATATTGTGCCAAGAGCTAAGTAATATTGAACAAGTTTAAACAACCTTATCAACATACTCAAAATAAGTCAGAAAAACATTACAAAAACAAGATCAAAGAAGTCATGTTTCTCCTACTTAATGCGCACTTTATCTACATTTCGATTATCCGATTGCAATATACACACGTTTTTTTCTATCGCTCGACAGCCCTATATGGGCCTGGGCCTCCTCTTTTCGTCGAGGTTTCATGGTCACACATTTGAGACACACCACAGTCGGTAGGACTCCTCTGGACGAGGGACCAGCTCGTCGCAGAGACCTCTACCTGACATCACACAACACTCACAAAGACAGACATCCATGCCCCCGGTGGGATTTTTTTTTCTTACTACTTCCTGGGTTTTTCCCCTTTGATCCATTTTTGTTCTGTATTAATCCTTTTTTTTCGTCCTTTTCATGTCACGGTCCACAACCGTCTTTTTACAACACAACACAAACATCCATGCCCCCGGTGGGATTCGAACCCACAATCCCAGTAAGCGAGCGGCCGAAGACCCACGCCTTAGACCGCACGGCCACTGGGATCGGCGAATATATACACGTTACTTACAAAAATTTTATATCTAATTGCCTACGTCATATTATTCTATATAATACTTTTAAAGTTTTTTTAACTTCAAATTATACGTTTTAGGCATTCTATATCTTTCACGTTATATGTATATTGTAACTTGTGAATGTTTAGATCTCAAACCTGAAATACAGTTATAAAATCCTCCGTTTTGTATTCTTGTAATTAGGCCTGATGATGGCTAATCATTTTTAGCCGAAACATGTAGCCCTATTCTTACTGAATATAATGTTGTGTTGACTGATTAAAACATTAATTTATACATTTTCATGTTATATTCACCGTGCATTTTGATTCAATTAGCAGTATTATCACATTTGAGAGTGAACAGAAGCTACAAAAAACCAAAAATATTGTGATGAGTGTGATAATTACCAAATGAACCAGTGACAGTGAGGTGAACCTACTAGTGTACCCCTGATGATGGCTGGGCCACAGCCGAAACATATGTAGGGTAAAAGTGTAACAGAAATACAAAAAGTGCATTTGTTGGTTATAATCCTGCTAATTCATTTGTACATTATAATCCGCTTAGTCACCGCAGCGAGCACCACGGATCTCGCATGTAACTTACGTTTTCCTGCTGATTAGTTCGTGTCGTGCTGTAACATCGCCACCAAAAATGGAATGCACTTGTCTGTCTGCGCATGCGTGTAGGTTCAGTTCCAAGAAGCGGAACACAGGAAGTGAGTCAAATTCACACGTGCCTTATACTCACCTGTATCATTACTCTTGTTTTGGTTACCTTATTTGGGACTTGGAAATGCATTTTGTTTAGGAGCCGCGACTTAGTATTCTTACTTGCTACTTTTTCAAGCTGCACTACAAAAGAAAACTTATGCCGGCCACACACGTTCAGGTAGGCCTGTCAGTTTTGCCTGCGCAGGCCGCCTGAAGATAGGCGGCCTGATAAACTGAAGTCCCCACACACGTTCAGGTAGGCCTGTCAGTTTTGCCTGCGCAGGCCGCCTGAAGATAGGCGGCCTGATAAACTGAAGTCCCCACACACGTTCAGGTAGGCCTGTCAGTTTTTGCCTGCGCAGGCCGCCTGAAGATAGGCGGCCGGATAAACTGAAGTCCCCACACACGTTCAGGTAGGCCTGTCAGTTTTGCGTGCGCAGGCCGCCTGAAGATAGGCGGCCGGATAAACTGAAGTCCCCACACACGTTCAGGTAGGCCTGTCAGTTTTGCCTGCGCAGGCCGCCTGAAGATAGGCGGCCGGATAAACTGATGTCCCCACACACGTTCAGGTAGGCCTGTCAGTTTTGCCTGCGCAGGCCGCCTGAAGATAGGCGGCTGGATAAACTGAAGTCCCCACACACGTTCAGGTAGGCCTGTCAGTTTTGCCTGCGCAGGCCGCCTGAAGAGAGGCGGCCGGATAAACTGAAGTCCCCACACACGTTCAGGTAGGCCTGTCAGTTTTGCCTGCGCAGGCCGCCTGAAGATAGGCGGCCGGATAAACTGAAGTCCCCACACACGTTCAGGTAGGCCTGTCAGTTTTGCCTGCGCAGGCCGCCTGAAGAGGCGGCCGGATAAACTGAAGTCCCCACACACGTTCAGGTAGGCCTGTCAGTTTTGCCTGCGCAGGCCGCCTGAAGATAGGCGGCCTGATAAACTGAAGTCCCCACACACGTTCAGGTAGGCCTGTCAGTTTTGCCTGCGCAGGCCGCCTGAAGATAGGCGGCCGGATAAACTGAAGTCCCCACACACGTTCAGGTAGGCCTGTCAGTTTTGCCTGCGCAGGCCGCCTGAAGATAGGCGGCCGGATAAACTGAAGTCCCCACACACGTTCAGGTAGGCCTGTCAGTTTTGCCTGCGCAGGCCGCCTGAAGATAGGCGGCTGGATAAACTGAAGTCCCCACACACGTTCAGGTAGGCCTGTCAGTTTTGCCTGCGCAGGCCGCCTGAAGAGAGGCGGCCGGATAAACTGAAGTCCCCACACACGTTCAGGTAGGCCTGTCAGTTTTGCCTGCGCAGGCCGCCTGAAGATAGGCGGCCGGATAAACTGAAGTCCCCACACACGTTCAGGTAGGCCTGTCAGTTTTGCCTGCGCAGGCCGCCTGAAGAAGGCGGCCGGATAAACTGAAGTCCCCACACACGTTCAGGTAGGCCTGTCAGTTTTGCCTGCGCAGGCCGCCTGAAGATAGGCGGCCTGATATACTGAAGTCCCCACACACGTTCAGGTAGGCCTGTCAGTTTTGCCTGCGCAGGCCGCCTGAAGATAGGCGCCGGATAAACTGAAGTCCTCACACACGTTCAGGTAGGCCTGTCAGTTTTGCCTGCGCAGGCCGCCTGAAGATAGGCGGCCGGATAAACTGAAGTCCCCACACACGTTCAGGTAGGCCTGTCAGTTTTGCCTGCGCAGGCCGCCTGAAGATAGGCGGCCGGATAAACTGAAGTCCCCACACACGTTCAGGTAGGCCTGTCAGTTTTGCCTGCGCAGGCCGCCTGAAGAGAGGCGGCCGGATAAACTGAAGTCCCCACACACGTTCAGGCGAATCCCGCTAGTCTTGATCATGGCCTCAACAGACGACGACACGCTCGCTATTGTTGGCTTGCTAATAGCTATGAAGAGTAAAAATAAGCGCAAAAATAAGCGTAAAATGTGGTGTAAAGAGTGGTTACAAAAAAGAAACACGTATTCCCATGTAAATGTGTTGAGTGAGTTGAAGCTGGCCCCTAAAGACTGGCATAATTATTTGCGAATGGATAAAGAAACATACTTACAACTCCTTTTCATTAGTGGCTCCATTACTTGAAAAGAAAAATACAGTGATGAGGCTTCAACACGTGGCCTGAACTGACGCCGTTCCGGCCGGCCGGCCGGAACCTACACACGCTCCGGTACGCCTGCACAGTCCTCAGGCCTGCTGGTTGGTCGAACGAGTTTTCGTATTTGCTCCGGCCGCCTGTACAGTTTTAACTGAAAGGTGTGCCGGAACCTACACACGCTCCGGCGGCCTGTCGCAGGCATAACTGTGCAGGCAAAACTGACAGGCCGCCGGAGCGTGTGGCCGGCATAAGTTTATGTGTTAACGTACGTTGCAAAGACGATTTACGTTTCTAATGTTACAAATTTTTCCTGTGCAAGTGTCCAATATACACGAACTCTCACTTCCAACTTGCTGCGCAATAGTCATTATTTATTAACTGTTCCTACATATTTCGGCTATGCCAGTAGTCATACATTTTTAGGCGCGTTTGCAAAATTGCGAAATTAACTTCCACGTGTGTCTGTCTGTCTGTCTCTCTGTCTGCCCGTCCGTCTGCATGGAACAACTCGGCTCACCCTTTACGGATTTTCACTAAATTTGATATTAGAATATTTTTGTCGAAAATCTCTCCAGAAAATTCAAGTTTCATTAAAATCTGACCAGAATAACGGGTACTTTACATGAAGACCTACGTACGTTTATGATAATATCTCGCTGAATTCTTCTTAGAATGAGAAATGTTTCAGACAAAAGTTGTAGAGAAAATCAAGACACACATTTTATTTTCAATAACTTTTTCCCGAAAATCGAGCCGTTTATGAGATAATGTGAAAAAATATGGTAGAGCCAGACAGGCCACAGATGACAATATAATACGACGCATGCGCTTTACATGCTGGATAACTGAGGCTACAGACACACATTCAGAATATGTAATAATTCTTGCTCTTCCTCGGCAAAAATGGTTACGCGAACGCGCCTCCAAATTACCGTATACGTATATTGCCTATCTTGTAACATTTCCTTTCCAGTTCTTAACGAAACAGACTCGGGGTGTGTGGACTGGCTTTCTCTGGCTCAGGTTATAAACAAGTGGCGGGCTTTTGTGGACACGGTGATGAACCTTCGGGTTCTGAGAACTGTTAGCTTCTCAGGGATGACTTTGCTACTGTTCCAAGTGTGGTTATGCTGCTCTTCCTTCCGAGAAAACAAAGAAAATATGGAATCCATGTTTTTCAGAGGAACTGTTTTCCCCTGAAGTTCGTCATATTTCTAAGTTCGTGCACAAAGTACATCATTTTAAGCCTGAATGTCACTTAATTAATATTTACCAATTCAGATCCTACCCCACAGAAAACAACTCTATGTCTTTTACGAAGACCAAACGGCTATAAGGAAAATAATCTTTATTTATTGTGAGAATGTCACAAAACACGTAAATACACTTTGTGGACAGAATGTACAGTTTGTGATGTCATTACTACTGTGATTTAGAGGCAAGTTCCCAGAGGTAAGTTCCCCACTACGGTGCTCTCTGAGGCGTCTAATATTCGTGTTATAACGTTTGATTTCGCTGTTCCGTGCCATGGCTCAGGCGATTAGTCGCCGACCTCTCATCCCTGACGCCCGGGTTCCATCTCACGTCATTTCATGTGAGATTTGTGATCGACGAAGTGGCACTGGTAGAGGCTCCCCCCACCCCGCAGTACTTCGGTTTTCCCCTGTCAGTATCATTCCACCAGTGCTCCATACTGATCTTCATATACATTTTGTTCTTACTCGAAGGACAAACTGCGAAGCCTGGAAGCATTCCAAAAGCAATGCTTTTTCGGAAATCGGGGAGCATTGGACAGAAAATGACTTCCACTTTTTTCTCAGTATCGTTGGACTGCGGTTCTTGCTAAGAATTAAAGTTGGCGATTTTTTTTCAGAAACAGAAGCTAAAAGATTCCCATGAATTGACATGGAGCAGATCCAGGGGTATTAGCGACTGCTTTATGTAATTTATTAGGAAAGCACTTGCACACGTGCCAAAGTTGTGTTTTTGGCAGCAGTTCCTTCCTCGAGGCGGCGGACGTACATCCCAGCAGTTACTAATGGACCGCTATTTGCGTCTACAAATAGCGGAGTGAGTAAGATGAATCCTTAGCATTGATGAGTATACTCGGACTCGACCCACGACCCTCCCTTCTCCTTCCAGCTTCTTGATTGGTTGGGGCTGGCCAGTGAAGCTATAAAGACGTGACAAGCGCCGTGACGCGTGTAGTGCCTGGGTCCTCCGCGAAGTGTGTGTGAGAGCGTGTGACAGTCTTAGTAGTTGTCGACGAGTTGAGACTTCGACCTTTTTCTGGCTGTGCCAAGGAAAAGATGCCGTCTAAGGCGAATAACAAAGAATACTTCTCGAAACGACAGGTTAGTGCATATGCAGTCGAACTCAGTTATAACGTTATGAAAGGGACTGAATATTTTGTGTCGTTATAAACGAGTGTTGTTATAACCGAGGATTATAATGTTATGGTTAACAGTGAGGAATTAGTTGGTACTATAGAATATCTGACGTTATAGACGAGATGTAGTATAAACCGATGTCGTTATAACCGGGTTCGACTGTATTTTGTGAAAGTTAACAGCATTGTAGTTACACTTAACTAAAAATTACGCGATTTCGTATTTTAATAAGGATAAAATAAGAACTGTGTAAAGCTGTTAGTCGGAAAACCTGATGGAATGAGGAAAAACTGGAAGACTAAACTTAAATAGGAGGATAATATTAAAAGTGATATGATATAAATAAATATAGGTTGCGGATTGGATACAGCTGACTCGGCATAGGATCCAGTGGAAAGCTCATACCAGGACGGTGATGAATCTTCGGGTTCCAGAAAAGGAGGGTAATTTAAGGATCCGAGAAGCTGTCAGCTTTTCACGGAAAAATGTGAACGTTACATAGAATGACCATCAGCAGTATCTTTACTGACTTGTGATAGTCGAATAACTAAATAGCTAACTAATTCCATAGGCAGAGTTCTGCTTGAGAAGCTGATAGTTTCTCGTCTGGTACTAGTAAAAAAAAAAATTCCCCGCATTTTATGGAACCCGAATTTTCATTATCGTGTGCATAAGAGCGCGCTATTTGTCACTGTCTGAGCCAGATGAATCCAATCCACGCATCAGATTATCATTAATTAAAATCCATTTTAATATTATCCAGTCTATGCCTATGTATTCAAAGTGGTCTGTTTCCTTCTGGTTTCCCGATCAAAATCCTGTGTGCATGTCTCTTCTCCTCCCATGAGTGCCGCGTGTTCCTTTAATCTTATCTTCTTCCATATGACCGCCTGAATATTTGGCAAGCAGTATAAATCATGAAGTTTCTCATTCCGAGGTTTTCTTCAGTCTCCTCATACCTTCTCCCTTTTAGGCCCAAATATCTTCTTCAGCACTCTTTTCTCAAATACCTTTTGCCTATGTTATTTCCTAATTTTAGAGACGAATATTTACACTAATGTAAATTAAATAATTATATTAAATAAAGGCAAATTATAATATAATTATAATGTAATATAATTTTAATAATTAGTATTTATATTTCTAAATAGCAGACGGAAGAATTTAATTTGCTCTTAATTTATTTGCGAATACAGTTTTTGATTTGTTAGTGTCTCTTCCCATATAATTGTGATGTGACGCCGTGTAGTCTGGTACAGGTACGTCTTATAAGAAGTTTCTCTGTAATGTCTGTAAACTTCTACCAGACTGCACGGTGACACATCCCGGAAGACATGTACTCTCAATTTTGTGCGTGAAGAACTCGAAGAGTTCCGTTCTGTGTGCAGTTAGGATTCAGACAGAGTATTTGAAATATTCCATAACGCTCAGTAGTTGTAATTGGTGTAGCGATATAAAATCATCACACATTTTACCCATCTTCCAATTTCTTATTTCAACTGTATAGTGAACGTAAAGGTGAGTTTTCTCTTTACTACTCAAGCACCGCGGGATGGAGGAATATGGTTAGCGAACATATAGGCCTACCTCCATTCATTCTTAACTCGACACTAGACGAAGGCGCGGCCACTCTGCTCCGGGACAAAAATCCCCCAGTAGTCGTTACATATGAACCTGTTTGGCCCGGTAGCTGGATATGAGAAACATCTCATGTCCCTGCCGAGCCAATGCACAGTTCATGTCGCATTTGTCAAGTACACCAGTCGTGGGAACGCGGCTTTACACGTAATATATACATATGCTTAGCCTTTTGGAATTTTGGTGGGTAGGGATGCGATATATTATACCATGTTGGTACATGAGTGTCGAATATGAATGTTATCTTGAGTCTAAGAAGTGCTAAATAGCCTGGGTGTTTCTTTGGAGCGTTGAGAAGTAAAATAAAGGTAAAGGTCACCCTATAACAGGCCATGAAGGCCTAGAGGGGGAGTAGAAGTATAGCTCTACTCTTTCCTTAACCTGGCGCTAGATGGGGGTGGGTGGTCAACGCCACGCCCCGGCTGCTTTACTCCCGGGAATGACCCAGTACCCATTGTACAGGAGGCTGGTCTCGACGGGTGCTGAAAATTTCGCTCCCATTGGGATTCGATCCCCGAACCATGCAGCTCGTAGCGAGTCGCTATACCGACTGAGCTATCCCGGCCCTCGTGGCTTCAAACAAAAGCAGCAGATTTTCATTTTTAGTTAAAGGTAAAGTGCCTAATTTGGAAATATAATACTGTGGCCTTCACAGCTAACGGCTCGATTTGGGTGACTTTAAATCGGGGGGGGGGGGGGGATGCATGAGAAACACGCATTAACAATTTTTAAATCATCTCAGCATTTGCTTGAAGACAGGAAAATTTATAAAACCTGTGTCGAGATTCAGCGATGCTGTTCACTTGAATAGCATTCAAAAGTATAATTCGTACCGCGCGGGAAACACAATACATTAAGAGATTGAATTAATCTCTGTTTGTTCTGAGAAACGCAATAAACACATTAGGGCAAATACGCTGTATGCATGAAATGCGTAGCTGTTTAAATGTTACGTCGGATCACAAATGTATGTTTATTTAACTATCAATCTGATGTTTTTTTTAATTTACTGAAGGGCCCCGCAGCAGATGCTACGGACGCACCGCAGCCTTGAAGGCTTATTGTGCAACTCTGTGATGAAGATGAAGTTTTTTCTGAATTTCCATTTTAATGGAGCACCGGTGGTAATGAAATTGACAGGGGAAAACCGAAGTACTCAAAGAAAAAACCTGTCCCAGTGTCACTTTGTCCACCATAAATCCCACATGGACCGACCCCGGGATCGAACCCGGGCCTCCACGGTAAGAGGCGACTAACCGCCTGAGCCATGGCACGGCCTAACTATCAGTCTGATAGTTAAATTTATTGATAATTCAATAAACATACATTTGTGATCTGATACACCAACGAGTATGTCCTGTATTAACGTTACATCGGATAGTGGTGATAAAGGCTGGTAAATAAAGCGAGGGAAGCTACAGTACCATGCTTCCTCAGTAAGCAGACAGACAACAATGCATCTGTGCAGACAATAATACTAGTGTGCTGTAAACGATTAAAGCCGAATTACGTAACTGCCACGTCCTTGAAATGTTGCAGCTCTACAGAGTGCTTGAAACTGACAGCCACTCACTGCGGTGATGGACACGTGAGGAGCAATGATTGTGAGAGCGAGATGCAAATGATTGGCTCTAGTGAGGCGGTCGAGAAACGATAAATGCAGAAACCAGATGTGGTGTCTCGGCATTGCGTTGTGGCCATAACAGTCTCTGTTTATTGTAGCTGCACACACACACGCGGGCGCGCGCGCAAATTGTTACTGTATACTCCTTCAAGTGATTTTATATTTCTGGCCGAAAACTTTAAAACCAGTTGCAAAATGTAAACCTTATTGAAGGCATGTGCAATTACAGTTTGTTGTTGTGTGTAGGGTCATTATAGATCAATCTGTAGTCTGTCTTACGACAGGTCCATAGCCTCTTGCAAAGTGAGTTCTCCACAGGGAACCATCTAGTGCTTCCTCTTTCACTTTCCAGTATCCTTGCGTTGCATTAAGATAATCGACTAGCTGCTTACGTCTTCTTCGTCGTCTTCCCGTCACTTATATCCTTTCCTCTGCTTTCCTTCAATCACGTGTTTCACAAGGCAGTTCCTACGCAAGATGTGACCAATCCAGTTAGCCTTCCTTCTTTTTATTGTAGTACGATATTCCTCTCCTCCTTGACTCTGTGTAATACTTCTTCATTTCTCACACGATCGGTCCAAATGATCTTCTCCATTCTTCTCCAGCACCACATTTCAAACTTTCCAGATACTTCTGATCTACTTTCCGAAGTGTCCACGTTTCAGCACCATACAAAGCTATGCTCCAAATGTAGCACTTTACTAGTTTCTTCCGTAAAGTTGAAGTCCAGTTTGCTGGTGAAAGATTCTTCTTCTTGCTGAATGCTATTTTTGCCATGAAAATCTGGATTATATATATATATATATAATATATATATATATAGTATATATACCGGGTGTCCCAGGAGGAAAGGTCAATATTCTGGGAGGTCACAGTATCGGTCATTCTAAGCAAAAAAGTGTTTATGTACATGTGTCCTATTCCGAACGGTTTCCGAGATAGAGTATTTCACTGTAAAGTTGCAAAATTTTGATAAGAAAGAGATATTACGTACTGATTCTAATACCGGTATTTATTGTTCAAGTGACAAAGTTGGTACAGTTCACCTGGTATAATACATTTTCAAAATTCCACCGTCAACATCAATGCACTTTGCAACTCGTGTGAGGACATGGCGTGTTGCTCGTCTGAGTGCATCTTGACTTTCCTTTATGCGGGCGATAACATCCATTATGTGATCGAGCAGCTCGTCTCGTGTATCCACTTTCCTTCTGTACACTTCACCCTTCATCTAACCCCAGAAACAAAAATCTAACGGGGTGAGGTCTGGAGATCTTGGTGGCCAGTTAATGGTACTGCCACGACCGATCCACCGATTAGGGAAAGTGTCATTGAGATATTGCATCACAAGTCGGGTATAATGAGAAGGGGCTGCGTCATGCTGAAAGTACATAGCAATCCGTGTAGCAAGAGGAACATCCTTTAGTTCAGTGGTTCCCAAATGGGCGGTACCGCCCCCTGGGGGGCGGTGGGATTACCGAGGTGGGCGCTAATAGGTACGAGAGGTGGAAAGGGGCGCTGTTATTATCACAGGGGGGCGCTAGTAGACAAGTAGTGCATTTATTGTTATAATAAATTCAAATAAAGTAATTTTTGTGTTAAAAATAAAAAATGAACTACATTTCTTAGTATTTTAATTTATGAATTTATTCAAGCACATATTTTTTTAATAAACTATTGCTAGATGAATTATTGTTAATCATAAAAAATATAATAAATTTTAATTTATTAATTAACACATAAAACATTAAGTTTAACTCTTATAATTTTATTTAAACGATTTTTTAAATATGAAATAAAAGTGAAAAAAAAGCGCATTTATGTTTTTTTTTAAAAAAGGTAGGGGGGGGGGGCGCTGTGGGTGTGTATATGGAACCAAGGGGGCGGTGGACCGAAAAAGTTTGGGAACCACTGCTCTAGTTATTCTGGTAATCCATTTTGCAGAAAGTCTAGGCAATTTTGTCCTGTCATACGATCGTCTAAAATAAAGGGACCGATCAACATATCTTCGGTCATATCGCTCCACACATTGGTAGAGAAACGATGTTGAAAATTTGTTTCCACAGTACCATATGGATTGTCGTGAGACCATCAATGCGAGTTACGTGTGTTGTTGATTCCGTGAAATAGCTCTATCTCAGAAACCGTTCGGAATAGGACACATGTACATATACACTTTTTTGCTTATAATGACCGAACCTATGACCTCCCAGAATATTGACCTTTCCTCCTGGGAAACCCGGTATATATACAGGGCATACACAAAAAAATGGTGCGGTTTTAATAGTGAACACTATTAAAACCGCACCATTCTTTTGTGTATGCCCTGTATATACGAGTATATATGTGTGTGTGTGTGTGTGTGGAGTTAAATTTTAGTCCTGGCCTTGTGGGTTGTGATACCGTATGATCTGGCAGGAACATACTTCACTTTCAGGGGTGTCACAACCTTCAATCTTGACTGCCATGCAAAACCCCAGACCTTATATTTATCAGCGGTAAGAGTGTGAACACTCATTGCAACGAAAACAAAGCGCCTGAAACGTTCTAATTCCGAAACCGGAAGTGATGTGAGCTTACAACTGTCGTCATAATTGGATGAATGAATGAATGAAAGGCAGAGCAAAGGCACGCACGGACAAATACAAGGAAATTATGAATGACGGCAGCTGTACGGTTACATCACTTCCTGTTTGGAACTTTGAAAATTGTATGGCATGATTTTTGCTGCTTGGGGTTTACCATAGGCTTGAACAGTTAGGTGATCAGCATTCTGCCCGAACAGTGTATTCGTGTGTTTACTATAAGCATTCCATTGTGTTTATGATACTATAAATTAGCACACAGTCACCATCAACACAACTATTTACTGGTTTATATTGAGTTCAAGTTACGTGGCTACATGTTTCGACCACAATCTTGGTCATGCAATTTCATTTTACGGTTAGACTGAGATCTCAATCATTCGTATAAAACACGTGTAAATTATCTGTGGGATTTAAAATAGTTACACTACGTAACGTAATAATTAAATCTTCAAAAGTCAAGTTTAAAACTGTAGTCCATTAATTGTATATTCTTTTCCCGAAGAACTCTGTGTGTTTTTATTTCCTTGTCTCCTCCCATAATTTCTGTTTAGCTTATGCGGCGTGCGATGATATACGGATATATTTAGTAAGCATTATGTTGATATATAAAGACTTTTATATTCTTATTTGTTCTTGTTATGTTATGTGTTTTGGTAGTTATATGTATCATCTGTTTCGAAGTATTGCTGTTTATTATGTTGGTACTGATGGATAAGGAGTCTGATTGTTATTATGTCGGAGTTTTTCTTATAGTGGTACATTATTATTATTATTATTATTATTATTATTATTTACTGCAATTGGGTTTTCACCCGGTGGCAGTAGTCCTTACACTAGTACACACAATACAAATGTTTTCACCCGGTGGCAGTAGTCCTTACACAGTACACACAATACAAATGTTTTCACCCGGTGGCAGTAGTCCTTACACTAGTACACACAATACAAATGTTTTCACCCGGTGGCAGTAGTCCTTACACTAGTACACACAATACAAATGTTTTCACCCGGTGGCAGTAGTCCTTACACTAGTACACACAATACAAATGTTTTCACCCGGTGGCAGTAGTCCTTACACTAGTACACACAATACAAATGTTTTCACCCGGTGGCAGTAGTCCTTACACTAGTACACACAATACAAATGTTTTCACCCGGTGGCAGTAGTCCTTACACTAGTACACACAATACACATGTTTTCACCCGGTGGCAGTAGTCCTTACACTAGTACACACAATACAAATGGACATATAAATATACATAAAATTAACAATACAAAACAAACTATACACAATTACAAAACAAAATACATACAGTAAATACAAGTACACACATTAGAACACCGTACACACATTACAAAAACATCCACACCTTGCAAAAGCATCCACTCCTTACAAAAGCATCCACACCTTACAAAAACATCCATACCTTACAAATACATCCACACCTTACAAAAACACCCATACACATACAAAACAAAATACATACAGTAAATACAAGTACACATATTAGAAGAACCCCGTTCACACCTTACAAAAACACCCATGCACATACAAAACAAAATACATACAGTAAATACAAGTACTCATATTAGAACACCGTACACACCTTACAAAAACACCCATACACATACAAAACAAAATACATACAGTAAATACAAGTACACACATTAGAACACCGTACACACATTACAAAAACATCTGCACCTTACAAAAGCATCCACTCCTTACAAAAGCATCCACACCTTACAAAAACATCCACACCTTACAAATACATCCATACCTTACAAAAACACCCATACACATACAAAACAAAATACATACAGTAAATTCAAATACACATATTAGAAAACCGTACGCACCTTACTAAAACACCCTTACACATACAAAACAAAATACATACAGTAAACAAAATACATACAGTAAATACAAGTACACATATTAGAACACCGTACACACATTACAAAAACATCCACAACTTACAAATCATCCACACCTTACAAAAGCATCCACACCTTACAAAAACACCCATACACAGTACAAAAAAAAACACGCACAATACAAAAAACACCCACACATTAATTAATTTCAGTGCGTTAGAATATCCTCAGTATAAAGTCAGACCAAAGTACATGCTAATTATATCCCCCAAGAACTTAATTCACTTCACTTCACTTCGAAACCAGAGCACTTCACTTCACATCACTTCACACCCCTTCACTTCACAGCCCTTATTTTTATTTAATCTCCACTTAAAAATCCTTAGCTTGTAATGACGTTCTTGACCCTTTTTTTAAAAGAGCTTAATTTACAGGGGAAAGTCGCTAGTACGCTTGGAGGTAATTGGTTCCAGCTTTTTATGGTCCTATTTACAAAGGAATATTTACCTACATCTGTTCTTTGTTTCCTAATCCTAATTTTCCGACTATGATCGTCCCTACCCAGGTAGCATGGTTTTAGCAGTCTATCCCCTATCGTTTTCCAAGCCCGTCCCCCGGTGTATGCTTTGAAAAGGGCGCATATTCGGGCTATCGCTCTACGCTGTGTCAATGTTTCCCAACCGGATTCATTTGTATTATTTGCAAATTTTGCCGCTCTCTTTTGCACGCGATTCAAAGCGCTTACCTGACCTTCTCTGTATGGGTCCCAACACACCGCTCCATACTCAAGTATCGGTCTCACAAGTGCCGTATAAGCTAAACTTTTCGTATTATTATTTGCCCTTTTGAGTATACGCATTACGAAATGAAGAGCCCTCCATGATTTTCTTAGTGTATAATTTACATGATCTGCCCAGCTTAGGTCGCTGCGTATAATTATTCCTAAATACTTAAAGCTATTTGCCTCTGGAATTAGTTGATCCCCAATACAATACCTCAGTTTACCTTTCGCCCTAGCTCTATTGAAGCTTACTGCTTTACTCTTACCTGGATTTATCCTCATTTAATTTTCAACCGCCCATTCCCCTAATCTATTTAAGTCTGTCTGCAAATTTTCAATGTCATTACTATCGATTATCCTCCTGTATATTATACAATCATCAGCGAAAAGCCGTATATTTGACTCAATGTTTCTCCAAATATCATTAACATAAGCGAGGAACAGCAACGGACCTAATACGCTCCCTTGTGGCACTCCCGACGTTACTCTGACTTCATCAGATAGTTGTCCGTCTACTCTAACTCTTTGCGAACGTCCTAACAGAAATTCCTTTATCCACACCACTACCCTCAAGTCCACACCGGTTTCCGCAATTTTTGAAAGCAGCCTATCATGTGGGACTAAATCAAAAGCCTTTGAAAAATCTATTATAATCGCGTCAGTCCTGACTCCCTCGTCCAATGAATCAGCAATATCTTGACAAACTGTGACTACTTGGCTTTCGCATGAGTACCCTGGTCTAAATCCATGCTGACCCTCATATAACCACTCACTCATTTCCCAGACTTGCCTTAGATACCCTGCTATAACGTGCTCCATTTGTTTGCAAACTACTGAGTACATGAAATGATAATTATGGTTTTATGACCCAGTTAGAGTATGGTTTTAGTGTGTTTGTTTTTCTTATGCCGATCCCAGTGGCCGCGCGGTCTGAGGTGTGGGTTTGCTGCCACACGCTTGCTGGGATTGTGGTTTCGAATCCCGCCGAGAACATGGAGGTCTGTCTCTAGTGAGTGTTGTATGTTGTCAGGTAGAGGTCTCTGCGTCGGGCTGATCACTCGTCCAAAGGAGTTATACCGTGTGTGGTGTGTCTGAGTGTGATCGCGAAGCCTCAATAATGAGTTTGTGGCCCAATAAGGGCCTATCGCGCTGTGGGGGGAAAATAATGTCTTTGCTATACTGTTATGGTTGTTTGCATACTTAATTTAGAGCAGGTACTATTAATTTTGTACGTCCAGTATCGGAGACATGCATCTACAAAGAAACGAGGAAGGGAACTCAGATCAATGACAAAATACTGTCAACTAAAGTCAAATCTGCGATGTAATAGTACAGCATGATACCGCGCAGATGGCGCTGACACCCATAACCTAACAGCGTGCCTACACCAGCTTCAGTATATCCGTGACAGTGGATTTGCAGCTGCTCGAAATGTTAAGTATGTAAACAAGGATAATGGCTTAATAAAAGCATACACACTAAAACCATGCTCTAACTGGGTCATAAAACCATAATTATTATTTAATGTACCACTAGAAGAAAAACTCCGACATAAACAATAACAATCGGACTCCTTGTACATCAGTACCAACATAATAAACAGTAATACCAAAACACATAACATAACAAGAACAAATAAGAATATAAGTCTTTATATATCAACATAATGCTTACTAAATATATCCGTATATCATCGCACGCCGCATAAACTAAACAGAAATTATCTGAGGAGACAAGGAAATTAAAACATACAGAGTTCTTCGGGAAAAGAATATACGAGGGGCAGTCAAAAAGTTCCCGGAATGGTGTTATTGCACTTTAATGGTAGGACATACGGCAACGCTTACCTAATCACATTCAAAGTAGGGCCCTTGCGCACACACACACTTGCTCCATCGATCCTGCCATTGTTGGAAGCACCGGCGGAAGGCTTCTTTTGGAATCTTCCGGAGTTCGGCCGTCGCATTCGATTTGATGTCCTCTATGGTTGCGAAACATGTCCCCTTGAGGCCCATTTTCAGAGTAGAGAACAGCCAAAAGTCACTCGGAGCGAGATCCGGAGAGTACGGTGGTTAGGTGATGACAGGAATGTTTTTCTCGGCGAGGAATTGCTGCACAACAAGCGATGTGTGGCTCGGTGCGTTATCGTGATGCAGAAACCACTGTCCATGCCACTTGTCGCGCCGCTTCCTCCGAACTGCATCGCGCAACCTTTGCAAAACTTGCACGTAGAAATGACCAGTAACACTCTGTCCAGGCGGTACGAACTCATGGTGCACCTTATCTCTCATTCTCGTCTGCAGGGGAATTCTGGGAACTTTTTGACTACCCATCGTACAATTAATGGATTACAGTTTTAAACTTGACTTTTTAAAATTTAATTATTACGTTACGTAGTGTAACTACTTTAAATCCCACAGATAATTTACACGTGTTTTATACGAATGATTGAGATCTCAGTCTAACCATACAATGAAATTGCAATTGTGATTTTTATTTTGTGTAACGTACTGACCTGAAGATGACCAAGTTTTTGGTCGAAACATGTAGCCACATAATTTTAACTAATATAAACCAATAACTGTCTCCGTGTGGTGACCGGGGAAAAGAATAGTCCCACTGATGCCCATGCAGGTCGTAAAAGGCGACCAAAATGGGTACCCAGTGCCTGGGGGTATAGCTGGGCCACCCTGCCCCGGGGGTTATAAATTCGGCTGACTGGCCCTCCAGGTTGGGGGTTGGGCGACAGGCTGACAACCTGTCACTGTAAAAAATGGATCGTTAGGAAACCTAAAATGTGGCCTCGGAACAGTCATTTCTGACTGGGAAATGGCCATTAAGGAGGCGGAGGTCCGCATTGGACTGTAGTGCCACCGAAGAAGAAGAAGAAACCAATAACTGTTTGTGTTGATGGTGACTGTATGCTGAATTGCAGTGTATTCCTGTATCCTTAAGGTTCACAAAATACACAGCGATTATTTTCCTAACGCCATTAAGCGGCTGATTTTGTAATAGTGATAGTATTTATGTTTAGGTAATAACTGAATTTTTAGGTAACTTATACGTACTTCAGGCTTCAAAAGCATTGAGGCGGTTTTGCTATACTTAAAACAGTCCACTTCCCAGCTCTCCTCTTTGCCTGGAACCTGTTTTTAGAAGGAAGAGGCGACAATGCCTGGGAACATTCAGACCCATAGTCTCTGTTTCTTTTTAATAAATGTGGGGTTCTCACTAACCCCCACTTTCATTCTCCCTTTCTCCCCACCTCCCCTTTCAGGCGTTCAAAGGGTCTCACGCTGTCATTTACGCAGGGCCGCCGAAAGCGGCTTCGGGCCCCGCGGAAACAATTTTTTCGGGCCCCCCCAAGCAAGGGCGGACCCGCTAAAAATAAAAAAGTATACAACATGTTCGGGCCCCGTTCCGGACCGCCGGGCCACTGTAATTTGTACCGGCTTCCCCCCTCCCCTTCTAGTTGGCATTGAGTTCACGATATGCTTGTATATTTACCTAGGCTTAGCCTGCGAATCAATTACCACGCGTTTCGTCAGAGGTTGAACTGTAGCTGTCATCGACCGATAAACGTCTTTCTCGTTTTATCTCATTCTTTCTCGTGTTTTGGATACGGACGAATCAAGGATCAGATAAACAAAGCCAATAGAATTTCAGGATGTTTAAATGATACAGTACGGTAAAACAAATACATCTCTAGTTAGTTAGTTACTTCCTGTCGCTCCTTGCGGAGCATAGGGCCTCCTTTCAGAGGTTTCTTGGTCTGGAAGTGTGCATTCTGTAGTGGGTGACCAGTCCACTGACTGCACAATTTGTACTCATCCTGATGACTGCCAGAGCCATCTAGCAGTTAATCAGGAGACTTGGGTGAGAAATGGCCGCTGAATTTTGCTTACGAAACATCTCTATTCATGCCCGTAAGGTTTCTTTTACATGCCGTGAATCTACGACATGGGACCGACGGCTTTACTTCCCCTCCGAAGGAA
This sequence comes from Reticulitermes speratus, assembly GCA_021186555.1. Classification (NCBI taxonomy): domain Eukaryota; kingdom Metazoa; phylum Arthropoda; class Insecta; order Blattodea; family Rhinotermitidae; genus Reticulitermes; species Reticulitermes speratus. Next base: position 40,807,353 of record JAJKFL010000002.1, on the reverse strand, counting down.
GTTGTGCTACGGATTTTTATCACCCTTAAAAATCCATCGACCTCGGCCGGGATTGAACCCGCGAACCTTGGGTCCAGTGGGCGACAAATACATCTCTAGAGAAACAAAATCTAGAAGTTATAAAACTGTAGTCAGGCCAGTTTTGGCTTATGCTGCAGAGGCAAGGTCTGACATTGCCTGCTCAAAGAAAGCTTTGGAAACTGCTGAAATGACAAAGTTAAGGAGAATCACAAGAAGTAGTTTGAACGACAGAGTGCGGAGTGAACACATCAGACAACTGTGTGACAGCCCGCCCATAAATGAACGGATCCTTGGAAGACGGGTGGAATGGAAAGACCATATATCCAGAATGGCAAGCAGAAGAGTAGTAAAAATAGCAAGCGATAAAGCACTAGCAGCAAGAGAAACATTGGAAGACCGAAGAAGGGTATGCGATCAGTAGCTGACTGACAGAGGAAAAAGACCGAGTTTGCGATGTCACCAGGTTAGTTTTCCGCAATCCCTGGTACACGCGTGTTGCTTCCAGCTGCCATATGCACATACTACGAAATCAATTGACGGTGCAAAATGCGTTGTTTAAACTTTCACAGCCACGTTTCAGGCGCCACATGCAGTGAACTCACACGATCTACACTTTGTATGAATGAATGGAATTTAATAAAAAAATGGGAGCAACTGAACAACAAAATAGCAACGTTTTTTTTTCACTTAAGCTTACCACTAGTTTTCAATGCATTCGCAGAAGACAGTGAACTCTGTCCATTACTTCGACATATCTGCCCTACAATATGTGAAACTAGAGACCAGCAGAACGGGTTTCCACAAAATATCGTACTGGTGTTGGTGAGAAACCTCTGTACAGGCTACAGGCCTGGACAAGCCCTTAGGGTCCCAGGGGGCTGAGACTCAGATTTCCATACAATCGGCACATGAAGGTGGCAAGATTCTCAGCCCTACGCACCGGCCGCCTTTACCCCCCAGGAAATATTCCTGGTACTCATTTCTGTTAGAGGCTGAGTCGACCCCAGGGCCTTAGTGTCGCCGTAAGGATTAAGTCAATGAACATTTTCAATGATACCATCGGAAATCGAACCCGTGACCTTCCGGCTTGTAGCTCAGTGCCTCAACCAACTGCGCGCCCCCAAACAGTCTTCTTACTTTATAATAACTTCGGCTAATTTTAGTCAACAAAAAGTCCAACATGCATTTCTACGATTATCTTGCTCCTAATTCGCGAAGTGTTTATTGAAGCGGCAAATGTTTTAGATTAAATTTGTACAGAAAAATTAAACAAAAATGTTGCGCCTAACCATGGCTTCTCCGCGAGTCCTCCGTCAGTATGTCTCCGAGCCGCTGCTACCACCCTGGTAGTCCGCAGGCACTAGGATTTGTCGTTCCTGCAGCAGAGAGGATAATCCGAAAAGAACTTGCGATAGCAGCCATTTGTTTCTTGGTTTATGAAACATTTTATTTATTTATTGCTCAATTAAGGACATCACTACCGTCGAATGATATATTGCTGCTGAATAATAAATTTGAAACTATGAGGAAAGGGTTTGTAATATAAGTTGAGGAACTATTCGAAAATGTATGCAGAAAAGCAAGAAAGGCCTCAGTACGAAAGCTCGCCTTCGGGCTGAGATATATATACACTAATCAAGACGTGTACATTTTTGGTCTTCTAGGGAGGATGTTATAAATTGTAATGCAATTCGTAGAATCACAAGTGCCTCTTTTGCATATCTGTAGCACATCACTGTGTGTGACAGCAGTTCCAGTACTGTAGACCACACACAGACACATCACTGTGTGTGTGACAGCAGTTCCAGTAATGTAGACCACACACAGACACATCACTGTGTGTGTGACAGCAGTTCCAGTACTGTAGACCACACACAGACACATCACTGTGTGTGTGACAGCAGTTCCAGTACTGTAGACCACACACAGACACATCACTGTGTGTGTGACAGCAGTTCCAGTACTGTAGACCACACACAGACACATCACTGTGTGTGTGACAGTAGTTCCAGTACTGTAGACCACACACAGACACATCACTGTGTGTGTGACAGCAGTTCCAGTACTGTAGACCACACACAGACACATCACTGTGTGTGACAGCAGTTACAGTACTGTAGACCACACAGACACATCACTGTGTGTGTGACAGCAGTTCCAGTACTGTAGACCACACACAGACACATCACTGTGTGTGTGACAGCAGTTCCAGTACTGTAGACCACACACAGACACATCACTGTGTGTGACAGCAGTTCCAGTACTGTAGACCACACACAGACACATCACTGTGTGTGACAGCAGTTCCAGTACTGTAGACCACACACAGACACATCACTGTGTGTGACAGCAGTTACAGTACTGTAGACCACACAGACACATCACTGTGTGTGTGACAGCAGTTACAGTACTGTAGACCACACAGACACATCACTGTGTGTGACAGCAGTTACAGTACTGTAGACCACACACAGACACATCGCTGTGTGTGTGACAGTAGTTCCAGTACTGTAGACCACACACAGACACGACATTGTGTGTGTGACAGTAGTTCCAGTACTTTAGACCACACACAGACACATCGCTGTGTGTGACAGCAGTTCCAGTACTGTAGACCACACACAGACACGACATTGTGTGTGTGACAGTAGTTCCAGTACTGTAGACCACACACAGACACATCGCTGTGTGTGACAGCAGTTCCAGTACTGTAGACCACACACAGACACGACATTGTGTGTGTGACAGTAGTTCCAGTACTTTAGACCACACACAGACACATCGCTGTGTGTGACAGTAGTTCCAGTACTGTAGACCACACACAGACACGACATTGTGTGTGTGACAGTAGTTCCAGTACTTTAGACCACACACAGACACATCGCTGTGTGTGACAGCAGTTCCAGTACTGTAGACCACACACAGACACATCACTGTGTGTGACAGCAGTTACAGTACTGTAGACCACACAGACACATCACTGTGTGTGTGACAGCAGTTACAGTACTGTAGACCACACAGACACATCACTGTGTGTGACAGCAGTTACAGTACTGTAGACCACACACAGACACATCGCTGTGTGTGTGACAGTAGTTCCAGTACTGTAGACCACACACAGACACGACATTGTGTGTGTGTGACAGTAGTTCCAGTACTTTAGACCACACACAGACACATCGCTGTGTGTGACAGCAGTTCCAGTACTGTAGACCACACACAGACACATCGCTGTGTGTGACAGCAGTTCCAGTACTGTAGACCACACACAGACACGACATTGTGTGTGTGACAGTAGTTCCAGTACTTTAGACCACACACAGACACATCGCTGTGTGTGACAGCAGTTCCAGTACTGTAGACCACACACAGACACATCGCTGTGTGTGACAGTAGTTTCCAGTACTGTAGACCACACACAGACACGACATTGTGTGTGTACAGTAGTTCCAGTACTGTAGACCACACACAGACACGACATTGTGTGTGTGACAGTAGTTCCAGTACTTAGACCACACACAGACACACATCGCTGTGTGTGACAGTAGTTCCAGTACTGTTAGACCACACACAGACGACATCGTGTGTGTGACAGTAGTTCCAGTACTGTAGACCACACACAGACACGACATTTGTGTGTGACAGTAGTTCCAGTACTGTAGACCACACACAGACACGACATTGTGTGTGTGACAGTCAGTTCCAGTACTTTAGACCACACACAGACACATCGCTGTGTGTGACAGCAGTTCCAGTACTGTAGACCACACACAGACACGACATTGTGTGTGTGACAGTAGTTCCAGTACTGTAGACCACACACAGACACGACATTGTGTGTGTGACAGTAGTTCCAGTACTTTAGACCACACACAGACACATCGCTGTGTGTGACAGCAGTTCCAATACTGTAGACCACACACAGACACGACACTGTGTGTCATAGCGATTCCAGTAAGGAAGGTTACCCACAGACACGCTATACATCATTTCCGCCCAGACGTTGATCTCCGTCATTCAATTACTACGTGTTTCCTGCTCGCTACTACGGCCCACTGACGTTGTCGTAATGTGTAATTGTGAATGAATCGGACTTTCACGAACGTCAGCTGATGCTGTAGGTTTGTTTTTAATCTTGTGTAGATAAAAGGTGTGACGTTAATTTCGCTTGCCATTAGCCCAGTGTGGTGTTACGTCACGTATTATTGCGTATGGTTATATATTTCTGTCTAGTCTTGTGTAATGTAGTCTAGTCGAATCTGGGCTGTAGGGCCTTAAGTGTCTATTCCACTTGCCTCGTCTTTCCTGTATCAGACGAACCCAAGCCAATGTCTAAGACTTTTTTCAACGACCTGCCTCACTATGTTCTGTAACGTTCTTTTTGACCGATATTTTGAACGTGTCCATTGTTACAGTTTTTTTGTCACCGGCGTTTCTAAAACTCGTTCTGCTTCCTTCTTCAGGTGACAGTACAAAACAGAACCTAGATTTGATATTTGTTGCGCCAAAGGAACCTCTTGTAATCCGATGAAAGAAACAGAAATAATTTCTGACACGTTTGGTGTCAAAGTAATTGGACAAAAATGATGTTCAAAATATCGGTCAAAACAGACCTACTCTAACGTTTATCTTCCTTCTGTGCCTAAGTCTCCCTGTTGGCTGCTATCACGGATTGCTACCCGGCAGTACTTTTCAGAATCTACGTTATAGATTGCTGGCTTTCTTTCTTTCCTACCCGGATTCTTGACCCGTGAAGATGGGACCGATACGTTGTCCCGAAACGTCCGTAAGAAATTTCCACACGACGCCCCGTAATATCCCAGAAGAGCGCAGATCTCTCCGAAGTGGTCCCTCCCTTTAGATTTCCCTGGCCAAATTCGTATACGTTGTTCTGATTTCGCATGCGCCCTAGATGTCCCACGCATCTCATACCCTCCTTGATTTGATTACCACAATGACATTTAGTAAAGTACAAACTAGGAAGCTTTCAGTTATGCGGTTGTGTCCATCCTCCAGTTTCTTCATCTCTATGTCAAAATATTCTCCTCAGCACTCTGTGTTCTGGCTTGTGTGAGGTGACAAAGAATTGCACGCGCATACGAAGCAGCCACTGGCTCGATTCATGTGCGTCAGACGGCAGAGCTGCCCCGAACACGTCTGTGCACGTGTTGTGGATAAAAGCAAACACATTATTTATAGCTGTTGCTGAGGGCCAGATAAGATTACTTTGCGTGTGGATCCGGGCACGGAATTCAACATGGCCAGGTTAGGGTGCTAGTAGCCTGTGTTTTAAGTTCAGTTCACTGGAAATACCTGATAGGCAGCAGAAAAATACGTGACCCCCTCAAAATACGTGTCTGTCTCGTGTTCCGTGTGGAGGGACAGCGCCATCTCACTTCACTGACCTTACGAGCTTTCGTCCAGAGCAGACAGGTGTCACTATCCTTCGAGCAGGCAGCAGAGAGTTGCCCCAGGACTCAGTGACGAAAATTGGAGCTGCATGAGTGGAGGTTAGCACAGCCATGTTGACGAACATACATCTCTAACAGGATGTTACGCCTTGTTGGCTGGTAAATACAGACGTTTCGGGCAGCTCATTGCCTCAGAAACTTCGGTAACTAGCTGTCGACCGGGCATAACATCCCAGAAGACTTCGATTTTCAGAACGGGGATTGTTTGTACGATTGGAGAACGGGGTGCTGATGAGAACAGGCACCAAGGCCTTGTTTTACGCCTGTTTTGTACCAGTTTACATCACTTATTTAGTCATCTTGTTTTTCGGATTAACGCTCTTTGCCTGGCTTATTTCCAAGTCTTTTTTTTTTTTTTGCGTATGGGAATATCGTTCTTGATTTACGCCTTTTTTATTTTCGCCCACTTGTTCATGAATACAACTAGGACGTAAAACAAGGCCGTGGTGTGTTTAGTTGTTTGATGACGGCGTGAATAGATCGGATTATACACAATCGAGTGATAGTATTATTAGTCAAGAATAAATTTGTGAAGTATGTGAGAGGGAGCAGTGCTCGCCTGGCTTTTACCTGTAGGAAGTAAGAATACCTACGAAACACATCAGACAGGGTATACGGCGTGCTGATGGAGATTCGGTGTAACTTCTGTTTTTACATTCCACATGTGCTGTATTTCTATTGTAACATTATTATTATTATTATTATTATGTTGTGCTGTTTCTGTAATTGGCCATCTGGCTGTTGACTCGGCACATTAATAAACTAGAATAGAATAGAATTGAATTATTATTATGTACTGTAACAATAATTTCAGTGGGAAATGCTGGGCTATACTTGGACTAAAATTGTCCGGACGACCCGGGATCCGGATTACCGAGGGTCATTGTATTTTAACTAACTACGTGACCATGGCACAGTTGGTTGAGGCACTGTGCTACACGCCGAAAGGTCGCCATCGTCATGTTTCGATTGTATAGAAATACAGGGAGCCTCAACCTCCTAGAGTCCTAAGGGCTTGTCCAGGCCTGTATAGGGATTGCTTTACCTTTACCTTCACTTCTTACATGACCACGCAGATACTGTATATACTAACGTAATATAACGATATCTAGTTCTTGGATAGATTTAGAACTGCAAAGAAATTATCAATACACTCCATTTTAAACTTAAATAACTGTAGAGTATGTTTATAAATGTAATTTTAACATTTAACGCTTATGATATTCTCCATGGAAAAACTCTGGTGCACCACTGTTTGTTGTATCCGCAATATGTGTCATTGTACGTTTGTGTATTCTTTCTGTAATTCTGTGCGAACTGCCTGAAGATGGCCGTACGTATACAGAGTATACACAAAAGAATGGTGAGGTTTCAATGGTGAATAAAGGCAAACCGCACCATTCTTTTGTGTATACCCTGTATAATCGCCCCACCATTTCGTTCTCCGTACAGTTCGCCAACCACGTCCTAGGCCAAAAATAAATAAATAATGTTGGATTTAAGGGACGCCAAATTATTAACCTGCCTGGGGTGCCCACGTGTCTCGGGCCGGCCACGTGTTCACGTTATCTGTTAAGCACTACGGGTATTCATTCATTCCGTAGTCTGTCTTACGACAGGTCCGTAGCCTCTTCTAAAGCGAGTTCTAAACAGAGTGCGATCTAGTGCTTCTTCTTTCAAGTTCCAGTATCTTTTCTTTTTCTTAAGCTCATCCAGTAGCTGCTTACGTCTTCTTTCTCATCTTTCCGTCTCTTCTATTTTCTCTTCAATACTGTGTTATGGAAGGCAGTTCCTACGCAAGATGTGACCAATCCAGTTATCCTTTCTTCTTTTTATTGTATGTAAGATATTCCTCTCCTCCTTGATTCTATGTAATTCTTCTTCTCACACGATCGGTCCAACTGATCTTCTCCACCCTTCTCCAGTACCACGTTTCAAAACTTTCCAGGTATTTCTGATCTACTTTCCGAAATATCCAAGTTTCAGCCCCAGACAAAAATGCTCCAAGTGTAGCACTTTACCAGTTTCTTCCTTAAATTTATTATATACCAACTGAAATTCAAGTGATAAATTCAAGGTGATCTAAACATAAATACTTACAAAATTTTGACAGTAAGAGACCACATAGTTGGTCAAGGTGAGTGGTTAGTACGAAAATAGATCTTCAGAAGACAGGATGTGGCAGGCTTGTTTGTCTAAGGAAGCAGACGGTGTTCGTGACAGTGCCGTGCAGAACCACGTTCATATACGTCAATGCTAAAAATGTCTTCCGTTCGTACGGCTTGTGTTAACGAAACTGAATTACATGAATTCATTGAGGCCACGGTGTTTGGTGATGCCCAGTTCTGCGGCGTGTGTAGAAAAGTGAATGGACATTGATGCTGAAACCTAAAATGTTCTTAAAGTCCTTCAAACTGGCACTGAAGCCCCCACTCTATCATAAGCAATAAAGATCGCCCCACACGAATGGGAAAGCTTATGCCATTGCTTTCTTATTTAGGTACAGAGCGTTCTGTCTTGTAACCGATCGTTACTGGGTTTTTGGTATACACTCAACAACGTGAATGCTCTTTCCAATGGGTTTCACTTTATTTCTTTATTACAACAATATAAACATCAGAGCTGGCTATCACTGGTCTGCCTTTGTCTTTTACACAACACAAACTGGCGCGGGACACCTGGTCCCTTCTTCTTCCTTCTCCCTTCCTCCCCTTTACCATCCTACTTCTTACAAATGTAGAGGAGTGGTGGAGGGGAGCCGAACTGATCCAATAACGTTCGGCTACAGTCTGTGTTGGCAGGATTAAGACAGTGAGACACATCAGTCTCCGGGTCTCTGCTGAGGAAAATTGTTGCATTAAATTACAATTCCACAAGAAAAACACAGTAGATCACACGGAGGAGAGGCTAGAACAGGAGCTCTTAATGTATGGATCGCTACTAAGCAATGGATCAACATGCAGTTTACAGTGCATGACCAAATATTAGAAAATAAATTTATCTGAAAAAAATAAATAATAAATGCATCTCCGTACTATTCTGGCAGAGTTGTACTTTTTTGTTCCTGTTGTGTTTTCTTACATTATGTATTTGGGTATGTTTTAGTGCATTTTGAAAGAATTCTGTGAATGTCTTGTAGGAGGCAACAGTGACAGTGGAGTGTGAAGAGTCGAAAGTTAACAGTTGAAATAGCGACTGCGTTCATGTACGAAATAGCAAAGAAAATTGAACCTTTTTCCTTCAAATGACGAGGAAAACGAATTGGTTTCCTTCTCACAGCACAAAATTACCCACTCATGAAAACTGCTGTCGTTGTATTTTTAAATCCATGCACTCCTTTGCTTACTGCCTTGCGCCAACTCTTACGCCTTCAAACGCTCGGAGGGCCCTTCAGTGGAGCAGACTGAACAAAAGAATTGTTGAGTGTCCAGGCGGCTTGTTGACAGAATATAAGTTGGAGATTTAATGACCGAACAACGCGGTTGCATTTTACGTCTTCCAGAAGTACCGGGTCCAGATATCGACCCTCAGACCGACTGTCCTAAGGCTTTTCGTCGCTCTTATAACCCCTTTCAGGCAAATTCCGGGACAGTACTTCAAATTACGTAGCGGCCGTTTTCTTCTAAATCTTTTTTTTTTAATTTTGTTCTGTAATTATTTTACCAACGTATGGGTGAGGGGAGAGGTGCATACAGGATTTTGGTGGGGAGACCTGAGGGAAGGAGACCACTTGGAAGACCCAGGCGTAGAAGGGAGGATAATATTAAAATTGATCTTCAAGAAGTGGGATGGGGGGCATGGACTGGATTGATATGGCTCAGGATAGGGACAGGTGGCGGGCTCTTGTGAGTGCGGTAATGAACCTTCGAGTTCCATAAAACGCGGGGAATTTCTTGACTAGCTGACGACCTGTTAGCTTCTCAAGAAGGACTCTGCTCCATGGAGTTAGTTAGTTAGTTAGTTATTTTACCATTTAACTTCCCTGTGTCAGTTCGCATGTGAGAAATCAGCGGCGGAAAGGATTTTCATGAAAGATGACATTTAGTTTGGTCTACAGATTCCAATTTTGGTTAAGTTCTGACCACAATAACCACAGCTTACCTGAAGACTTGGGCCCTTCATGCATTTCTGCGTGCATCTGGAGGTTAACTCCATGTATATTTACACGTGTCAGAAACAAATACGTTTCGAATGAAAGTTGTAGAGAAGAATGCAACTTTAATTTCATATCCAGTACACTTTCTCCATACGTTTTACGGTTTTATGGGTAATTAAGCAGGAGTGGGCGAATATGCCAAATTTGTTAACGCTATACATACGTTTCCTAACATACTTCCATTCAACGTGGCAGAGTTTTAATTCTTATACTGATCATAAACAACGTAACTAACTTTATTTCACAGCACATGTCAACGCGAAGTTCAGTCAATAGACCTCGGAGGACCAACAAGCCTGTCTCCGTGATCTGACCCATCTCTCCTCTGCTGTTCCATTGTGCCAATATGGCGATTGTGCGCATCAGTGGCTAACTAGGTTATTGTCAGAGTGACGAAACTTCCTCCGATGTGCTGTCTGGACGCGCCTACAGGAATTCGTGTTCAGTTTTAGCTTTTCCCCTGTAATAAAGTTTATTTATAGATGCACTCTGACGTCAGTGAAGCATGAGTGCGACTGGACGGTACTTAAGCTCATAGAACGGACACCAGTGTAATCTACGGATAGGACACGTGGTGTTTGGAATGCAAATTCCTTTTAGCAAGAAGTTTTGTAGCTCCGCGTTCCAGCTTTCTGACGTGAAGCATGTTGCTATGGAAACCACTAAAAGGCTCTGCATGCCGGCCGGTGTAGGGCCAGTAAGGGACGCAGGAAGAATGCGTAGAAAAGAGAAAAAGTTTGCGTAAGAAATCTGGCGCGGTCAGTCCTGTTTGTCTGTAACCATACCGGAAACTGTGGTATTTACGAAAACGGAGTGCTGGGCATAAAGCGCGCGTTTTATCTTTTGCTGGAAACATATTTTGGCGCGATATGTATTTAGCGTTTGTGCACGCCAGATGTGGGTACAAACACATGGCAAATGTCCGTTATTGTTGTCCGATTTTAACTTTATTTGGAGAGTGTCGACAAATATCAGTAGAGTGCAGCTACTAATACTAAATTTAATTAAAATTCTTTCAGATGTTCTTGGCTTGTTACATACATATAGATAGACACGCAAAAAGCTAGTAGGCCCGCCAAGAAACAGAAAAGTGAACAATTTCGTTTTGTATTCTTAATAGGACAGAATTCTTAGTGCCGGTTAATATCTTTACAGGCCTACATAGTGGTGAGTATTGTTGTTGAAGTGAAATACTCGTCACTAAAAAGTCTGACCACACTTCAGAAATGTTTAGCTAATATAAACCTAAGAACATAATACTGAGATCAAAACCAGTTACAGTCCGAACAAAACTTATTTGTACAGCCACAAAACAGCTACATGTTCCGGCTAGTCAGATATCCATCATATGACTGTGTACTTAAGAAGATAATAAAATTCGTGTTTGACGGACTGTCGTTGGTTTTTATCTTGGTATTTGAAAAACAACGGTATGAATCACCTTAAGATAAAAGAAAACTGACTGAAGATAGGGTTCACTGTGCAGGTACTTAATGAACATTCGGATTCCATTAAGGCTTGTGATTTATAGATTTATTGAGGCTACAGAGCCGATCCCAGTGGCCGCGCGGTCTAAGTGGTGGGTCTGCGGCCGCTCGCTTGCTGGGACTGCGGGTTCGAATCCCGCTGGGGGCATGGCTGTCTCTATCTTGTGAGTGTTGTATGTTGTCAGGTATATGTCTCTGCGACGGACCGATCACTCGTCCATAGAAGTCCTACCGAGTGTGGTGTGTCTGAGTGTGATCGTGAAGCCTCGATAATGAAGAGGCCCTGGCCCAATAGGGACTGTTGCGCCATGGAAAAAGGATTGGGTTTGTAGTCTGTCCCATGTATCGATTCATCGACATTTCCCTCGAGCCGGTACGAAGTTCCGTTCCGCGTACATCAGTGTATTCGCGTCTAATTGGGCATCTTATTTGCTGATGATAGGTACCTTGGGCGTGTTGGCATGAGCCGCTGGAGTCCTAGGGAATACAGAGGCAGAGAGGTGGACGTCTCGAATGCCGCCATCCCTATCTCCGGCCTCAATATAGCATATTTCCCTTGAGTCACCGTTAGGAGATTAGTAGACGTAAGCGGAATGTTTTTGTGCACAGCTCAACACGCCGCTGTAGAGTGCTTTGCTTTGGTTGGATTTTGCAATGCAGGTGTTGTGTGGCTCGCTGTACGATAGATAGGTCAGAGCCTTTGACTGAGTGGTAGCTGTATAATGCAGGTGTTGTGTGGCTCGCTGTACGATAGATAGGTCAGAGCCTTTGACAGAGTGGTAGCTGTATAATGCAGGTGTTGTGTGGCTCGCTGTACGATAGATAGGTCAGAGCCTTCGACAGAGTGGTAGCTGTATAATGCAGTGTTGTTGTGGCTCGCTGTACGATAGATAGGTCAGATCCTTCAACAGAGTGGTAGCTGTATAATGCAGGTGTTGTGTGGCTCGCTGTACGATAGATAGGTCAGAGCCTTCGACAGAGTGGTAGCTGTATAATGCAGGTGTTGTGTGGCTCGCTGTACGATAGATAGGTCAGAGCCTTCGACAGAGTGGTAGCTGTATAATGCAGGTGTTGTGTGGCTCGCTGTACGATAGATAGGTCAGATCCTTCAACAGAGTGGTAGCTGTATAATGCAGGTGTTGTGTGGCTCGCTGTACGATAGATAGGTCAGAGCCTTCGACAGAGTGGTAGCTGTATAATGCAGGTGTTGTGTGGCTCGCTGTACGATAGATAGGTCAGAGCCTTCGACAGAGTGGTAGCTGTATAATGCACTATTTTCTTAACAGTATAGTACTCTGAATTCTGACAGCACATTGTATTTATGTGTTTGCTATGATCCTCGCAATAAACAGCAGTTATTTCCCTAAACAACATTCAGCACCGGCCTTAGCAAACGGGGGGCTGACTGCGATCCTTGTGGCGGGCCCCTAAAAGTTATTGTGCAGAGCCAAAAAAAAAAAAAAAAAGGGACGAACGTTTTGGTGTATTAAAGTAAGTTAGGATGAAAAATTAAAATAGTTCATTTTTATAATTTTTTTAAATTACTTTTAATCAAGCAATCAGTCGAACATATTATTTATATAATTTCAAAAAAATTTAAACCAAATTGCTTTTTTTCTCGCTCCCCCATGAGCGCGGGGCCCCCGTGAGGGCGGGGCCCGATTCCGTCAAATCGGTCCAATCGGCCTAAGGTCCGCCGTGCACCATTAATCAATTGGTATGTGTAATGGTGACTCTTCAGTACAACACTGCAGGGTTCTGACTCACTGACAATGTCTTCTTTTGGACTTTGTCCAGCGTTGCACAATAAGTCCTCAAGGCTGCGGTGCGTCCGTAGCATCTGCTGCGGGGCCCTTCAATAAATAAAAAAATGTTGAAAAGCGCTAACATTAAATCAGCTCTCCACAAAGGATTATGGCTGTCCCGCCTTGAATTTTCGGCAGACACCCATCTTTTGAAAATGTAGCACCTGTAATAAAAGGCACACCCGATCCATTATTTGCGTGTGGCTTTACACACGTGTATTACTTCATCTCAAAATTATGCAAGGAGCAAGAAGTCCTACACAATCATGAGAATAAAAATGTTTGTAATATTGGCGAAGCCAAACGTCGAAATGTAACAGGGTTTAACTTGGCGACGGCCAAGTTAAACGGCCGTTCAAGTGACGAGGCCACGTGTGATTGGGCATGATCTACTGTACAAGGCCTGAACTGATAGAGGCCACGTGTGATTGGGCATGATCTACTGTACAAGGCCTGAACTGATAGAGGCCACGTGTGATTGGGCATGATCTACTGTACAAGGCCTGAACTGATAGAGGCCACGTGTGATTAGGCATGATCTACTGTACAAGGCCTGAACTGATAGAGGCCACGTGTGATTAGGCATGATCTACTGTACAAGGCCTGAACTGATAGAGGCCACGTGTGATTAGGCATGATCTACTGTACAAGGCCTGAACTGATAGAGGCCACGTGTGATTAGGCATGATCTACTGTACAAGGCCTGAACTGATAGAGGCCACGTGTGATTAGGCATGATCTACTGTACAAGGCCTGAACTGATAGAGGCCACGTGTGATTGGGCATAATCTCTGTACAAGGCTGAGCTGATAGAGGCCACGTGTGATTAGGCATGATATACTGTACAAGGCCTGAACTGATAGAGGCCACGTGTGATTGGCATAATCTGCTGTACAAGGCCTGAACTGATAGAGGTCACGTGTGATTGGCATGATCTGCTGTACAAGACCTGAACTGATAGAGGCCACGTATGATTGGGCATGATCTGCTGTACAAGGCCTGAGCTGATAGTAGGCCACGTGTGATTGGGCATGATCTGCTGCACAAGGCCTGAACTGATAGAGGCCACGTGTGTTTGGGCATGATCTGCTGTACAAGGCCTGAGCTGATAGAGGCCACGTGTGTGATGGGCATGATCTGCTGTACAAGGCCTGAGCTGATAGAGGCCACGTGTGATTGGGCATGATCTGCTGTACAAGGCCTGAGCTGATAGAGGCCACGATGTGATTGGGCATGATCTGCTGTACAAGACCTGAGCTGATAGAGGCCACGTGTGATTGGGCATGATCTGCTGTACAAGGCCTGCTGATAGAGGCCACGTGTGATTGGGCATGATCTGCTGTACAAGGCCTGAGCTGATAGAGGCCACGTGTGATTGGGCATGATCTGCTGTACAAGGCCTGAGCTGATAGAGGCCACGTGTGATTGGGCATGATCTGCTGTACAAGGCCTGAGCTGATAGAGGCCACGTGTGATTGGGCATGATCTGCTGTACAAGGCCTGAGCTGATAGAGGCCAAGTGTGATTGGGCATGACGCTGCACAAGGCCTGAACTGTTAGAGGCCACTGTGTTTGGGCATGATCTGCTGTACAAGGCCTGAGCTGATAGAGGCCACGTGTGATTGGGCATGATCTGCTGCACAAGGCCTGAACTGATAGAGGCCACGTGTGTTTGGGCATGATCTGCTGTACAAGGCCTGAACTGATAGAGGCCACGTGTAATGTGGCATGATCTGCTGTAACAAGGCCTGAGCTGATAGAGGCCACGTGTGATTGGGCATGATCTGCTGTACAAGGCCTGAGCTGATAGAGGCCACGTGTGATTGGGCATGATCTGCTGTACACGGCCTGAGCTGATAGAGGCCACGTGTGATTGGGCAAGATCTGCTGCACAAGGCCTGAACTGATAGAGGCCACGTGTGTTTGGGCATGATCTGCTGTACAAGGCCTGAACTGACAGAAGCCACGTGTGATTGGGCATGATCTGCTGTACAAGGCCTGAACTGATAGAGGCCTTGTTTATACCGTGACAGGTGACGATAAAGTTGTCCCTGTCAACCCATGAAGGTATACAGGGGGAGCAGAGGTTTAACTCCATTCATTCTTAATGTCGACAATATATGGAGATGAGTGGTCTGCTTCACACCCGGGCCTCTCTAACCCTCGGTACACATTAAATGTGAGGCTTGGTGGGCCCCGGGGTCTGTCTTGAAGTTTTGGAGAAGAGAAGGACTTCTTGCCACTGCCAGGATTTGAACCCCGTATCGTCTAGCCCAGTGCTTCCCAAACCTGGGTAAATTACCCAAAATTGGGTTAAAGTTGTTTTTCTTTGGTAACGACACACCTCGGAATACACATTAAAATTTACCGTAAAAGTGTAGAAGAAGAAGAAGTGCTCTGAAGAAAGCGATCAGTCAGTGTGCACCGATACTCTAAAACAGTCTAACAGTGGCATTATACTGACTGGCTGGGACCTGGGTGATGAAATATTCATGGTGAATAGTTACTGAATTGTTTGTGGCTGCTGACATGTTTAGAGATGTTTAAAATAAAGACATTGCATCAAACATAATGTTTGTGGCTGCTAAAATGTTTAGAGATGTTTAAAATAAAGACATTGCATCAAACATAATGTTTGTGGCTGCTAAAATGTTTAGAGATGTTTAAAATAAAGACATTGCATCAAACATAAGTTTGTGGCTGCTAAAATGTTTAGAGATGTTTAAAATAAAGACATTGCATCAAACATAATGTTTGTGGCTGCTAAAATGTTTAGAGATGTTTAAAATAAAGACATTGCATCAAACATGTTGTTTGTGGCTGCTGAAATGTTTAGAGATGTTTAAAATAAAGACATTGCATCAAACATAATGTTTGTGGCTGCTAAAATGTTTAGAGATGTTTAAAATAAAGACATTGCATCAAACATAATGTTTGTGGCTGCTAAAATGTTTAGAGATGTTTAAAATAAAGACACTGCATCAAACATAATGTTTGTGGCTGCTAAAATGTTTAGAGATGTTTAAAATAAAGACATTACATCAAACATATTGTTTGTGGCTGCTAAAATGTTTAGAGATGTTTAAAATAAAGACATTGCATCAAACATGTTGTTTGTGGCTGCTGAAATGTTTAGAGATGTTTAAAATAAAGACATTAGCATCAAACATAATGTTTGTGGCTGCTAAAATGTTTAGAGATGTTTAAAATAAAGACATTGCATCAAACATAATGTTTGTGGCTGCTAAAATGTTTAGAGATGTTTAAAATAAAGACATTGCATCAAACATAATGTTTGTGGCTGCTAAATGTTTAGAGATGTTTAAAATAAAGACATTCATCAAACATAATGTTTGCTTCCTATTTTTTACCGATCTCTCTTCACTTGTCAAATATGTTTCCTGTGCAGTTAGTGTTTTACCTACATTGGGTAAAAAGGACTTTCTGATAAGCGGTTTTGGTAATGAAGGAAAAAGTTTGGGAAGCAGTGGTCTAGCCCGTAGCCTATGTACTGCACTGACTACGGCATTCCGGGTCCCTCGGGTTTATACTGTGTATTGCTCAAAGCGTCACAGCACTGTGTAAATATGTACATATATGATCACAGATGAAATTGTGACAACGGACAGACCTTTGTACCGTGACTTCAGACTGCTAACGGTTCACCTGGTTAGGCGCGTTGGCAAAATTGCTTGAAGTGACTACTGGCTTCGTCATGTCTGTCTGTCTGTCCGCGTGGAACAACTCTGCACCCACTATACGGATTTTCATGAGATTTGATAGTTGAGGATTTTTCGAAAATCTGTCGAGAAAATTCAAGTTCCATGAAAGTCTAGGGGCACGTGGTCGCAGTTGAAGTACTGGGCTACAAGCCGGAAGGTCGCGGGTTCGATTCCCGATTGTGTCATTGGAATTTTTCATTGACAATCCTTCCGGCCGCACTATGGCCCTGGGGTCGACTCAGTCTCTAACAGAAATGAGTGCCAGGAATATCTGCTGGGGGTAAAGGCGGCCGGTGCTTAGTGCTGACAACCTTACCACCCTCATGTGCCGATTGTCTGGAAATTCTGGGAGCGTCAACCTCCTGGAGCCTAAGGGCCTGTCCAGGGATAGCTTTTACCTTCATTAAAATCTGAGAAGAATGCCGGGTACTTTACATGAAGACCTATGTACATTTATATCTCGCTGAATTCTTCTTAGAATGAGAAATGTTTCAGATCAAAGTTGTAGGACAAATCAAAACACACATTTTATGTTCAATAACTTTTTCCCGAAAATCGTGCCGTTTATGAGATAATGTGGAAAAATATGGTACAGCCAGACAGGCCACAGATAATATAATACGGCGCATGCGCTTTGCATGCCGGATAACTAAAACAAGAACACAGACACACGCTCATAATTTTTAATACTCATTGCTTTTCCACGGTAACAATGGTTACGCGAACGCGCCTTAATGTTACGTTACACGTACATTGCCTGTCATGTCACGTTGAGCGGCGTTCTGCTTCATGAACTCAACGACCCCGTGGCGCATTCTGAAATGGACATTTGGCCATAAAGTTGCTGAGTTATGTACGCTGTTTCCTGGAAGTTTAAGTCTTAATAAGGCCGGCTGCCGTGTGACTCACACTGTAAGCATCCAGCCTCCACATTAAACAAGTTTGTTTCATTCAAAGTTACAGATCAATTGACTACGTCCCACACTGGTCTTGTGTTATCACAGTGGTGAGTCAGACGGGGTCCGCGGAAATCTCGTGACGCAGTTTCCAAGTCATTTCAATGCCGTCAATACGGCAATCGCGAGCAGGTAATCGTAGTCGGTATAGCGGCTAGGCTATGGGGTGGGCAGTTCGGGGTTCGTATCTCGGTAGGGGCAAGAGATTTTGCTCTTCTCCAAAAATGTCCCACCCATAGTCGATGTGTACCGGCGTTCCCCATCCCCGAGGGTAATTGAAATTAACCACTCACCGAGGTTAGGAACGGGTGGAGTTATACCTCTACTCATGGAGACCGCGTCATCGGGATTCGAATCCCGTGAGGCGCAGAGGTTTCTGTGCTCAGCAGCATCCAGCCTGACGCTGGCGTCCACCCAACATCGCGTTTGTATGCGTGGTTTCGGTCTTCCGCCGCGATGTATATGAGATCTGCGCTCTTCTGGGATATTACGCAGCGTTGAGTGGTAGTTCTATAACGACGTTTCGGGACAACCTGTCGGTCCCATCTTCAAGAGTCAAGAAATCGTTGACCCTTGAAGGCCCTTGAAGATGGGACAGATAGGTTGTCCAGAAACGTCGGTACAGAACTACCACCCAACGCTGCGTAATAGCCCAGAAGAGCGAAGATCTCATCCTTTTACCCCGTGGGTAAAGTGGTCGTGGCGTGAAATGCGTGCAGCTGCGCGTGTATATGCACTCGTCCTAGATCGTCGTAACGTGGCCGTTATTTATGTACACGTGCAACTTGACCTTCTGCGGAAGGCACACCGCTAGTTCCACAGCAGTCTCATGCAGTCATTTTGATATATAATCTGTGCATGTTAATTGAATTATATTCTTTATTCATGACACCAACAAATGGTCCTTTGATGTTTTGTCTTTATGGCTCAACAGCCCCTATTGGGTAAGGGCCTCCTCATTATCGAGGATTCACGATTACAGTCAAGACACACCACAATCGGTAGGACTCCTCTGGACGAGTGATCAGCCCGACGCAGAGACCTCTACCTGACAACACAGAACTCTCACAAAAGACAGACACATCCATGCCCCTCGGCGGGATTCGAACCCACAATCCCAGCAAGCGAACGGCCGCAGACCGACGCCTTAGACCGCGCAGCCACTGGGATCGGATGTAAAATGTCGATAGTGTAATAATATTATTTAATTGCGAGATGATAGCAAACTGGCTCGTGTTTTTAAATAAATTTTTGCGCGGTAAATATATTTATTGTTTATTGTTGCAGTTTTACGGGTGCTCACAGTGTCAGTTACGTGTTGTTGACGCCGTGGCGCCCCGTGGTGATTGCTTTATAAATCAAAACGTTTGCCAAGCAGCAAACAGCGGTGAACATAGGCCTATATCGGTTGTTCTGTTTAAAATAGGTTAAGCTTTTCCAGTTGATGGGAAAGTCTTGTAGTTTAGACGAGTTATTTTCGTTATATTTAACAGAAGGTGGTACACGTAGGGCGTCATTATCTGTGCCAACCCCCCCCCCCCCCCCCCCCCCCCCCCCCCCCCGCCAGCTGTCCAGCTTAGCACCAACGTTGATGATGCCCAGCATAGTTATGGCGACTGCAATTTTAAGTTTGGTGTTGGTCTGTCACTTTAGTGTTTCACTGGAATATTGGTGTCAGTAAATTTTTTTTATTAATTAATATCTTAATTGAATGGAGAAAATCCTGTATGATAATCTCATAACACCGTCTTCAAACCCTTTAAACGTGAATTATTTATTTTTATTTTCTGATATGTGGCTTAATCGGTATAGGGATTCACTACGGGCTGGACGGTTCGGGGATCGAATCCCGGTGAGGGAGAGATTTTCCTCACCCGTCCAGACCGGCCCTGGGCCCACCCAGCCTCCTGTACAGTGGGTACCGGTTCTTTTTTCCAGGGGTAAAGCGGCCGGAGCTTGCCGTTGACCACCCACCCCATCTAGCGCCGAGGTTAAGGAAAGAGTAGAGCTATACCTCTACTTCCCCTCTGGGCCTTCATGGCAGGTTATAGAGTGAAGTCTTCACTTTTTTGGTGAATTGAGTACTTAGTTAGTCCCCTTGTTGCTCCAATCGCGGAGCATTGGGGCCTCCTTTCGGAGGTTTCTGTGGTAATGTGCGTTGATGTAGCGGGTGACCAGCCCACTGACCGCACAAGTTCTACTCAATCCTGATGTGACTGCCAGAGCCATCTGGCAGGCAGTCAGGAGACTTGGGTGAGAAATGGCCGCTGAATTTTGCCCGTAGGGTTCTTTTACATACCTAAATCTACGACATGGGACCGACGGCTTTACTTCCCCTCCGAAGGAAGTGGTGCTCCGGATTTTTATCACCCTTCAAATATCCATGGGCCCTTGGGCCCAGTGGCGAGCACGCTAACCACTATCCACCGAGGGCGGCTTAAATGAGTACTTAGGAAAGACAATTTGGTGGCCTCCACAGCTAAGGGTTCTGTTTTAATTTACCGAAATTAGAAGCATGTCGTAGCAACTTGGAACTCAGGATGACAATGTCAGCATTTGCATGAAGACATACGAATAGCAAGACAACCTGATTCGAAGGACGTTCTGGACGCTAGCTTATTTACAGCCAGCAGTTCGGTGAATGGAAGTCTGAGAAAACCCCCTAAGGGTATGATATGTTATCAAAATTTGTATACATGATGTCTTCAGTTCTGGCGAACGCTTAGTGTTTTTATAGCGTTAAAAATGTTACGACAATAGCAGTCTATTTCCCTGATCGTTACGCCACTCACAAGTTCGGAAAGACTGCTGTAATAGCATGCTGGCTGTTTCGCTGCTGAAGTACGGGACTTCATCAGAGCAGTAAAATCTCTGCATTACGCTACTGCCATAAAAGATCAATGCAGGGACCTTACAGTGCCGCTTACAAACATTTTCGTTCTGGGCATCGAACATATCAAAGTAAATGTACATAATTTAATTTGTTTATTTAATTAAATTCAGTTCGGTAATTGTATATGTATTACATTTAATTCCTTTATATTCGTAAAAATGCTGTTTTTACATTCATTGCATCAATTTCAGAGCTTTAAATACAATAATATTGCATTACTTATGTCAATTTTGAGAAGGTCTGAACGTAACCCACTGACTTCCCAGTGATTTGCGTTATGTAATTAGGTTCATTTTACACGAATTATTTGCGACAGTTTCTTCAGGAACGGAACCCCGTCGTAAACCGGGGGCTACCTGTATTCGTTTTAACAGAATGCATAGGTGTGTGTGTGTGGGGGGGGGGGGGGGGGGGAGGATCTTATGAAGTTACCATGGAGAGGGGAACGTTACAACTCGAGGACGATGATGGAGGGAGTATGTCCATTCGCTATCTTCCCGTGGCCACTTTACGATGCAAAACACGCACACGAAGTGGGAGACCTGTATACCTTGTGCAACGTATCGTGTGACACGTGGGTTTGTGTACACCTGTTTATGAAAGGTTCGGCGTAGAAGATAGAGCATGTCTACCAGACTACACGGTGTCACGTCCAAGAAATCGTACTCAATATTTACTGCTGTGAGAACCTCAAATGAGTTGTAAGTAACTAAAATGGCTCTAGAAACACTTAAGATATAAGTCAAGCTCAAAACAAGAGAACGGATTTACGTATAACGTAACATTGAGGCGCGTTCGCGTAACCATTGTTGCCGTGGAAAAGCAGTAAGTATTACATATTGTGAGTGTGTGTCTGTAGCCTCAGTTATCCAGCATGCAAAGCGCATGCGCCGTATTATATTGTCATCTGTGGCCTGTCCGGCTCTACCATATTTTTCCATATTACCTCATAAACGGCAAGACTTTCGGGAAAAAAAATGTTATTGAACATAAAATGTGTGTTTTGATTTTCTCTACAACTTTTGTCTGAAATATTTCTCATTCTAAGAAGAACTGAACGAGATATTATCATAAATATACATTGGTCTTCATGCAAAGTACCCGTTATTCTTGCCAGATATAAATTAAACGTGAGTTTTCTCGACAGATTTTCGAAAAAGTACTCAAATAACAAATTTCATGAAAATCCGTCCAGTGGGAGCCGAGTTGTTCCATTCGGACAGACAAGACGAAGCTAATAGTCGCTTTTCGCAATTTTGCGAACTCGTCCAGGAACTGAAGAGCATAGTGATCACCGTATATACCACCTAATTTAACATCAAACAATTCTGCATGTTGCTAATGCAGTGCATTTTGCGATTCTCATGTTAAACAACAGTTATTTTCTTCAAAACATTAACCCGTTTGTCTTTGTAACAGAGCCGAAGCGTGTTGTCTGTGAAGCAGGGTCCTGCATTTGTGTGACGATGAGCTTGGACTCGTTGCATGATGGTGCAGAAACGCTGCATGCGTCGACTGTATGCCTTACATGGCGCGGACAGGCACGTGTTAACGCAGCGAGACAGCAACCGGACAGACCTAACGCCTCTTTGTCACACTGTGGCGCAATTCGACTTGAACCACATTGCGCCAGGTGGTGCATGTGCCACTTGCCAGCACCACGCTATGCCGCATATTACGTAACAGATGAAGTGGACTGGAACTTGGTTATAACGTCATTAAAGGGACTGAATAATTTGTGTCGTTATAAACGAGTGTTGTTATAACCGAGGAGTGTAATGTTATGGTTAACAGTGAGGAATTAATTGGTACCATAGGATATATTACGCTTTAGGCGAGGTGTCGTATAAACCGATGTCGTTATAACCGGGTTCGACTGCCGTTTGACGCGGTGAAACCATCCCAAATCGTGAAGTGGGGTTAGTGGAATTCCAAAAAACGTCAGAAGTGCCCTTTGGTAGCACAAGCAGTGACGTAGCTAGGTTTCTTAGCGCCTGGGGCAAGTAGTCACAATGACCGCTCTAATCATAATTTATGAACTTTAAAAAAATTACATTTATTTATTAAATTGACTTATATTCCACTCAGTAATTTAAAATTTGTTGAGCGCAGAAAAAATATATAGCCAGCGTAGCGGCCCACCGCGCTGAGATTTGAACCTGGGACCTCCTGAATATAAAACAGATGTACTGCCCACTTAACCGCGACATTCGGTAATAATGAACAACGCTTGGATTACCGCCATATGTGATTTCACACCGTGCAGCCTGATATAAATTTTATTACGTTTTAGGGGGAAAGTACTGTCTCTGTTCTTTCTTGAAGATGGATTCAGTGACTTTCTCTGAAACGTCAGTAAATGTATACCACAATATACGGCGTCACAAAACCCGCTGGTCGTCCCTATCCTAGCCCCCAAAAAATCCAATCCGTACTCTCCCAAATCCTGTTTCTTTTAAGATCCAATTTCATACTATTCTTCCACCTGTGTCTAGGTTTTCTTACATACCCATGCGTGCTATGTGTTGCAGCCTATCCGTGGCATCATATCTGTCTGTGCGGACAGAGCAGAACGCTTCCTGATAACATCACGTGTTCTTCCGCTTAGCGATTGCAACATATGTTCGAGGGGCATATTAATATTCCTGTTAGTGAGATTGATGATAGGATTATGGCTCCAATTTTTTTAATTGTTTTATTTTTATGCGATTGGAGATTTCATTTTGGCTCTGCATTTAAGATTATGAATCTTGAATAGGAAATTTTAGGTAGTAATATAGTGTAATTGCCGATCCCAGTGGCCGTGCGGTCTAAGGCGTGGATCTTCGGCCGCTCGCTTACTAGGATCGTGGGTTCGAATCCCACCGGGGGCATAGATGTCTGTCTGTTGTGAGTGTTGTGTGTTGTCAGGTAGAGGTCTCTGCGACGGGCTGGTCCCTCGTCCAGAGGAGTCCTACCGACTGTGGTGTGTCTAAATGGTGTGATCGTGAAACCTCGACGAAACGAGGAGGCCCAGGCCCATATAGGGCTGTCGAGCGATAGGGGAAAAAAGTGTAATTAGTGATGTAATTACTATAATTGTTGCTACGGGTGCTATTTTGTTTATAATTATTGCTTGAATAACAATTCACTTGGGTAGGAATCCAAGAAATGGGGGTAAACCACCTAGTGATAGTAGTGATGTGAATATTATGAATTTTGTTAGTGTGGCCTCCTTATTTGTTATAAGGATTTGGTTAATAAACGTTTTTTTTTCAATGGCTCGACAGCCCCTTGGGGGCCTAGGCCGCCTCATTTTGCGAGGCTTCACGATCACACATTTTAGACACACCACACTCGGTAGGACTCCTCTGAACGAGGGACCAGCTCGTCGCAGAGACCTCTAACTGACAACACACAACACTCACAAGAGACAGACATCCATGCCCTAGGCGGGATTCGAACCCATAATCCCAGTAAGCGAGCGGCCGCAGACCCACGCCTTAGACCGCACGGCCACTGGGATCGGCTTAATAAATGATACTCTAGATAAATTGATTCTTGATACTACTGTTAATGCCAGTGTTGAGTAGATTAGAAAGTATATGATTCATATGTTTTCTCCTGTGATTAGAGCGGCTAGTATCCAGCCGGTGTGGTTATGGATGAATATGTTATAATTTTTCGTATTGAGGTCTGATTTAGACCTCCAATTGCACCTATAAGTGTGGATGTCAGAATAACTCCTGATATGAAGGCGTTGATTTCAATCAAGTATGATATTAGCATCAGTGGTGCAGCTTTTCTAATCCTTACATTTGCTGTTGCCTGTGTCACACTGTGTAGCAGCAACATGTGGCACCTCAGTCGGTATGCACGTAGTGACCTTGTATCGGGCTGGGTGACCGGGGAAACGAGGTTCGATTCATGGCCGTAGCAGAGGTTTACATCTCCTCCACGGCACCCAGGACGGCTCCGAGGTCCATCCAGCCGTGTATCCTATGGGAACTGGAGGCTCTTTCCCCTGGGGTAAAGTGGCCGGGGCGTGGTGTTGACCACCCACCCCATCTAGCGCCGAGGTTAAAGAAGGAGTAAGAGCTATACTTCTAATTCCCCTCTGAGCCTTCAAGGCCTGTTCTAAGGTTAACTCTACCTTTTCTAACTTTCATGAGGATTTTAGTCACCACATTTAAAGAAGGCGTTGGATATGTTTTCTTTCGGCTCGCAGACACACGTAACATCTAACAAACACGTTGTTCGTTGCAGGTCGAAGTTTCGTATATTAAGCGATCCTACGGGAATTGACTAGGGACAATTGTCCCCTTATACAGCGCGTGTCCTTATTTTATCTGACAAATATCGTTTGTCATTTCGCACTTTTTCTTTGCCGCGCGTGTGGATGGGCTAGTTAGCACGATAAACGAGCCAACAGGAAGCGGCAACTATAGAAGAATGTAGCACTGGTGGAATAATAATTGGCAGGGCAAAAACCTGTCCCATTGCCACTTCATCCACCAGAAAACTCACATGGACCGCCCTGGGTCTGAACGGTAAGAAACCGGCGGTGTAATGATTATGTTGGCTCCAGGTAGAAAACCAATTCGCTGAGCTTCCGACAAGCAAACGCCTGTTCGACCTTCGACCGCGTGGCACCGCCCGACCGGACAGCGCATGCATCGAGTAGTGAGCAGCTGTCGCAGTATCGTGGTTCTGTTTGCACAAACAGTGTGTCTCTGGGTGCAGGTGGTGAAACGTGAGTGTTCTAAATGTGTGCACAGGTAGGTCTGTATGTCAGCTCTGCGTGTAACAGTTTCTAAGTAATATACAAATATAATACACAAAAATTCAGTTCCTGCCTCACAGTGACCAACCAGGGAACTGTTTACGGAGCGAATTGCTGCTTTTGTTGAGAGTCATAAACAACACATACAAAACCTGAGTGGGAAACAGGGGCGCAACACCCCCAAATCGAAATTTAAAAATCACAGATTTTGTAGACACGATGATAGTAAAACGTTTTAGGTGATTTGCCCTTTCAGCCGAAATCAGACACTGAAATGGACTGATGACTAGTACATTTGAATTTTGAAAAATAAAATTTAAAAACTTATGATGTCTTAGATGAAATTTGAAAAACCAAGAATATTTGACCTTGTGATTGAAATTAGGCGAGCCATATAATATTTACTTATATTTGTATGTATACAAATGCAGTTGTAAACAGTGTTATGTTACAGTTATACTTACGACATAATTTTTATAACACAATTTTTAAAATCAAACATGAATTATATGTAGCCTCAGGGTCAGCCCCCCCCCCCCCCAGTGATAAATTCCGGGTGCGCACCTGGTGGGAAAAGTGCATATGTTTATTCTATCAACCACTGTGTTGTAAAGTGTTAAAAGTTTTCTGTGTATGGAGGACAGATGGTCTTAAAACTAAATGCTTGTTCCATGAAGACTGGAGTTCGTAAATAAAAGGGTACAGTGTAGTGGAGAGCCAGTTATATATTGCCATTTTTTCATTTAGCAAAATTTCGTACCAACAAATGAAAATAGTACATTTAACATGGGAGCTGTTATGAAACATGTAAGCCTTTCCGGTCACAAGTATTTTAACAACTGTACAAGTTGAAACGCAAATCATTCTCCACGTGTCGCTCACGTGGAACTGTCTGACCGTCACACAAGTACAATAGCATTCAAGGTAAGCCTATTGCAAGCCTTTAAAGCACAGTCCCGTAGCCAGGGGGGTGTCAGTGGGTACAATGCACCCACTAGGAATTTGCAAAATAACAAAGAGAAACATGCTGATCAGCCCGATAAAAAGGCGTGCGACACCCTACCGCATCCACGTGTCGCCTCTGTTGAACCACCATCGTTGGAAACAACTCATTTTCAAATATATATACAGTAGGGACCCGCTTTCCGGCGCTTCGCTTTTCGGCGCCTCCTTTTCGGCGCTTCGCTTTTCGGCGCTTCACTCATACGGCGTTTTTCAATTACACCCATGAATGTACGATACGGCGCTTGCTTCGTTCATTCAGTGCTTTTCGGCATGACGCGGTGACGCGCTGGTCAGCTGAGACCGAGTCAAGCGCTCGGAGCAGACTTCCTCCAATAAATATGCAATTTTTAAGTTTGCATTCGTCAGTAACCGTAAGAAAAGGACGTAAATATTTTAAGGTAAGCAATGTTTGTACAGTAGTGTTAATTCATTTTACTTTTTTTATCGTTTTTATAGGCCTAGCGCTATTGCACACTTCATAAATGATAGTGTAAACATGTTTTTAGGATATCATATGCACAGGCAAGCGAAAAAAAAGGGTGTGCTTCGCTTTTCGGCGGGGGTCTGGCCCCTAACTCGCCGTATGAGCGGGACCCTACTATATATATATTTTTTTTTTGCCATATTTTAGAGCGCGTTATACAGAGCATACACAAAAGAATGGTGCGGTTTTAATAGTGAACACTATTAAAACCGCACCATTCTTTTGTGTATGCCCTGTATAATTAAAGTGTTGAATTTGCGGTCCTGACAAAGGCGCTATTTACGCTTAAGCATATATAATATATAGACATTATATGTATAATAGAGCATTATATACGTATATATACGTGTATGTACCAGCACTGGAAGCCGCTGCACCCACTGTATTCATGGTCTGGCCACTGGCCTGTTAAAGCACAAGGGCAGCTATTTGTGCATATGCTTCCACAGTAACAACTCTGCATTTTACTTACACAGCGTGTTTATAGGTTTTGTATAATTCTCCCAACAAACAGCGTTTTTTTATTCTGATTTCACCGTGCAATTTTCACTAATTATTATTTATGTCACCAACCAAATGCACCTTGTAGTTTAAAAAACACTATAAAGTGTCTTTAAAACGTTAGATAAAAACCCTACATATGTTTCGGCTTATCAATAAGCTATCCTCTGGGGTGTCACAACTGCATATTTTTAAAAACACGTGCTCATATTGGTTCTCTACATAATGGTGATGGTTGTAACTATATACAGGGCATACACAAAAGGATGGTGCGGTTTTAATAGTGAACACTATTAAAACCGCACCATTCTTTTGTGTATGCCCTGTATTACGCTTTAGGCGAGGTGTCGTATAAACCGATGTCGTTATAACCGGTTTCGACTGCCGTTTGACGCGGTGAAACAATCCCAAATCGTGAAGTGGGGTTAGTGGAATTCCAAAAAACGTCAGAAGTGGTGATGGTGGTAACTATATACAGGGCATACACAAAAGGATGGTGCGGTTCTTTGTGTGTATGCCCTGTACTTATGTAGAGAACCAATATGAGCACGTGTTTTTAAAGATATGCAGTTGTGACACCCCCTGAGGATGGCTTATTGATAAGCCGAAACATATGTAGGGGTTTTTATCTAACGTTTTAAAGAAACTTTATAGTGTCCTTTAAATAAAGAAGTGCATTTGGTTGGTGACATAATAATAAACAGCTTTTTATTTCCGTAAACAAGAGATAACTGGTTGGCCTTGGTAATGCAGAGGTAGTGTGATTTCTGTGTGGTAGGCACTGAATATTTTTTATATTGTTTAAATGAACTTCAGGCTCTAAAGGGTTACACGGATTATGTAAAGTAATATGAAGCTGCCCAGTGTTGATACAGAAATGCTGCATATTCGTCGTACTTCAGTTGTTAAAATACTGTTACATCATTAAACCTACTGACAAATTTGTAAAACACTGCGGTTTGCACACGACGACAGCTCTTTTGTTTTTCCAAAGAGAGATCTTGGTGGTGTGGGTAGCACTGCTTCGTAATCCAGGGGGGTCCCAGGTTGGTATCTTGTCTCAGAGACCTACCATTCTGGCTGAGATGCTTTGTGGATTTACCTTGCTTCTCACATTAGGTCACGATGTCATATTGTATGTGCTGCTGACAAGGTCGTTACGTAGCCATAGACAAACAAGATAGGCTTTGTACGTATAATGCAACGTGGAGGCGCGTTCGCGTAACCATTGTTGCCGTGGAAGAGCAATAAGTATTACATATTCTGAGTGTGTGTCTGTAGCCTTAGTTATCCAGCATGCAAAGCGCATGCGCCGTATTATATTGTCATCTGTGGCCTGTCTGGCTCTACCACATTTTTCCACATTATCTTATGAATCGTACGATTTTCGGAAAATTATATTGAACATAAAATGTGTGTTTTGATTTTCTCTACAACTTTTGTCTGAAATATTTCCCATCCTAAGAAGAATTCATCGACATATTATCATAAATGTACATATGTCTTTACGTAAAGTACCCGTTATTCTTGTCAAATTTTAATGAAACCTGAATTTTTCTCGACAGATTTTCGAAAAAAATATTCAAATATAAAATTTCATGAAAGTCTGTCCAGTGGGAGCAGCCTCCTTGTAGAGGTGTACAGTGCGAGGTTTGGGGTACTCACAGCGGTATTGCTGGAGATTCAAGTCTTCGAGGTTGTGGCTTGAATCTTCAGCAACACCGCTGTGAGGACGGCAAATCTCGCATAAACGAGTTTATTAAAACACGGCGATTTGAAAAACAAAAACTTCTACGTACTTCGTGCACTGACGTCAGAAGTGACGAACTGAAGTCTGTCTCGTCTAACCATTCCACGGAACAGAGCCCAAGGAGTTACCGTATTTTATGGAACCCGGAAGTTCATTACCGTCTTCAGACAGTTTTTGCCACTGGATTCTATCCTAAATCACATGAACACAGTCGACATTCTGCCATCTTGTTTATTCAGGAACCATGTTAGTATGCCGTATCAGATTGTTATATTAATAAATTCTTGCATGAAATTTTAGGCTTTTACATCAAGGGTACAGGGGTCCTGTTTTTTGCTTTGTGATGCGGTCTATCCCCGTAGGTACTGACGTTTCTGGTGAACCATGCCGCCCCCAGTTTTAGATCACAATAGTATGAGAATAAACTTAAACCCAGCCTCGAAGAAGGAGACATCAAGTTTCTCCGAAACGTTAATACCCACCAGACTAAACGGCATAACAGGCCAGAATACCGTCATATTGAAATTTCTGTGTCCTTAAAAAAGACATTTCCTCGTCATTGTATTAGTTCTTTTGTACTTGCTTTTTTAAAAGCGAATTGCGTGCTTTTGTAATGCTCAAGACGTACTTTTCTTCCCTCCAGTGGCCTTGTGGGTCGCCATCGCTCTGTACACCTACATGAACTAGAGGAGGCTCTCGCGCAGTTGATGAACGGTGTGCCTGAGGGAACCAGAACTTGGTCTTGACACGGATACTGAACGTGGCAGGGGCCCAGCTTTAGCCTACTGTTTCTGAATATTGAATGCGGCAAGGGGTTCAGTCTTAACCTGCTGTTGCAGATCATAATAATTTTCTAATGCATATGTATTTG
Source organism: Reticulitermes speratus (assembly GCA_021186555.1). Lineage (NCBI taxonomy): Eukaryota > Metazoa > Arthropoda > Insecta > Blattodea > Rhinotermitidae > Reticulitermes > Reticulitermes speratus. The sequence goes on along the minus strand of JAJKFL010000002.1, from coordinate 40,777,469 downwards.
TTATCTCCCTCAGACACATTCTGACATCAGGTAGTATTATAACTGTGAGTCCATGACTGGGTTGTCCGGTGACAGAGATAGCTTGATGGAATAGGATCCATCTGAGTAGCCATTCGCCTGAAGACGGAAGAAGAGCCATCTTCCGAAACGTTGTGATTGTTATATTGTTCATTTTATATTTTATTCACATTAAAGACGATGGACAAAGACCAAAAACAAGTGGTTCACAGATGAACTACTGTGTACGTCTTGAAGAGAACTCTGCCACGTGTAATTATAAGTCGGTATGTGTTTTCGAATTACATGGTTGGGAAATGTGGCTTGCGTGGAACAGGTTTGAAATACGTACACACGTCTGGTTGATAAGTCTGAAAGGAAGATACGACCCTGGACACCCAGATGTAGGTGGCGGGAACTATAAAGATGGGCGTTAAAGAAATATGATGAGCTGGCTTGAATTGGATTTGCCTGTTTCACGATGTTGTCCAGTGACAGACCTTCTAAATACAGGGTGATTCAGGAGGAAAGGTCAATATTTTGGGAAGTGGTAGTATAGGTCATTGCGAGATAAAGAGTTCATAACAACATGTCTAATTCTGAATGGTAACCGAGATAGAGTTGTTTGAATCTACAAATAGGAAAGCATTGTGAATGGTAATAATTGTTACACAGATGGCATTTGTTCAGTTCACAATAAACGTTCGAAAATCCCACCGTCAACCCTCAAGCCTTTGCAACTCGTGTGCGAAGATCTCGTGTTGTTCGTCTCAGTTGATCTTCACGTGTCTTTATGCGGGCAGCAGCATCCAAAATGCGAGCCAGCAGTTGTCTGTGTGTCCACCTTTGTTTTGTAAACTTCGCTCTTCATCCAACCCCACAAACAAAAATCCAACGGAGTTAGGGTCGTGCCATGGCTCAGGCGGTTAGTCGCCGGCCTCTCACCACTGGAGGCCCGGGTTCGATCCCAGGTCAAGTCCATGTGAGATTTGAGGTGGACAAAGTGGCACTGGGACAGGTTTTTCTCCGAGTTGTCGGTTTTCCCCTGTCAATTTCATTCCACGGTGCTCCATTAATTGTAAAATTGGTAAAAAACTGCTCATCTTCATCATCAGGGTTGCACAATAAGCCTTAAGGCTGCGGTGCGTCCGTAGCATCAGCTGCGGGGCCCCCTCACCACAAAAAAAAAAAAAAAAAAAAAACGGAGTTAGGTCTGGAGATTCAACCACCTCTATCTCGGTAACCATTCAGAATAAGACACATGTTCATATAAAATTTTTTTCTCACAATAACCAATAATATCACCTCGCAAAATATTGACCTTTCCTCCTGAATCATCCTGTATAGTATAAACTTTCTGGTTCTATGAAGGGCTTGAATAGATGGCTGACTGTCAGCTACTCAAGGAGAACTGCTCCATGGAATTTGTTGAAACGCTTGTAGGGCATAATGAAGCTACGTGGCTTTACAGATGTAGGACGCGCTAAGAGGTGGACCAGACACGTCGGTAATCGTTTGTAACGAAACGGAGACGATTAGTTCAAGTTCCGTTGCTTTCAGTTCGTGGTTGACAAGGAAGTGCACGATCGCGTAGTCACCGATTCTTTTTAAACTTCTGAGGATGAAGAATTCTTGCCGTAAGAAAATATGACTAAGCAGTGCGATCCCGTATTCAGAAACTGCGGAGAAAATCGATATTAGAAGTGTGTTCGTTCTCTGGCGCTACAACCGTCTGTAGTCTAGGGGTTAAGTGCGTGACTTGTAGTGGAAAGGGTGTGGGTTCGAATGAGGCCGATCCCAGTGGCCGTGCGGTCTAAGGCGTGGGTCTTCGGCCGCTCGCTTGCTGGGATCGTGGGTTCGAATCCCACCGGGGGCATGGATGTTTGTGTTGTGTTGTAAAAAGACGGTTGTGGACCGTAAGTGACATGAAAGGACGAAAAAGGATTAATACAGAACAAAAATGGATCAAAGGGAAAACCCAGGAATTAGTAAAAAAAAAAAAAATCACCCTGTTGGTTCTCGTTGGACTTTGAACCAGTAAAAATAAAACCCTGTTAACCTGCCCTCGCCCTGGTCTAAGGCGTGGGTCTGCGGCCGCTCGCTTATTAGGATCGTGGGTTCGAATCCCACCGGGGGCATGGATGTTTGTGTTGTGTTTGTTGTAAAGACGGTAGTATGGAACGTAAAGTGACATGAAGGACAAAAGGATTTAATACAGTACAAAACTGGATCAAAGGGGAAAAACCCCGGACAGGCAAAAAAAAAACCTGTTGGTTCTTTGCTTTTTTTTTTAACTTACACATTTTTATTTAGTAGTGTTTTATTACTGTTGTTTTTATTTTCCTTTCTATTTTTCAATGCGAATTTATAGTACAAATATATTTTTACAAATAATGTGAGAATAGTATGATAAGTTAAAAGTTTTATTATACCAACATATGCACTATATTCTTATAATAATGTCGTTCATATATAGTGCATATGTTGGTATAATACAACTTTTAATTAGTGACAAGATGCACGGTGAATACAACGTGAAATTTAGTATGATAAGTTATTTACTGTTACTGTTGCTAATTGTAAATGTGTATTTTATCACGGGAAGATGCTATACCATCAGTTAAGTGCACCAGTATTTGGAGACATGTTGCACTGTGCCATGCAAGGTAAACTTCAAAATTGACAAATGATAGATCATTCTTCCTGAATGTCAATGATGTATGTTTTTCATCTTTTATCATGCTTATTGTGAGTGTCGCAGTGTCTCCTTGATACAACGTGCATGGTGCTGTTGCACCTGCTTTGATGACAAGGCCATCTTCAGTAAAAAAAATCCAAGGAACCAATGGAATAAACTGTTGTAAAAAAAATTGTTTGAAATTTATAGCTGATAGTAGTAGTCATATATACAGTGCCATGTCAGACAAACAGACCGTATAAAGGGAAACACTGAGGCTCTACACATGGTACATATATTTGACTTTTTTTCTGTATCTCATGTTTGCTAACAGCACATAAGCTTGCGAAAGATGATTCTGCGTTAAAGAAAAATACAAAAGTTGTGAAATCTGCTGTAGTGGGTGTAGTGCATGAAGCTACTCTCTACCTGCCGACCTTACCCTCTTCCACTGGAACCAACACGTTAGATTTCATAATGCTCTGTATTCTACCTGATAGCGAAAGCATAGTTAAGAGTTGTGTGTTTTTAACAAAAGAGACACGATTTTTCATCTCAACAGCACACTGTCGTCACGAAGTTTTAGACAGGCTCTATTGGTCTGTAAACTCTCATGATTGAGGTTATGAAGGGGGCGAGGATTTAACATAAAGTCAAACATCACTGATTATTCCACAAATACACCAACAAATGCACAAATCACTAAAAAGGTGCAGTCAGCCCTTTATTATAGTCGAACCCTACATATGTTTCGGCTCTCCATGAGCCATCATCAGGGGCTTTCTAATAGTGCTTCTCAAATGCTGGATCGGCCTGTTATTGACATTCGTAAAATTTTTGTGCACTGTTTATGCATACTCACACCTTCCTATATTGACATCAAAATCAGTAGATATAACGAAAGGAGTCTAAAAACCAAAAATGCATAAACAGTGCACAAAAATTTTACGAATGTCAATAATAGGCCGATCCAGCATTTGAGAAGCACTATTAGAAAGCCCCTGATGATGGCTCATGGAGAGCCGAAACATATGTAGGGTTCGACTATAATAAAGGGCTGACTGCACCTTTTTAGTGATTTGTGCATTTGTTGGTGTATTTTGGAATAATAAAAATGCACGGTGAATTAAGACTTAAGATCACTGATTACTTCAAGTAATCGTATGGGGACGCTGGAACTCAATATAACGTATGGCATAATGGGTACCGATGGCCCTTTCCTCGGAGTCAAGGCTGTCGGGGCTTGAAGCTGACCATCTCTCTTTCGGGCCGACGATAAGGATGCTTGGATCTATACCTTCACTCCTCACAACCATGGGGTAGTGTGCATAGGTAAGGTAAAGCAATCCCTGTACGGGCCTGGACAGGCCTTTGAGGGTTCCATGAGGTTGAGGCTCCCAGATTTCAAGACAATTGGCACATGAAGGTGGTAATATTGTGAGCCCTACGCACCGGCCGCCTTTACCCCCCCCCCCAGGAGATCCTCCTGGTACTCATTTCAGTACGAAGTTGAGTGGACCCCAGGGTCATAGTACGGCCGGAAGGAATTGAACCCGCGACCTTCCGGCTTGTAGCGCAGTGCCTCAACCAACTGCGCATAGAGACAAATTTACCTACTAAGACATTTCATGGAACAAAGTTCTTGAGAAAGTAATTGACCTAGAGTATGCAGTGAATTCACCGAAGTGTTATAGTGTTGTACCGTACCCTTTGCCAGTTGAACCTAACGTTGTATGCTTGAATTACAGCCGCCTAAGGGTTGTAATTTGGTATTGTAACTGTGCACGTGCTAGAGCCGTCCGGTTCAGTGGCCTCAGACAGTGTCTGCAGATGGGCGTCTTCAGAAACAGGCAGGGAGACACGCCGACTCGCGGGTAGACAGGAAACGGATGTGAAACTGACAGTACAGATAATAAATAGCTCGCAAGGTGTTTCGAAACGGAAACTGCATTTACGTCAAATGGTCCTATTTCTGAGTCAGTTGATATATTAGTAACGTCGAACGTTTAAAAAAGACAACTTTCTTTAACAGTGAGAAGCGTTCTACATGTTAAGTTGCTGTTTGACATTTGAGACTTTCACAACGGTGAAAATTATTCCTTTAAATCAAATTGGTAACTATATGTACCTAGTAAAATATCTGCGTATCGTCTGCGCAGTGTATTGACGGGTTTTGCAAGATTCTCACAAGAAACGGTAATTATTTTCCAAAACTACATTATCCGTGTTGTCTTTGTAATACAGACACAGCGTGTTTACTGTGAGGTAGGAACTTTATTTCAAAACGTTGTTTAGATCAGGGGCATAGCCGGGGGGGGGGGGGGTGATGAGGCCGTCCCGAAAGGGCGGCAAATTTGGCAGTAAAATGAATATTGTCTGCGCTCAAGAAACTTTAAACGTCTAAGTCGGAAATTCAATAAATCTTTCTGGTTTTTATAAAGTTCGAAATTTCTGTTGTGATTATTGGCCCTGGGCGACAAAAAAAAACCTAATACGCCGCTGGTTTAAATTAACTTCAGGCTTGAAAGGGTTGGGCATCTAGCGAATTAACTGAATTTGCGTGATAACTGCAAAATGAGCCTGACCAACTGCGTGCCCTCTTTCACTAGCTTCCACTGCCATCTTGCAAGTTGAGCCATTTTGCTTCCTCTGCAGTGAATGCCACAATTTGCTTAGGTATATTTCAATAATGCCGATCCCAGTGGCCGTGCGGTCTAAGGCGTGGGTCTGCGGCCGCTCGCTTATTAGGATTGTGGGTTCGAATCCCGCCGGGGGCATGGATGTCTGTCTTTTGTGAGTGTTGTTGTGTGTTGTCAGGTAGAGGTCTCTGCGACGAGCTGGTCCCTCATCCAGAGGAGTCCTACCGATTGTGGTGTGTCTCAAGTGTGATCATGAAGCCTCGAAAAATGAGGCGGCCTAGGCCCCCAAGGGGCTGTCGAGCCATTGGAAAAGAAAATTTCAATAATGGTCAAAGACCAGGATCTTCTGAAACGTCGGCTAATTACGTACGACATTATAGGATGTCGTAGCCCAGAAGACCGTAGTGTGAGCTGAACTTTATTCTCAGTATTTCCCATATTTTGATAATTCCGACGTTGTTTGTGGTGGGGGAAAGGTTGTCGGCCGAAATTTTCTGATTCCCGGATGTTGGAAATGCAGCCTGGCCAGTGTTGTGCTTCACAACTTCAATTGATGAATTTGCGGATGTTACGTAACGCGAGTCACTGTTGCCAACGTTCGGCTTTTTCTTTTCGGCCGTGGATCCCTTGAGTAATCAGTCGTGTGACGTCATGGCCGCACAGGTTACAGAATGTGAGTCGATACATTTAGTTACAAAATTCACTTCAGATACGATGGTGACGCTCCTAGCGATTTGTTAGGGTGTAATAATAAACACGTTTTGAATGCTAATTCGAAGAATTTAAGCTGTTATTTTTGTTGAGTAGTTATCTGCCTCCCCACCCCACCGTCCCTCTCCGCCCCACTTTGCTGTAATTGCCATAGAGACGTTGAGTTAGGAGTGGCGGGTCAGACTTACGTAGGCGAAGAAAATGAAAGATGAATTCTTTTTTAGTGACATCACCTGTGTAGAATCTTCGGTGAAATAGTGTCTGTAAATGACGTCAGTAGAGGCAGATTCTGAGAATAGGATTCTGTATTCGTGAAATCCTTGCACACGCAATTTTGTCGCTTTCCTATGTCCGTGTATTCCTTCTTTAGACAAATACAGCAACGTATTCTTTTTTGGCAGTCGTTCGTCCTTCATATTTATGAAGGTGATCTTCCCAGTTTTCTTTGTAATATTCCAATTTTCCTTTTGATAAAAAAAACGCCTTAATCCCTTACAGTCTCTTTTACATTTCGTAGACTTAGTTTGTAAGATTTGTCCTCGGTGCCTTACGTGGCTGAACGCACAAAATGGCCACTTATGATCAGCAGAGCCCTCTGCTGGTACAGGCCGTACTTATAAGCACATCGTAACAATTAGTTCCGTGCAGAACTCATGAAGCCTACTTACTTACGGCATATATTTTTAGTTCTACATATCTAGTATCAGTGGCGGACTGGGTCTAAAAATATTGGTTGCCAGGAGACAAAGGGGGCCCACCCACAATTATAAGGCTATAATTTAATTTTTATAATAAATAAATAAAATTTTAAAAAAATACATAAGTGGAAAAAAGGTACAATTAAAACTTTTGCGAAATAAATGTATATTTTTTAGTAATTACAGTGTACATATATTGTACATATTACTGGCAGTATACAGTAGATACTAAATGTAAATACAGATTGTTACAATTGAATTTTTAAATTATTTTTTTAATTTAAATAAATGGTGGATTTTATTAAAAAAATTTTTATTAAAATAGTAATACAACGTAAATTTCAGTTGCATACAGTAATAATATTGGAACTTCTATTATATTTTCAAGCTACTAAAAGGTCATTAACATTTTTAACATATTGTCTAATGTTTAAGGGGGCCCACTTGCCATCGGGCAAGCTGACACCCTTGCCAGTCCGCCACTGTCTAGTATTGTCTGATTTTTTTTTTATATAAGCTCAAACCTTCGTTCGCATCGTCGCCTACTTTTTGAGTGCTGACTTGCCATCGATATTTTGTGTATTGTATAATATGCAGGTATTTTCATGACAGATGTCCGTACCAAATGTCACGTGATTACCTCCAGCGATTCTTTAGTTATCCCCAAGAAACCGGAAGCCGAAGAAATTCCTTCACGGCCAGATTCTTGTTGTTTTACATTATACAGAGGTTTTTGCCTGAACAAACCTTGCATATTTTACACTGCACAGAGGTGTTTCCTGAAGAGAAATTGCATACTTTTACATTTTACAAAGGTGTTTCCCGAACAAGAGCATCATGTTTTTTCCAAACTCTGTTACCATACACCATTTCAGGACTCGCAAAGTGTCGCTAGTGTCACTCCCACCTCATATGTTCGCGCGCACTGCGTGTCGTTAATTGCTGATTATAGGGGGTAAATGGGTTCAAAATGTAGGGGACACCCAGAAAAGAGCATGGTGACATCATAAGTCTGTACGTTTCGGAAAGAAAAGACTTTCAATGGGTCCTGTTCCCACAAACCATACGTTCGTTTTAGTTCACGTTGTCCTGTGTAATCAACAGAGTACCAAGAAGTAATTACGTGTTAATTGTATCCAGAGCAAAACATACTTGTTTTGCTCGTGTTATTCATCTGTTGAAATCGGCTGACAGTGACTCACTTCGTGTTAATCTGCCATGTCTACTGCCAATACAATTAGAATGCCATTGGCACGATACGACCCAGTCTGCTCAGCACACGCCTGGAGGTCCCAGTTTCGTTCTCTAACTCAAGGTCGAAAAAGAATAGATTGTTTGAACGGCATGCCATTTGTCAGATGGTAATTTACATGCTTCGTGGACATTCCTATGGACACGTGGCACGCGAGGTAATAAATGTCTGTTAGAAAACACGAGGGTCTGTTTGTATCCATACTGACTGTCCAGATTGTAATTGCAGTCTGTAATGATCAACAGTGGAGAAACTGTCTGTAAAATCACAGCTATATTTGCAATACATTACTGAATTGTCTGTCTATTAAACCAACCAAATGCACCTTCACTATCAATTTTTTTAATAGTAATTACAAATTTCCCCTACACATGTTTCGGTCTATATAGACCATCATCAGGGGGCACACAAACTACACTTTATTCACATGCACTAGTTCATTGTGTCATCATATTCATTATAGTTCAATTCTTTATGTAGATTATGATCACTTTATAAAAACAATTGCTAAAACACCTATTTAAAGTAGATTGCTTCGTATATATAAAACACTGTATATAAGACTTGAAGGCTCGTCAATGTTTAAAAGTTAAAATCGTCAACATGGGTATCACAATTAGCTTGTTGTTGTATTTTGTCTTGGTTTTGCATAGTTTGAAGTTTCTTGTTTTTGGTGTACTGTGAAACAAATAAATATATGTAGGATTATGGTTATATTCTCTTACTGAAATTGTTATCTATATCATGAAGGATAACAAATTTATTTTTGAATGACATACCAGATTTGTTCTGTGTGTTCTCACTGGTTGTGGTGTGAACTGTCTGCCTGTCTTATGGGTTGTGTGCGGTAGCGTGTCTGAATGTTGCATTGCGACATGTTTCGGCTTTCTAAAAAAAAAAGCCATCATCAGGTATTATAAAATACGTAGTTGCGATCTGAAATTTACAGTGAGATCTCAACTAGGCTACGTAAAAAAAAAGAAGTGTTTTTATTGTGTTGTATGTAAACAGTCTTTCTGTAATGTTTTACAATGCCTGATGATTTTCTAAAAAGCCGAAACTTGTCGCTGTGTAACATTCAGTAATGTATTGCAGATGTGGTTGACTGCCCTTCTCTCCACTGTAGCTGGTCTATCATAACGTTATATCACACGCACACGTAACGATCAGTTCAGAGCACAGCACAGTGAACCAGAGCAGATGTGTTCAACGTAACAGACCGGGACCTGCAGCTGGCTGGTGTTTCCAATTCAATGAGGATTTCAGGGTAAATGAGCTTGCGTCTGTCTCGTCACGCCCCACTTTTATTGTTTAACCGAAATCCGTGCACTTTTCTCCCATGACTAACTAACACACCCATCCACCCACAGGCAGTTCCACATTCCGTTAACTGTTTCTAACTTTTCCTCTTTCCCATGCTCGTCTCGTCACGTACATACGTAATCTCTGAAAGCACGTGGGCTTAACTGAAGGGGGAGGGGGGTGGAGTGGTGCTTCCGCCCCCAGGCGGCAGAGTCCAAGGGGCGGAAAAATGAATAAATGCCCGTATCTTGATACATTAGAAAATTTCAGATTTGTAGACAAGCTTAAAGAAAGGAAACGACCAACACGCGATTCGCCATAATAAGATTTTTGACGTCATCACCCACTACTCAGCTACCCCGTAACACACCCGTTCCGCTCAGTACTTCTTAGCAATGCCAGTTCATAGAGGCCAATACAGTTACGCTTTCAAGAACAAAACATCATCCCTTACATACATAGTTTATTCCAATCTATCCCGCTCACAGATGTGTTTCTCCTTACACTTACACAATTTACGAAGAACGAAGAATAATGACGAAATCTTGAATATTCCTTCAATCAAGAGCACAGTTGCGTGATTTCGGGATTCCGCCGCGGTTTAAATGAGATCTGCGCTCTTTTGGGACTTTACGCAGCGTAGAAAGGTAGTTTCTTACCGACGTTTCGGGGCAACCTATCGGTACCATGTTGAAAGTGGAACTCCGAAACGTCGCTAAGAAACTACCATTCTACGTTACGTAAAATCCCAAAAGAGCGTAGATCTCAAGAGCACACATTTTAAGGAATGTGAATATGAAAGATCTCCCATAGCCGAAAATTTACAGAAAACCCCGCTCTCTCATCTGGAAGTACTAATATACACGGTAGGACTCCTCTTAATGGATGATCAGCTCGTCGCAGAGGCCGCTACCTACACAACACACATCAAACACAACAGACGAACATTCGTGCCCTCAGCGGCATTCAAACGCGCGATCCTGGCAATCGAGCGGCCGCAGACCTACGCCTAAGACCGCACGACGACCGGGATCGACCCTTACAACTGTTACTCTATAATTTTCGTCTCAGTTACGCTCTTCCCTGCAACTTCCTCACAGAGCGTCATTTTCCCGCCATTAACTGACCTCTGTAGTTATATGAAATGGCTACAATGCGTCCTCAGGCTTGGGTACGATGTGCTGGCCGGATGTGACGATCCGAAGGTTTTAGTTAGTAAATGAATATCTGGCTTGCAACAAGAAATGTTGAGGGTCACACAGGCTGCGTATGTATTCGAGATTATGAAGGCGCAGGGTCTGCTAACCGTATGAACGTATACTTATTTCATACACCTGCTCTTTGACGTTCACAATGTCCACAAAACGAACAGGTTAGCGTAGCGGCAAACAGCTCCAGGCTTGGGTTCCGGAGTTTCCTGGTTCGAATCTCGATCCACATACCGGCTGTACTGATAGAGGTTTTTATCTTCTTCCTCGCCTCACTAGGCAAATTCCGGGATGGCACCGTAGTTAAGCCACTAAAAGGTAAAACAAATCCCTATACAGACCTGGACAGGCCCTTAGGGCTCCAGGAGGTCGAGGCTCCCAGGTGTTTAGACAATCGGCACATGAAGGTGGTAAGGTTGTCAGCCCTACGCACCGGCCGCCTTTACGCCCAGGAAAGATTCCTGGTACTCATTTCTGTTAGAGGCTGAGTCGACCCCAGGGCCATAGTGCGACCGAAACGATTATGTCAGTGAAAAATTCCAGTGACACCATCGGGAATCGAACCTGCGACGTTCCGGTTTGTAGCGCAGTGCCTCAACCAACTGCGCCACCACGGTGGTTAAGCCACTAGCAGTTCCAAATTCCGGGATGGCACCGTGGTTAAGCCACTAGCAGTTCCAAATTCCGGGATGGCACCGTGGTTAAGCCACTAGCAGTTCCAAATTCTTTCGAACTCATTCATCTGTCACTCCATCATGAGACGCTATGTAGTGAAATAACACACCAGGATGAAAGTCCATAAAATATGGATTCATTTCTGATACACTTTTCAGGGAAGTAGACAGTTTACACTTTTAAATTTCCATTGCGAGCTATCGTATATGACTTATTTCCAGGTGGGTCTGATTTGCCTACTTTGACCGGAGACGACGGACTTTTCGGGGAGGTGCGTACACGAGGCTGTGCTTTGTGTGTTACATGCGGTCGGAACGAAATGCTGCCAACAAAACTGCAGTATAGTTTCGACTATCCTTGCGCGGATATTCCGGTTTGCGGATTATCCTGCACGATCGTAAGTTCCTAATGACTAATGACGAAGAAGGGAAATAACTTTCTTTAGGCGTGTTCGCAAAATTGCGTAATGCGACTATAGCTTCGTCATGTCCGCCTGTCCATCTGCATGGAACAACTCGACTCCAACTGGAAGGATTTTCATGAAATATGATATTTGAGTATTTTTCGAAAATCTGTTGAGAAAGTTGCTCAGGATAGGAACAGGTGGCGGGCTCTTGTGAGTGCGGTAATGAACCTTCGGGTTCTATAAAATACGGGCAATTTCTTGACTAGTTGACGACCTGCTAGCTTCTCAAGAAGGACTCTGCTCCATGGAGTTAGTTGACAAAGTTAGATTCATTAGAAAGCGTTATTATTGATAAGGAAGGCAACCATATCCCGGGCGACAAAGCAGTACCTCTGCTTGTGTTTTATATTTATCATGCAGCTTATCTGCATACGTTCGAATATCAGTTGTTCGCGTTGCTGTTTGTATTCGGTCTGCAAATGAAGAAGAGACGTTTATTCTGGCAGCTTGTGTAAACAGACGAACACCAACATCGCGTCCCACTACAGCTTCGTGAGCAGAGCCTTGGTGATGGTCCTTGAGGAGTATTCACAGAAATTGCTAATGACGTCGGATTTTTTTTGTGCATTACCGGTGGCTCCGGGTGTACTTCAAGACCTACATACACGAGTCTTGTTAGGCTGACGTCATAATCATATCCCCTGGCCTGAGCCTTCGCACTGTTACACGCGAAGTCTGTTGCTACGCTGTGATAACTAATTGTAGGGAGTAAAGTCCTTCACAAGATTATAGTCGCTTAACAATTAAAGAAATTCCACGGTTATTATGGAAACCGACAGTCCATTACCACCTTTACAAGTGGCCTCCACTGGATAACGTTTATTAATATATTGTACATTTTGTGGAATATACAGTGACATGGTGGCAGTGTGAATACGTTTTTTAGCTTTAGGTTTGATGACGATATCTGATGGTCTGTTGGAGCTGGGCATGTGAGCTATTGGTAGGAATGTGAGCTGTTCGAGCTTGGAATGTGAGCTGTTGGAGCTGGTAACTTCTGGTAAGTCCTTCTTGAGAAGCTAACAGGTCCTCAGCTAGTCAAGAAAGTCCCCGCATTTTATGGAAACCGAAGGTTCATTACCGCATTCACAACAGCCCGCCACCTGTCCCTATCCTGAGCCATATCAATACAGTCCATGCCCCCCCCATCCCACTTCTTCAAGACCCATTTTAATATTATCCTCCCATGTACGCCTGGGTTTTCCAAGTGGTCTCCTTACCTCGGGTCTCCCCACCAAAATCCTGTATGCACCTCTCCTCTCCCCCACACGTGCTACATGCCCCGCCCACCTCATTGTTATAATGCCTTTTCTTGCACAGCCTGCACAGGCCTACGGGATAGACAGATGTTTCTGTTGCCATGAGTCATAAGCAGTGTATGCTTATTTCTTTCCCGCATTAAATGCAAGCTAGTGTTTATTTTGGACAAGCCAAAGTATAAAGATGAAAGTGAACTATAAAACATCAATGCCGATCCCAGTGGCCGCGCGGTCTAAGGCGTTGGTCTACGGCCGTTCGCTTACTGGGATTGTGGGTTCGATTCCCGCCGGGGGCATGGATGTCTGTCTGTTGTGAGTGTTGTGTGTTGTCAGGTAGAGGTCTCTGCGACGAGCTGGTCCCTCGTCCAGAGGAGTCCTACCGAGTGTGGTGTGTCTAAAGTGTGTGATCGTGAGGCCTCGAAAAATGAAGCGGCCTAGGCCCCCAAGGGGCTGTGGAGCCATTGAAAAAAAAATTAAAACATCAATACTTAATTGACAAATATTGAGAGCTAATGTTTAAAATACTGAAATATATATTTTATGAGATAAGATCCAGAAACGCGGAAAGAGGGAGACACTGAACCACGTTGGCCTGTATCGCCACACTGATAGACAGACGGACAGACAGACAGACAGACAAAGAATATGTGCAACAGGCTGTGACCGCCTGCCTGCATTTTTGATGCTCGTAACACTAAAACATACAGCCGGAACACAACGCCACTCAGGGCTGCGAGGTGACGTCATCGTGTGTAAAATCTCGCTGCTTAGTCACTACTAGGTGATATATGCTCTCCCGTGTAAGAACGAGTACGTATGAGATGTGACGTCACCGCCACGTTGCGTGAACAATGCTACGTAATGCCTTCGTGTGTCAATGTCCATATTGACTATGTAATGAATGACACAACTTGACAACACTGCCTGTGATAATCGAGACTACTTCACAACACTGCCTCTAATAATCGAGTTCCTTATTCTGCATGTTTGGTAGCTGTAGAGACAGAAACACGTGTCTTTTTTTTTTGCGCTTCCGCAAAGAAAAATTGCAGTGCTGCTACTCCTACAGAATTCGCCGTGTCTGTCCATCTGTAAAGCCTCTGAACGGATTTTCGTAAAATTTAATATGGGGGGGGGGGGGGTCCACTAAAATTTGTCGACATGCTCCAACATATTCATATTGTACTGTAATTGGATAATAGTAATGACGGACAGGCCAAATGAAGATCTACATGTATTTCTGCGTACATCTGCATCGTCACTCGCGAACATTTATCTACGCGAAAAACATTTCGAAGCAAAGCTGGCGAAAATAAAATACACGTTTTACATGCTATACATTTCTGGCCATACGTTTTACGAGATACATCAGCGCGCTGGAGTTGTTGCGCCCAGGGCCGATCCAAGACGTGGGTACCCCGGACAGGCTAATAATTTGGGGCCCCTTCAAGCCGATTTTCCTTAAACGTTTTTGGCATAGGATAGGGCTGGCGAAGCTTCTGGAGGGAAAGTGCCCAAATTACGTATAATTTTCGGTCAAATTATTTTTCGTCTGCAAACCTTAGTTTCCGGGCACCATATTTCCGATTATTCCAGTGACGTCTTGGCGCCCCGGGCAGCTGCCTGGCTGGCCCGCCCCTTTTCGGCCGTACATGCTTTTCCTAACATACCCACGTCATTTGCACCCTGCTTTCAATATCCTTCCTGTTACACACGTGTACATATGTTAACTGTTTATAGCACAGTGGTAACTATACCTACCACTTTCAAATGCATATTGTCATGACTCATAGTTTACCTACACATTGTATTTATGTATCTCGTGTGATATCGCAATCGGCAGTTTATATTTCCCTGAACAATATTAATCAGTTGGTCTTTGTACTGGAGGTGAGATGTGTTTACTATGAGTTATGAACTGAATTTGTTGTGTAATTTGGACGAACATCGTGCTCCAAAGGCCGAACATTCTTCGTTGCTATTTTAACCTTCAAAGCTCAGTGGTTTCTGTAACTGCCACCAGGCGTGACATTAACAAACGCTGTATTTTGCCCACACTGTATTTATGTGTATCGTATTGTTCTCACACTAAATGGCTATTAACTCTCTATACAACCATAATCGATTGATAATCGATACACAGTGTGTTTATATCGGTGTACAGCAGGCATCAAAACAGGCCATGCCATGGCTCAGGCGGTTAGTAGCCGGCATCACACCGTGGAGGCCGGGGTTCGATCCCAGTTGAGTCCATGTGATATTTGTGGTGGACAAACTGGCACCGGGACAGGTTTTTCTCCGAGTACTTCGGTTTTCCCTGTCAGTACCATTCCACCAACGCTCCATACTCATCTTCATCTACGTGTTGCACTTACCACAAGGTCAAACGGGCGAAGCCTGGGAACATTCCATAAAGCAATGCTCTTTCAGAAATCAGAGAGCGTTGGAAAGTACTTTCACGCGTGATTTCAGTCTTCCGCGGCGGTCTAAATGAGATATTCTCTCTTCTGGGATTTTACGCAGCGTTGATTGTTAGTTCACAGACGTCTGGAGACAACCTATCGGCACCATCTTGAAAGGTCAAAAGATGGGGCCGATAGGTTGTGCCGAAACGTCGGTAGGTAACTACTAATCAACGCTTCATAACATCCCAGAAGAGCGAAGATCTCAAAAGTACTTGGAAGAGTGAAACGTTCAGTGTGTCTTGAACTTGAATCACAATGATGACGTAACATGGACAACTGCTATGGCGTCACAGCGTGCAACACTTTGCGAGAAAAGGAAGTTACAGCTAATAAAAGCGAGGCGAGTTAGTAGCGGAAAGACAACAGCGGCTCAGGACTATCAAACCGTGAACAGCAGAGTAGGAACGCGGAGATGCTTCTCTGATGAGTCACCGAAAGATTGCGGCATGGTGCTGTTGGCTGTCAGGTGTCCTGCCTAATCCGATGTCAGTGTTATATACCGCCTGTGTAACACTTTGCAACGTTGTTCTTGCGAAGCTGATTGTCGCTCAGCTAGTGAAGAAATTCTTTACTCTTCTGGGATGTTATGCAGTCTAGATTGTTATCAATGTTTCGGGAAAGCCTATCTCCCAATTTTAAGGGTCAATATGTCCTTTGAAGATGGGGACGATAGGTTGTCCCGAAACGTCGGCTGTGTAACATCCCAGAAGAGCGAAGATCTCATTTACACCGTGGCGGAAGTCACGCAGATTCTTAGTTTCTTTTGGGACCCAGTTGTTCATTACCACCCAGCAACAAGCCACTTGAATCACTTCACAGTCCACTATACGCTTGTTGTCGGTGATGCGTCGCTTTCTTGATTTCCCACCAAAATTTTGAACGCATTTATCTCCTTATATGTCCCGCTCCAGCCTTTCGTTCTTCGATTTGGTCATTCTTAACAACGTATGGTGAAGGGGGCAAATTATGAAACTCGCCATTCTTTAATTTTCTTCGTCCTGCGTGCCCCAGACAAGATTCTGAACCAAATCGTGGCAAACACCCCGCACATTCAAATACGCAGTCAGTACAGCGACTAGCCTAACGGCTGGACGACGCGGGGATTGAGTCCCGGCAGGGGCAAGAGAGTTTTCTTTTGGCCCAAATATCCAGACCACCTCTGGGCGCATCCAGCCTCTTATTCAATGGGTACCAGGGTTTTCTCCTGGGGGTAAAGCGGCCGGGGCCTGATGTTGACCACTCACCATCTAGTGCTAAGGTTAAGAATGAGTGGGGCTGTACTGCTTCCCTTATATCCCTTTATGGCGTGGATTGGGACAACGTTACCGTTACCTTGATTTCTTGGTTGGGCCTAACGTCCCCATTCCTAAATGCCTGAATTCTGTTTGCTCTGAGATACGCTTCTATTTAGCGCCATTTATTTTGTCTTTTGCAATTATTTGGTCTCCGAAACGACGTCCTGAGTTATTGTATTTGTGACACTGTACAATGAACAAAATCCGAGAACTGAACGTGGCTAAATGCGATATGTTATCAGAAACATAGGTAAAGGTAAAGCAATCCCATTACAGGCCTGGACAGGCCCTTAGGCTTCCAGGAGGTCGAGGCTCCCAGATTTCTAGACAATCGGCACATGAAGGTGGTAAGGTTGTGAGCCCTACGCACCGGCCGCCTTTACCCCCCAGGAAAGATTCCTGGTACTCATTTCTGTTAGAGGCTGAGTCGACCCCAGGGCCATAGTGCGACCGAAACGATTATGTCAGTGAAAAATTCCAGTGACACCAACGGGAATGGAACCTGCGACGTTCCGGTTTGTAGCGCAGTGCCTCAACCAACTGCGCCACCGCGTGCCCCCTTATCAGAAACATACACAAATAAATTATACTTTCAATGACTTTGGTCGTCTTTTCAGGGCCGTCGTCATTGTGACCTGGTTTCTTCTTCATTGTCCCATTAAACCTTTAAAGCACAGCGACAACTGTAGGCACTGTCTGCTCTAATACGGTATTTGTCATCGTTATGTGTGCTGAATGTTGTGCGCTTCTGTGTTAAATAAAATACTGGTGGTAATAATTTTTGCTTGGTCTTTAGATGTCTGTTGAGGTAATTGACCCGGAAATGTAAGGTAGGGGAATGTTTGTAGGGTGTGAGTTGAGAAAGAGAGTGGGGGAGACATTTTGCTGTGCTAGCCAAAGGAACTTCGGGTGCTAGTATGACCGGCAGCAAATCCAACTGTACACGTTAATCGTTTACCAAGACCCAATTAGATTTCGAAACATTTGAGCCATTAAAGCACTGTGGGCCGATCCCAGTGGCCGTGCGGTCTAAGGCGTGGGTCTGCGGCCGCTCGCTTACTGGGATTGTGGGTTCGAATCCCGCCTAGGGTATGGATGTCTGTCTCTTGTGATTGTTGTGTTGTCAGGTAGAGGTTTCTGCGACGGGCTGGCCCCTTGTCCAGAGGAGTCCTACCGAGTGTGGTGTGTCTAACGTGTGTGATCGTGAAGCCTCGAAAAATGAGGCGACCTAGGCCCCCAAGGGGCTGTTGAGCCATTAAAAAAAAAGCGCAGTGGTAATTGTATGTACCACTTGCTTTAGTACTATAATTTACCCACAACTGTACTGTGTTACTTATGACTTTTCACCATAAACATTGACTGGTTTCCTAAACGACATTAACTGATTAAGTCTTTGTAATGGGGACACGGCGTGTGAACTGTGAAGTAAGAACTATATTTGTGCATGCACTGTAGATCAATTTCAATCCTTTTACTTGTGCAGTGTGCTTAGGCAGGGTTTATCCAGCCCCACTCCGCCTACAACTCCTCCCACCACATCCAGCAATGAGCAATGCACGTCACTGTCTGACGTTTCTCGCCGAAGCGTTCGACCTTGTACATAACACCGTGCGGACTTCGTCACTGCCACAGTGTATTCTCGACGGAGCTGCTGGGATGAACCTGGAGATTGGGTCGTGTTAAGTGTGAATTGTGTGTAGCGAAGTTATGGCTGCGGCTAGCCACGTAACCATGAACGCCTTGCCGTTCTACGTACATTATGGATATAAGTTATTTCCGGTGAGCAGTGCAGTGTATATGTCATATGTTTCAAAACGTGTAGTTTCACGTGCATTTTTATGCTCTGTTATTTGTTTCACTCATTTCTGTGTGTGATCAGTTTCGTCTTCAATTACAAAAGGCGATAGCTGACGAATTAACAACATAAACAGCAGCGCCATTAAACTACGAATGTGGCAACAGTTAGAAAGAGGCCAGACCGGCTGATGAAAGTGTGCTGCAATCCTCTGAGTACCTTTGTCCCATATTACGGGAGTGGCGGTTTAGCTTGCCTGTAGCTACGTAGCTCCATGAACCAAGAAGTTAAAACAAGACTAAAAATATTTTTCCATTAAGTGCTGCCCTTGTTCTCATATGGATAGTATTAAGATTAAGATGTGTGGAGTATTGGTGGAATGATACTGATAAGGGAAACCGAAGTACTCAGAGAGGAACCTTCCGCAGTGCCTCTGTTTACCACAAATCTCACGTGGACTGTCCCGGATTAGAACTCGGACCTTCGCGGTGAGAGGCCAGCGACTAACCGCCTGAGCCATGGCCATGAAGTTCATCTTAGTAGCAGGCCTGTAAAATTCCAATCCGTATCCTATAAAAACACCCAGTATCCATTACAAAGACCAGTCAGTTAATGCCGTTTAGCAGGTGCGCACCCAGAATTTTTTACTTGGGGGGGGGGGGGGCTGAACCTGAGGCCATAGATAATTTATGTTTGGTTATAAAAATTATGTTATAAAAGTTATGTCGTAAGTATAACTGTAACATAAGACTATTTGCTACAGCATTATGTAGATACAAATATAACTACATGGTCCATGACACCTAATTAAATCGCAAGGTCTGATCTTGTTTTTTTTATTTCGTCTAAGCCTAAGTTTTTAAATTTTATTTTCCAAAATTCTAATGTACTAGTCAGCCGATTTCAGTTGCTGATTTTGGCTGAAGGGTAAATTACGTAAAACGTTTGATATCGTATCTACAAAAATACGTTTTTTTAAATTTCGGTTTGTGGGGGCTGCAGCCCGGCATCCCCCCTCCCCTTGGATGCGCCCCTGACAGCTATGCTCTAAAAGACAAATACAGTGTACGAACTTAGACGTATATTAACAGGTGGCAGGAATTCAGAACACGAGTGTCGGAGAATCATGCAAACAGCGCGATCTGTGTGAACATCGTGAAACAGTTTGGACTTGGCAACTAGTTTGCCTTGTACAAAACAGCTGATGTCTTGTGTCTGTGCTGAAACAACGCTAGTTTTTATATTTTACTTGTGTTTTGCGTCTTCAAGACTTTCGTTTTGTGCTATGTGCACGTGCATTATCGAAATCTGTCCATTGACAAATACGACATGTATCGTCTTATCACTGGTTTGCAGTGACGCACATTCGCTACGGCGTTAGCTTATCACTGGCCACTTGCTGCGTCGTCATAAGCAGAAATCTTCTCGTGGGTGAAGTGGCTGGCAGTCACCTGTCTGCGGTGTTCAGGGACGTCAGCATCCTGCAGTTGAAAGTGGATATTATTATTATTATTGATAATTTCAGTGAAATACAGTACCGCTGTGACGTGTCAGTCTTGGCTTAAAACTGCTGATTGATTACTGGTGAAATTTTAAGTAGTAAGATTTGAGGTTTGCACTGCTGTGAAGGTTCATATTGCGATCTGCTATCACACTGTGTTGTAGAGCTGGAATTGTAGTGACTATAAATTACAGACCGGACTACCGAGGAATCGGGGTTCGATTTCAGACAGGGGTAAGAGTTTTCTCTATTCCACAGCATCCATACCGATTGTGGGGCCCCGCCCAGCCTTCAATCCAGTGTGCACTGGGGGGCTGCTGGGGCGTGAAGGTGTGTACCTGTATCTAGCGACGAGGTTAAGACTGCGTGGAGTTAAACCTCCAGTTCCGCATTATAGTCCGTAACGTGGTACTTAAATTTCTGGTTACGGTGCAGTCCTACTCGGCCGAAACTTGGGGAAATACTCACTGGTCTGCAACACAGTGTCGTAACTGAGCGTGACAGTGAAATTTGTGTGACCGCAGAAATACGGGACCTTCCGGTGGTGTATCGGAGCTGCCGTGAGGACCAGTGTTAGTAGAAGCTATACGTTGAGTGTTTTGTTAGTACGTGTGTAAAGTCCGAGTTGAACTAGTGATGATGCGACATTCGTACAGCATCCCGATCATGGACGAGGCGAGGGGAGCCTTCCTCAGATCGGTTAGTGGACCTCCTTGAAGATAATGGTAAAACAGAGTGTGAGGGTTGGGCTCGATTAACCGTTATCGGTTCAGTGTCCAGTTAAACTCTGTCTGCATTTTAACTTTGAATATTAGAGATTTTTTGGAATATTAATTTGAACCAGACTGTGGGAACTCACAAGAATAATTTGGACTGCGAAGGGTTAAAATTAAGGAGAGGTAACAGTGAGGGGCTGTTCTGATTACGGCAATGAACTCTCGGTTTCCATGAAAGGAGGGGAAAATTGTTGACCACCTGTGCGGACGATGGTTACGAGCATGCGCAGGAAGGATCTTGCTGCTCGTAGTTAAGTGCAACAACGGAATATGTAGCGTTCACAAATTCGAGGTTCCTGCGCCACATTTTTCTGCTCGTAATATGAACGTCATAGTCTGCTAGACTGAAACACCAAATAACCCAAATAAGGACAGCAGCACGATAGGCAGCAGAGTTTGCCTTGGACAGAAATTTTGTGTAGCCTTGCAGTGAGGAGTTCTTTATAGTTTTGTCTTTTTTGGCACGTTCGCAGCGAAAAGTTTTAAAAACGCATCTGTTACCTCTTATGTGTCTTCCCGTTCATATATAACAACTTGAGAACGGCGTAACGGATTTTGATGAAATTTGGTGATAGGAGCTTCATTAATATGTGTCGATCCATCTCAGTTTTCTTTAAAACTGGAAAACAGTAACGGACACTTTGCGGTTTGAGCTAACTCGGCCAGTATTTGTGGGTCAGAAATTAGAGAAACATGAAATACACATTTTACGTTCAGTACTTTTTTTTGCATAAGTCTTACTCTTGTAGAGATAATTACAAAAAGTGACAGAGGCGAGTTGTAGTGGTACGTCTAAATTTCCTAACTTGGTATTTCAAATCCTTCGTGCAACCTTGAGAGTTTGTTTTGTTAATTTTATATTTTACAATTAACCAGAGGCGTGAACTTTGTCAATATTATTTGTTTGTAGTGTTAAGCTGAGGTGCCTTTGGTTCCTGCGATATGATACACCTTCGGCATAGAACAGAGGAGCAGGTCTGCATAGAGATTAGCGTTGCCATATCAAACAGTTTGTCCGTGATGCAGTAAAGACCAAAGGTGCACAAATTCCGGGCACGACGTCACCCAGGCGACTAGATTATGTACTGTGGCGCCTAATATTTGTGGGCCCTCAGTACGGAACTTGCTTCATGTCACACCCTTCTTCTGGTGTGTGGAATTTTGAGGTGGCTCTTTGATTTTTGGAAAATTTGTGCACCCTTGGTAAAGACTATGAGATAATTATAGAAACTCTTAAAACACAATGGTAACTTTATGTACTACCTGACCAGTATTAAACAGTTAGGAAGTGTAAGCATATCGTAATGAATCTGGTGGTTTTGCCCTTTTATTTTATTTAAATTTTGATGATTTCTAGCGAAACTCTGACAAACGTTGTTCAAATGTGTGTGTACATGTTTAGCCAGCACACACTAGGGTTGCTCTCTGTCACACAAAGAGCAATACAGTTGATCAACTGACAATCGTGCTGTTGCTAAAGTACGGGGAAAATTGCAATGTATAAAGGCGTGTCAAGAAATAAGGTAGCAAACACTTTGACGCTGAGAACTTTACACTTTACATGTATACATGGCACGTGGGTAGCAGATGGCACACATCAGACCTCGACGTAATCGTCGACATGTAATTTTTTCCCCCACCTTGGCACGGAAGCTTGTACACGTAGTCCGGCATAGTAGAAATTGGTATCAAGGGTCTGTAGCCAGGAGGGGAAGGCTTGCTTTACATCGGTTTGTGTTGCAAATCGCTTGCCAGCCAGGTGATTCTTAAAGGGTCTAAAGAAATGGAAATCACTGGGTCAGAGATTGGGACTCTACATCCCGTCCGTAGCACCGTAACCACTTACAAGTCCGGTTTGCAGTATGGGGCCCAGTGAAATCCATCGCCTTAGTCCCCTTAAGAAGAATCTGGCTGACAAGCAGTTTACAAGAGACTCCGACGTGAAGAAAGCCGTCACCTTCTGGCTTCAGGCAGCGATTTTTTTATACGCTGGGATTCAAGTCTTCGTGGGACAAATGCTTAAATGTCAGTGGTGATTATACGGAGGTGTGATGTGTACCATCTGATACAAATGTGCCACGTATACATCGAAGTCTGAATAATGTTCTCAGTATCAGAATGTCTGTTACGTTATTTTGTGAAACGTCCTTGCAATAGCGGAGAAGTGTGAAGAAACTTCATAATCGGAGTGTAATAGAGCACTGCGTTAAAAGAAGAAAGCAAACCCATTTGCAATGCAACCTAAATATAATACGACGTTCGTTTGTATCTCTCGTTGGGTGATTGGTAGGCCTGTGTATGCTGGTGACGCACACAGAACCGTCTGTAGGCAATGAAAAGTGTCCCTTACGATCTTCCGACTTTAACCAAAATTGAAATGTCCCATTATCAGGTGGCATGGAGATCCATTTAGCGGTTCTGTAGTTGTTATTATGTGCATACGGACGGACGAAGAGCGATTTTAATAGCAACTTCGCAGGAATGTGAGCGCGTGTAAAAATCCTGTTCTTTTGGTAAGAGTGAATTTGTGTGTTTAGTGTGATTCTCACAATAAACAAGGGTTGTTGTCCTAAACAGCATCCAGCGGTGGATGTTTGTAAGCAGACGTGTGTTTACTGTGAGGTAGGAATTGAACTTCTGAATGTTGTTTATATGAACTCACGGTTAAGAGAGTTAAGAAATGCTCTATTTGTGTTGTTATAGATGTCCGACTTCCCGGTTGACAGCACCGAGAACGGAGATATGGCGGCGGTAATGGAAAATTTCCAAAAGAAGAATGCAGGGATGGCTTCACGACCCCAGGTCACAAGCACATCTGCAGCACAGGTGAGTGGGGCGATGAGTCACTACCAGAACACGTTCTGTAACGTTTTGCTAACTAATTAATTTGATGTGAAGAACAAAAAAAAACGATAGTGAGGTAGAATGCAGTTACAGGAAAGCTGTGACACTGCAGTAGATAATTGTTGGATGTGTTATGTGTGGTGCTTGAGTGGGCAGCTACATTGACTGTCACCAGGTTAGCAATATGAAGGCAACAGAAAGTAAAGTAGCACTGGGGTGCTCTGTTACGTTAGTAGACTGTGTGTAGTGTCTACATGGCAGGGTGTCCTGAGTCTGTCAAACTGTGTAGTGTCTACATGGCAGGATGTCATGAGTCAGTCAGACTGTGTGTAGTGTCTACATGGCAGGGTGTCCTGAGTCTGTCAAACTGTGTAGTGTCTATATGGCAGGATGCCCTGAGTCAGTCAGACTGTGTAGTGTCTACATGGCAGGGTGTCCTGAGTCTGTCAAACTGTGTAGTGTCTATATGGCAGGATGCCCTGAGTCAGTCAGTCTGTGTGTAGTGTCTACATGGCAGGGTGCCCTGAGTCAGTCAGACTGTGTGTAGTGTCTATATGGCAGGATGTCATGAGTCAGTCAGACTGTGTGTAGTGTCTACGTGGCAGGATGCCCTGAGTCAGTCAGACTGTGTGTAGTGTCTACGTGGCAGGATGCTCTGAGTCTGTCAGACTGTGTGTAGTGTCTACGTGGCAGGATGCCCTGAGTCAGTCAGACTGTGTGTAGTGTCTACGTGGCAGGATGCCCTGAGTCTGTCAGACTGTGTGTAGTGTCTACGTGGCAGGATGCCCTGAGTCTGTCAGACTGTGTGTAGTGTCTACGTGGCAGGATGCCCTGAGTCTGTCAGACTGTGTGTAGTGTCTACGTGGCAGGATGCCCTGAGTCTGTCAGACTGTGTGTAGTGTCTACGTGGCAGGATGCCCTGAGTCTGTCAGACTGTGTGTAGTGTCTACGTGGCAGGATGCCCTGAGTCTGTCAGACTGTGTGTATTGTCTACGTGGCAGGATGCCCTGAGTCTGTCAGACTGTGTGTAGTGTCTATGTGGCAGGATGCCCTGAGTCTGTCAGACTGTGTGTATTGTCTACGTGGCAGGATGCCCTGAGTCTGTCAGACTGTGTGTAGTGTCTACGTGGCAGGATGCCCTGAGTCTGTCAGACTGTGTGTAGTGTCTACGTGGCAGGATGCCCTGAGTCTGTCAGACTGTGTGTATTGTCTACGTGGCAGGATGCCCTGAGTCTGTCAGACTGTGTGTAGTGTCTACGTGGCAGGATGCCCTGAGTCTGTCAGACTGTGTGTATTGTCTACGTGGCAGGATGCCCTGAGTCTGTCAGACTGTGTGTAGTGTCTACGTGGCAGGATGCCCTGAGTCTGTCAGACTGTGTGTATTGTCTACGTGGCAGGATGCCCTGAGTCTGTCAGACTGTGTGTATTGTCTACGTGGCAGGATGCCCTGAGTCTGTCAGACTGTGTGTCGTGTCTACGTGGCAGGATGCCCTGAGTCAGTCAGACTGTGTGTAGTGTCTACGTGGCACGGTGTCACAAACGGCACATGTTACGGTTAGTTGTTACTTAAGTACTGCACTTTTTTGTTTTCACCGTTTCGTCCTTCAAACTGGAATCTTGAAAGACAGAAGTTCATGTCGTGACTAGAGAAACGTCGTACTGGTTAGCATCTCAGTTGAGTTGGTTTTGTGTATTTGTGGTTATTACCGATGCGTTCAGTAGCTCAGATTGCATCGCGTCAAATGTTACAGTGATCAGTCAGTTATAAATTGGACAGGAAGTAGAAGCAACCAATGTGGGCCTAATTTGAGGTACTAGCACTGAGTTTGGAGGTGCTGAGGAAAACTACGTAAATCCTGTTATGATAGCTGGTCGCCCGGGCCAATGTTTGAACCTAGAACCTCCCAGATATGAATGAGGAGTGCTACCCACTCCACGGCGACGGTCGCCGAGTTCGCTGTAACCGTATATAATGTGTAACATATAGTGAGGAGCTACACAATTTGTAATCTTCACCAATTGTTAAGACAGTGATAAAATAAGGATGAGGTGGGCAGGACACGTAGTATGAATGGGGAAAAAAGAAAATACTAAGAAAATCTGAAGGAAATCTAGCTCTTGGGAGGCGGGTTGTGAGGGCGTGGATGTGCTTTGACTGTTTCAGGATAGGGTCTATTGACGGGCTGTTGTGAGTGCGGTAATGGACTTACGGATTGCATAAACTTCAGGTAATTTATTAAAGTTACAGGGTTTCTGAACCTGTCAGTCCTCTGTAGAACACAACTGTTTTCGTCATCGGGTTGAAAGGTTATAAGGCATATACGTAATCGCTGGTCTAGTGATGAGCCCTGCGTACCGACGGTGGTAGGTGCATCCCTACGTTTGTACCTGAGGGCGGAATCAGAGTAGTGCCCCTAATATTTGTGTTCTGAAGAGTCATCTTGTGGGCTGTGACGCCGTGACCCAACCTCACGACGTCGTATCCCAGAAGACGAACGTTCATTAACACCGTCGTGCGAAACTCAGATCTCGAAATTTTATGTTTTGTTTGGAATACCAGATGATGGACAAACTCCGGAAACCCAAGAACACTGGCAGTGTAACAAACCAGCGTCAGAATTGTTTAGGTTTGAGGTAATTTGTTGACCAGCTGAGAGACCATCGACTTCTAAAAGATAGATGCTGCTGTCTGCATTTAGTTGGGTTTCAAGCTTTCCCGGTGGTTCAGCGTAATGTTGATCCTGTTGTTGGGTTTCGACCAAGGCCAGAATAAGGGGCGGGTCAACCAGGCAGCTGCTCGGGGCGCCAAGACGTCACTGGAATAATCGGAAATATGGTGCTAGTAAAGTCAGGTTTCCACACGCGAAGGAATTTCTCCCAAAAATTATCCGCAGTTTGGGCACGCGCCCTCAAAATTATTCGCCAGCCCTGTCCTATGCCTAACAAGTTTAAATAAAATCAATTTTAATTGGCGCCAAATTGTTAGTGTGCATGGGGCGCCGAATTATTAACCTGCCCGGAGCGCCGACAGGTCTCGGACCGGCCGTGTTTTCGAAAACGTGTTGAAGAGGGCTATGATCGCTTACTTTGCTCACTTCGACCCTGGAGGTGCAGGCATCGCGCTCTTCTGCAACGTCATCAACGCGAGCCAGCTCCACAAGGTGCCAACATTAACATATATGAAGAGTCCCCCCCCCCCCAAAAAAAATGTATGAAGAGGTTTTGCTACAATGTCTGAAGGACTGCAGGTGCCATGGAGCAAAGGCTGTGTTATTTCTGTGCGCGTATTGCTGTTGGAGCGACGCCAGATCATCTGAGGATGGTTGGGCAGTTATAAATATAGAATGTGTGATGAATGTCTTTGCTTTTGGTTCTCAGATGCTGCAGGCGAACAGTACTTCCTCCACCTCAAGTTCCCGCGTCGCCAAATCGTCCTGTTCATCATCATCGTCCTCGTCCTCACAGAGGGTCCATCACATGACGTCATCCAGCGAAATGAAGGCGTCATCAATGAAGTCTGACCTTTCCGAACTGAAGTCCAGCATCTCTGAAATGAAGAATTTGTCGAGCCCAATGAATTTCAGTCGTCTTCGTAGTTCAATGGAACAGCTGGATCGTGATGACGGTGGTGGTGTCGGTTGTGTCAGTGGTGCTACAAGTCCGGAACCCCTGGTAACATTTCCCGACCCCGATACGCCGTCTCCTCCCCCCGTGACAAGTACCGTGTGTTTGACGAGTCCGAATCTGGTAGTGAATAACATGCCTCCGGGGGTGGGTCATAACTCTATCTCAACATCCACCGCGGCTAGTTCCTCGGAAACTGTTAAGTTTGAACAGAAGCGTGTGACGTCAGCGTCCAAGACCAAGGTTGTGACTGACGGATTCAGCTCTGAACAGGCGATGGCTAATTCGACAGAGATGAAGCGAGTTCAAACTGGTGAGATGAGTTACCAGGAACAGTGTGCTGCGGCAGCCGTTAGGGCAAGGCTGGAGATGGAGGGCATGTCGGCAGAGAAGTCCATGGCGCTGAAACAGGTGAGTGCGTGGAAGCGAGGTCCACAGACCTACCAGCCTGACTGGGAGCGAGTGTGGTACATTTCATCAGCCTCTTAAGGCGAAGGCCGTTGTAACGACTTGCATTAGTCTGCAGCCGTTTTACTGTACGTTTTTGCTATTCATTATTTACACGTTTTCCTATTATTGGAAGTGTGTTTTGAGCTATTGAAAGTGTCTTTGGAAAGGCACTATAACAATACAGGCAGTGTACGTATAACGTAACATCGAGGCGCGTTCGCGTAATATTTGGTGCCGTGCAAGAGCATGAGTATCACACATTCTGTGTGTCTGTAGCCTTAGTTATCCAGCATGCAAAGCGCATGCGCCGTATTATATTGTCATCTGTGGCCTGTCCGGCTCTACCATATTTTTCCACATTATCTCGTAAACGACAGGACTTTAGGAAAAACGTTATTGAACATAAAATGTGTGTTTTGATTTTTTGTACAACTCCTGTGTGAAATATTTCTCATTCTGAGGATAATTAAGCGAGGTATTATCATAAATGTACATACGTCTTCATGTAGAGTACCCGTCATTCTTGTCAGATTTTAATGAAAGCTGAATTTTCTCTACAGTTTTTCGAAAAATACTCAAATATAAAATTTAATAAGAATCCGTCCAGTGGGAACTGAGTTGTTCCATGCGGACAGACAGACAGACAGACACACGACGAACCAAATAGTCGCTTTTCGCAATTTTGTGAGTGCGCCTAAAAATTAGAAGGTTAACATTTATGGCTATTAAATGAAGATTTGAAATAAGGCGATCGTGGCTTATACTGCAGGCACTACAAGACAACTGTGTGATCAGACTGACAAGACACCGAGGAAGAAATATGTCAGGATAGCCTGTGTTACCGCTACTATAGCCTGCTCGCTGTTTAATGCAGAGTCTGACGTTTTGTACGGTGTTGGGTCTGCAAGAAAATATTCAAATTTGTATTTCAGATTTGTTTTGTAGAGTGTAGGAGCTGGGATAGCTCAGTCGGTATAGTGACTAGGCTACTGGCTGGACTGCTGAGCAAAGAGGGGAAAGAAATTTTTTTATTCACCGAAACGTCCACATCAGCTCTTAGATCTACCCGACCTCATATTCAATGGGTAAAAAGGACACTTTCTCCGGGGTAAATTGACCATTTATCTCCATCTAGTGTCGAGGTCAAGAATGAGTGGAACTTTGCCTTCACTCTCTCATATGCCGTCATGGCATGGTGCTTAATTAAGTACAGGAACAACACGCAGAATTCCGCATGCAGATGAGAGCTTGTAGTTACTGCTCCGTGTGCAGCTAGAAGTTCATTGAAACGGTTTTAAGAATTCAGCCGCTACGTCACAGAAGGCGCCACGTGTCCGTTACAAAGATCGCGCCACGACCAGCTGCAGTGTGCTTGAGGGACGTCTTGTGCTTTGTCAGTAAGCAAGATACCGCGCTTCCTTCACTTTCTCTTAGGGACTTTTACGTTTTCTTTTACGTGCTCATTCATTGAATGTTTGTCGGCTGTTTCGTTTTTAGGCGCGTTCGCAGCATTGCGAAAAGCGACTATTAGCTTCGTCGTGTCCGCCTGTCCGTCCGTCTGCCTCTTCGCATGGAACAACTCGCCTTCCACCGGACGGATTTTCATGAAATTTGATATTTGAAGCTTTTTCGAAAATCAGTCGAGAAAATTCAAGTTTCATTAAAATCTGACAAGAATAAATAGTACTTTACATGAAGACCTATGTACATTTATGACAGCATCTCGCTTAATTATTCTCAGAATGAGAAATGTTCCGGACAAAAGTTGTAGAGAAAATCAAAACACACATTTTATATTCAGTAACTTTTTCTTAAAATCGTGCCCTTAATGAGATAATGTGGAAAAATATTATAGAGCCAAACAGGACACGTATGACAATATAATATGGCGCATGCGCTTTGCATGCTGGATAACTAGGGACACACACACACACTCATAATATGTAATACTCATTGTTTTACCTTTCTTACAGCGTACATTTACCAGAAGGACGAGCGGGCACTGCCTGGGAACCTTCAGAACAGTACATTTTGTTTCTCCTGTAATGATGATGGATGATGATGATGATGATGATAATTAGTGTCATTACGTCCCACCTCCCCTTTTCTCTCTCTATCTCTCTCTTTCTTTGTCAGGCGTCAGAGGGTTTAGATCCAATTTGAGTTGCAGGCAGGAGACCGATTTTTACAAATGACTGGCACATTTGTGCAGTTTGCTGTCATGTCCGACAGGAATGTGTAACAGGTACACTGAGATAAACTTGTGCCGTGAGTAACGTAATCTAGGAGCGATAAGGTGCCACAAAAGCAGCACTTCTGCTGTACCATGACTTAACACATGCCATTATCACTTTGCAACAAAGACTCTGATTATTCCTGACGTTTGAACTAGTTCGCAGAAAGCTGTTTGCTGGGAACCTGCTCGCTGAGTCATTGTGCGTATACGTACGTGACATTTGTGTTTTGACGAACTGCCATTACGAGTATCGGCCCACATCAGCTATCCTAGTCCTCCTTTCGGAGGTTACTTGGTCAAGTGCATGTGTAGTGAGTGACCAGCCCACTGACTGCACAAGTTATACTCAAACCTGATGTGACTGCTAGAGCCATCTAGCAGGAGACTTGGGTGAGAAATGGCCGCTGAATTTTGCTTACGAAACATCTCTATTCGTGCCCGTAAGGTTCTTTTACATGCCGTAAATCTACTTTACTTCCCCTCCGGAGGAAGTTGTGCTACGGATTTTTATCACCCTTAAAAATCCATTGACCTCGGCCAGGATCGAACCCGCGAACCTTGGGGTCCAGTGGCGAGCACGCTAACCACTAGTCCACCGAGGGCGACCCCAACATTAGTAGGTCCTTTAAAATCCTTATCCTTTGGAGCCTGATCAAAATAATATATACAAATCCAACAAACATTCTTAAGGCCGTGCCATGACGCAGGCGGTTAGTCGTCGGCCTCTCATTGCGGAGGCCTGTGTTTGATCCCAGGTCAGTCCCTGTGGGGATTTGTTGTCGAGGAAGTGATACTGGCACAGTTTTTGCTCCGAGTACTTCAGATTTCCCCTGTCAGTATCATTCCACCAATGCTCCATACTCATTCATCCATTTACCACCAACGCTGTACAATGTTTCTCTGCCAGTACTTCAGTTTTCCCCTGTCGGTATCTTTCCACCAATGCTCCATACTCGTTCTTCCATCACCGACACTACGTAATCTTAGCAGTTGATACCGTCGCTAGGTGGTGTGCAGAAAAAAGTTATTGGCCATTACAATGGCGAAAAGTTTAAGGCTGTTACGACGATATTCGCTGTTGTTATGATCATACGAAACTTACAAATGAAGCTCTCTGTGCCTTCAGAGGTTAGCTGTGGCTGAGAAGTAAATTTCCTAGACGCCATGCGAGGTCATTCCTTACAGCTTACCTATGCTTCTTGGTATCTCCAGACGAGAGAGACTTCCCTTCAGATTTCCAGAACAACGTAACTTTCTGATGTCCCTCACGGCGTGAAAAATGTGACTAGGCCTTTGTGAGTACGACAGAGAATTTTTACTGGACTGCATGAACGAAACGACTTTCAACTTTCAGCTTCTCACGAAGTCGAAGATTACAAGGAGTCAATCAATATGATGAGCAACATCAAGAATGGCGTGCTGTTGTTGATGTCATCGTCATCCTCATCATCATCATCATCATCATCACCACCACATAGTCTGTCTTACGACACGTCCATAGTTTCTTCCAAGGCGAGCTCTCACGCGAGTGCAATCAAGTCCTTCCTCTTTCAATTTCCAGTATCTTCTCCTTTCTTTAAGGTCATCCAGTAGATTCTTACGTCTTTTTCCTCGTCTTCCCGTCACTTCTGTCCTTCTATCTTTCCTTCAACAACGTGTTTCAGAAGGCAGTTCTTACGCAAGATGTGACCAATGCATTTAGCCTTCCTTCTTTTTATTGTATGTACGATATTCCTCTCTTGTTTTGGCTTTATGTGGTACTTCTTCATTTCATTTCTCACGCGATCAGTCCAACTGATCTTGTCATTTTTTCCAGCACCACGTTTCAAAACTTTCCAGTATTTGTGATCTACTTTCCGAAGTCAGGGAGTATATACAGGAATACACAAAAGAATGGTGCGGTTTTAATAGTGTTCACTATTAAAACCGCACCATTCTTTTGTGTATGCCCTGTATTTATATATATATATATATATATATAATAACAGTGTATAAAACAACACCCGAAATGGTTGTAATTGAAATTTTACACCATGTAGTAGCAGTGAGATGTAAACTGTTTCTTATATGACTGATGTAGAGATACAGTGACATGGAACTCAAATGTCTCGGAGTTGGCCTGCGTGTATGTCGATGGTTAGCACGGTACTACACAATTACTTGGTGTATATACTCTCGAAACATGTTGCAGTCTATTATTTAATATAAATAATAGTAGTAAGCATACTGTGCATTTTGGTGGTTGTTAGAAAATATTATTTATTAATGCACGAAATGAATAATATAAAATTCCAGCGTCTTTTCGTTTCCTTAAGGTCATCCAGTAGCTGCTTACGTCTTCTTCCTCGTCTTCCCGCCCATTCTATATTTTATTCACTAACGTGTTTTAGAAGGCAAGATGTGACCAATCCAGTTAGCCTTCCATCTTGTTAATGATGATATGGTGATGATTGTAGTATGTAGATATGTAGTGTGGGTCGGCAAAGTGTGTCGCCGTGCAAAGCTTGAGATGTGCGTGACGTTGCATTGATATGGTAATGTACAGCGTTGTGCTTGTATGTATGAAATGTGACAGACCGTCTGACCAGTTGCATACAGAGCGGTTCGGTTGATTGACGGTTGCGGCAGCGTGTGATAACTAAAGTACTGTTAATAGCACGCCTTGTATTGCAGTCAACTGTGTTGTTGCCGATCCCAGAGGCCGTGCGGTCTAAGGCGTGGGCTTGCAACCGCTCGCTTGCTGGGATTGTGGGTTCGAATCCCCGGGGGCATGGATTGTCTGTCTCTTGTGAGTGTTGTGTGTTGTCAGGTAGAGGTCTCTGCGTCGGGCTGGTCCCATCGTCCAGAGAAGTCCTACCGAGTGTGGTGTGTCCGAGTGTGTGATCGTGAAGCCTCGAAAAATGAGGCGGCCTAGGCCTCCAAGGGGCTGTTGCGACACTGAAAAAAAAAGTGCTGTTTGGTTTTGGAGACTAAAAGGACGGAGGAACTGACTGCAGACTGGAGGAAACTGCGTTACGAGGAGCTTCATAATTTGTGCTGTTCACCACATATGATTAGAATGATCAAATAATGTGAGCGTTCAGAAATGCATACAAAATTTTTCGTCTGAAAATGTGATATGAAGAAACCACTTACAGAACTAAGACAGAGACGTAACACAAGTATTAAGATAAACGCTAAAGAAATATGGTGCGAGGGTCTGGGCTGATTTTGTCTCAGCATATGGTCCACTGGCTGGGTTTTTTCCCCCAATGGCTCGACAGCCCCATGGGGGCCTATGCCACCTCATTTTTCGAGGCTTCACGATCACACTTTTAGACACACCACACTCGGTAGGACTCCTCTGGACGAGTGACGAGCTCGTCGCAGAGACCTCTACCTGACAACACACAACACTCACAACAGACAGACATCCATGCCCCCGGCGGGATTCGAACCCACAATCCCAGTAAGCGAGCGGCCGTAGACCCACGCCTTAGACCGCACGGCCACTGGGACCGGCCACTGGCTGGTTACCGGTTAAAAGAAAAATGGAGAGGGGGATTTATTGAGCAGTTGAATGACTATCAGCTTCTGTAGGACTTCGTTTAGTGTAATTATTTGTGTATTATCATGTCATTCAACCTCCAAATTACAGGAGCACTTGCGGGAATTGGTTCTGTTAAAGGGAAGGTAGACGTAATGAGTAGGAAAGATTAGCGTGCGTCAGTTCAGGGCGTTAACTGGAATATGTTGCTGAAACTTGCCACTGTGTACAACTTGTGTAATGGGTACATTTTATCTCCTTATCCAAGTATATTATTAACGCGATGTGGCACAAAGATACCCCTCCCACAAATAATTCTCGACTCCATGACTATTTTCCGTGGGGTGGGGTGGGGGGGGTGACATGGTGGTATAAAAGTGCGTATTTGTTCGCGCCCCTTTCTGACTTCCAAAATTTGTGCTATATTGGTTTCAAAATGCTGATTTGTGTTGGTGAGATTTGAGGTTGTCACGGAGATCACAATGTAGACCACCGTCCTCTGGAATGTTAGACCGTATAGTCTACTCCGAAACGTCGGTACATATCTACCAGAGTACACGGTGTTATCCCAGAAGACGGCTACCTTCTAATTAATCTCATTACAGTTATTCGAAACTGTCTGTCCCTTCAGTTTCAAGTGGCATTGGGATCAGGTAGTCAGTGTCAGGCCTGTACACGGGGAAGGCCCAGAGAACTTGAAATACCGGAGCAGTGATTCTTCCGCACGCGACAATGTGCACGGGTGAGTCGGAGACGACATTGCAAAGATTGAGAAGGCTTGTTTGTTATCAGCATGTGTTGGACACTACTGTTCTCCGATATTCGATAACGGGATTCAGAACATTGTGATTGACAAGGTTTTATCTTCTCAGTGTTGCCAGTCGAAAGGAAAAAATGTGCGCCAACACAACTTTTTATTCTTGCTTGCCAGTTACGTGAACGAGGTAACTGGTAACTGGTCACGTGGTGTCTCCAAATATAGGCCTGTTACGTGAACGAGGTAACTGGTAACTGGTCACATGGTGCCTCCAAATATAGGCCTGTTACGTGAACGAGATAACTCGTAACTGGTCACATGGTGCCTCCAAATATAGGCCTATTTTAAACTAGAGAAACACAATCCAAACCGGAAGTCGAAAAATGAAAGGGGGTTACAAAAACTACCCATTAAGTTGCCTCAATGGTAGAGAAATTGGGGGTGGGGAAAGGTAGCGAGAGACAGAGAATTTCTTGTAGGGAAACGATAGAAATTTACGGCTCAGATGGTTCCTGGACAGTGCCCGCTCGTCCATCTGGTAAAGATAGGTTGGAAGCAAGGATAAGTGGTGGGCAGTGGGCTGTTTTGATTGCAAATCAGAGGAACGAATTACTGTATTAGGGAGGGCTGCATAGGGAAGGATTTTGGTGTTAACTTTAGGATCATGTGAAGCGTGCGCAGGATACCAGCTGAGCATTTGCTGTAGAACCAACAGCGTTGTTCGTGCGCAGGACCTTCCGGGTGCAGTTTTACCACAAAAATATAAAAAAAAATCCAGTTCCTACCTCACTGACAACACAGTCTGCCGCTATTAGAAAGACCATCTGGTTATTGCTAGGTGAAATAATCACTGTTTACCTGAGAAGCATGTAAAACAGATAAATACACCGTGGGGAAAATCCAGAGTTTGTTTTAATGCTAAAGCATGTGGTACGTATGTGTGTGTTTTAGAGGATTAAGCCTTTGTTGTGTTTTTAAGAGACCTGCGGTCACAAGGCGAACACACATCTTTGTACTGTAATTTTAACGAGGTGCATCAGGTGGCCTCCATTTCCAGGCATACTCACTCTGACGGAACGTAAAATCCGGTGGTTCGCATTTATGCGCGGTTTCCCGCTAATGACTGCGTGGGCGAGGTAATGCTGGGCAATAAATCTGGGCCAAGGTGAAGTTTAAACGAAACACGTCACGTTAGCGTCTCTAGTCACTGGATTAATCGATAGTGAAAGACGTCACGTTCTCGGGAGTTTCGATTACTGGGCGTCGCGGTGCCGCTAGTGTCGTCCGGGAGTCCAACTTGACCGCGCCTATAGTACTTGAAAATCCGTCCATATCAGATCGGTGGCTGAAATAATTAGTTCGACTTTCTGTGCTGCAAACAGACAAGGTATAACACAACATTTCTTTTGAATTGCTGCGCGTTGTTTGTTATCGACTTTGACCTCGATTTTTATGTCCCTTCGACGAATCAGTGAATACGTTCGTTGTGCTGTGACCTCAGCTGGGCTTGTCATCTGATACGAACTCTGAACCCACTCAAATTAAGCGTGAAGACGATTTTATCTCATTCAAGTTATGAAGAGACCGCCAGTAGTGCTTAAATTACTGTGATTTCCTAAAACTGTGTCGTAACAGAACAAGCAGGGGTTAATGCTAACTTTATAAATGTATACTTTTCGAAAAAAAAATACTCGTTTTATTTGCATTTACCGATCTCCCAGCAGATCTGGTGACGGTGTCTTAAAAGTGTGCTGTTGTTGAGGCACTTCCGGTCGTCCTCGTCCTAGTTATGATTTTGTGACATCACTAAAAGAAGTATTTGGCCAAGTCTGTCGGATTGTCAGTTTCGGATGGGTCATTTCCTCGTAAAGGTGACATCCGAACTCTTCAAAGGAGCAGGCAGAATTAGAAGCCGTATTGTGCGTAAGAACCTGCTGGATCGATGTTGTTCCAGAACTTGGTACAAGGTATATCGGAATTGGTGTTGTGGTTGTGCATTGCTCATAAAACTGATTGTCACTTATTAGTTGCTGTTGGACATGGGGTTAGGTTACACTTACTTTAAAGGAAGAACACAATCAGAAAGTGTTTGAGGGTTAATTTAATTTATTTATAATTCCTAGTGCTTACTGTATGCACGTTTCCTGTCTTGTACTGTAACAGCCAGTCACTAATTTGTTGACTCTGGTGGGTTTGCAGTTGCGCACTAATGAAGGTGCTCTAAGTAGCCGTAACAGTTTATCGACAAAAATTGTATGTAATAAAAGGTTGTTATGTAGCCTACAACATCAAGGCAGATGCAGAGACCCCAAACGTAAACCACCATTGCCCGTGGATTTAGCGTTCATCGGACTATAATGTAAAGTAGATGCTGTTTTGTGTTGGAGAAAGTGAAAATATAACGTAGATAGATTTGGCACGTATGTGTGCAGGGCATTTGGCATGGTCACCTGACATTGGACATCGGCCCAGCAATGTCAAAGCTTAATTCCGCTTGGGGGCGGGGGAAATTAGATTTCGTGTCCCATTGATTTGTACCTCGTGGCAGTTAATACTCCTCCCAGCTGCTGGTTCCGCCTTAATGTGCCTTTGAAGGATTCTGTTCTGTGTTATTAAATAGCAGGGCTAAAGGGATGGGCAGATGGCCAAGTTAGGGATAAAGCAACAGCACTAGTGCAATCTTTCACGGTAAATATAACTTCGTCCACCATATTGTACGGAGCAGACATACAAAGATGTCCGGACAAGGCGTACCTTGGCCAGTGCGTAGAGGTCTGTATCGTAATACCATCTGGTGGGAAAAAGGAAGAATTAAAACCAAACGACACCGGGATTTGTTGGTGAGTCAGAATGTTATGGACATTTACGAGTAAAACAAGACTTCACTTTCGGGAAAAGAGAATCCGAAATGCGGGCCCAGGACAGCTCGTTTTCCTGTCTTTTGAATTTAGATCACCAATTCCCTCCGTGCATCCCGAAGGGTCTTTGTTGAGAAGTTTATAGTTTCTCGTTTACTTCGCAACTTACATGGAACCAGAATGTTCATTTCATGTTCACAATTCCCCCCACCCCCCTCCCGGACCTTATTTTGAATTAATATTGCTATGTGTCTGTCATGTTACCGTGACTAAGCAAGAATCCATTGACAGCTACTAATAGTTGAGGAAAACAGGTCATAAATGTGTTAATTGGTGAGATGTGATCAGTGGCGTAAACCTGCTTGTTGTTCATTCTTCAGGAACAGAGATCTCTGAAGGCAGGGGAAATAACACAGCAGGAAAGCCAGAACATGTCTGCGTCCAGTATGAAGCTACAGACAGAGACATTCACGGCCGAAAAGGTAAATTCTAGAGGCATTTGTGACAATCCTTTATTTGAGTACTTCATATGTAGAAGATTTTGCCTTCTGTAAGTCATACATTTGTAACACATCACATATATTTAATCTATATTTCACTTCTGATGGGTTTGTTAACCCCCTTATATATAGCCATGTTTCCAATCTACCACCAGTGAATGAGATTTAAGATTTTCATAGCACTGAATATTTGTGTCACCCTCATCTGGGATGTGATGCTTCAGTTTGGTAGATACCAGTGTTTCAGAGGAAACAGCTATATCTGTCTTCCTCTGGGTTCAGCCTTGAAAGTGGAGGCATGAGGTTCCTCAGAAATGTTGCCACCTATCTACCGAGCTACATGGCATCACATTCCAGAAGACTAATTTGTTCACCACTGTCAGAATGTGTAATTTCACACCATTAATGAAACAGCTATAAGACATATGAATAAACTTAATAATTGTACCAGTTGGTGTAAATAGTGTGTGATTTGGGATGGTGAGTCCCTGAAGATGAACCCAAATTGAGGGTTCGAAACATGTAGGACAGTGAAATTACACAATTCATGTGATTAAATTGTACATTTGTTGGACTGTAAATAAAGACATATGAATGTTAACTTTTCTGTCTTGAAACACAGAAAGCAATAGCAGCTCAACAACAGCGGCAGACTGTGACTTCAACAGGCATCTTCAATCATGAGAAACACGTGGCAGCTTCTACCCAGTCCAATATCACCATCACAGCTAAGGGCATGTGCACAAAGTCATCGACAGTATCAGCAGCCTCACAGGTACGTAGACATGTATTAGTTACAAGGAATAAGTTAATATTTGTGACTTACATAGGTCACGTGTATAACCGTATCAGGCCACTGGGGCTGGGGTAGCCCAGTCTCAGTATAGTGACTAGGCTGGAGGCTGGGCTACTGGAGAATCGGTGTAGAATTCTGATTAGGGAGCTGAAACATCTCTGTTCACTAGTACTCAGACCAGCTGAGAGGTCCATTCAGCATCCTTGCCCAGTGGGTACAGGCATGAAGCAGTGGGGGTTACTTTGATCTAGTCTGAAGATAAAAATGTGTATGGTTATACTCCACAGTCATAGGTCATCATGACATGCTGCTTAACTAAGCATAGGCACATAACTTTACCTTTATCCTTATCAGACCTTTTAGCTTCAGGCACATCCATCCTCGACATTCCTGAAGCTTCCATTTATATAAAATTAAGTGACAGTATGTGACTGTGAATGATTGCCTGCATGAATTTTAACTTTTCATTCTTGTTTCAGATGAGTCAGCTGATGAATGGGGCAATCAAATCATCTGAGGATGATTTACTCAACCAGAGTTTGGAAGATTTGGAACGACTTTCGGCAAAGTCCAACGTGCATGAGGTGGAGTGTGCCATTCACAAATACTCAATGTGCTTAGACACATTCATAAATACCTTGAAACGTAGTGGCAATGGATCTGATCCGCAATCAACCAAAGCCCCTCAAATACTGAACCGTATCAATGAAATGATGCGCAAGGCCTGGGCTGTTCCGACACATGGTCATACATTAGGTTATTCCTTGTGCAACGCCCTTCGCACGTGTGGTGGACTTGATCTCCTGATGACCAATTGTGTTCATGATGATCGGGAGCTCCAGTTCTCGAGTGCTCGGCTTTTAGAACAGTGTCTTACTACTGAGAATCGTGCACATGTTGTTAAGAATGGGCTGGACACAGTTGTGAAAGTAGCGTGCTTTTGTACGAAGCATGCTAACTCAGTAGATCATTCACGCACAGGCACTGGGATACTGGAACATCTGTTCAAGCACAGTGAAGGGACATGTAGTGATGTGGTACGTTTAGGTGGTCTGGACTCTGTGTTATTTGAGTGCAGAAAGAATGATGTGGAGACGCTCCGGCATTGTGCTGGTGCCCTCGCTAATCTGTCTCTGTATGGAGGGGCAGAGAACCAAGAAGCAATGATCAAACGGAAGGTTCCAATGTGGCTGTTCCCACTGGCATTCCATGATGATGATAACATCAAGTATTATGCCTGCCTCGCAATTGCTGTGCTGGTGGCCAACAAAGAGATTGAGGCAGCTGTACTGAAGTCTGGAACATTGGATCTGGTGGAGCCTTTTGTTACCTCACACAATCCATCCGACTTTGCAAAATCCAACTTGGCACATGCACACGGACAGAGCAAGAACTGGTTACAGAGGCTTGTGCCAGTTTTGAGTTCAAAGAGAGAGGAAGCGCGTAACCTTGCGGCATTCCACTTCTGCATGGAAGCGGGAATCAAGAAACAGCAGGGAAAAACTGAAATCTTTAGTGAAATTGGAGCCATTGAACCTCTGAAGAAAGTGGCTAGCTGTCCCAATGCAGTTGCCTCCAGATATGCAGCGCAGGCCCTGCGACTTATTGGAGAGGAGGTGCCACACAAACTGAGTCAGCAGGTACCACTGTGGTCCTCTGAAGATGTTCGAGAATGGGTCAAGCAGGTATGAGTCATACAAATACAAAACTTGCTCTAAATAAGCAATTACTGTATTTCATGAAAGTATAAGGTTAATTACAATTATGTTCCCTTCCATAGATTGGTTTTGCTGAATACGCCGGTAACTTTGTGGACAGTCGTGTTGATGGCGACCTTTTGCTTCAGCTTACTGAGGAAAATCTGAAAGATGACATTGGTATTACAAATGGAATTCGCCGACGAAGGTAACTTTATACCTATAGCTTGCAAGGTATCGTTTCACTGAATGTACGTGTGTTTACAGGCTGTTATTCTGATTCAAAGTTAGTTGTTAATTGTTCCTCTGACTTTGTGCAGTTTACTTTTGGTGCAAAAGCTCTATCCTTTTTCACTTCCAGTTTACCAGGGAACTGCAGAACCTGAAGAAAATGGCTGATTACAGCAGTCGTGACACCGGCAACTTGAACACTTTCCTGCAGGGTATTGGTGCAGAATTCTCTATTTACACATACTCCATGCTGAATGCTGGGGTAGATAAGGACTCCATCCGAAATCTCTCTGAAGATCAGCTGACACATGAGTGTGGGATTTCCAATAGCATTCATCGAATCAGAATACTAGATTCCATAAAAAGTATGTGTATAAGACGTCATGTGAGGTGTGTGTATACAGCACCTGTAACAAACAAATCAGACTCATTAACATTGTGTACCTTATTTCAGATTTGGAGAATGGGCTTTCAAATTCTTGTCAGGAGAGCATGGATAAATCTCTGGATGTGTTTGTCAGCTACAGAAGATCAAATGGGTCACAACTAGCAAGGTATATTAATGCACCTGAGTCTGCCTCTACAAGCAAGCAGCAATCCCATTACAGGCCTTGAC
The DNA here is from genome assembly GCA_021186555.1 of Reticulitermes speratus. Lineage (NCBI taxonomy): Eukaryota > Metazoa > Arthropoda > Insecta > Blattodea > Rhinotermitidae > Reticulitermes > Reticulitermes speratus. The sequence goes on along the minus strand of JAJKFL010000002.1, from coordinate 40,736,618 downwards.
AGGCCCTTAGGGATCCAGGAGGTGGAGGCTCCCAGATTTTTTAGACAATCGGCACATGAAGGTGGCAATGTTGTCAGCCCCACGCACCGGCCGCCTTTACCCCCCAGGAAAGATTCCTGGTACTCATTTCTGTTAGAGGCTGAGTCGACCCCAGGGCCATAGTGCGACCAGAACGATTATGCCAATGAAAAATTCCAGTGACACCATCGGGAATCGAACCCGCGACATTCCGGTTTGTAGCGCAGTGCCTCAGCTAACTGCGCCACCGTGTGCCCCTCCTGCCTCTACAAGCTAATAGGAAAATCTCTGCTTTTTGTGAAAGCTGAACGTTCATTATGATTATCACAGGACTCTAAATCTGAACCAGATGAATCCAGCCCATATCCTCGCACCTCTTTTCTTTGAGATCCATCTTAGTGTCATCTTTGTTACATCTAGATCTCTCAGGCAGTCTCTTTGGGCTTCCAACTAAAATGTAGGTTGTATTTCTCATCCCTTCCTTGTGTCGTACATTCCCCATTGAGCTCATCCCACCTTGATTTTATGGCCCTAAAATTTTCGGTAAAGTGATACTGATTAGCTGGAAGAATTCAACAGGTAAAGATTTCTGTGATGATTAGAGAACTTGTAATGTGCATGTCGATGTGTAGTGCTCTACAAGTATTACAGATTGCTTTTTTTCATTATGAATTCAAGATGCATGTTCTTCACGTGGAATATTATTGCTCTCCTTGTCATTATTGCAGTATACAGTGTTTGCTGCATAAGAAGTTTGCAAGGGACCATGAAGGGAAACTTCATAAAAGGGAAATGTAAAAAATAAGTTTCATTTCTTGGATCCACTTCTGTATTTTGATCCCAAGCAATTACTTCATAATATTTCAGTTACAAAGCTCAAAATGTATGTTATCAGGGCAGCTTGGATGTAGGGGTACTCTACTGCTAAATAAAAATTCATAAAATACAGATCATTATAGATAACCTAAAAATACCAAGTCCAAAGTAATTTGTTGGGACGTGTGTATTTTCTTCATTTACATAATTTTCTCACTGTACAGGTCGTGAATGCTCACTCAGTCACCACATATTATCCTTTACTGCAACAAAATCTTCAAAACTACACTTGAATTTCAAATCTTGCTGCAGTACCTATATGATACACTTCAGCTAGCAAGAAAATAAAAACTGTGGAACAGGAAATAAACAGTTGAAAGGCCGCACAAAAGTGATGAAGAGATTGGCAGTCAGTTATGACTGTGGTACAGGTTAACCATTGATAAATGAATAATGATTATAAAGGCTTTTAAGCATGTTCGGTGGGAAATTTTTGTATAATAATCTGAAGAAAATGAACTTTTAAGCAGGAAGACTTCTTACATGAAAACTTTATATAGTGGAAAAATTCAACATTATTGTAATGGGAGTCATGGTGGGAGTTCAAAAATGTTGCTTCTTACACAGAAAAATGTTGCATCCGGGAGCTTATGTGGCAAACACTGCATGGCAGTTAAAACTGTAAAGAGGGAATAAGACACAAATTATGAATTTAAAGTTTGCTCATGTATTTAAAACAAAAATGCTAGGAAGGAATATTTGAATCACATCCAAAAAAAAAAAAAACGAGAACAATTGCATGTCACTTTTAACAGCCATGGCTGCAATACATATTGGCAAAAGTACAGAGCAAGGTTCCTAATGTCTTTGGGTATTGTGTGGCAGATCCATTTGATGTGTGTGTGTATTCACTTGCTTGCTCATACACATATGTGCACACATGTAAATTATTTTCTATTAGAAGGTTGTTTTCTCCTCACAGTCTGCTGAAGGTTCATCTGCACCTGCGGACATTCTCGGTGTTCATCGATGTGGAGAGGCTGGAAGCTGGCAAATTTGACAACAATCTGCTGCAAAGCATTAGACAGGCACGGCACTTCCTCCTTGTGCTTACTCCCAGTGCTTTAGATCGTTGCATTGGCGATGTGGAGTGCAAAGACTGGGTTCACAGGGTAAGTATTCAAGCTCCAGATACATGTTAACCTTTTAAACCACAGAGGTACGACCTTCTTTAATGTGCAGAAGGCCTGCATTTTTCCTGCACAGTATATTTATGTGTTTCACATGATTCTCACAACAATCGGTCACTGGTTGGTCTTTGTAGTTGTGACTGTGAGTCACAACTGTGTTTTTATTAATTAATTGTATAATATACTGCAGCATGTTTTGGCTTTTTTTTTAAAAAAAAAAAACCATCAGGCAATGTAAAATACTTAAAGAAGAATTACCAGATACAACACAGTAAATGTATTTAGTCTGACATATGTACACTTTATTCACATTAATTGTGTAACACGGTCCTAAATGTTTCGAGCCTCAATTCTGGCTCATCTTCAGGGACTCAGTATTGTATATTACACATTTTACATCAATTAGTACAATTTTAACAATTGTATTAAAGTGTACAAGCTCAGGATAGGGACAGGTGGCGGGCTCTTGTGAGTGCGGTAATGAACCTTCGGGTTCCATAAAACGCGGGGAATTTCTTGACTAGCTGACGACCTGTTAGCTTCTCAAGAAGGACTCTGCTCCATGGAGTTAGTTTAGTTTAGTTTAGTTAGTTAAAGTGTACATTTGTCAGACTATAAATATATAAAGAAAATGTATGGAATGAATAATATTAACACAGTAAATGTTTCATTTTCGTGTAGTTGAGGTCTCAGCTTTACAGTATTGTATGTGTCGTAAAAGCCAAAACCAAATATAAGCATGGAATACTCTTCCCTTTCATGTTGGAAGTACTAGATAATGCTTTAATATATTTCAATATATTTTCCCCTTTTTGCTTTTATTTGGTTTTGACTCGTACAAAATACTGGAAAGCTGAGATCTGAACTACATTAAAATGAAACATTTTATTGTGTTGTACGTGATAATCTTTCCTTAAGTATCTTACAGTGCCTGATGATGACATTTTAAAAAATCCTAAACATGTTGCGGTATAATATACAGTAAATTAATGTCATAGTTGTGATTGTTTTTATTTCTCCATTGTCATTTACACATCACAACGGGATGTCCGACATACAGTTGAGACTGTGAGTGTTTGCTGTGAGGTAGGAACAATTTTTTAATGTAATTTAGATGCACTTTAGGCTTCAGAGAGTACAAATAGAAGCTCAGAATCATAACTGTAGTAGTTTATTTCTGCTGAATTAAGTTTGCTAAATTTCTTGAATACAGGAAATTGTAGCCGCACTGCAGTCAAACTGCAACATCATTCCCATCATAGACAATTTCCAGTGGCCAGAGCCAGAGGAACTTCCTGAAGATATGCGCGCAGTTTGTCACTTCAACGGTGTCAGGTATACCACAAACATTTCCAGTTGTTCCACATTCTTGGTGGCCTATTTTAGTCTTGACCCACTAAATTGTTGCAAGTATGCACACATCTAAGGAATGTGTAACAGCATGGTACTTGTATCTCCTTGTGCAAAATGCCTAGTTTAGTCTAATTCTGGCCCTCTAACAGACACAGCAGGCATGTGCAACCAAGTACCATAGTCAGGGCCAGACTAGCTGGGCAGCTGCCCGGGGTGCTAAGATGTCACTGGAATAATCACAGATATGGGGCTAGTAAACTCAGGTTTCCACACACAAAAGAATTTATCTGAAAATTATCTGCAGTTTGGGGCGCTACATATTTTGGGCTTGCCCTGACCATAGTATTTTATGTCATTGTGTATACTGAGGCCACACCAAGAAGTCCCATGGATGGTGGGGATGACAGTACTTGAGGCTTCCTTCAATCTGTCTAGCTGTTGTGATCCCATTCTGCCGCCTCCCTCTGGCCTTGTCAGTCAGCTGAAACACTTGTCCTAGTGAAAGTTATTGATACCAATGGTTATGTGACCAGAAGGGCTAGACTGGGAGGGCAATGTGGAAGGGGTTGATCAAAGAGGTATATTTTTCAGCATTAGTATAGCAGTATTAGCCGATCCGAGTGGCCGTGCGGTCTAAGGCATGGGTCAGGCCGCTCGCTTACTAGGATCGTGGGTTCGAATCCCACCGGGGGCATGGATGTCTGTCTGTTGTTGTTGTGTGTTGTCAGGTAGAGGTCTCTCGACGGAGCTGGTCCCTCGTCCAGAGGAGTCCTACCGAGTGTGGTGTGTCTAAAAAGTGTGATCGTGAAGCCTCGAAAAATGAGGCGGCCTAGGCCCCCAAGGGGCTGTCGAGCCATTGAAAAAAAAAAAAAACAGTATTAAGTGCTAAATATGAGCACTGAAAGGCTTTCCTGACAGACATTCAGTGACTCCTGTTTGAGAAGTTGTATTAAGTATTTTAAAAAATAAATTATCTGAAAGCAATGTGTTAGTTATCAGTCACCACTGTTGTCATTAAGCGATGTTACGCACTTCTGCAGGTCACCACTTTCATTTCACATTAAATGTATGTTACAGATGGATCCACGACTACCAGGATGCTTGTGTGGACAAGCTGGAAAGGTTCATGCGTGGGGAAGTGAACGTGCGTTCAGATGGCCCAACAGGACGTGTAACACTGAACAAGGGTGATGCAACACCTGGAACCCCATCTGGCAATACTCTGGGTCGCCAACCACCTAATTATCAACGTATGCACAGCAATGAGAGTGGGAAGGGTAGTGACAAGGACGTGAATGGTAATTCGGGAGGGGGGAGGGACTGACTAGATGGCCCCGCCTCCTCAGCCAAACACTCCAGGTCAGTCAGTGAGTGTGTGAAAATGTAGTGCCTCTGCTGTGCTACTGCTAACTGCTGCATGAATGTGAAGAGGGAATGGTAACAAGCTAACATGAACACACAGCTGTAACTAACACGGAATTGTAGAAGATATAATGACATTTGCATTGAAAATGTATACACACATACGTTTGGATATGTGTTCAGAGCATCTAAGCTTCTCAAGACAGCTTCAGGAAGTATATAGTTTGCCTTTTAACAGTTCCTTCATTGCCACTGATGCCTTCAGAAGAGACAGTAGTTCACCAAAAATGTCAATTGGGACCCAGTTTCTTACACTGCTCATGTTATCTCCAGTATCTTGCATGGCTGTATGACCTAACAGACCTGTGATCAACTGCTGAAGCTTTACTAACTTCCTGTGCTGTGACAGTTTTGTGTAAATAAGTACCAGCTTCTAAGGTGTAAAGCTTATGGCCTTACACAAACACAAGCTGCTAGAAAAATATGCCTTGATGTTGATAAAAGTTTTAAATTGTATCTGCCGAATACAGAATCTGGGTAACAAGTAGTATAATGGCAGTGCTTAGTACAGTGTTGGGATGCATACATCCCCTTTAAGAAAAACATGGCTGATGTTGAACTATGACTCCTGCAGGCTGCGAAAGTCTTCCAGTCCATCCCGTCCGTGGCTAATGGGAAATGCAGGCCATGTTCTGCACAGTTCTAATCGGCGTCCACCCACTAGCCCACAAAATCGGGTCCGTTCTTTGGCTCGGTACCCTGTCAATCCCAGTCCAGCAGTTCGTACCCGTCGCAGCTCTGGTGTGCCTCCAGCTCAGCACTTAGCTAACCGACAACTCTCCACAAGATCCCGTAGCCTTGACGGTCTGCTGGATGAATCAAACCCGGAACCACCGTGCCAGACTGAGACGGAGAAACAGTTGCTGAGAGAGTGTGAACAGTATTTAAGTGCCCAAGAATTAGACTCTACTGCAGAACAAAGAGACAGTGATGTCCCTGTAAAAGAGGCTCAAAGCTGCCATACCAATTTGGACTCAGACACAGTGTCAACAAGTTCAAGTGGAGGGGCAAGGGCAGGTATCAGCCAGGGCTCACTTCTTTCACTCCCACTGCCTAGTGCAGGTGAACGGAAACGTAAGCGCAACTTCATGGATAGATGTGTCAATAAAGTTAGATCCCTCATAAGGAAGTGAAAGCAACACCCAAGGTTGTAACAGTACATTCTTCTGGGATGTGATGTTGGACACCAACATTTCAGAGGCATCTGCAGCCTCCATTTTTTTTATCAGGTTCCTCCAAAATGTTGGTACTTGGTTGCCAAACTACACAGCACCACAGCTCAGAAGATTGCAACTGCATACTTAACATTATGAGAATGTCAAATCTCATATTTTAAAGACCTGTTCTTAAATTGGAGCCACAATTGGCACCTAAGTAGGACAATTTTGATAAAGAAATTAATTTTTAAGTTCAGTAACAAAAGTGTGACTTCAAGACTTAAATGACAAGTATGAATGTATGAAGTGCTTTAGCAGAGATGTGGGACTGCAGCTGTTAATGATGTATGATATCACCACAAATGCATAGTATTTTTGTATGTAAAGAGATGTTTTCAGAAAGTATGAGTGTTAAGTATACGTTTTAAAACATAATCGTTAAAACTGTAAAATAACCAAAACCTTTATTTTTCACTTATATTCTTACTGATGTATTTTACCAAAGGTAATTTTAAATGTTGACTGTTAAATCTCTGTTTCCAATGATATATTTATTTCATACCATTAAATATGATTCACAGCCCAGCGTTAGTGATGGACACGATAAAAACAATAAATGCAGCATTCAGTAACATACAATAAATATTTCATTTTAATTTCACATTCTTGTCTCTATACACAAACTTTTAAAATTTATATACACATCAACAAAATATAAATATTTACAGGCACAAAAAAAAAAAAAAAAAAAACTTACATATTGTACCCATGGTTTCAATATAATCTGGCATCTGGTACAGTGTTGCTCAAAATATTTTTCCCTTTAGTTTTGATTTGTCCTCCTCATCCCGGGTCCTTTCCATTTTTTCCAGTTGTTTGAACTCTTTCTGGATAGTAGCCAGCAGTGAATGGTCAAGCTGCATTACTCTTTTGAAGTCCTCGCGTGCCTGTTGAGGATTCCATGCTCCCACATGTGCCTTTGCTCTCCTGAACAGAGCCTTTACATTGTCTGGGGAAGAAACATTGACACTGCTGGTGCTAGTTGTTTCATTACAAAAGACTGAAAATGCTACCAATTTTACACATAACTTAGATATATACCATAGAAGATAAAGGGAAAAGGTAAAGCTCACCCTAGAAACAGGCCATGAAGGCCCAGAGTAGGAGTAGAGGTACAGCTCTACTGTTTCTTTAACCACAGCACTAGATGGGGTTAGGTGGTCAACTCCACATCCCAGCCACTTTACTCCCCCCCCCCACCAGAGAAGGAGACCCGGTACCCATTGTATAGGAGGCTGGGTGGGCCCCAGGGCCAGTCTGGACGGGTGTGGAAAATCTCACCCCCACCAGGATTTGATCCCTGGTCTGTCCAGCCCGTAGCGAGTTCGCCATACCAACTATGCTATCCAGGCCCACACCTTACAAGATAAATGAATAAATAAAATTAGATGGTTCTGAACATAAAACTGAGGGGAAGTCCACAGAAGGAAGGAATAACATGGGGGGGGGGGGGGGGACCATTGAGGAGCTTTACAAATTAATTTTCTGGTACTGGAGCCTGATTATGCCAACCATGCTCTTCTGTTGGTTCCTATCTAGTACCCTGGTCACTGAGCCCTTGTTCCCCGCTATATGATACATGTATTTTGTTCTGTGCTATCTAACCATCTCGGTGACGGTCTTCTTCCCTTCCTTTTACTTTATGGGTCTGTAAAGGTCAGTTTCCTGGAGGGGCTCATATTGTTTGATTTTAAAAGGTGTCCCAGCCACATTACTGTTGTGGCTCTTACCACTTACATTATTATTTCTGGTTCCTTACATAACTTGTAGCATTCCTGGTTATACACCACTCATTAATTGGGCCATATATTTTCCTGAGAATTTTTTTTTCGTTCGTAGTCTGACCTCTGTCTACCTACTCATTGTAGGTGTAGAGGGTTACTGTTGCATCTGATCTCACAGAATCATAAACACAGTAGGACTCCTCTGGATGAGGGATTGGCCCATCACGGAGACCTCTACCTGACAACACAACACTGGCAAGAGAAAGACATCCATGCCCCTGGTGGGATTCGAACCTGCAGACCCAGCAAGCGAGCGGTCACAGACCCATGCCTTAGACAGCGTGGCCACCAGGATTGGCCTGAGAATCTTTCTTTTGAATATTCTCAACCTATCCTCATCACCGTAAATGCCCAACTTTACACTATGAGGACGGATTCTATTAAGGTTTGGTACAGTGTAATCTTGGTTTTTATGTTACAAAGGTGTCATCTGAATTGCTTCTTAAAATGATGATAACACTTGGAAGTTTAGGAAACAGATATAAATGAAGAGGCTTAAAAGTTGGAACTTGCAGGGAAAAGGGGGCGGAGGAGGAGGAGACATATGGTGTGATTAGACAAAATTCAGATGGGGATATGTATCATGTCCCTGAGCACAGTAAAATAGTCTTGGCTTGTGTCGGAGCTCTAGACCAAATGACTGTAATTTTGTCGCTGTTTGGAACCTAAGCCAAGTTACACATGCTTAATCATCTGTTATTAGTCATGGAATGCACGTGGTCTCAGCATGTGTGCAAAATGTATTCAGCTAAAAAAAAAAGTGTGTTCATTTGCAATACTTTTGCAAAGTATGTGTCATGGAAACAATGTCATGTAAAAAAAACACCTCATCAACTGTACCACATGAAATACATATACAAAAAATTGTGTTTTTCTTGGATGACACTTGGTGTACATAAAGCAGGAACATAAACAGTGACAAATAACACACTTTGGTTTCTGAAAATATCCATGTGGTTCGTGAAGTTCTTCTGTGTGACCTTAAGGCAGTCAGGTGTGTAGCAAGTGCCTGCAAAATCATACAGCCTGCATTGAAGAAACATATACCCACCAATATGTTCAATTAATTCTGACAGTATTTGTCAGGGAATTAGTAGACCAAATGAAAAGCAACGCTGGCTTCGTGCAGAACAGTGTCATGGCCCACAGAGTAATCTTTAGCCTTGTGTAAAAAAAAAGGTAAAGCAATCCCATTACAGGCCTGGACAGACCCTTAGGGTTCCAGGAGGTTGAGGCTCCCAGATTTCTAGACAATCGGCACATGAAGGTGGTAAGGTTGTCAGCCTTACGCACTGGCCGCCTTTACCCCCCAGGAAATACTCCTGGTACTGATTTCTGTTAGAGGCTGAGTCCACCCCAGGGCCATAGTGCGACCAAAACGATTATGTCAATGAAAAATTCCAATGACAACATCGGGAATCAAACCCGCGACGTTCCGGCTTGTAGCGCAGTGCCTCAACCAACTGCGCCACCGCAGATTATAATTAGGCTTATACCATGGTCAGCTGTTTTTTAAGTTTCTGGAAATACATTTTTTTTTTATTACTGCAGTTTCATGGAGGATTACTATAGTTTATTCCAATTCATAATTAAATTATGAAATTATTAATACTTCTGAGAGATTTTGTAGGACTCCTTGGATAGGGTGACTGGCCCATTTCTGGGCCTCTATCTACTCAGGGCAACAAGGAAAAAGAAAAGACACAGACACACCTGCATGTTCAAAATGTAACTTGTACACATGATTTCAGTGTTTGAGCTGTTAAACACATGTGCATTATACTGTACGGCTACTCTCATCAATGGCATTTAAACTGTGTGGCTAAATTCTTCAGAACTTCAGAAGACAACTGAATGTTGTCTGACTCACCAGGATCACTCTTAAGAACCGTGGAGCAATGCTCTATAACGCTGTAGTACTCCTTTTCATACAACTTGCACTGTGAGAAGTTAAGCAGCAGTGGCACTTTCTGCTTGTCCAGTTCCACCCATTCTTTCTCACCAGGTTTTTCACTGGAAAAGAGAATAAATAAAGATGTGTGAGAACTTGGTCACAGACAGTACAAGAACTGGCCAATCAGAGATGGGTATGGTGAACAGCGTACACCACTCTAATGTAACCTACGATTTACCAACTTGGCTCACTTGTACTCTGAAGATGGAAGCGGCATGTTTATCGGGAATGCAGGTATTCACCTACCATAGTACATACCCCAGAAGACTACACTTTAAATTAAGTAACAATAATTGTGGTTAAAGCTCTGGTTTCTCAATTTATTGAAAATCTGATCTCTAATTTTCAGTCCAATTACTTTGAATCATAAAAGTGGGTATAAATAAAAAAGGCATATTCCCATAGGAAAAAAGCTTAAATAAATGCAAATAAAACCGAAAATGAGAGCACAAATTAAGAAGTGGTGTAAATTGGTAGGGGCATTAAAGCAAAAAAAGGTGTGAAACAAGTCCTTGGTGTGTGTGTGTATGTATCCAGAGCATTTTTTTTTTTTGCAGTTTAATTCATGATTTGATGATACAGATTTGTGAAAAATAAACAGTTGAAGCTCATAATGCATATGTAAAATGTTAATGTTTGTTTCAGCTTCAGTTTATTAATTCTACATTTACAACATTGAGGCTACTTTAGTCAACCCCCTAAAATACTGGGTGTTCACATTGGTATTTCTAAGCCTTATTACACTGTGTCAACGTAACTTCACCATGCAGGTTGGCATAGTGGTAGCACCCTGAACTTCTATTCAGGAGATGGCTGGTCTGAGTCTCAGCTGGGACAATGGTTATCCTAACCAGGGTGGTCATGGGTTTCGTGAGTCACACTTAGCGAATTCAAAGACAGTACTACAATTAGGCCATAATTATTTCCTTCCAAATCCTTTTCTGTTTGTCATTCAACAATCAAACTACCAATGATGCTATACAGTCTGAGGTACTGACACTATCATAAAGTAAAATCAACCACATATTAATGATGTACACATTTCTGTTCAGGGAGGTCAATGAAACATACTGCACTATTGGTACCTACCGTATATTCTCGAATCTAAACCGCACCCGAATCTAATCCGCACCCAGTTTTTGGCGACTTCTTAAACGAAAAAAAAGTTAGTTCGCGATTCTAATCCGCACCTTTCCTTCAACCACCCCTTGCCCACGGGGCGACTGATTGAATAATATTGGATGTTACCAATGCGTTAAAATCCGACGCTACGCCTGTGGCCGATGAGTCATACCGATAGAGGCGGGGCCTTTCTCAACAGACGTGCGCAATCTCGTCTGAAGCCAGCTGATCTTTAGTTGTTGAAACGTGGGAGGTGCTTGTTCCAATTTGTCGTGTACCGTAGTTATGGAAGAGGGACACCTGAAATCTAAACGACTCTCATATACGGCAAAGTTCAAACGTGAAGTTATTCGGTGCGCAGAGGAGAATGGAAACCGCAAAGCCGCTGCAATTTTTGGAGTTGATGAAAGCAACGTTCGACTATGGCCGAAACACAAGGCAGCGATCAGCGGGTGTGAGGCGTCACGAAGGAAATTCACTGGACCCAAGAAAGGACGATTTCCTGAAATTGATGATGCAGTCTTCACGTTTTTTCAAGAGAGACGCAAGACTGGACTGTTTGTGAGTTATGATCTACTCGCGAGGAGGCGATAAAGAAGGCCAGATCTTTGAACATTCCTCGAATTATGAGTGATGACGGCGAGTCTGATGAATAATAAATTATAATAATAAATAATAGATTATTGTATTGTATTGTTCTTACGTTGTTTATTAATTACGTTAATTACGTTATTGTTATATTGTACAGCAGCTCAATCATTTTTCCAAAATCCAGCTCTAGACCGCGAATCTAATCCGCACGCGAATCTAATCCGCATCTGATTTTTTAGCCCTCTAAAACTGTAAAAAAAGTGCGGATTAGATTCGAGAATATACGGTATTTCTGACTTCTGGTCTCCATTTTACCCACAATCAAGTAACATCATTTCTGAGACATGGTTGGCTACCCTGTCCACATGGCTGTACATCTGAGACATTTTGAAGTAGGCACTTAAAAAGTATTTATACACCATCCTGTCATCAACAGACACCAGCCTTATGCTTTTTGGTAGTTTTCTTAGACAAAAGAATGGAATTTATTTTATCAGTATCCAAAAAAGAAGATAAAAAACGTAAGACTGCAAGGGCAGGGACTTTCTACCACTTAAATGTAACTGCAAGGGCATACAGGGAGACATTTAAAGGACAGTTCAAGGTTTCACATTGTTGACACCGTGCATCTTCGTCATATTAAATTAAATTTTTCATACCAACCATGCACCATTAAAACCACTTTTTATTGTAGCTTTATTAAAATTGTTAAAATTATACCCCTACATGTGTTTCGATCCTCGGATCATCGTCAGGGTTTTTTTTTTTGAAAGCTACTGTCGCTTCAGTCACATAATTTTGAATAGTCCAACAGCACATTTAAAACTTATGTTTAAAATCTTCCACAATCAACACTGTCTAAAAAAATTTTTACAACTTTCGTACAACTCTTAACAAAGATTTTTAACTTATAATACATAAGTTTTAATGTGCTGTTGGACTATTCAAAATTATGTGACCGAAGCGACAGTAGCTTTCAAAAAAAAAAAAAACCCTGATGATGATCCGAGGATCGAAACACGTGTAGGGGTATAATTTTAACAATTTTAATAAAGCTACAATAAATAGTGGTTTTAATGGTGCATCAGTTGGTCTGAAAAATTTAATTTAATTTGACAGTTCAAGGGTTAAGGATGTCAATGAGTACTGGCTATTAGTATCATTTATCCTAAGCAGTAAAAAAATTAGATTATGCACCAAGTATAATATATACTGTTCTGATACTTGTATGACTGGTTGGAAATAATAATCAGATTAATATTCACAAAGGTAAAATTAAAGCTGGAATTATAATTTTGAGATCATGGGAGTTTTGTCACAATTGATGTTAACAAAGAACAGATTACAAAATATGTACAGTGAAACCCATTTAAAATGATAATGCTTCAGACGGTTTTCCCATGTTAAACATTATTTAGTACCAAAATATTGTCATTATTAAAATACTCGTACATGCTGATTTTTATTAAATTTTTCATTTAAAGGGATTTCCCATCTACAAAGCCAGAAAAGTTCATGATACAACAAATTTTTCATGATTTTAATATATATTTTGCATCAAAATCTAAAACAATTTCCCCCATTCCCATTCGTTCAATCTGCTTCAGACACACAGTGGTGAAATGATGCTCTCAATTCATACAGGCTAATTTTCATGGTTGTTTCTACAAAAGTTAATTTTAAGAGGATGTGACATACGTAGCTGACTTGTGATGTGTGTTGTCTGTTTTACCCTGACTGGTGAGTCAGCAGACCATGTTTGTGAAGTCTGTTAGTGTTTGAGACCAGTTACTGTTACAGGACTTACAAATAACACATTTTCAAGCACACCCTTTTAGGAAGTTTTCCCTTTAATAAGCCTGAGTTATTTGATTTTTCCAAAAATGACGTAAATGGTTTCAACGTAATTCATGAATTTTCCACCAGTCACTTATATATATTAACCACGTATACCTTAAAACTTTATGTAAAGACATCTGATTGAAACCAATTTCACTGCTCCAAATGAATTACATGTTTTGCTTCTCTCTCACGTGCTACAAGTTACCAACCTCAGCACCATAACAAAAAATTCTTCTCCTTACACAAGCATGAGTTGCTCCAGCATACCGATAGCCATGGCGTACTTATCAGAAGCGGCTTTATAGTCTTGGTTGTGGAAGAGAGAATTCCCTTCTGCATGAAGGCCACAAACAGCGTTCAATTTCTCTTCTTCATTCATCTGCCAGGATTCCTTCTGGTAATCTCCTGGAGCTTCAATCTTTAACAATTCTGTATCACAGTCATAAGAAATATGTGACATAATTTATTTCACTGTAATAAATTTCATAATTTTAGAAGTAATACATTATTATTATTATTATTATTATATACCTATTGTGAATGCCAAATTACAAGGTTCTTTGATCAGATGGTTTAAGTCTTCATAACCTGTTCCTTCATTCTGTAACACAACACCACAGCAGTGAGAGCGCTGCTGTTTTTGGGGCTTTCCTGCTTCACGCAGTGTCTTGGAAAGATATGGATATCCAGATACCAACTGAAAATGGAAACCATACCTTGAAGAGAAGGAACTCTGCTGCAAGGTCAGATTCTCACAGCAGTGTTGCTGAGCATTCAGGTCTTCTGGGATGTGATGCTGTGTCGGGTAAGCAGCTCCCAATGTTTCAAAGAAATGTAATGTCTTCATCTTCATCTTCATCACCCAGTGTCACAGCATCACATCGCAGAAAACCCGAATCCTCAAGAAACTGTGCTCTTTCAGATTCCTAAAGACAAAATATATGAATGTGGGTCAGAAAGTAAGTTTACAGTACCCAAAAATCAAAGGCAAGATTTTAATTGAGGAAAATGCCAATACATAATGAAGGTGTCAGTGGTACAACATTTTTCAACATAGTCCTCTTGATGGTTGAGGCACTTGTCACAGCACGTGATAAATTTGTCCAACCCACATGTATAGAACAGTGGTATTCAACCTTTTTTGTTTGCGTACCCCCAGATATAATTTCTCTTCAACTTTGTAGCCCCACAGTTGTTGGTGCATAAATCAAGTTATACATATTCTATAATCTACATCTAAACAAACTTATTAAATAATAAGTTTTAAATGAGAAAAAGGAGAGTCAAGCTATTAAATAACAAATATATTATATGCACTATGTGGAATAAAATGAAACTAGCCACCCAGATAAGAATTGCATAAAGGAGAGAGAGAGAGAGAGAGAGGAGAAAATGGTGCTCCCAAATCCCATGTCCTTATGTCCAGGTCTCTTGTGGCTAACCCTAAATCTGGCCCTGATTATTCAGTGTTTATCATAAAATAATATTTTTTTTTTCATTTTACGTACCCCCTAAGATGTCTTCGCGTACCCCCGGGGGTACGCGTACCCCAGGTTGAATACCACTGGTATAGAACATATGTCCCTGTTGCATCCGTCATGTGACAGTAGCATGTTTGACGTCTTCATCACAGGTGAAACAATGTCCTGAAAAGTGCTCCTTCAAGGTGGGAAACAGGTGAAAATCACTGGGTACCAAATCTGGACTGTATGGGAGGTTATCCAGCGTTTGCTAACTACATTTTTGCAGCAAGTTTTGAGTGCGCTGGGTCAAGTGGTTGTCACACCATTGCTAAGAAGACTGCGAAACTTTACACACCTACAAAAGCATGTAACTCCCCAGACTTCCAAGCGAGACCAGTTTTCCAAGTGGGTCACCATGTTTAACTGCCACAGCTGTGTTTCTTCTCTGCACATGCCTCAAATAAAATGACCTTGAGCACCAGAGCTCTTTGTCATATACATAAACAGCATTTGAAATTTCAACAAGTTTGAGCATCTCAAAAAATGGGACCTGAAAACTTTATGATCCATCCTCATGTATATTTCTTTATGTACTGTAATTTTTTACCTTTTATAAAGAAGTAAAGATAAAAAAATGTTCACATTATGGTTGTCTGAGATGTGATGCCGTGTAGTTTGGCAGATACCATCAACATTTCAGACAAACATACTGCCTCTATCCTCTGGGCCGAATTTTCAAGATTAAATCTCCTTCCAGGTATTATAAATTGTCTTCTTCAGATATTCTGAACAAAACTTTGTACGTATCTCTCTTTCCTTTCATGTGTGTTGTAAGCTCTGCATATTCCATCTTCATTGATTTTATCAACCTAATAATATCCAGTGGAGATTACGAAGCTTCTCACTGCAAGATTTGAGGATCTCACAGCAGTGACGATAAAAAATTCAAGTGTCCTGGGATATGAAGAAGTCCAAAGAAGCCAGCCCTGAAGATGAAGTCAGAGGCAGTAAGCTCCTCCAAAACTGCGGTAACTATTTACCAATCTACTTGCTGTCATATTCCATAAGACCTGAACCTTGAAGCTCCTCCTCATACAGTTTTTCACATCCTTCTGTTATATCCTCCCTCGTACGTCCAAATATTATTCTCAGCACCCTAATCTCAAACACCTTTGGTCTGTGTTATTTCTTTAATGCTGCACATCACCTTCCATACCAATATCAAACAACAGGAAAAATTACAGTTTCTATACTTTAATCTTTTCATCTTAGATAGCACACACAAAGATAACATATTTTCATTGATTTATTTGTACTAACAAATGCACTAAGACAGTTTTTTCACTGTTTACTTTATTATTACATGCCCCAATACGCATTTCGGCAGTTATTCTGCCATCATCAGGGGGTATTTTAAGTGAGTTTTTACATAGACCAATTTTTTCGTGACATCATAACAGTGAGTCAGTATTTACCACATCGTATAAAATTTTTGTAAAATTTGTGGTATTGTTAAGCTGCTAAAAGTTATTAAATTATTAAAACTTATAAAAATTACAATAAAATCAAGCAGTATATTATACTACCCTCTATAGTATAGTTATTAATTAATGGCAGCGTGGTCCTATTTCCAGCATGTGTTCCAGTTATCTGTGTGTTATGTTGTTGGCAGAACCTCCTTCTCTCCTGTCTGTGTGGTGAATGGTCATTAATTAATAATTATACTATAGAAGATAGTATAATATACTACTTGATTTTATTGTAATTTTTATAAGTTTTAATAATTTAATAACTTTTAGCAGCTTAACAATACCACAAATTTTACAAAAATTTTATACGATGTGGTAAATACTGACTCACTGTTATGACGTAACCAAAAAATTGGTCTATGTAAAAACTCCTTAAAATACCCCCTGATGATGGCAGAATAACTGCCGAAATGCGTATTGGGGCATCGTAATAATAAAGTAAAACAGTGAAAAAACTGTCTTAGTCCATTTGTTGGTACAAATAAATCAATTATAAAAGATGCACGGTGAATATAAAGTGAAACATATTTTCAGTTCTGTTACAAATACAAAAACATAAAAAATTACCTAAGGTCCCAAACCTATAAGACAAAAGTTGGTAAGAAATGTTAATCTACAAACAACACAGAACATATATGCTGGCAATTACCTCAGAGTGAATACCCAGTGGCAGAATAACAATATCAGTATCTCTACACAGTAATGAAGAACACCAGGAATAAGAAGCAGAGGAATATGAAAAACAACAAATAAACCAAAAAACACTACATAATTTATGGTAAAATTTTCCCTGTCCACACCATAAAGGCATACAGGGGAATGGAGGTATAGATACACTCATTCTTAACCTCAGCACTACATGGAGGTGAGTGGTAACTTCATGTCCCAGCCGCTTAACCCCTGGAAAAGAACCCCAGTACCCATAGAATACAAGGCTGGGTGGGCCCCAGAGCTGGTCTGGACATTTTGGAGAAGAGAAAATATCTTGCCCCTATCGGGACAAAACCCTAGACCATCTGGCCCATAGCCTAGTCACTATCCTAGCTCACACATGATTTATTACAATGGCACAATGAATATACGAGCAAAAGTGCATATTTAGCTTGTGCCATGATGCTGCTCCATGTGCTGGTTGCCATCCGATATGCATGTATGCTCTCTTGTACCTTAACCCTGTCACCACAACAACAACAACAACAACACAAACCCCCCCCCCCAACTATCTCCTGGCTCAGTCCTCCAGAACTTCACCTGGTGTCCTCACTCTCCATGAATGACTCCATCTTACCACCTGCTTCCAAATGTAGTTTTGAAAGGTATTTAAAAATTACGTTTCAGTTCTGATAGGGTTGTGATGCAGGGTCCTTACTGGTGTCGTGTGGTGGGAAGTGTGTTTTATTATCATTTACTTATCGTATTTTACTTTATTTAACTTATTTTTATGTTTTGTTAAGGGTATCAGCTATTCTTGCTGATTACTAGTGGTGCTTACTGGGGAAATTCTCTGATTGTGTTATCTGAATGCGTGTCCTATGGGAACAAGGCTGTAAGCATTTCTGTTGTCATGAGATATCCACATTGCTTCACAATAAATTGTGTTTAATTGCTGATTTTCTTCTGACATTGTTTGTGCAATACAACTGCCAGATAGCTTTCAAGTGTTCCCTGTTGTTGTTGTTGTTCAAGTTGTTAAGGGAAGCCTGATAAGCAACTTTATATAATATATATATATAAACTAACTAACTAACTAACTCCATGGAGCAGAGTCCTTCTCGAGAAGCTAGCAAGTCGTCAGCTAGTCAAGAAATTCCCCGCGTTTTATGGAACCCGAAGGTTCATTACCACATTCACAAGAGCCCACCACCTGTCCCTATACTGAGCCATATCAATCCAGTCCATGCCCCCCCATCCCACTTCTTGAAGATCCATTTTAATATTATCATCCCATCTACTCTTGGGTCTTCCAAGTGGTCTCCTTCCCTCAGGTCTCCCCACCATAATCCTGTATGCACCTCTCCCCTCACCCATACATGCTACATGTCCTGCCCACCTCATTCTACTTGATTTGATTACCCGAATAATATTTGGTGATGAGTACAGATCATTAAGTTCCTCATTATGTAGTCTTCTCCACTCCCCTGTTACCCCGTTCCTCTTAGGCCCAAATATCCTCCTCAGCACCCTATTCTTGAACACCCTCAGCCTATGTTCCTCCTCAGTGTGAGAGACCAAGTTTCACACCCATACAAAACAACAGGCAAAATTATAGTTCTGTATATCTTAATCTTTGTATTTTTGGATAGCAAACTGGAAGACAGAAGATCCTGCACCGAATGATAACAAGCATTCCCTGACTTCAATCTGCTCTTAATTTCTTCCTGAATGGAATTTCGATTTGTTAGGGTTGTTCCCAAATATTTGAACTGGTCCACCCTTTCAAAGGATTTATTATCTATCTGTATGTTGTGATTTTGTCCTGCATTCTGATTGCGAGACATGACCATGTACTTAGTTTTCTCAGCATTTACTTCTAGACCAATCTCCTTACTAGTGACTACTAAAGCTTCTGTGTTTTTCTTTATATATAATATACATATACATAATGGCAGGTCTCTATTCAACCTGATTAACCTGCTCCTCTGGAAAGCAAAAAATGACATTAGCTGCAAATGAACTACTAATGTAGTACAAATCTCACAAAAATAATAAAAAGAAGGGTGATGATGCCAGAGAATGTTCCCCAACAAAGCAGGACTGCTTTCCAAGAGGTACAACATCCTGGCACATTTTTTTTATAAAATGAAAAGAAGTGCATTGCTTGTTAATAATACTGATGTGTAAAGGTAAAGGTAAACTTCACCCTAGAACAGGCCATGAAGGTCCAGAGGGGGAGTAGAGGGATGGCTCTACTCTTTCTTTAACCTCGGCTCTAGATGGGGGTGGGTGGTCAATGCCACGCCCCGGCCGCTTTACCCCTGGGAAAATACTTTTGTGTTAAAATCATAAAAAAAACTGTAAAAACATCTCACAGTTGGAACCTGTACAATAATTTTGAAATATTTCAAAGCTTACAACAGACAGGAACATCTCCAGAAACTTACACTTTTGTCAACTATAAAAGTGGCAACTTCATTTAAAGCCATCATCTGCACTATTGCTTCCCAAACTTCAAACTTGAATTTTTTACCAAGAACCAGTTCCATAGGCTTGCCAAGTTTACGGCTGTCATCCACAATGGTTTGTTCTTCATCACATTTCCTTGTTTGAAAATGGAAAGATACCTGAAAAATTATAAAAATAATATCACATTTAATTTCGTAAAGAATTAACACCGTATAACCGTAACTTCGAGAAGAAGTCACAACATATTAAAACAAAACAATGTCTAAGCATATGAGATACCATGTTGTTACCACATTACTTAGTGAGTTACGTCCAGTCTTAAACATCGATGCCCATCTCACTGTTGAAACTTGTTCCTGAAACTTCCTTCTAACCCATGCTTTATCTAGCGATAATCTAAGTAGCTAAGATAACACAGCATCGAATTACGATTTGAATAATGTGATTGACAAAATGTCCAACCAAGCAATGTTGGACGAACTTGGGTTCCAACCTGGAATTAATTGGAAAACTTACGAAAACCAAGTAAAACATCACATTAAATTGAGCTACGAAAATTGGGAACCTGTATTTGAGGGTAATGATGTAAATGAAATTTTTTAATTCCTTTTTAAATACATTCTAAGACATTATTATTCAAGTTTCCCTTTCATTCAAGTTAACCAGTCTGCAGGTCATTATACTTGGATTACACCTGGAATAAAAAGGTCCTGCCAATGTAAGAGGGAATTATATTTGGAACTAAGAACTACTTAGAAACTCTCCCTAAGAACATATTATAATAAATATTGCCATACATTATCTAAATTTATAAGAAATGGCAAAGAAAATGGAGTATGATAATAGGATATTAACTTCTGCCAATAAAGCAAGAACTGCATGGATGATTGTAAATAGTGAAACCGGAAGGAATACAAAGCGGAGAAGTGGAATAAAATCGCTAAATGTAGATGACAATAATACTGAGAATCAACAAATCATTGCTGATGCTCTAAATGAGCATTTTATTACTACTGCCGAAAAAATTAATACCAGTAGGCATGTAAATCATTAAACATATAAACATAAATGACATTGATACTGATACATTTACTAATTTTATGAATCAAGCTTTTGGTGAACCTTTTCCAAGTATACAATGTAAACACACAACTACTAAAGAAATTGAAAGGATAATTAAGTCTCTTAAATCAAAAAAATACTTCTGGGTATGATGAGATTTCTACAATTGTTTTAAATTCATGCTCCTCTCTCATCAGTTCGCCACTAAATTACATATGTAACAGATCTCTTTCTACAGGAGTTTTCCCTGATAGACTAAAGTATGCAATAATAAAACCCTTATATAAGAATGGTCCTCCCCGGGGGCTGCCACCTTATCGTGGCGGGGAGGTTTGTGTGTCCCGTTATGACCCTGAGAGCTATGCTGGCGGGAGCTAAGCTCCTGGTAGGGCCACCCAAGCCAGACAGGTCGAAGGGCAGGGACCAGACAAAGAGCAGCCCACTGGTCCTCCAGGTTGGGGGTTGGGGCATTAGGCTGACAACTTGATACCTGGAAAAATATCTTATTGTCCAGAAACCCAATAAAAAACGGGATGCCAAAGCCCACCAAGGGCTGTAGTGCAAGAGAAGAAGAAGAAGAAGAAGAAGTATATAAGAATGGTAGTAAACAAGATATATCAAATTATAGGCCAATTTCTATTCTAACCTCCTTTTCAAAAATTTTGAAAAGGTAATGCATTCCAGAATTTTAAATCATATAAATAAATACAATATTTTAAACAAGGCTCAGTATGTTTTAGGACTAATTTGAAGACAGATAACCACCACTTATAAATTAACAACTAAAAGTCTCAATGCCTTGAATAATAAATCCTTAGTCGGTGGTATCTTTTGTGATCTCCAAAAGGCTTTTCATTGTGTTAATCACAAAATACTTTTGTCTAAATTGAATTTCTATGGAATAAATAGTACAGACCTTAAACTTTACAAATCCTATCTGGAAAACAGATACCAAAGAATTTCTCTTTATAATGAAGATGATCTGGATAACACAATATCAAAATGGACAAAAGTAAAACATGGTTCCGCAGGGCTCTGTTTTGGGTCCTTTGCTTTTTTTATTACAATAAATGATTTACCCAAGAACATTGAAGATATATCAGTACCTGTTTTATATGCTGATGACACTAGTATTTTATTGTCTCATTATAATTTTAGTGATTTTACCAATAATATCAATACCACTTTTAAAATTTTAAATGACTGGTTTTACTGATAACTTTCTCTCCCTAACTTTAGTAAGACTCATTTTACTTATTTTGTATTATTTTTACCGTGCATTTTCATTTAATGTTTCGCAAACCAACTAAATGCACATTCAATGTCACTATTTATTATAGTTAACAACTACCCCTACATTTGTTTCAGTCCTTCATGGACTGATGATGGTCCATGAAGGACTGAAACATATGTAGGGGTAGTTGTTAACTATAATAAATAGTGACATTGAATGTGCATTTAGTTGGTTTGCAAAACATCATTTTACTTATTTTACCACTAAACTGAATAAATTTATTGAGCCTCAATTTGACTATGGCAAAAATGTAATTCCTACTACCTCTCATATGAAATTTCTTGGTGTGACCATTGACTGTACATTGTCTTGGTCTAAGCATATTGAACTACTTACAAGTAAACTAAACTCTGTCTGTTACTTAATTAGAAATGTCAAACCCTATATGTCTGTTTCTATTTTGAGAACGATTTATCATTCCTTTTTTCATTCAATTATGAGTTTAGGAACAATTTTTGGGGGAAATTCTCACCATAGCATTAAAATTTTTAAAATGCAGAAAATCTGCTTAGTATTATTGTGGGATGTAGGAATTGGGAATCTTGTAGAGGTCTATTTAAGCAATTAAATATATTACCCCTCATATCGCAATACATCTATTCTTTATTGATGTTTGTCATAAATAACAAAGATTTTTTCATGACAAATATGGAACATCATGGTATATTTACAAGACAAACTAAAAATTTACATCTGCCTCAGGCGAATTTGACCATGTATCAGAAAGGTGTCTATTACTCTGGTATCAGAGTTTTTAATGGTCTTCCAACAGATATTAAAGACATCTCCGATAGTCCTGTGAAATTCAGAACTGCTCTAAAACACTTTTTATATTTACACTCCTTTTATACACTTGAAGAGTATTATAATAGATAAATTTATCTTTATATCATTGTGGTATGCCTGTTTGTTATATTGTCCTATGGCTCCTTTTACTATTGCATTTATTGTTATGATTTGCATTTATGTATACAGTATTTGTGTCTTGCTTTGTACATATTGGTTGATCGTACGTATGTTTGTATCCGAGGTTTCGTGCTCTCGGTCGGATCATGTGTGTGCTGTATGACTGAAACTCAAACGAACGTTAATTGTGTGTTTGTTTGTGATTGATTTGTACCTATTTGTATATATACATCTTAATTCTACGATTTCTTATTTGTTCCATTGTATCTATTATGACAGTTTCTACATCCAATGGATTGTTATCCTGTATATGGATTTTATTGGAATGCAAATAAACTGAACTGAACATTAGTCAATATTGACAACCTCCACAGCTAGATTCGAACCCCCGACCTGCCGCATTCAATACACGCGTGTTAACCACTCCCCCGCAACTTAAGGCGTGCGATGTTGTCTGTTTATACAGATTACACGCAACATCTTACCCTGGTTCCCGCCACAAACGTCACGGACTTGGTTCCTGCATGCACTACAACTTTTGTAATTAATGGGTTTCCTGATTTGTCGTCCATACTGCTATCACAGCTTTATACTCATTGCTCTGTTGTCCGACCGTATGGTTAAACATACACTAGTTCCCACTTTCACGTTGACAACCGACAATTTCCCTTTACGAATTTTTTCTTGGTCTACAAAGTTCGACATATAGTAAGCTGCGGTCGTTTGGGAAATTCATTTTCTTGCTGATGTTAATATGCAATTACTTATCTTTCCTTCAACTGTTAGTTTGCATCAGAAGGAACTACCATTAAACAAAGGTGGGAAACTTTTGCTTTGGAATTGAGAATTTCGAGTTCGGTACGAGGGATGTTTTACACGTGTCAGCTGTGGCTCGTATAAGTGGTGATTAACAAATGGCGGTATTTGAAACCTTGAAAGAAATGTGTGTGTATATATTATTATAAAATTACGTTTACTTCAAGATATGCCTGGATCTGTGATTCGCCCTGTTCTGTCAACGATTCAGATTCAGAAGTTAGGTGCGTGTGTTTTATATGTGTTATTGCAATTTTTGTAGTGTAACTTCTGCATTACGATTTCAATTCGAATTTGAAATAGAATTAGACTTTATGTACATTGCTTATATCATTGTAGTACAGGTATATAGAACATATCATGGTACGAGTATAATATTATGTAATACAATACAAGTATAAAATATGTGGTTTGTTCAACCATTTATAGTTATCTTGTACGAATATCATAATACAGACCAAAAATATAGAAAGGTATTTACATTTCTTACCAGCTTGCAGTTGACAAACTCTTCTGTACAGTAGAATGAGTGAGATAAGAAGCAATCTTTTCAATAGTGGCCTAAATACCTGTCCATCACGGTTTAAGGTTTTAATGTTAGGTGTAGGAACCTTGTGTGATTGGTTCCTGCACAGTACACGCCGTTCTGGTAACTGGTGAGATTTGGTTTTGACACATGGAGGTCACTTGCATGTCTCACATTTATGCTGCATTTTCATGTTGTCTACAATGAAAGGCAGTAATGAGATTAAGTATTGACTGTCAATGGGAAATGTAAGTAAATTTTTAAGCAATTCTTGCAGGAGACACTTCACTACACCTGCCATTAATCTAATATTTTTTTGGGTTTTAAATATATTTTTTCTGTGTGTTGAAATTCCCAAAAAGGCAACACCATAAGACATAATGAAATGGAAATAGATATGCGGTGTTACCTAATTTTAAATTCTCTGTTTTTGTGTGTTATACTGCATGGCAAAGCATGCCAAACTAAGTTTGAGGATGATATATTCAGTTTATTTTTTCCAGTTGAGGTTACTGTTAATTCTCAGGCTAAGGAATTTAGTTGTAAGTACTTCTTTGCTTGTTTTATTATCACAACCCATATTTGAACTAAGACTGGTTTTATTGCTAGTAGCAGGTATCATACTGCTTGTTTTGGTCAAAACTTAACATAAATTTGTGCACTTTAAACCATTTGTTCAGCTAAGCAAAAACATAATTAACGCAGTTTTGAAAGTTATCACTTTCAGGGTGATATGTATAATTATAGAAGTATCATCAGGAAAGAGGATATGTTGGCACTACAGACTGACAGCTGGGGGTGTTAACTTTTAGATTTTTTTTATGTAGTACCAGAGACTAAGGAAGATGGTTATGTTAGTTATTTATATACCAAACGTGGAGGTGGTATAGAAAATATGGAACAAAGGTATAATAGTGTAAAAATTTATTTTCATTTTAATACTGAGCTGTGTGCAATTGTTTTTTCACAAACACCTTCAGATTATGTTGTGAACATAGATTAGTCACAGTAACCAATTAGTCAGCTGCCAACACACACACACACACACACAAACTTGCACAAACCCTAACCTTGTAATCTTGGTATGTTGTACACACAGGACCCCTGAACCTAACCTCAAAGCTTAACCAGGGTCTGTACAAGACTCATAGCCTTACCATGGTTTGTACATACACACATACATACACATTAGTGATTACTTTTTCTGTTTTGTTTATGAATGTAGACAACTATGCTTTGTCCTTCAGTTTCTTTGCCTGTTATGCCATATATTGAGAACTGAGTAAGACATGGCATGAAAATTATGTGGAAATTAAAGTGTGTATTGTGATTACATCTGCACATTCACATGTGGATTATAAATATGCCTTTCACTATATTTTATTAAACAAAATGTTTCACAGGGAATGAAGGATTGTAAACATTCAAATCATAGAAGAGAAATAAACTTAACATGTTATGTTTGCTTTGGGCATTGTTTAAAATAGTGTGTAGTTTTTATTGATAAAACCATAATGCCATTAATTGTAGGGTAGTTTAAGATGGTGAGACTGAACTTACTTAGCAGTTGCATAAGATGTGTTGTGAGGTTTAATGGGACATGCAGCAATGTTTGTAGTGCCACAAGATTTTGCTTTCATTGTGATTTGTCACATTAGTCCTCTCCTCATGTATGCTGTAAATGTGGGAACTCATAGTTACCTTAAGGGACTATCAACAGTAGGACCGAGGAAAACTGTTTGGATGTTAACATGGTGAGAACAGCAGCATGGGCTTCAGGAAAGAAGGAAAACTTGCACTTACTGACTGCACCTGGTTGAGAGGTGAGGAAGTGAAGAATGTCAGCTGTTTTACTTACCTTGGTATGGCTGCAACTGTTGCACACACATCACTGAGAATCTAAAATTACTGTCTCTGGAAGTGGCCTGGGGATGTTTACTGCAAAATTAGTACAAATTCTGACATATTGTTTGGATCAAATTGGGAATGTTTGGCTGAAAGTAACATCATGATCTTAGAAAATATGGTGATGTACCTTCAAAGGGCAATCTACTTGTCAAAGTTAATGGCATCATATCTTGTGGTCACCCGACAAAGGAAGCATTTGTAAGTGAGGAGCTAACATATGAACTACTGCTTCAGTATGCAAATGTGTTTGTGATCATACTGCGAAAGAGGTGACAGGATAGAGGAAATATAGTGGAAATTCTATGCCATGAAGCCATGATGAACAGGTAATGATAAAATCAAAGTATGCACTTTATCATGTAACTGTGTACGTGGCTGCATACAGTTCCCAATGTAAACTTTGTCAAAAGAAGTGTTTTTACGTTTTTAGTTGTGATTGATGGCTATTATCCTCATATCGTATAAAAAAAAGTGTTACCATTACCAAAATAAAATGGCAAATGGAACATGTGAGGGGTAATCAACATCAAAGTATCATTATGGGACTGTTCGAATAGGGATATCTTGTTACATCATGTAACTGCTCATGTAAGATTATGAATCCACAGCAAAGCATTTCATTAGCAATTGATCTTAGTTTGTTAAGTCATTTGGGGTTTGTGACTAATAAGACATGCTGTACAGCAGTGTACAGTAATTGTTTACACTTGTACCCAGCTGTTAAATCAGAATTTGAACAACTTTTGTTTAAACTGACTCACAGTGTGTTTATCGAGTTATACTACATTGTGGCTAGATTCATTATATTGCTGTTATTATGGTAATATTAAAATACTGACTTGTATGACTGGACTGGCCAAGTCATATATTGTAGAGCAACAATGGTAGGTATGATGCACAGTTGAATGTCAGCAGTTGTGTTGGGAATAACTGTTGATAAGTTTTAGCCTGCCTGTATAACATTACAAATCTCTGTATTTGCCCACAGTGTGTGTATATGTGTTTCATGTAATTCTCACAATAAAGAGTGATTATTTCCTGCCACAGCATTTATTGGTTGGCATTTTTAACAGAGATGTAATGTGTTTACTGCAAGGTAGGAAGTGAGGTTTTTTGTAGTTTTAAGATGAGCTTCAGGATTGGGTTAATTGACTGGATTTTAAGGTATTCATTTTTACAGGTCATAAACTGGAAGAAATCAGACTTCGTGCTCTAAACAGTATTGTATCAAAGCTCGAACATGGGTTTGTCAGTGAGAAGGAACTTGCAGCCCAGAAGGATCTGGTTGTGAAATTGCTTGATTGGTTTAATTTTGAAACATGTCCAGAAGCAGAGAAGGTATTAAATCTGATCTTGCGATTAATAAAGGTAAGATGAATGGCTCATGTGCGTCAATTGACTGGCCTTTTATAGATGTTTCATTTGGGGGGTATTTAGAGTGCTATTTACACTGAAAGTTCAGGGCTCAAATGTAGTCTCATTGCTGTAGCCACTGTACTTTATTAATCAAATATACAGGTAAAAGGTAAAGTTATCTCTGTAAATGCCATGAAAAGATGCAGAGGGAGTGAAGGTATAGCACCACTCATTCTTAACCACAGCATTAGATGGAGATGAATTGTTAGCCTTGTCCCCCAGCCACTTTATCCTTGTGGAAAGAAACGTGTTGCCCATGGAATAGGAGGTTGTTTGGGCCAGAGAACAAGTATGGACATTTTGAAGGAGGGAAAATTTCTTTCACCTGCTGGATTCGAACCCCAGATTGTTCAGCCCATAGCCAAGTCACTATACCAACTGCACTATCCCTCTCTAGTATTAGTAAAATATAAATTACAATAGCTAACAAGTTTACAATAGCACATCATAGTTCCTGGATATCATAGTGGTGACTGTATGTTTCATCTGCTGGCATAGACACTCTGCATTTTGTGCACACAGTGTATTTATGTGTTTTGTATAATTATTACAATAAACAATGATTATTTCCCTAAACGGCATTACCTAGTTCTTCTTTGTAATGGGGACAGTGTTTACTGTGAGGTAGAAACTGAATTGTGACGTATTATTTAGGTTAACTTCCGTCTTCAAAGTGCTGATTTTGAAAAATTGAGTATAGACAGTTTCCGACTTAACATGAGGGTTCCATTCCTGAAACTTTTTATGTAACCCCAAAATTACCTAAGTCAGAATTGACCTGACCCCCACTTATTTATCACACCTCATCCGTTATGTATACTTTTCACAACGTTATTATACATATTTAAAATGTTATTTCTGTCAGTTTTTTCATATGAAACACAAAAAGTAAAATTAATTTAATAATTACAGTATTAATAATTAATAATATTATATTATATATAATGTTAATAATATTAATAATTTATAAGAATTTTTCTACCTAAGTCCGAGTTTACATAAGTAGCATATTACGTAACCTGGAAACTGCCTGTACATTGACTTGAATTTTATAGGATTAGTCTATTTCAGGGTGTGGCATCATTTTGACACTTGCAGAGTGCATTCGAATTTTAATGTTGTAACATGGGCCACTTGTGTCAGATGCATTGATCAGAAGATAAGTAGGGACTTCTAGAGAGTGAATTGAGAGATGATGAGATGGCAGCACACACTCATACATTTACTCAGAGACATATAATATTCTACACTTTTTTGTTTTAAACACTCTATTGTAGAAAAATAATTATTTCAGTCTGGTGAAGAGGAATGTTTATGAAATCATTACAGCTTTTTATCACACTGTTTAGTGGGATTTCTGAGGATGGGCATTCATGGCTAACGTATGAATATCTGCTTTGAAACTTGGAGGGCAAGTGTATCGTGCAAGTGTTCTTAAGTAAGCTGGGTGTTCACCAGCAGCTTGCTTATATCCTGGAATATGAGAGGAGTGGGGTCATGGTAAAGGTGGCTGGAGAGAGCAGATGTGCCTGCAGTAGAGTTGTGGGTCTTTCTAAATACATGAGTTTGTGTTCTTACCTCAGTACGTAATTTCTATTCCATTTAATGCCTCTTCTGACATGCACTTGCATGCATTGTATGCTATTTTATGTCACTGACTATGGATACTTCTGTGGATTCCTGTTCTATACACTATAGTGCTATATTATAATTTGAGTATTCTGTTAAGAATGTTGTTTTTGTGTGTTTAATAGGGGACAACACAAAACACTCTGTTCCCCAAAACTACTTATAACCAATTAAGCTGACATTCCTGTAGTCCAAGTCCAAGTAGAGCAACTGAAATTGGTTTTCTGCGCAGTGCCATAAGATTGCAAACAGGCTGTACCATCATTTCAGAGGAACATTTTTACACCATTTTCAGTGTATGTGACTGATGCAATGTGTTTATCTCATCATTGATACAAGTGCTCACCATAAGACAACATGGTGTCATGACCCATAAGAATGCTTTACAAAGTTACAGTCGTTTACGCCATCACAGATCTAATCGTTAGGCTTCTGTGGTCAGTATTCAATACAGTGTGTTCATCTTTTGGGTTAGGCCATCTAGAGGAATCACATTCTGGCAGACATTACACTTGCCATTTTCAGGGTGAAGGTGACAACTGTAATGTTTGCTTGACCTTTATACAACCAGGTTGGTATTTGGGTTTTGGCGCATGGTTTATGAAACTTGAGTATTATTTGAACAGAAAAAGATAAAATTATGAAATAAATGCCAGTCTATGGGAAATAAAGCAGATATTATGTAGCATGTCTTAAAAGTGCACTAAATTTCCTTGTTGTGTGAATATACAAAATTAATTTTACGTGTGTTCACATGTGTGAACATAGGTCATTTAAAGGTTAAATCTAAAAAGCTGATTCAATGGTAACATCAGTGATTGTACTCCAGTTACATAAATTTCATTTCATTCCCTTACCAGGCTGATGCAGGTGGTGCACAACATGTGCAAGTAAAGGCTCAGGGAGGGCACAGAGCTCTTGATGCAGTTCGTACCAAGGTAGATCCCAAGCTTCAGTGTTTGATTGATGAAATTGTGAACGAAGTAAACAGATGTGAACTTCATTCAGATCTCACCGATACACAAGACAGCAGTTGTCCATCCACTTTCAGGGAGCAGCCAAACCAAACGCATGTGGGAATGACAGTTACCCCGGTATATATTGAAGCTAAGGAACAAGGGTCAGAGGATCTACAATCAAGGTTTGTTACTCTGCAACATTGATAAAGTGAGTTCTTTGTTTGATCCAAAGTGAGACAATTGTGCAGATTTTGCTGATACAGATTCAAAATTTCACCACTGCACCCCTTTCTCTTGTGGCTGTGACCAAAAGCATGCAAGCAAAACAAATCAACACATCCATGAGACTGTCTAATAACCAACTAAATGCACTTTTACTTTCAACTATTTAATAGTTTACAAATATTCCCCTACATATGTTTCGGTCTATACTTAGACCACCATCAGGGGGTCCACAAACTACAGTTTATTTACATCCAGATGTTCAATCTGTCACCATATGCAGTCTAGTTCAATTCAGTCTTTTATGTAGGTTGTAATCATTTTTTTAAAAAACACACATTTTAAGATAAATTGAGTCATATATATAAAAACACTGTATAATAAAAATATGTGTTTTTTAAAAAAGTGATTACAACCTACATAGAAGACTGAATTGAACTAGACTGCATACGGTGACAGATTGAACATTTGGATGTAAATAAAATGTACAATATAGTCTTCTCGGGCGCACAGCCGCGTCAATTCGTTTGAATACAACGTTTCGGGGACTAGCTCCGTCCCCATCCTCAGGCAAAACTGATTTTTAAAGTTTTAAAACTTATATAAATGAAATGTAGTTTGTGGACCCCCTGATGATGGTCTTTGTATAGACCGAAACATATTTAGGGGAATATTTGTAAACTATTAAATAGTTGAAAGTGCACTTAGCTGGTTATTAGACAGTGAATAGAAAATGCATGGTGAAAGTCATATAAAACATCCATGAGAGTTTAACTATAACAACATTCGTAAATATACGTAACAAAACTTACCATAAGTGTACTTAAAGCATGCCCAATTAGTGAGTTCTAACCCCTTTTCATACACGTAACAAAACCAAACACAACCTGACTGACGTCATGGTCTCCAAATACAGATAAAAGAAACAATACACATAACAAAAATATTAATCTGACACAAACTGCCAACACAAGGACCGTGACATGTCTTCCTTATGAGCCGAAACCTAATTTGGAAAACAGGCCAAGGCCAAATTTTAAAGGTGTTACTGATTTGGAAGCACAAGCAAGAGTGGTCCCCAGGCTTATGCAGTAATGCTAGAAGTGCCAAGGAAAGGAACATTCAAAGTGGGAGGGGAAGGTAAATGACACAATACAACCCAGTTCAGTGACGTGAGCACCATCCATGCTGGAAAACATACATCCACCGTACATGGCACAGTGCTACCAAAGATAAGATTTTGGAAATGTGAATAGTACCCCCTCCCCTTGTGGTTTAGAGACCATGGCAAACTGCAGGTCCCCTCTACCAACTGTTACGATCATGCTGTTACGGGCAAGAGAGTCTGTGCTGTGTGTGCCCTGTCTTCAGACATTGATTCTGCACCTTTACCAGGCAGGCTGAGGCTAGGAAGGACAACACAGACCATACCTTGAGACACTAGACAAACAACGGCAACAGTGTGAAAGTTAATAATGACGTTAAGAGCAGTGGAAATGGATTTTTAGAAGTGAAACTAAAATTATTTTTTATTTTGCTCTTCAGATCTGCAGTAATTCTGGCTCCAGCTCCTTAAGAATGTCAGTTGATTTTTCACATAGTGCTCTGCAATACCTGATGCTACACGTAAAGTGTTCAGTATGCTAGTTCATCTTCTTTTGTCTGAATCATGAATTATCAGTGCTACACCATCACAGGCAAAGCAGTCAGTAAATACATACACAGGGTATAATAGCTTTTATTTTAACCAACATATGCACTACACCTTTGTCGTCGTATATACCCCTACATATGTTTCGACTACTTATTAGTCATCATCAGGGGGACCAAAGTATATAAACACAGACTACACATCCACTATAATAGTTGGTTCACATTGAACATACGACGACAAAATTGTAGTGCATGTGTTGGTTAAAATAAAAGCTATTATATAAGACAGAATGCACGGTGAATATAATGTGAAACATACACAGGGGTTGAAAAGTCCTTACTCTTCCTTGTCTGAGGCAAGTAGATTTTACAGTAAGGCAAAAAAAAAAAATTTGAGTCATAATTGTCATGTGTGTTAGGATTGTAAGGAGGTTGAGGTGTGCAGCTAGAGTTAGTGAGCATGTTTTTCATGTTGACTAGAACAGAGTAGATTACTTTTATGCCATTTGAGGTAATGTTTGTTTAGCAGAAGATTTTGGGTGTGGCTGAGGGAAATTGTGTTTTGGGGAGTAGGGCTTGCAAGTATTTTTCAGTCCCTGAGTATGGAATGGTAAAGATAAGAGAGGGTGAATGAGCTGATTGCTTTTAACAGTGCTTTTACTCGTATATTAAGATAACAGTCTTTTGGGCTGTGGCACATTGTACCATATTTACTCGAAATAAGGGAATTCCTTTCAAAATCTTCAGTTTTTTTTAAAAAATGCCTATATTTCACATTATTAAGGCTTTTATGTCTCTTAATAACATGCTTAACCATATGGGATTAAATAATTATCAGAGTTAAAATAAACATTACCAACACATCACTGAGTTAACTAATTGCAGTCAACAAATCACTAAAAAAAAGTTTTATTCATTATCTTCCTCCTACAGCACACCATCTTCAGTTCCTTTCATGTTGTTTGGCACACAGCACTTTTTAATCCCCCTGGTGATGGATTCTGGTGAAATGTCATTCAAGGAAGTCATAATCCACTGCCCAATCAGTGCTTCAGATGGTCTTCGTATGTTTCCTGCTGGTGTTGGTGGGTAGTTTCCAGGTAGCAGTCGTTCCTCATACAGACAATGTAGTCCGTCTTTGAATGGTTTGTTAACTACCACTTCAAGAACCTGTAACTGAGAGGTAATGCCTCCTGATGTCTGTGTTAAGATTATATGTCAGGAGTTTTCGCTTTCACCATTAGGCGACTTGAAAGCATCGGAAGCTAGCATTCCTCTTTTCCTTTGTCACTAAACAGATTGAGTGTGAGGCGTGTTTCTGCAGCACACACTCCATGAAGATACGAGGTCACAAAATTCACTTCATATAGGACCTGTATTTAGCATATGTTTCTTGCAAAAACACACAGTCCTCCACTGGGTTACTTGGTGTGACTAATGATGCATACAAACGTATGTCTTTCTCTGAGAACATGTGTGTGGGTGGGCCAGAGTGTGGGCTGAGTTTTATGTAAGTAAGCTGATAGGCAGTGACCAATGGTGTGTGTAGGATAAAATAATGCTCCTGTATAATTCCACTAGGAAGTTTTCCTTTTGGAAGATTCCTTCTCTTCAGAATAACAAATGGTGTTGACTTCCTCCTCAAACAAGAACTGAGAGCATCAGTTATTTTTTCATGTCCTCTTGTTTTGATGGGTACTGATTTTGATCCTGTTTCATCAATTGTAGTTCTGGTTGGCATATCAAAAAGGACTGGTGTTGCATCTCCATTACCCCTGTGTTTTTAGTGCAGAGTAGTTATATGGCAGTGGTATACTAGTAATTTTTTGAGGTATTCTGTGTGGAGCTTTGGTACTATGTACATCTGTGATGAAGAGCGAACCTTTTGTAATATGTAAATCTTACTGCCCAGCCATTACTTGTTTTGAAATATTGTCACAGAGTCTTCAGGAATGTAGAAACTTCCAGTGCTTTCATTTGTACAGTCTGCTTGGTAACAGAAAGGGCCTGTTTTTTTTCCTTCTTCTTCTTCTTTCCCTCCCCCTCCTAGCACAAACTCCATAACTTAAAATTTTGAAATGGCATTGAAATTATCCTGGTTGGTCCCACGAAAAGCTTTGTATGTTGCATTTGCTCCCTTTAATAACAGGACACATGTCCCAAATTTTAAACAACGCACTTTACAAAGTACCTTGAACAGTGGCACGATCACTGGGCTAGATGTGTGAAGTACCAAGGGGACTACTTTGATGGGGGCAATATTAATTAGAAAGTAAGTGTTGCTGTTATGGAGAAACAAATTCAGTCTGGTGGCGGTTTGATCACACCACATATGGTAGTTCTGTAGACAGATACCAATACTGCTTGGGAACTTGCTTCCTCCATCTACAGTAGAAGAACTTGTACATTCTTGTGGACACAGCAGGTGTCTCCAAAACAATGATAACTCTCTACCATACTACTCCATGTTAAATTTGACTCACCACTTGTGAGGATCTCAGGTCTCAGTTTTCTGATACTTTCATAGCCGTACAAAATGTAAAAATATGTAATTAATTCGTGTTAATTTATGCATCTGGTTTTGTTGTATGTCGTAAAGCCCAGTTGAAATACCCCAGCAGTCCAGTCATGGCTACTTTACTAGTGGGAATGCAGTGCCAGCAGCAAGAATTGTAGCACATTCGCAGCAGCCACGTTGCTTCAAGTGCCTTCTTCTCCCTTGGCAGCCACTTGTGGCAACAGATCGTCATGTATTGGTGGCTGTGGAAGAATCACTTGCCAGTACTACAGACTTGCCTCTTATTCTTCACACTTGTCAATTCTTCACAGATGTGATGTTACGGGATTTCCCTGCAGAAGTTTTCTTGCAGAGACCACCAATCCTGAAGGTAAAAATTAATATTGTCCTATCACAAAGTCTGTTGAAATTTCAACAGAAAATGATTTAATTTGGATTATACAATCTGTAGTGGAAACAGGTTCTGTATGCATGCAATATTTGTTCCATCTAAAATCAGTCTTTGTTAGAATTACCAAACCTCAATAACTGGAAGAGTTATGGAAAGACAGCTGCATTTATTTTAAGATTTGGTGGAATAAGAACATGCATTAAGCAGTGTTTCTATCTTTGTGTACTGTGAACTCTTTTTGGCACATCTGTACAGTGCATACTGACTTGCGTACACCTTGCACTGTTGTTTATTACCATAATCTTGATCTCCTGTTGTATGTACTATCAACTTGGGCTGCTAAGTGACGTAGTGATGAAGTAGCACACATTATCTTTTATATATAATGATTTGTGTTATATGTGTACAGGTACTCATCAACTTAACAAACATATACGTTCTGAACACCTGGTCATAAGTTGAAAATATGAAATGAGGTGGAATATACACCCTCTAGCAGGTTGAGGGTGATACAAATAAGTAGCCTTTCTGTTGCAAAATAATAATAGCGGAGTTTGTTCAACGGAATATAGAAATGTAGTTTGAAATGAAATTGTAGTGACATTTTTATAGTAGTTTGAATTGAAAATGCCTTAAGGAAATTATGGTCGTAACTGTGGTTGGTTATAAGTGGGATGGTCGTAAGTTGGGGAGTGGCTGTATATATTTTTTTAAGTTGAGAGGAAGTAATACTGACATGGCAGCTACTCAAGACTCTTGGAATTGGAACAGTACTGTTGCTGTTTAATATAGGATTTTGAAGTTTTATGTTGTGACACATGTTTAAAGAAGACTACCATTGAATAGAATATATGCAATATAAGAACGTGGCAAATGTGAGAAATATGTGTTTATGATACTTGAGTTTCTTGTGGCAATTAATACCATATTAAGACATGGTCCTTTGGGTGTGATGTGTGATCTGGTAGATAGGTATCGGTGTGTTGGAGGAACCTGGTGCTCCTCCAGAACTCTTATACCTACCTACAGGACAACATGGCTCATTTACCATAAGTATATAATCTAAGTATATGTCTATTTTTGCATTTAATGGCAGTAACAATGAAAAACCAGAGAATGTGGAATATTTCAATGGGTCAAGATTCCTACTAGGAATCTTGACCCGTGAAGATGGGACCGACACGTTGTCCCGAAACGTAGGTAAATAATTACCACATGACGCCGTGTAATTACCCAGAAGACCACAGATTTCATCAACATCGCGGTGGAAGCCTGAAATCAAGGTTAATATTTCAACTGTTTGGGTAACATAACAAATGATGCAAGATGTACACGTGAAATTAAATCCAGGATTGCCATGGCAAAAGCAGCATTCAACAAGAAGAAGACTCTTTTCACCAGCAAATCGGACTTAAATTTAAGAGAGAAACTAGTAAAGTGCTACATTTGGAGCATAGCTTTGTATGGGGCTGGAACTTGGACACTTCGGAAAGTAGATCAGAAACACCTTGAAAGTTTTGAAATGTGGTGCTGGAGAAGGATGGAGAATATCAGCTGGACTGATTGTGTGAGAAATGAAGTATTACAAAGAGTCAAGGAGGAGATAAATATCCTACATACAATAAACAGAAGGAAGACTAACTGGATTGGTCACATCTTGCATAGGAACTGCCTTCTAAAACATGTTATTGAAGGAAAGATAGAGGAGAGGGTAGAAGTGATGGTAAGACGAGGAAGAAAATGTAAGCAGCTATTGGGTGACCTTAAAGAAAAGAGAGGATACTGGAAATTGAAAGAGGACGCACTAGATCACACTCTATGGAGAACTCGCTTTGGAAGAGGCTATGGACCTGTCGTGAGGCAGACGACAAAATGAATTTAAGTTTTTTTAGTCAAAACCATCAAATGCACAAGATTATTGACAAGTGTAAGATGTATTTTCAACCCCTACATATGTTTCGGCAAGTGAATTGCCATCCTCAGGCGATATTTGTCAAAGAACTACAAGTGCTTACTGCATCCAAATATACAATAGGTGTTTTCACAGTAGAAGTATTTACACATGTCACAATTTAAAATGTATAGGTGCATAAAACTGTCGACCTTGGTGGACTAGTGGTTAGCGTGCTCGCCACTGGACCCAAGGTTCGCGGGTTCGATCCCGACCGAGGTCGATGGATTTTTAAGGGTGATAAAAATCTGGAGCACCACTTCCTTTGGAGGGAAAGTAAAGTCGTCGGTCCCAGTTGGTCGTAGATTTACAGCATGTAAAAGAACCTTACGGGCATGAATAGAAATGTTTCGTAAGCAAAATTTAACGGCCATTTCTCACCCAAGTCTCCTGACTGCCTGCCAGATGGCTCTGGCGGTCACATCAGGATTGAGTTGAACAGTGCGGCCAGTCGGCTGGTCTCCGAACTGACACAAATGCGCAGACCACGTAACCTCGAGAAGAGGAGGCCCAGGCCCATATAGGGCTGTCGAGCCATGGTTATTATTATTATTATTATAGATGCATAAAACTATAAAATTAAAAATTAAGAACAATAATACACTATGCCTCAAGTATTGATTATAAATAAATATACCATATGATCTCAGAGTATAAAATATATACAAATATGATATTAACATTGAAAAGTTAGAATGTTTTTTAAAAAATGGTTATTGGCCATGCATACAAGTGTGTGGTTGATCTGTTGTCGATCCCATCCTGGAAGATATAATATAACTAAGAAAATTTGAGAATATATGATAAGTAATCTAAGTAGTAGAACCATATACTGTAGTAGTTGATGTACCTGAAGCGTTGTGTACAATTTTAATCAAACTTGGAATGGGTCAACAGATTTTGGTGAGGACTTACCAATGTCAGATTTTGTGAAACTCTGTTCTGTGGTTCTCAAACTGTTATGTATGGACAGACAGACCGACCAGCTGATGGAGGCATGTTTAAACTTTTGTTGTGAATGTACAAAAGTAACAGTTTATTAAATTGTCTTTAACTGCTATGTTGATCTTAAAGGTTAAGGTAAAGATATCCATGTGCTTGCCATGAGAGCATGTGGTGAGTGGAGATATAGGTTCACACCTTCACATTTCTCAGTGGTAAATGGTGAGTGGTCAGCTTCATGCTGTGGTCACTTTACCTGCAGGGAAGGGGCACCTGGTCCTCATTAAATAGGAGGCTGGGGGGGCCCCAGAGCTGGTATGGGTGTTTTGGTGTAGAGAAAAATCTCTTGCCCCTGCCTGGAATCAGACCACAATTTCTCATTCATTCAGCCTGTAGCCTATTGACCATTCTGAGTGAGCTATGTTCACTACCTGTGTTAATCTTACGTTAAATTAATTGTATGTTTGTGATATTTAATTGTGATTGTGTGTGATAATTAATTTTGTTCACAGTGGGTGAATAACAGTATTAAATGGCTCTCGCTTAATAACATGCTTACAGTTTTAAGAAGTAACAAATGAATTTAAG
This sequence comes from Reticulitermes speratus, assembly GCA_021186555.1. NCBI lineage: Eukaryota > Metazoa > Arthropoda > Insecta > Blattodea > Rhinotermitidae > Reticulitermes > Reticulitermes speratus. The sequence goes on along the minus strand of JAJKFL010000002.1, from coordinate 40,698,413 downwards.
TGCAAGATAAAAATACAGTAGATCAACATGTATTGGTTACCATGTTGCAGTGTCTTGTTTTTATGTTTCAGATGTTTCTGGAGTTACTTGACAGTGACAGAAGACTGTGTGAGGCAGTGGCCTGCTGCCTCTGCAAATTGACGGCAGCTCTTCGTGTCAGAGTTCACTACTATAGTGATCCTGGGATTGCCAACCTTAAGCAGGCAGTAGGTGTACAGCATATATAATAAAGCAGTACTTTTGAGAACTTAACAACAGTGAATCTGCATTTAATAAATCCACTTTACATTCCACAAAAAATGATGATTGTCAAATAATTTTAGCACATTGAATGGACTTTGTGATATTTTAAACTGTTGCATTCCCTGTTCTATTAAGTAATAATTATTACAATAACAATTTCCTTGCAACACAGCTTTTTTTAAACACTGATACAGCTGCATTATATGTACAAATGCTTTTAAATCATATATTAATTGACGGGCTTTTTCGTGACATGAAATATGTCCTTATGATGACCAGGTTAAGGTGAAACATGTCAGGAAAAGTGTAATAAATGGTCCTTCTTTTGAGTTTTATGTAATGGCTGTACACTGATCTTGTCCTAATCATAAACATTTTAGGAGTGTCACGTGTCATATATTATCAGATTTGTAAGTCAGGAGGTGTATTATATTGAAATACCTTATTTAGCTAGATATAAGATGAGAATTTTTTCCTTATGCCTCATTTGAAAAACTAGGGTTCACCTTATAATCATGGACAAAGTTAAACATGTTTCATGTAGGTATTTTCCTCAAAATTTGAATTTTTGAAGGCGGTGTCATGTGCAGGGTTGTCTTATGCCCCTTAAATACAGCATATTTAGGGTGATTATAAATTATCTTTACATATTTAAAAAAGTATTCTAAGAGAGTAAGCTTCCTACCATAACGATGTTTCTGGATCATAAAGAATGTAATTGTTTTAAATTTGCACTACTTTGGTCCTGGGGTCAACTCAGCTTCTAACAGAAATGAGTACCAGGAATATCTCATGGGGGGGGGGGGGGGGGGGGAAGGTGGCTGGTGTGTAGGGCTGACAACTGTACGACCTTCATGTGCTGATTGTCTAGAAATTCTGGGATCCTTAACTTCCTGGAGCTCTAAGGGCCTGTCCAGGCCTGTAATGGGATAGCTTTTAAATGCACACTTTTGTGGTTGCATCAGCAGCCACTACATGTGCTGCAGTCATAATAGAGGAAATGGTGATGGGAGCTGGATTGGCAGAGGTGGACCAACAGAGTGGCTCTGTAGGTCCCAGGGTCTAAAATAGATTCATTCTTTTTCATCTTTTGGAGACATGTGGTGATATGTTAAAAATAATATCTGCAAATCCACCCCTAGGACTCAAAAAGCATGATGAACTAAATTTTGCATGAGACGTGCTTGTGATTTAGTTGATATTCAAATGTTGCCCAGTGTTTAGAATGAGATTCATTACCAGCGGTTTGATGTGTGTAGAGTCAGCAGTGAATGTTCACATTGAAATTTAATAAGGAACAATCAAGACATTCAGACTTCTTTATACTGTACATATTATTTCATTATTGTTTATAGCTTACTTTTCTTACATTTTTGAAAGAGTGAAGGTCATTTATTTTTGTTTTGTATATTTACAACTGAGCCTCACCTGCAGATTCAAGTCTCCTGGGATGTTATGCCATGGTGGCTGGTAAATATTTATCAGTTTTTTTGAAGGAGTGTGATGCTTCCATCTTCAGGACACCGTGGAAGCACTATGCTCCTCCAAAAGGTCAGTAAAAATTTACCATTCAGCATGATGTAACTTCCCAGAAGACTTGAACCTTCATCAAGACTGCCATGAGAACCTCAAAGCTCACACTGTATCTCATATTTTTGGGACACAGTTTGGACAGGACTGATTGTAGCACGAGATGATGAAGGCAGCAATGGTTCAGTTTCTTCTACTTGTTCAAATTTTATGTACAATTATGAATTACTGAATTGGTTTCAGATTTGCAGTAGACCTGATTCAGACCCTTCATCTCCAAGTTACACATCTCATCATTCTTCTTCCACTTTAAGCACAGGCAGACCTATCGTGGGCCAATATTTAAACAGTGACATTGCCCAGAATAACCATGATTCTACACAATTTCAAGCATATCAGCAAAATGTAAGCATCATTTTGTACATAACCACTTGACACATACTGACACATACGTTGACACTGAAAAGCCGTGCATTGTGTATGCAGGATGTATTGAGGCATTTGTATGATTTTTCACACAAAATAGTGATTATTTCTTAGAACAACATTAACTGACTGCTGTTTGTAATGAAAACTGTGAGTGCATTCAGGGAGGTAGGAATTGAATTTTTATGTAGTATTTAGGTGTTTCATTTTGCACTTAAATGTATTCATCCAATTTAATTTAAGTTGAAGTTGTGAACAGACCTGAAAACCAAAGAATTGTTCTGTTTATTGGTAATTAATCAATCTCCAGTATTGACAAAAAGTTTTAAGAAAACTAGTTGATGTCCATGCTGAGAACGTTGGCTTTTTTTTTTTGGTTGACCTTGGAGTATGGCAGAGCTAATCTGTAGCTTTCCTAATTGTGGTTGGTGATAGCAAGATATACTATCTGGGCTGACATTTGGTGTGTTAAATAGGTACGTCAGTCTTCTGGTAGGCAGGGAGCAGCATTTTGGAGCAATGATTGGGGAAAGATAGAGGCAGCAGGTCCATGCACATATTACCGTGTCACATCTCAGAATACCGTAACTGCAGTGCTACCTTGAGAACGTGAAATCTAATGTGACTGTAAGCAACAAGTAATATGCCCTACATGTTTCAGGTATCCAAAGAAGCAAGCTGCTCAAGTGAAGCTACAGAAGATTCTGTGCTCTTGCAGTTGCAACAGTTCAGTTTGCCACAGTACTGCTTGCTTTGTTTGTTTCATACTGTGCCTCACTTTGGTCCCAGCTCGGGACTGCAGCGAGAGAACCCTGCACTCCTGGCAGCAGAGCTTGTTCATCTGTTTGCTATGTGTGTGAAACCAAGCATTTGGTCTTCTTCTGATCCTGTAGCACAGGAAGTCAGTCAACACTTGAAACAAGTGTTGATATTAGTGGGAGAAGTCTTGGAGAAATACAGGTATTGGTTGAATAATGAGAGAATAACAGAATGAGGATTTCTGATTCTTCTTGTGTGGGTTATCTAGCAACCAAGCCTGTCCATCTGCATTCTTCCTTGTACATTTCCACTATATATGGGATGTCTAGCGATTAAGTCTGTCAGACTCTCTGCCTTACATATTTCCACAATATGTAGGTTGTCTAACAACCAAGCCTGTCCATTTGTATGTCTTCTTCCTTATGTACTTCCGCTATGTATGGGTTGTCTAGCCACCAAGCCTGTCCATTTCTCTGCCTTCTTCCTTATATTTTTCCATTATATATGGGTTATCTAGCAACCAAGCCTCTCCTTCAGTCTGTGTCTTTTTCCTTACACCTCTCACTTGGAGGCCCAGGTTTGATCCCTGGCTGATCCACATGGGATATGTGATGGACAGTGGGACTGAGACACGTTTTGCTCCAAACATGTCAGTTTTCCGACGTCATTTTCATTCCAGTATTACTCTATACTCCATATCATTCATGTGCCACCAGTGCTATATAATCTAAGCAATTGACAGCATTGTTAAAAATAAAACAGTTCTTTCCTGTCTCTTCTCCCTTACACATTTCTACACTATGTAGGTCTGTCATCTGTCTTGAGAGGCAGCTGTAGTAAGTCGCAGTAACAAGGGACTCAGTATCACCTCACTGCTATGTATGAATCTTGTGGAACAGGAACAACACATTCCCGTTGCTTTGTAATCTGTGGGTGTATAATGATTGTCTTTACTTTCCACAGATCTGTAGGTGTTAAAGAAGAGTCCAACAGGTTAACATACCTGCAACTCTTGGCACTGGCTCGCAAATTGTTGGTCACTGCAGTTCCTGTTTCTATTGCAGACAGCATCTTACATGCAAAGCTGAAAAATGCTTTATCGAGAAGCTTGATAGATTTGTCTGTGATTGCTCTTTTTCCAGAAGTGCATGCAGATATTCTGCAGTATGTGAAGGTACGCTATCATGCAAGTTCTGAGGTTCTCGTAGCGGTGTTATCAAGGGTTCTGGTCTTCTGGCATGTGACGGTGCACTGCTGGGTAAGTGGCTCGATGTGTTTGGAAGGAGTGTGTCACCTTCATCTTCAGGGTCCATGGACCTTGACGATGAAGGCAACACATTCATTTGAAACATCATGAACTACTCACCTAGCGACACATCATTACATCTTAGAAGACCAAAATTCTTGTACCAAATCATGTTTGTTGGTAATAATCTTAATTTTATTGATTATTTTATTATACTTTATGTTGATTATAAAAGTGTCTAGGACTTTTTTGGTCATCTAAAGAGCTGTCTTCCCTTTTAAGTACAATGGTATTAATATTTACCACCTTCTATAACATTTAGAAACTCTGCATTTTGTCTCCCCTCTTCCACACACACACATACACACGTGTGTGGCGTGTGTGTGTGTGTCTTATATGAATCGTACAATAAATAGTGATGATTTCCATATACAACATTAACTGTTTGATCTCTGATGATGGACTGTGTTCTGTTTGAGGAAGGGACTGAATTTTTATATGCAGAGTTAGTCAAAATGAATTGTAGAACTTCAAACATTTTTAGTTATTCATGTATATAATGTGTTATTATTAAATATGTAGGAAACGTTAAGAGGTTCGTGCAGAGTTTTAATATGCACCACTAGATGTCAGCAGATTTAAAGCATAGGTGGTTGGTGGCGCTGCAATCACAAGATAGTGTTGCCAGTGGAAAAATCATGTTATGTGCTCCGCTATTATGAAACTGCATTGGCTACAGCCCTGCAGTGATTGTTTTGAAGTAATTACCAAAAAAACCCCACCAGTTGGAGGCTTGATTATCAAATGGTGGAAACAGTTTGTGGAGACTGGATGCATTTGCAAGGGCAAGAGTACTAGACGTCCCAGCACAGATGAGACAACAGTGGAATTCATGTCGCAAGCCTACTTGAGGAGACCAAGCAAGTCAAGGAATAGGGCTGGTAGAGAGTTTGCAGCGCCTCAGAAAATTGTTTGGAGTGTACTGTGGGAGCAACTGTCAATGTGCCCCTACAAACCACAATTGTTGTGGGTCTTGAAGCCTGATGACAAAGAAAAGGGGTATGAATTTGGTTATGACTTCCAGGAAATGATTAACACTGATAAGACTACACTGAGTGGGTTGGTGTAGAGTGATGAAGCCACATTCAATTCTTGTGGCAAGGTCAGTCACCTCAACATCTGTATATGCAGGTTTCAAGACCCATATGACTCCATACAGCATGAACAGGATAGTCTGGAGCTTAACATTCTGCATTCAGTATCTGTGTAAAAAGTGTATGGCCCATTCTGTTTTCCTGAATTAACCATGACAGGCATAGCCTATCGTGAGATGTTGACTGAGTGGCTGCTACTATAGCTAGCACAAGACTGGAATAACTTCATTTTTCATCAGAATGGGGATGTGCTACACTTTCTTCTGCAGGTATGACAGTTTCTGAATTAGAGTATCTCACACCGTTGGATTGGCCGAGCTACCGACAGACATCTGACTTCACTGCAATGGCTGCAAAGATCACCCGACCTCAGTCTCTTGGATTTTTTCTTTACTGTGTATGTGCCACCATTACCGAGAGATACAGAACATTTGAAACAGTGTATGAGCATTACCACGAAAGTTGCCCAAATTGACAGGCATATACTGAAAAAAATTATAGGCAGGGATGGGATATTGGGTTGACATATGTGGGGTCACACATGGAGCATACATTGAGAGATTGTGAGGTAATGCCTAAATTGAAACAGTGTTATTATATTTTTAATACACTTTTGCTGCAATGTTGTATGTAATAGCATAATGATAAATAATTGAAATTGTACAATTAATTTTGACTAACTATGTATTGTATACGAGGTCTGTCCAAAAAGTATCCGACCTTGGGCCGGGAAAAAAAAGTTCTGTATCTGGGTGGTTACAATACCTAATCCCCTTCAAAGTAGGCCCCTTGTGACTCCACACACTTAGCCCAGCGGTCCTTCCATCGCTGGAAGCAATTCTGGAAGGCTTGTTTTGGAATGGTGTGCAGCTGCGCCGTCGCGTTCTGTATGATGTCCTCGCGGCTGTCAAAACGGGAGCCTTTTAGCGGTGTCTTCAATCTCGGGAACAGCCAGAAATCACAAGGAGCCATGTCAGGAGAGTAGGGAGCCTGGCGAACCTGCGGAATGCCGTGCTTAGCCAGGAAACCCTGGATCACGTGTGATGAATGAGCTGGGGCATTGTCATGATGCAGCTGCCAGTTGCGTGCGTCCCACAGCTCCGGTCTCTTGCGCCGAACTGCATCACGAAGATGACGGAGGACTTCTTGGTAGTACTCCTTATTAACAGTTTGGCCTAGTGGTGCGTACTCATGATGCACAACACCCGGTAATCGAAGAAAACAGTCAGTATCACCTTCACATTGCTCCGAACGTGTCGTGCTTTTTTGGGCCCCGGGGATGTTGGATGCTTCCATTGTGACGACTGGACCTTGGTTTCCGGGTCATATCCGTACACCCACGACTCGTCACCAGTGATCACAGTCTTCAGGAACTCAGGATCCCTGTTGGCGCACTCCAGCATGTCCTGCGCGACCTCAAGGCGGAGTTGTTGCTGCTCCGGCGAAAGCAGCTTGGGCACAAATTTTGCCGCCACTCTTCGCATGCCCACATCCTCAGTTAAAATCGTGTTTGCGGAACCTCTGCTGATCCCAACCTCATCAGCAATTTCCCGGACGGTCAAACGACGGTCCTCCATGATCAATGTCCGCACTTTGTCAATGACATCTGCATTTCGGCTCGTTGACGGTCTCCCGGAACGCTGGTCACTGTTCGCCGACATGCGGCCATCTTTAAAGCGGTTGAACCACTCTTTAATTTGAGTGACCCCATTGCATCATCACCGAAAGCCTGCTGAATTTTGCGGATTGTTTCCGCTTGGTTATCCCCAAGTTTCTGACAAAACTTGATGCAGTATCGCTGCTCCAAACATTCTGTCATCTTGAGCGAAACGAGAATGCGACGAACACGTGTTACACCACTTCGCTATCTGGCAGCGACAGACGCATCCGGCGGTGTTGCGAGGCAGCAAAAATTCACGCATGCGCATGAAAGTCCCATCTAGTACTATGCTGTTTCCCCACCCTTTCGCCATTACTTACCGCGGGAAAAAATATAGTCGGATACTTTTTGGACAGCCCTCGTAGATCAGTGGTGTTCAACCTGGGGCAAATGTACCCCCAGGGGTACGCGAAGACATCTTAGGGGGTACGTAAAATTAAAAAAAATAAATATATTATTTCATGATAAACACTGAATAATCAGGGCCAGATTTAGTGTTAGCCACAAGAGACCTGGACATAAGGACATGCGATTTGGGAGCGCCATATTTCTCTCTCTCTCCTTTATGCGATTCTTATCTGGGCGGCTAGTTTCATTTTATTCCACATAGTGCATATAATATATTTGTTATTTAATAGCTTGACTCTCCTTTTTCTCATTTAAAACTTATTATTTAATACATTATTTTGGATGTAATTTATTTAACTTATTTTAGATGTAGATTATAGAATATGTATATATATTGAATTATGCATCAACAACTTTGGGGGTACAGAGTTGAAGATAAATTATATCTGGGGGTACGTGAACAAAAAAGTTTTAATACCACTGGTATAGATAAAGCCCAGCAGTTACTTCATGTACCATCAGTTTTAACATTCAAAAATTCTACTTTCTGCCCAAAGAGTGTATTTGTGTGTTTTATATGTATCTCAGAACAAACAGTGATTATTTCCTTATACTACACTCCAACACTGACTGACTGGTTTTCATAACTCGAAGAGTGTGTATTGTGCGGTACAAACGGAATCTTTAAGTAAAATAGATTACATTTCGTCCAGGGGTGCACAAATGTGCACAAATTGGTGACAATTTTTTATTGTGGCACCTAATATCTGTGGGTCCTCAGTACAGAATTTGCTTCATGTCACCCTTCTGGCACCCAGAATTTTGAGGTGGTTCCTAGATTTGTGGAAAATTTGTGCACCTCTGGTTTCGTCCTCAATGTGTTATTGTTATAGGGTAATGTTTATTCCTGCTTTCAGGCATTCCAGACTTCCTCTGATGCAGACTATTTTCTGAAATATGACACTGCCATGACCATATGTGCATCTATGAAGGCTGCAGTCAGATTTCTAAAGAATCATGATAAGCTTGAAAAAGAGTCATTTGAAGTGCTGGATGAATCATTACCAAGTCTTTCATTCCATGGGAACCTGGACATAGTGAGGAATTGTGTAGAGATAGCCGTTAATAAACTGTATCAGTAAGTACATGTACTTACCAGTCTTTCCTTTTAATTGTTCCTTGCATAACTGGGTACAGATTTCTTCTTGAGGAAATTGTAATTGCTCAGCTGGTCAACAGATTATCTACTTTTTTTGTATTTTGAACCATCATTACAATTTTCACAGAAACATAGCACTGTTCCCTAACCTGAGCCAGATGAATCCAGTCCATACATCTGATCCATTTCAATATCTTTTCTTTCAGCCTTGGTCCTTTGTGTCCCCCCCCCCACCATTATCTTTTCCAAATAATATTCAATATGGATTTCTTAATGCTCCCAATCTATGCTGCATATTCTTCTTATCTCTGATTCCTTGATTTTCTTACCCTAATAATCCTTGATGGACAGTTTAAGTCATGAAGCTTTGCAGTTTTCTCCATCCTCATGTCACTTCGTCCCTCGTTTGTCCAAATGTGCCCCTCAGCACCCTTTTCTCAGACATTCTCAATATTTATTCTTCCCTCAACATGACAGACAAAGTCTGAGACCCATAAAGAGAAAAATAGGGGTAAGTGTTGATATATTTTAGTCTTTATATGAATATACTTAACAGCAATAATATAAATCGTAAGTTTTGCTCAGACCGAATGGTAAATGTATATGAATGTTATGATGTGTGTGTCAGTGAATCACTTGTGAACAGAGTTATGTCTGACATTGCTGTATATTCATTGACTTCACCAGCTGTAAGAAAGAAACTTGAAATATGTTAATCTGACACATAAATCCTTCTCCTCAAATTTTACGTTGTATTGACCGTGCATCTTATTACAGTTGAAATTTATTTTATGTACCAACTTATAGGGGTAAATTGATACTATTGTAAGATATTGTGCATAAGTTGGTACATAAAATAAATTCCTTCTCCTCAAAATTCCTGCCATAGCAGAATTATATATAATTATTCTCACTATATAATTACAGCCAAAGTGGTATTATTTGTGGCTGTGAAGGTGTTATAATGATTGTTTGATTTTCAGCATGTCTCTTGATGATAGCGGCCGGAAGGTTGTGACAAGCGTAATTCTGAAACTGCTAGCTCATGCTGACCCACATGTGAAACTTGAAATGTATAGCTGTTGTCATAAATATGTAGTGGTAATACTGGGCGTGCTGCAGGTGTCAAGGATGTCTGTGGGTAGTTCAAGACCATTAGATTTCTTGTGTGACACTGCAGTTCTGATAGAAATCATCAGCCATGGAGCTGCAAGCATAGACAAGAAGGTTAGGCCTGATCACAAACTCTTTTTTGAATGTCATTCCTAGTTTGATACATTTCTGCTTAGTGAATATACAAAGTTGTTCCTGTGCGCACTATAAAGGCATATGAGGCAGTGGAAGTATAGCTCCACAAATTATTACCGTTGGCACTACATGGAGGCAAGTGGTCAGGTTTTAGGTGCATTCACAAAATTGCGAAAAGTGATTATTAGCTTCGTCCTGTCTGTCTGTCCGTCCGTCCATCTGTCCGGCGGTCCATCCACATGGAACACCTTGGCTCCCACAGAATGGACTTTTATGAAATTTGATATTTGAGTATTTTTCAAAAATCTGTCGAGACAATTCAGGTTTATTATTATTATTATTATTATTATTATTATTATTATTATTATTACATTTGTGATAATATCTCACTGAATTTGTCTTATAATGAGAAATGTTTCAGAAAAATGTTGTAGAGAAAATCAAAACACACATTTTATGTTCAATAACTCTTTTCCAAAAATCGTGTCATTTATGAAATAATGTGGCAAAATGTCATAGAGCTGGACGGGCGACAGATGACAACAACATAATATGGCACATGCACTTTGCATGCTGGGTAACTAAGGCTACAAACACACTTTCAGAATATGTAATACTTATTGATTTTCCATGGCAACAATGCTTACGCTAATGCGCCTCAATGTTACATTATAAGTACATTGCCTGTTTTGTGTGTCCTGACTGCTTTACCTCCAGCAAAAGGGCCTCTGGTATCCATGAGTAGGTGGCACCATAGCTGGTCTGGAAGCCTTGGAGAAGATAAAGATCTCTTTGCCCTGCCAGGAATCAAGCCTTGATTCCTCAGTTTTTCAGTCTGTAACATGGTCAGTATGTCAGCATTGTTTCACTGACATCCAGTTTAAAAAAAAGTGTGTGCACAAACTAACTAACTAACTAACTAACTCCATGGAGCAGAGTCCTTCTTGAGAAGCTAACAGGTCATCAGCTAGTCAAGAAATTCCCCGGATTTTATGGAACCCGAAGGTTCATTACCGCACTCACAAGAGCCCGCCACCTGTCCCTATCCTGAGCCATATCAATCCAGTCCATGCCCCCCCATCCCACTTCTTGAAGATCCATTTTAATATTATCCTTCCATCTACGCCTGGGTCTTCCAAGTGGTCTCCTTCCCTCAGGTCTCCCCACCAAAACCCTGTATGCACCTCTCCCCTCACCCATACGTGCTACATGCCCCGCCCACCTCATTTGAAAAATTAATGTCCCTTTTTTGGGAAATCTATTAACTGTTAGCATCCATGTGTTACCTGTGATAGTGGATAAACAGTTCCAGCAGGCCTAAAATCATATTTCTGCAATAAAAAAACCATTATTTGAGTTAAAATCTGGCTGCCAACACCATATAGCAGGGGATTTAACCTTTATTGTGCTATGAGACCACATGCTGTTCTCTAAAATGTAGTGGCAAATGGCCTAGCATGTCATATGCTGGTCTCTGTGTGTTTACTTTGCAGAAATTTAAGTGTCTATACTAAGCCAGAAAAATTGACCATGACAAGATACAATCGGCATTAAAATCAGTCTCCTAAAGGTTACTTGCATATTCCCACATGATAAAGCTTAAAGTTTCAGTGTGAGTGAAGTTGTAACTCAAGGCATATGGACAACATATCACAACTAGACTCCAGTCAAGTTTGATTTATCTATCTGCATTTGCGTTATTATTGAAGTATTTATATTATATTTTCTCTGGTAATCCATTTATGGGTTTGTGGAATGTGATAAACTGTTATTATATAAGATGTTTTATAAATTGTATTAGATGGTAAATGAGACTACATTTTCCTTTGAGAAGTCAACACAAAGATGTGGATCTGATTCCATTCATATAAGTTAGAGTGTTTAATGAGTAACTGCTAACTTGTTATTATCCATAGATACAAAAATATTCAGAAGAGATGCTGATTCATCTGTTGAAAGGCAAGTTTATTCTCTCGGAGCCAGCCTGGCAGCAATTTCTGGAATGCTTGATTCCAGCACTGCCTCTGCTTCAGTGCTATGCTGATCAAACCACGTCACTTGGTCGAGCTATAGTAAAAATATTTGACCCAGAGACCAGCCAGTCCATTCAGTTGCCTAGAGGAGAGGTAAGGGAGCTTACATACAGATGCTGATGGTAGTTATTGAATGAATGATACACTGGAACACCAATTCTGCATTCCCAACTTTAAGGTTTTGTACATTATTATGTGCAGGTGGTAGTATTTCAATAAACATATTTTCGTATCTTTGGCGTTTCCCATGTGCACTGGCACTGTTCTTCTTCCAGGTTTTAAAAGGAAACCTTCGCCTGCTGTTTTGTAGTGATCCACTAACAAGAGAAGAAGCAATATCAAGAATAACCTGGTTAATGGCTAGGGAAGAAAGATCATATGAAAAACTTCCAGATTTCTCATCTCTGAGAGGTCTGTTACTCAACTCTGTTTGTCTGATGGATAGACCAGTTGATCTTGGACATAGAAGAACACAGCAACATTTTTATCAGGTATGAAGAACTAATGGCGTCCATGTGAAATTTGAGTGTCACAGCGCTGAAGATTTAGAGTGTGGCCTTCTGGTTTGTGACGCTGAGTAGCCTGAGTAGTGTGACAGTCTGCATCAGTGGCAGACTGGGTCTAAAAATATTGGTTGCCAGGAGACAAAGGGGGCCCACCCACAACTATAAGGCTATAATTTAATTTTTATAAGAAATAAATAAAATTTTCAAAAAATAAATAAGTGGAAAAAAGGTACAATTAAAATGTTTGCGAAATAAATGTATATTTTTTAGTAATTGCAGTGTACATATATTGTACATATTACTGGCAGTATACAGTAGATACTAAATGCAAATACAGATTGTTATAATTGAATTTTTAAATTATGTTTTTAATTTTAAATAAATGGTGGATTTTATTAAAAATTTTTTATTAAAATAGTAATACAACGTAAATTTTAGTTGCAGACAGTAATAATATTTTTAATTTTTAATAATATTTTTATTTTCAAGCTACTAAAAGGTCATTAACATTTTTAACATATTGTCTTAATATTTAAGGGGGCCCACTTGCCATCGGGCAAGCTGACACCCTGGCCAGTCCGCCACTGGTCTGCATCAGGGATGTCCAACCTGTGGCCCGAGTGCTGCATGCAGCCTGCCACGTTGTGTTATGCAGCTCACAGCCACATTTGTAAATTTTATGTATACTATAAAAATTACACCATAATTTAGGAGGTTAGGTACACCACTTGTTGTGATTTTCACATGTGTGGCCTATGGGCAAGCCTACAATAATATTTGTGACCCTTTGCCAAAAGAGGTTGGACACCCTTGGTCTACATGATGTCATGGCCAGGAGGACTACAGTGTAAGAATGCCCTAATGCTGCTATTAGCATATAAACACGAACCATATGTAGTGCTATATCCTGCTTGTTTTCGTGGTCTGCAGAGTTTACACATGATCGATTGATTGGAGAGAGGGAGAGAGAGAGAAGGAGGGGGGGGTGGGTTGAACCCCTGAAGGTCTGCCCTTCTAGTTGAATTCAAATGACAGCAAGTCCCTGCTGTCAGTATTATATTTTTTTTTTTTATATTTTGTTTTGTGTTTAGTGATGAGCAACATGCACTGTTTGTTCCAAGAGAGACCACAGAAAAGCACAAGGTTGCCATCTCTTGATGACAGTATGAAATGCTGGCATAGTCAGCATAGACTTGAAAATATCTCTGTTTGGACATGCTGGTGACATCTCAGAAATACTGTTAATTGGCAGTGGGTTAATGACAGAGTGTAAGAGTGTGGGCTGAACAGATTAGGTTCAGGATAGGGTCCAGTGGCAGGTGCTGGTGAACACAGTGATGAGGGAATTTCTTGACCAGCTGGGTGACTGTCAGCTTTATCAAGAAAGAGTCTGCTCCATGGAGTATGTATATATCCTTGTAAATTTAGTAGTAGAAGCAGTAACAAAAGGAAAGCCACATAAATATTGAAAGCCATCACAGTGATAACAGAAGGGGCAAGCGAAAAAATGGAAGTGCTAACGTTAATGCCAATAATGACGAAAGCAATAGCAGTTGGAGGTGGCGGCGGCAGTGGTGGTGGTGGTGGTGGTGGTGGTGGTGGTGGTGGTAGAAGTGGCGGCAGTGGTGGAGGAGGAGGAGTAGTAGCAGCAGCAGAATTTAATGTACATCTTCTCATTACTTATGTTTATGGCACAAATAAAGTAATGGTAGGTCAGGGACACATGTCTGCAGCTGGAATATACAGGATGATTGCAGAAAATGTTAACAATTACATAGGAAATGATTTGTAAAAATTTTATTATACAAATGCTGCCTCTTATCTTATTTGCCTGAATATGAGGCAGTCCTGTATATAATGTGACCCCCTTCACAATATTCAGCTTTCAGAAGAGTACCCATGCAGAACATGTTTAACTTTGTGCAAAATTACAGGGTGATTTTTTCAGATGATGAATTAGGAAAGAAATTATTGTCTTACATTTGGGTAAAAATCGTGCCTTACACACTTCCTCTAAAATTAGCCTTGTTATCATGTCTGATGTTTATTCATGATTTAGATCCCTGTAACCTAAAATTCAGTATAAGTGTCAACATTCACTGGTATTAAAACTTTTAATAAATTACCATCTGAACTAAAAGAGCTTGTAGAGTCGCCTAAAATATTTAAGAGAACTTTAAGAAGATGTTTGGTTTCACACTGTTTTTATAAATTGGAGGAATTCTATTGTAGGAATTGTTAATATGTTTTTTGTCTGCATGTATTTCAAATATACCTAATTGTAATTATTTTTTTACCTGTGAGTAATGATTGTGTTTTATATATTTCTTTTATTATGTTTATTTTGACTTGTTTCAATGAATAATTGGAACACTTTGTATGATGTTATGACACATTCTATATCCAATGGTTTGTGAACTGACCTGTATTTGGATCTGTTTGAATTTGAAATAAATTACAATTACAATTACAATTGTTTTGAATTACTCTGTGTTATGTTTTGGTTTACAGGTTAGCAGTCTGTGTCAAGTGATGGAGCTGTTGAGATGCAAAGGAATACAGCCTGTTGTCAGGAGGTCAGCTCTCTCACAAATCAGTGTCATGTTGGAGGACAGTAATTTGCATGATCAGTTTTTGAAGCAAGATGGACTGAGCATGATTCTTGATATTTTACATAAAGCGCTGGTAAGTTGCCTGTTTACTTGAAAACTGTGAGAGGAAATGGAAAAGTAGGGGCAATTTTCATGTAAAATCCTCTTAATTTGTCAGACAGTGCTCTTGCATACATCAGGCATACTACATACTGGGCCAAGCTCAGGCATGTCATTGGGTAACTGTTACGTGCAGTCAAGCTTGTACAATCATAGTGTAAAGATATCAGCTCCACTTTTGGATTTGTTGAGAAATGTGCTGTCATTTGATTTCTGTGGGCAGAGGAGGTAAAATCTACTGAAACTTTTGGAAGAATTTCTGTGGGCAGAGGAGGTAAAATCTACTGAAACTTTTGGAAGAGGAGGTAAAATCTACTGAAACTTTTGGAAGAATTTCTGTGGGCAGAGGAGGTAAAATCTACTGAAACTTTTGGAAGAATTTCTGTGGGCAGAGGAGGTAAAATCTACTGAAACTTTTGGAAGGTTTCTGTGGGCAGAGGAGGTAAAATCTACTGAAACTTTTGGAAGAATTTCTGTGGGCAGAGGAGGTAAAATCTACTGAAACTTTGGAAGAATTTCTGTGGGCAGAGGAGGTAAAATCTACTGAAACTTTTGGAAGAATGCTACCACAATAGAGAGATAACTTTAGTATGCAAGGAAAGGTGTACTAATTGGTGGAAAGGTCCAGAGCGGTAGAACAAGCGTCACTGATGAAGACTGCTTGGGTGTTTCCCTCACTTTAGAGGCAGGTTACAGTGTTGAAAGAACCAGTGCTGTGGTTCAAGAGAAGAGACATTACTGTCACAGATATATGCAACAAGTTGTACACTGGCTTTGTATCCGCATACTGCCTCGTTCACAGTGACTTTCAGATGTCACAAAATTTGTGCAGTTAACACGGAGGAATGCTGACAAAAGGAGTTGTTTTGCATCATGATGACACTTGATCTCATACAGCAGCAGTGACCTTTAAAATGATATGAAAACCAAAATCAGAGATTCTTTCTGTAAGCATGTAGCACATCTTCCCCCATCTGATTACTAAATTTTTGGACTTCATAAGGATGTGTTACATGGACACTGTTTTGCAAGTGTTGGAGAGTTCAAGGACACACGCTTTGTATGCAATTGAAAATACTCTTTGCAGATTGAATCAGAAAGCTCATGGACCAAAGTGGCATGTTTCAAGAAGCTAGGGGATTGCTTCAAAAAATGACACAGCGCTTGATGCATGCCTCTTGTAGAATAAGAAAAATATATTTTCCTTACTTTTTGACTTTCTCTCATAATTATCTCTCTTGCATGCGTACATGATTGTCCAAGCGGCAAGAGCAACACCCAGACATTGCATGTAAACCTTTATTCTGAAGGAATATGAATTTACAATCTTGCTGTGTAACGGAGCTGGAAGCTCTATTTTAACTCAAGGGTAACAGTATTCATATTATAATGTGTGGCCTAGCTTGGCAGATGGGCTACACACATGCACTGTCATAATAATGCAACATATGAACAATAAAAGTTAAACAGTATAATCATATTACAGTGAATGTATACGTTTGTGTTTTCCATTGATCACAGTTGTAACAGTAAGCATGTACAGGGCATACACAAAAGAATGGCGCGGTATCAAAAGTGAATAAAAAATGTATTTCTCACCTTACACGGGCACAACATACACTGTCAGCGGCGGCAACTGTCCAAGTTTCTCATTTGGTAATTACAATCCTTCAATGTGTGCACCCTGGGTCACACGACACACATCCACACGGTAATCAAACTCATCCCAGACCCGGTGTAGCATGTCCGCTGTAATGGCCTGCAGTGCATGCGTTATCCGATCACGAATTTCATGGATGGACGTGGTCAATGGTGGTACATAAACGCTGTCTTTAACGAACCCCCAAAGAAAGAAATCGCACGGTGTAAGATCTGGCGAACGGGGTGGCCAAGGGAGAAGGTTCTTGTCTCCATTTGCAGCAGCACGTCTTCTCCTTCTCCTGCTGCAACGCCATCTTTGAAACTGGCCCCGCTGCTACGCAGTAAGCTTGAGAAGCGAACTGCTGGTAGCGCATGAGAAACTTGGACAGTTGCCGCCGCTGACGGTGTATGTTGTGCCCGTGTAATGTGAGACATAAATTTTTTATTCACTTTTGAAACCGCACCATTCTTTTGTGTATGCCCTGTATATTTACAATTTTTTTACTGTGGGCACTTGGTACATTCTGTGCCCATCAGTAAAACCCATTTGTATTGGAGAAGTAATAGTGATGATGCTGATGATGATAGTAGTAATGATAGCAGTACTGCACCAATAAAAATAACTGCAGCAGCAGTAGTATTAATAGCGGAAGTCACATTACAGGTGGATAGAGAGTACAACAGCTATCCCGATTCAGTAATCCCTTGCGTCAGCGCTCTGAAGAACTTGGTACTCTACAGCCCAAAGCTGCGGCAGGAACTCTCCCATAATGTCGGCCTTTTCTCGTGTATTGTACGAGGTTAGTTTTTAAATTAGTTTCAACATTTAATGTGCATAATACAGTAAAACCCCTATTTAATGAATTGCTGGGGGATTAGAATATATTTCACTAAATCGAGGTTTTCATTAAATGGAGGTTACATTGTTTGTATGGAGCTATTGTCGGGACATGAAAAAAATCATCACTATATCCGGGATTTCACTAAATGCGGGAACATTAAATCAGGGTTTTACTGTACATTGTGTGTTTCTGCCCTGTGTCTAACCTTTTCTTATACCCTACCAACATCAACATTTTTTTAATATGTTTCAGCTATTTGAGGCCTTTTGTGTATCCAGATTTATGAATGTAATGCCTTGTTATGATTGTGTATTGAATGTTATACCTTTACTGTTTATGTTCTTTGACATTTGTTATAATAGCTTGCACATAAGAATAAGTTGACAGGAATTTTATATTTTCCCTGTTATTTTTAAACAGCATGCGTACATGTTGTAGCTGGTAGGAGTAGGATTGGTAACAAAAACAACGGGAAGTCTTAACCTGACACTGCATTTATGCTGTTTTTATTGTGTTTTCAGCCATGTACCTATACAGTGGAGATGACAGGTTGCGGCCAGATTCGTCAGTGCTGTTATGTCTGCTTCTGTATAGTGATTTCATACTGTCAGTGCCTGAGCCGGCAAACATTAGCTCGCCATGGCATTGCTTCTCCCTCCCTGACCTGGTGGTTCGGCACATGAGGCTTCCATTTCTTTGTCACACCCACTGGCACAGCAGCCCACACACACAGCTCTCTGAGAAAAGTATGAAATTGATAAGTATAATGGGCAGGGTTGCACAAAAATAATTGCGTTATCTCTTTGTTGGTACTTTTCAACACAGAGCGATGTGGGTATTTACAGTATTTATACACCCACACCTTAGCGTGCTCGCCACTGGACCCAAGGTTCGCGGGTTCGATCCCGACCGAGGTCGATGGATTTTTAAGGGTGACAAAAGTCCGGAGCACCACTTCCTTTGGAGGGGAATTAAAGCCGTCGGTCCCATGTCATAGATTTACGTCATGTAAAAGAACCTTACGGGCATGGATAGAACCAGTAATGCTCTTAAGCAAAATTCAGCAGCCATTTCTCACCCAAGTCTCCTGACTGACTGCCAGATGGCTCTGGCAGGCACATCAGGATTGAGTCGAACAGCGCGGCCAGTAGGCCGGTCACCCACTGCCACAAATGCACAAGACCAAGTAACCTCGTAAAAGAGGAGGCCCAAGCCCATATAGGGCTGTTGAGCCATGGTTATTATTATTATACACCCACACCATCCAGTGTTTCATGTTCCTGTGACAAAACCAACATTTATGAAGGTTCACCGAGCACAGCAGAGCGGGCAGCATTGTCATGCGTTATGTAGGAACTTCATCATCTGCATAGTGGTGCACAGTGCTGCGATAGAAAAAAGTTCTCTGGTTTAGTTAATGATCGTGTGAATACCTTCGGCTCTATAGCATCGAATGATAGAGTGGTTTGTGAATAATGAGTTGGCAGGGATATGGAAGGAAGTGGTTGTTACCTAATTTTAGGTATTGTTCATGTACTCTACTGATCTTTACTCCTCACCAAATATTGTTTGGGTGATCAAATGAAGAACAACGAGATGGGCGAGGCATGTGGCATGTATGGGGTACAGGAGAGGTGCATACAGGGTTTTGGTGGGGAGACCTGAGGGAAGGACACCACTTGGAAGACCTATGCATAGAGGGGAGGATAATATTAAAATGGATCTTAAAGAAGTTGGATGGTGAGGCATGGACTGGATTGATGTGGCTGAGGACAGGGACAGGTGGTGGGCACTTGTGCATGTGGTAATAAACCTTTGGGTCCATAAAAGCGGGGAATTTCTTAACTAGCTGAGGACCTGTTAGCTTTCATGAAGGACTCTGCTTCATGGAGTGTGAGTGAGTGAGTTAGTTAGTTACTTAGTTGGTTGATTGGTAAAGTACTGGCCTGGCTTGGCTGAAGAAGATGCAAAAGACCTCATTCAGGTAGTCAATCTTCCGGCCAGAGTTAAACTTGGTACTTCCTGAATATGAAATGGGCGTGTTGTCCACTGCACTTTTACTTCCATTTGTGCATGTAAGTGAGATTTTCAGTTTCTGTTCTTTTGCACTGGGCTGTAATGTGAACCACCTGACCAATTTTCATGAAATTTGGCATGGGCGTTATGCCACTAGTGATTACTCCAGTAGTAGTGGTAGATTTGTGATGCTATAAATGTATGCAGCAAGAATTCTAAACAGTAAGAGTTCAGCTTGGACCTGTTTGTTCATATTTCTATTGCAGGAGACCTGCTGAAGCATGAAGATTGCTATGCATTGCTTAGACTCTGCTGGAATGTCGAGTGGTTTGGTGGACTGGAGGTGATTCTCAGTTGGTCTGAAGTGCCACCCACTTTTGACACTATGAAAGAAGGTAAACTGTTGGGGTTTGCTGAGGAATTGAGACTCTTGGAAGGAGACTTGAATTGTCTCAAAGCAACAGCTTTGGCTCACAGATGCAAGCAGCATTTGTATGACATTCAGAATGCGACCACACACCAAGCAGTATTAAAGTCCCTTACTTGTATAACAGGGTTAGTACTTTTTCATATTTTTGCTCCTTCATAGATTTTTAGATTGTATAGATTAAAGGGTGCCGATCCCAGTGGCCGCGCGGTCTAAGGCGTGGGTCTTCGGCCGCTCACTTACTAGGATCGTGGGTTTGAATCCCACCGGGGGCATGGATGTCTGTCTCTTGTAAGTGTTGTGTGTTGTCAGGTAGAGGTCTCTGTAAGGAGCTGGTCCCTCGTCCAGAGGAGTCCTACCGACTGTGGTGTGTCTCAAATGTGTGTGATCATGAAACCTCGACGAAACGAGGAGGCCCAGGCCCATATAGGGCTGTCGAGCCATAAAAAAAAATAGATTAAAGGGTTGATTGTTGAATGAACCTTGCACTCTGTCATCTTTTATCTGTTGTGCATCCCCTTTTCTGACGTAGCCCTCTGTATTTTAGAAGTCCATTTCCTGCTTCTTTTGTAGCTTTTTACAATGCTTCACTAGAGTGTGTAACTTTGTGAAAATATTGATCCTTTCAGGTCATCCGCCATACTCATTCTGATGTTACTGACAAGTTTTAAAAGAAATTATGTGTGTTTGCTATGTGTTTGTTTCTTCCTTAGATATATGGGAGTCTAGCAACCAAGCCTGTCCCTTCACCTCTGTGTTCCAGAAGTTTCTCCTCCTCATTTCCTCTTACATTGTTCCCTTACTCTGTGTGACATCTGTTCTAGCCTGTTATTCCCATTTTGATATTCATCTTCCTTTTGGGTTTCTTGTACTGCACATCTCCATGTTCAAAATTATTTCTGGCATTCTCTCTGAAAATGTGTCCATGTCATCTTATTCATTCATTTATTAGTCTCCCAACGAATATATTTTTAAATTATGTTTTGTTCTGGTGGTTTTTCTGTATGTTTAAATACATTTAGGTCTACCTTATAAGATGTTTTCTGCCAGGATGTGAGCAACATTTGGAAGATCATGTGAACATTTCTGTTTCTCTGTGTTGAGATAACTCTTGAAATGTGTTCAAAAGTGGTTCAATAGTTGAGATAGTGGGCCCATATGGAATGTTAATCTGTTCACACCAAATCTCAAACATTTGTACCCTACATATTAGTGTTATTCGATTCACTAAAGTGAAATATGTGTTTTTTGGCAAGCCATATTACCCATAATCAGACCTTAGTGTTAATACATCAAGGTTTTATGTTACTCAGTTAAATGGAAGTGTACTCTTATTGGTTTTACTGAATCTGTAATAGAAGAAATATAATGTTTTGAGACTTAAGGTTCTCACAGGAGTGAATATTTACAATTTTAGTCCACTGGGATGTGATGCTGTATAGCTTATTAGATACATACCAACATTTTGGATGAATCTGCGCCTCCATCACGTGTGCAGAATGGTTATGGAGGCAGCAGTTTCCTGCACAAACATAGTACCTATACACCATTAGCATCACATCCAGAAGACTATTCTTAATTGCAGTCTTTTATGCCAAAAGAAACAGCATAATTTCATACCATAATTACCTGTATATAAGACAGGAATTTTCCCCTAATTTATCATCAAAAATACGGGGTTGCCTTATAATCATGCACAAAGATAAACATATTCTGTGAATATGGCAGATATATTTGTATCTTCTGCAGATAGGTGAAGAAAGAAAATTATACAGCTGCTATATTAATTTTACACATTAAATATACTGCTGATTCTATTATTGATGTGCCAACATCTCATTTGAAGTCAGATTATTCAAGTGAGAAGTTGTTACAGTTAAAGTATATGGAACACAAGTCTTTTTTTGGGGTGCTACCTAGTACTACAATTGAAGCAAAATGATCAAACTCAGTACTGGTCAAAACAACACGTCATGAAAAACTGAGAATCAGTGTGACGCTTTGCGTTCTGGCTGATACGAGGAGGCTGACACCTTTTATTGTGAACAGACACAATTTTCTGAATGAAAAGGTACCTAGTGGAGTTATGTTTGAATGTATTTAGGAAGGTTGGATGGCAGAAGAATTCATGGTCAAATTGGTTGAGAGAAATGTGGGAGAGAATGCCAATTGCTCTTCTAAAGTAAAGTGGCATGCTGGGTTGATATGATTTCAAAAGTCGCTTAATGGAGAAAGTGAGAATTCTGACTTAATCTAAACACAGTGATTGTAGCCAGAGGCGTTACCTCTCAGTTACAGTTTCTTGGAGTGGTAGTTAACAAAGCATACACAGGTTGAGTGTGACACCTGTATGGGGGATGGGCTGCTGTCCTGCCCAAGACCATCTGAAGCACTGCTGGGCACTGGATTAAGACTGCTTTGAATGACATTTTATCAGAATCCATCACCAGGGGGTTTAAAAAGTGCTGTGTTTCAAACAACGTGAATAGAATTGAAGATGGTGTGCTGTGGGAGAGAAGTCATGAATAAAACTTCTTTTAGTAATGTAAGTGTTGGCAGTAGTTAGTTAACTCAGCGACGGCTCGAGTGGTCAGCTTCACGCTCAGGCCGATTCCCCCGCCCAGTCTGTAGCCTATGTGTTGGTTATGTTTTACGGCAGTAATACTCTAATGATTTGATTCTGATGGCTATTTAATTGCTGAATATTATGCGTGATTTCAGGCTTCCACCATGGTGCAAATGATATCCTAGCTCTTCTGGGATGTTACGCAGCATAGATTGATAGATACCGACGTTTCGGGACAACCTATCGGCCCCTTCTTGACCCTTGAAGATGGGACCGGTGGGTTGACCTGAAACGTCGGTATCTAACTACCAATCTACGCTGTGTAACATCCCAGAAGGACAAAGATATCAGAATGTTAAGGAAGGGAACTCCATGAGTCATAAAAGCCTGGCTAATGTGAATATAGGTATTTTCCTGTCAATTGAAGTTTGTGAATGGTTGTCATTTTATATGTAGAGTTGTCTTATATTTGGGTAAATACAGTATATGGAGCTGAGCTCCAAAACATAAACTGTATATGAACTTACACATGGAATCTAAACTTTTTTTAAATTTTATTTTATACCAGGTACCTTGCACTTCACATGTTAGTCAATGGAAAAGTGAATTGCCAGATGAAATCAACATCAAATTTCTTTGATGCATCTCAACTTCAATCGTTTGATTGGTGGCATGGTTTGCCATGGGCGGAGACTTTTAAACGGTTCCTAGGTATTCCTCCAGCTTGCCCAGAGGATCAGCAGTTACTTGTTTCTGTACTGAAGTTGTTGCGGCTCTGCCTGAATACGTGCTGGAGATCTGAACAAGGTGCGAATTTGTATTATAGTGTAGACTCTTTATAAATTCTTATGAAAAAAGAGCAGTTTATTTGCACAGGTCACAGGATATGGAATAATGGGTCATAAAAATAATGAGGATGCTTGAGAAAAGTTAATAACATTTTAATAACTAACTTACTACCAAACCAACCAACCAACCAACCCTGTGGAACATAGTCCTTTATAAGTTAGTAGTTGCTCAGCTGCTAAGTTCCTCGCATTTTCAGGAAACTAAGGGCTCATTACCATGTTCACAAGAGTTTGTCATTGGTCCTTGTTCTCATTCACATTTGCAGTAATGTAATTTTGATTTTTTTACTGTTGTTCCAAAATATTTAAACTTCACAGTATGGTAAAACTGATAATTAGCAGGTGCTGGAGAGCAGAAATACCAGCCTTGTTGGGTAGCAAAGCTACTCAAGGATTCAACTCAGCCATTACCAAACTTACTGTTGAGATTAGCCGATACATCTGGTGGAACAGATGGTGACAACATAGTGTTGAAAGAGCTGTGTCGAGAAATACTGCAGTTGGTGCAGGAGTGCTCAGTGCGTGAGAGGAAGTTGGAGGATACTGGAAATGCGATGCTGAAGAAATGTGGTGAAGACAACACTAGCGGTACAGCAGGATCATGGATTCATATAATTCATGCAGTTACACGCAATCTTACCTTTAGTGACACTCAACACTTCTATAATCTTGGTAAGTAATAGAAATACTTTTTTAATCTTATTATCACCAGCATAAAGCCTGTTGCAGTTTTGGTTGGAAATGGCTGCAGCTATTGACATTGTTATTAGATCTTAAGCCAAAGTCTGTGGAGAAAGTGATTTCTGTGCATAATGCATAAGTTTTCATTTATAAAAAGAAACTTTGTTAAAAATACATGACCTCAATAAATTGACAAGAGTTCTACAAATGTACCAAATTTGTTGGAAGAGCAGTATACTCTAATCACTTCTCCTGCATAGACATACATTATGAACTCTAGTCTGCAGCATTGGCTCAAGCATACTTTCCAGTGTTGTTTGTTGCTGCATCTTTTACTTCTGTTTGTCACAACTATCTGACATATATATAATGACAAAATAGCAAATGTTGGCCTTTTATATGTATGTATTATTTGGTGTTCTACATACAGTAGAACCCTGTTAAGAAGTCTTTCAAGGGACCAGAGGATTAGGGACTCCTTAAGCGGGAAGACTTATTAAGAGGGAAGCTTATTAAAAGCAATAGGATTTTGGGACTTTAAAAATCAGACTTCTTACAGGGGAAAACTTCTTATGCGGGACTTCTTATCCGGGTTGTACTGTATATTTTCAGGGATGCACAAATCCTGGGTGCCTGGTCACTTGAGCAACTAAATTTTGTACATTGGCGCCTAATATTTTTGGGTCCTTAGTATGAAACTTGCTTCATGTCACCCTTCTGGCACGTAGATTTTTGGGAAATTTGCGCACCTGATAATTAAAAAGTGTTTGTTTGTCTGTCAGGCATAACGTTTCAAAGGTAATTCCAGATTTAATAAAGATCTGGAACTCATTACGCAAATGAAAGACCTTAATTCACTTCCAGTATAATTTAAATTCCTACAAGAATTATGTCATTAGAATTATTGAGCAATTCTCTGGATAATTTTGTACATTTTATGTCATAAATGGTAAATTGTTAGAGAAAAAGAGACAGATGCTTGTCTTCATTAGAACATTCCATGAAAATAACAAATTTGTTGAGTTTCTGATATTATTACATCAGATCTCATTTTCCCCAGCACTTTATTCTCGTATGTCCTAATTCTGTGTTCTTCTGTAGAGGGAGACACTAAGTTGCCCTCACATGAAAGAAGAGGGAAGTTATATCTCTGCATTTTTAAATTGCAGGCAGGGAATGACAAGATAATAAAATGAGCGGTACCTAAGTTCACCTAAGGGAGATAATCAGTATTTATTGTTGGTATCATATGAAACACACAAATACACTGTGTGGACAAAGGCAGAGTTCTTTGATGTGTTCAGGCTGAGTGATACATATGGTTACGTGTGTGATGTGTAGATCAGTTACCATGTCCGTGAAGCCATACTCCATTTGAATTTAGTTTGTTGTGACATACTGATTTTATGTTGTAGCTTTCCTGGACTGGATGCTGTCATGCTTGGCTCACCTTACCAGTATACCAGGTTGGAGTGATCACGGAGATGGCAGCGTTCATCATCTGTGGAGCGAACAGATCTCATGTCTTGTAGAACTAGTTACTGCATTTCACTGTGGTAAAGGTGGGGACAGCCTTGCCTCATTCATGGGCCTCAGTATCACTCGCAGTGCCGTACTGTGTATGAACCATCTGCTGTGTGAGATGCAGCATTGCACGAACAGCAAGGTATGAAAACAGAATACATGTGCCTTTCTAACTAGCTGGATGTAGCAAAGTCCTCAGTATGCTGACAGTCACTTACTTGACCAATAAATTCCCTGCTTGTTGTGGAACTTGAAGGTTCTTTACTGTGTCACAAGAGCCACTGAATTTGTCCCCCACTCCATATTCAGGGTATAAGAGAAGATGTAGGCTGTATGCTACTCCTGTGTGCTGTTACCTACCAGACTACCCAGTGTCATAACCCAGAAAACCAAATTACATTGCAAATGAATTTCTTGCAGTCAGTCAACACAAAATATATATTCAGAAAGGATAAAAATGTTGCATGTTTCGGCTAAACCAATTAGCCATCATCAGGCCTAATTACAAGAATATAATAGGTGTAATTTACAACTGTATACAGGTATGAGATCTTAACCTACACAAGATAAAAATACATATAATGTACAAGGTGTAGAATGCTTGAAGTGTATCAAGATTTTAGATATGTAAAAATATTGAAAGCAAAGATGAATTGGAATAATGTGGTGTAGGCAACTAGATATAAGTTTCTTAGAAGTGGTGTGTATGTATGGAATCTGATCATCGGAGTATGGAGAAAGTATAAAGTAGAACTGGCTTCAGTTCCTTTTTGTTGCCTTATGAAGTTTTTGATTCTGTTAATTTAGGTGTATTGATAATGTTTGTTTACTTAGTCTTTAGTGTGTTATAGTACGTCACTATTTTATAGGTTCCAGTACACGTCTTAACTGTTTCATCCTTGAATGCCTATATGTTGTGTTGACTTACTGCAAGAAATTCATTTGTAATAATAACACAATGGGGATGAACCACCTTAAAGAAAATTACATTTCTCGTGTGTTATCTTCGATGAAGACGCGCTGAAACAAGTGCATTGTAGCACTCCTTTAGATGTGATCTGCACTCTTCTGGGATATTATGCGGCTGCGTATGGTAATTGTTTACCGACATTTAGGGACAACGTATCGGTCCCATCTTCAAGGGTCGAGAGTCTTCTTGGACTCTTGACCCTTGAAGATGGGACCGATACGTTGTCCCGAAATGGCGGTAAACATTTACCATATGACGCTGCGTAATATCCCAGAAGAGCGAAGATCTTATCAACATCGCAGCGGAAGCCTAAAATCAAGGTCCTTCTAAGTGTTTGCTTCCCTGTGGAATGCCTATTAGGATTATAGTGTGTGTGTGTGTGCATGTAACAACTCAGGAGCCAGTGAAGGGATTGTCTTGTGGTTTTCAAGATAAATGTACAAAAGTTATTTATGTGTACATTTTCAAACTTCTATAGGTCTGTTTATCATCATTTGTTCCAAACTTGTGACTAGCAATCCTCCTATTAGGGAAAAAAAACAGCAGAAAGTGTTAGGTCATGTTTAGAATGTGTTAAATTGAGATATGTTTTATTGTTTACTGTTGTGCTGTGTTACACACTGTGACTTTGAAGCATCTAGTTTTTGCATGCATGCATGTGCACATGTGTGCGTATACTTTATTTAATTTTATTTTCATGTGTGTGGTAACAATAAAGAGTAAAGCTTCAATACCAAGTGCTTATTCGTGCAGAACACAGCTTTGATATCTTCCCATTGTTGCTAGGTCTAAGCCAGTATAGCGGTCAGTATAGTGATTAGTGTACAGATTGAACATTCAAG
This sequence comes from Reticulitermes speratus, assembly GCA_021186555.1. Taxonomy (NCBI): domain Eukaryota; kingdom Metazoa; phylum Arthropoda; class Insecta; order Blattodea; family Rhinotermitidae; genus Reticulitermes; species Reticulitermes speratus. Next base: position 40,671,033 of record JAJKFL010000002.1, on the reverse strand, counting down.
GAATCATGGTTTAATTCCTGGGAGGGCAAGAAATTTATCTCTTCTCCAAAGCATTCACACTGGCTCTGGGGCCCACCTAGCCCCCTGTTCAGTGGGAATCAGGGCCCCTTTATTTGGTGGTAAAGTAGCTGGTGCATGAAGGTGACCACTCACCTCCATATAGGGCTGAGGTTAAGAATGAATGGAGCTTTCATTCCCCCATTTGTCTTCATGGCATGTACAGGACAACTGTACCTCTTCCTAATTATAAACTAACATTTGATAGTTGTGTGTGAATTCAGTGTTTGTATACTGTCAGGGAAGCGATTGCTGTAATGTTAGATACTGTGTTTAAAGAAGAGCTTTACTGCCAGGCATCATTTTAATGTTAGAATTACAGTAAATCCAGTCAAAACACAGCACTTTATTCTATTATTTCCAACTACATGTTTCGGCCTAAAAGGCTATCATGAAAATAAAATAAAGCTATCATGAAGTTGAACACATGAGTTAAAGAATATATATACACAGTTTATATGGAACTGAGATCACACAACCTCACAGTTTATGTTGTTGTATGGGTATATACAACGTGGGTAGAATAGCCTTAGGAATAGAATTTGTATAACTACGTATTATAACTTTGCGGTGGATCAGTTGGTTGAGGCGCTGTGGGTTCGATTCCCGATGGTGTCATTGGGATTTTTCATCGACATAATCCTACAGGCCGCACTATGGCCCTGGGGTCGACTCAGCCTCTAACAGAAATGAGTACCAGGAATATATCCTGGGGGGTAAAGGCGGCCGGTGCTTATGGCTTACAACCTTACCACCTTCATGTGCCAATTGTCTTGAAATCTGGGAGCCTCAACCTTCTGGAACCCTCAGGGCCTGTCCATGTCTGTACAGGGATTGCTTTACTTTTATGTATTATAATTTTTAAAAGACTGGATCAAGAGTGTATCAGTATTAAAAATAAATAATCTTAAAAAGTTAAATCAGTAGAAGTGTAGATAAACTGTACACATATATATATATATATATATAATATATATATACATATTCCTTATTCTTGTGTTAAACCTGATGATGACCTTTTAGACTGAAACATGTAGTTGAAAATAATAGAATAAATTGTTGTGTTTTGACTGGATTTACTGTAATTCTAATTGTTAGAAAGCACAAGGAGATGAATTATTTTAAGATCATCTTAAAGTGAACAATTTATATGTCGGTTACAAAACATTTCTTCCTTATTCTGACATTGGCTGTGGTTCCTTTCTTTGTAAGCGATTTGAAGAGTGTGAACAGTAGCCTGTCACATTTTCTTCTCTGGCATACACCTGTTAAGTGTACACAGTATGCTTTTATAGTCTTATAATAATTTAATATAAGGGAACCCATATTTTGTGCCTTGATTTAACATTCTCCCTCATTTAGTATTCAGTTTCAGTAATCTCAAGTCAATATTTTCATGTTAAATTTCTTGCATTTAAGATTGTCCAGTTGTCACCAAAGAAACCTTCAGTGAGGGTTACATTGTGTACACAGAGCTTCTCATTACATTCAGGAGCTGGGATAGAATAGTATAGTGTCTAGCTACAGGCTTGACGGTGTGGGGCTCAAATCCTGGCAGGGTCAAGAGATTTTCTCCAAAACTGTCCAGACTGACTCTGGGGCCCACCTATCGTCAGTGGTATGGGGTTTTTTTTCCCGGAGGCCCAGCAGCCAGGGCATGGTGCTGACCACTTACCTCCATCCAGTGCCAAGGTTAAGAATGAATAAATCTACGTATACATCTGCTCTCCTTATATGCCTTCATAACGTGGACAGTTACAACAATACCTTTTATCTTTTAATATTACGTTCTGTGTAAAGATAATGAGCCAGCAATGCCAGTAAAAACTGTGCATTTAGCACACGACTGTCACAGCTTATCTTTGTCCGTAGCATTATGTGTCCAAGTCTAGTATGTAACTTTGGCTTTCAAGGCCACATTGTATGTGGAAACTTTTTCAACTTCTCAGCATAAATTGTTGGGGTAAATGTGAGGCAGAAGGACAAAGTGGCACATTATATAGATCTTTCAGTGGGGAGTAAGTGTTGGGGTGTGGTGTGATACATTAGGAGGCGCAATTTTATTAAGAAAGTGGTTTCATTGAAAACAGGTGCATGCAGACTCTGTTCATTTTCTGTCTGTTTTTGTGGGTGAAATTGTGGGAGTGTGTCACTGTTTTGACGTCTTCTCTGTTTTTGCAGTGACAGTAAATGTGGATGTTCAGTACTCTGAACATTGTGACTGTGACATACACTGAAATGTTGGAATATCTTCAACATGCATTATGGATAAACCTTGCAAGCTGAAGTTATACATTAGAGCTTACTGTTACAGGGCTGGGAGACAACATGGCTGTGCTCTCTAGGTGCAGAAACTCATGCAGCAGGACATGCCAACTTAACATGGTTACCTCCATTGTGGTTGAGTCGTGATCCAGTTGTTCGTTCTGCTGCCCTGCAACTTGTGGCTGGATTCTGTTCTTCTCGTCGGGGATGCGGGCTGCTCCTGTCTGGACTTCCTACAATAGCGGGCGGAGTCTGGGGTGCAGGTCTTAGGTTAGAAGTTGCTGAAATGCAACAAACATATTTTTGCCACACTAGTAATTCAACTGATTTGCGTTCTTGTCCTTAGCTTTTCTTCGCCTGTATGTAACGTCTAATTTTGGCTTTTGAGATTTATCAACGTCATATGTTGAAGTTCTTCTGTTCTGGCATAAATGATATTTGCTAATTTTACGTTGTGTTCACTGTGCATCTTGACATTAATTTTCAGTTTTTTTAACCAATGAATGCACTTTTTATTTTCGTATTTCTGTTCAATTCACCCTACATATGTTTCGGCCATGACTCGGCCATCATCAGGGGTACACTGATAAGTTCACTTCACTATTCACTGGTCTATTTGGTATTATCACAAAACCGTTACACTGTTTAAGGCTATTATTTACATTGGCAATCACCAGTATACACAATTAATTCAAGTAGTTTCTTGAAATGTCTTGGTGTATATAGTATTTATCTTGCGTTTGAAGTATATATAGTATAGCACTATATATTGTGTATATAGAGCACTGTGTCATTGGTAGTTGATGAAATCATTATAATTATTAAAATTATTATTACTAAAAATTGTTAAAATTTTTAAAATTGCTGGCAGTTGGTCTTGTATAGATGTTGACGTCCGTATCCTGCTGCTGTTATTGTCCTGTTGCGTGGTTGTGAATAATTTTAATAATTTTAACGACTTCAACAACTACCAACGACACAGTGCTCTATATTCACAATATATAGTGCTATACTATATACTTCAAATGCAAGATAAATGCTATATACACCAAGACATTTCAAGAAACTACTTGAAGAAATTGTGCATACTGGTGATTGCCAATGTAAATAATAGCCGTAAACAGTGTAACGGTTCTGTGATAATACCAAATGGACCAGTGAACAGTGAAGTGAACTTATCAGTGTACCGTGATGATGGCCGAGTCACGGCCGAAACATATGTAGGGTGAATTGAACAGAAATGAAAAGGTGCATTCGTTGGTTAAAAAAAACTAAAAATTAATGCTATTTTCTGTCATCAGGGAGAGAATGGTGGGATGAGGACGTGGCTCAATATACATGTAAAGTCTTGCAGTGTTATCAAGGGGTACTTTTCAGTGGGAAAGGCTGCTGTGCATAAGAAGAAAGTTTGTGGGAAGAGCAACAAGATGACTTTTACTCAGTGTGTATCTGTCCTTGTGGTTGACATTGTCAGGTTGCTGGATTTCCTGATGATATGGGAATGGTAACTGTGGACCTTAGTTACAGCTTTCATTTCATCAAAAGTAAAATGCAATGTATGCCAAAACACTGAAAAAAACTTAAAACACATGATGTGGGTAAACCCCAAATGGGAAAATTACTGATTAAATTTTGTCCTCAGTTGTAACACCATTGTTTTTATCCATACACAATATAATTTTTTTATATACCTCATGCATTCATTATCACTTGTAGTTTCCTGCTTGACCATGAAGAAGCCTGCCTTGTGAGGGAACAAGCTGCTGCACTCTTGACTAATGTAAGCAGTTACAGTATCTCAACATCTGGAGGAGGCACTGCACTGAGCCAGTGTCACATAGCAGTGAACTCTGAAGAGGTGAGACAGTTCTCTTGTTAAATCCATTAACCATAATTTTAATGCAACTGGAGGTAGGTATTTATTAAACAGTAGGACAAAGTCCATTGATACTTCAGCATGAAATTGTTATGGTTATAAAAATATATACAGTATTTAATTTGGAGCATAAATTATATTAAGAAAATTTCTGTGCATATGGAACATCATTTGCATACACAAACACGTTAAAAATGCCTAACCTCAGTAACAGTCCAGTTAAATAGAACAATCAAATCAAGATTAAATAGAACAAGACAACATGGCATGGAACTGTGATTATTATCGATATAAAACACCAATTGTCAGTTGTGTCAAAGGCTTCCAACTTCTTGTCATCACCATTAATACTACACTGAAACTTACTTACTCAAATAATGTTGTCAAAATGAATGAAATATTTTCTTAATGTCAGATGAACGACACAAATCAGAGCATTATATCAGCCAAACTCTATCATAACCATTCAAACTGGTAACTGTGACATTACTTCCTTTATGTCTGTATATCCTTATACACTCAGAAACAAACTTGTATTGTAATGTCACTTGCATGTTACTTACTTGCTTTTTTTCAGACCAAGGGTATTATGTAAGGTAAGATGGCTTATTTGATAAAGGAGCCAGGATAGCTTAGTCTGTGTAGTGACTAGGCTATGGGCTGGATGACTGAGGCATCAGATTTTGACTCCTGGCAGGGGCAAGAAATTGTTTTCCCTGAAGCATCCAGATTATCTCTGGGGTCCACCCAGCCTCCTGTTTAGTGGATATTGGGTGCTCTGTCTTTGAGGTAAAGTAGCCAGGGTGTGACGCTGACCACTCACCTCCATATAGTTTTGAGGTCATGGCATGCACAAGGATAAGTTATTTAATGATGCTTTCAGTGGCCTAGAGCAGTGGTATTCAACCTGGGTTACGCGTACCCCCGGGGGTACACGAAGACATCTTAGGGGGTGTGTAAAATTAAAAAAATAAATATATTATTTCATGATAAACACTGAATAATCAGGCCACAAGAGACCCGGATGTAAGGACATGCGATTTGGGAGCACCATTTCTTTCTCTCTCTCTCTCTCCTTTATGCGATTCATATCTGGACGGCTAGTTTCATTTTATTCCACATAGTGCATATAATTTTGCTTTGCTAAAATACCTTTGTTCCTTTATTAATTTTTATATGATAGGCAATAATATATTTGTTATTTAACAGCTTGATTCTCCTTTTTCTCATTTAAAACTTGTTATTTAATACATTATTTTGGATGTAATTTATTTAACTTATTTTAGATGTAGATTATAGACTATGTATAACTTGAATTATGCACCAAAAACTTTGGGGGTACAAAGTCGAAGAGAAATTATATCTGGGGGTACGCGAACAAAAGAGGTTGAATACCACTGGTCTAGAGTATATAGCTTAGAATTGTGGGATGACTGGTGAAGCAGTGAGATCTTTCTTGTAATAACCAAAGAGTGGCTATGTGAATCATCTGTGTTTTTTGTGACAAAGAGTGATGCATCACATTTGTTATAGGACTGATCACAGTGGTTCATTCTCTTCAACTGTTGCTCCATTTCTAGGCACCATTGACTGGTATTCAAGCACTTCAGTCACTTCTCTCCCAGTGCAACTTCTATGGAGAGATAGCTAAAGTTTTGTCATGGCTGTATATGGGCAGCACAGTGGATCCGAGCGGAGTTAATGGTGCAAATGGCTGGACTGTGGAATCTTTATGTGATGGACCGGTGCCACCTGAGACAGAACTTCAGCCTCACCAGTGGGCTCTACTGTATCATAGCAGTTGTAAGAGTAGCTGTTCTATTGAATATGAAGGTTTGTGCATAAGATCTGAGATTTTTGGTGTGATTTTATGTATTATGACACAGTGGTTATCAACATTTCAGAGGATACTAGCTCCACATTTAGGGTAGACGAAGATCTGTGGAGTAAAATATACAAAAATATTGCGAGATTTCAAGAATCTGCCATAGTTTAGATGAGGTCTTCGCTCTTCTGGGGTGTTACACAGTGTGTTGGTAGTTCTTTATTGACGTTTTGGGACAGCCTGTCAGTCCCATATTCAAGGGTCAAGCAGTCCAAGAAAAATGGATTTTGACTGCTTGACCATTGAAGACGGAACTGATAGGCCGTCCTTAAGCGGCGGTAAACAGCTACCAACATGCTGTGTAACAACCCAGAGGAGCTAAGACTACAAAAACGTTGGTAAACATGCATAAGACTGTACAGTTTCAAAATGCAGAATGTTACAACATGAGACTTCACAAGAGCCCACCACTGGAGCTTACCTGAGCCAGATTAATTCAGTCCACACCCTCACACCCTACTTTATTATGATCCAGCTTTATATCATCTTCTCATCTGTGCCTAGATCTCCAAGTGATCTCATCCATTCTGGTTTAGTGACCAGACTTTCCTATTCATTTCTTGTCTCTCGTGCATGCCTCTCATCATGCAGCTGTCCTTATCCTCCTGTCAGTTCCTGCCTCTTGGATCCAGGTGTTCCCCTCAGCACCCTGTTCATATGTGCCCTCGTACCTTTCTTCCCCTAGAACGAGATACCAAATTTCACACCCATGTAAAACATGTACACCTGTATTTCTGTTTATTTTAACCTGTATGTTTCTAAATGCTTTATTTACATGATCCTACCAATGCTCCCTGCCCTGCCACGTATGTATCAATCCCCTCAATAGCTGCATACCTTATTTCATTAAGATGCATTTCAATGTTATCCTTTCATCTGCGTTAGCTCTCCCGTTTACTGTTCCCGTTAGGATTCCTAGTTATGTACCTTTTAAAAGACCTGCATTTGCATGTGTGAACGCATGTAAAGAAGCACCCCGAAATTCATTTTATATTTTTAGTAACAAGGAAGTTGACTACTTTTAAGACATGCTGCGTAATTGCTATTTTATTTTCCACAGAATGCCATTTATTTCACAATTTTATCTTTTTCTGTTCAAATAATATTTATGTTTTTCATAAACCATGTGCTATAATTTAAATACCAACCCGGTCAGGTAAAGGTTAAACTGGATAATTTGCTCATGGTTAACCAGCAGTCTGTTATGTGTTTTATCCATCAGTATTCGGATTAATCATTTTCATCTGTATAAACCTACAAATCCTATTTTTTGTTTGTCTTTCAGAGTTACTTTCTTGTAAAGAAAATATACATTTTGTAGTAGAATATCAGAGGTCCTGTTGTTCAGAAATGAAAGTACAATATGCTAATGTCAAATGCTCTCCTCTTCCTCATCCTCATTCCTAATCATTTTATTCCTCATCTTTTACTGGCCCATTTCCCCCTCCTCTTTTTTCCCTCCAGCATTATGTTTTATGCAGGTCAGCATACAAAAAGTCTCTAATCTCTTTTATTGTTCCATAATCCTACTTCAAATTTCTTACCAACTGCTTCCTCTCTTCCTGATGTCTTTCAGTGCCTACCTGAACCTAATGCTGGTCATTCCATAGATCTCTTTTCTTTAAATTTAGTTCTAATGTCCTTCTCAATATCCTTTTTGTATCCATTCTGGTCAGCAAGCAAACCATTTTTGCCATTTCCCTTCTAGCTATTACCAAATTTTGAACTGCTACTTCTTCTGTAAGAATTTAATTTATACTCCCAACACTTTTTGCTTTTCCCTCAGCACCACATAACAAATTCATATCTGCTGCTTGTATTTTGCCTGTTTTTTTGTAAGTGTCCATGTTTTGGTGTTATACGTTAGTATCACTCCAACATGTAGCCTGTAAATTGTTGTTTTGGGAACTCTCTATCCATAAAATTGCTTTTTTATGCAAAGAAGTATAAAAACAGGTAAGAAACCCTCTGTTGCCAAGAACGTTACGCTGACTCTGATGTATACATGACACATGGGAAGCAGATGGGACACATTAGACTTCCACATAGTCTCCATTGGCGTATAAACATTTGTCCCAACATGAAACCAAGGTTTATATCCCAGCACTAAAGAAGTTGATGTCAAGTGTCTGTAGCTGGGAGGTGACAGCTTGCTTCACGTCGTCATCTGTTACGAATTGCTTGCTGGCCAGGTGCTTTTTAAGTAGTTTGAAGAGATGGGAATCACTGGGTGCAAGATTTGGGCTGTAGGAAAGGTGGTCCATAACGTCCCAACTGTAGAACAGTAGCCAGGCACAAGTCTGGTTGTAAGTATGGCGCCCGGTATTGTTGTGCAGAATGATGACACCTTGGCACAGCCACCCAGGCCTTTAGTGATGAATGGCCTGACATAACCTCTCAGTACCATAATAACACTCATCAGTTACAATGTCACCATGGTCAAGGAAATCCACAAGAAGCACACCCTTATGGTTCCAAAAGACAGTTGCCATGATCTTCCTTACTGATGGCATTGCTTTGAGTTTCTTTGCTGTGGGACGGGATGGTTGTTTCCACATCATGGATGCTTTTTTGGGTTTGGTTGTTGTATAATTAACCCATGTTTTATCCTCTGTAACATAACACTTTAGAAAGTGCTGTCCTTGATTGGTGTAATTTGCCAGATACAAGCTACATCATCTGTGAGGTCCCTTGGCACCCAGCATTCATACATGTTTCTGTAATTCAGTTGGTTGTGGACAGTGCTATGTTCTCTAGCCAGTGAAATGTATAGCTCTTGGGCAGTGTCTGACCTGTCTGATAAGGGCATCTGCACAACGTACATAGTGGACATGCTTGGGTGTCCAGATTAATGCTTGTCATGAACATCTGTCCTGCCAGTAACGCATTGCACCACATTCTCATCTGTCTCTGTGACGTTACATGTGCTCCATACTGTCTACCAACAGGTGATACGTTTCCTCCAGTGTGGCACCCTTCACATGCAAAAATCTAATCACATTGTGTAATTCAACATTTGACCACGTTTCCTTGAGGTCTGCCATCTTGAAACTGATTGTACAGTGATATGACACGCTTATGATACTCTGAGTGATGACAGAGGATTTATATGTGCCCGTTACATGGTGAAATCCACGGTTGGATAATGGTCCTTAACGTGAGACATGCTGTTACCTTATTTTTGAAACTTCCTTGTAGTTTTATAAGAACTTGGAACAGTTTATATTCTTCTCTTGTTTGTTTTAACATAATCAGTACAAAGATTGACAGATCAAATACAAAAATGTATCAAAATGACTACAGGTTCTTCAGCACCCACAGGAAGTTCACAGTTGGAACCTCACATGAAGATCACACCAGGTCTTGTGAAAACTGTATGTTGGCTGATGGTGAACATGATAGCTCTCAATCCTGATGATTCTCTTCGTCACATTAACGGATTTGGCTTGATAAGATTGTTGTTGAGGTGAGTTACAGATCATGATGCAATCACATTTATGTTGTTTAATGAAGTTAATCTAAATAATATATGTAAATTTACTTTTTGTGTCACAGAACACAGTCCATCTCCATTATAAAGGCCACTCAGTTAACATTGTTTAGGGAAATAATCACTATTTTGAGAATCAACAACAGTGATGACAACAACAATAGTAATATGTATTTGTTGAGTCTGAAGTAGATAGTTCCAGGGGCGCATCTGCTAACACCAGGTTTCCTGCAGTACACATCCCGTATGTTGATCTTAACGCTCTATATCACCTATCATATATTATGTATTCTGTAAGTGTACTCTTACCCTCTCAGTTTGTAATAATCCCTCTTCCTCCTTGTCAAAGCTTTGTGTAATTTTCTTCATCTTTTTTTCTCATTGGCATTTTGTCTTGAATAAACATTTACCCAAGTTTTCCAGTTCTCTAATCTTGGAGCAATTAATTATTTTCTTTTATGCTATTTTATCAGTTATATTTAGTCATTTATTATTCAAGAATTTTTTCCCTACATCTTTGTGTTTCCATACATTTCAAAATTATATGCATATTGGTATCAGTTTTCTTGCAGTTATGACTTAAGCTTGAAGTTTATGGAGTGATGTAAAACACATCCAGACTGTTTAAGAACCAAACTACCAGTGAGTTAGCATCCCCAGACTACGCATTATGTCTAGTCTAAAATCTCACAAAATCAACTAATATTCTTATTGCCTGCTTAACAAATCTTACCAAATATCACAGGTCCAAATTTTGGATTTTTAAAGTTCCAGTCTCTCATTGGGTCCTTAATTTGGCTACTGGTCTCCACAGTAATTCCCAGCAAAAACTGTCCTATTCGGATATCCCAGAAAAACTGTTGGATGGAATTCTCAGTAAAATCGATGCTTTCTAACCACGCTAGGCTAAACCAGCCTTCTGTTAATTAACACTGTCTCCCCAAATCTAAAAATATTAAGTAACACTCTGTTGCTAGTTACATAAATGCTGCTAACTATGATGAAATCATAGCTATTCTATCTCTCTTCACCAAATATGAGCTCTGCCAATGCCAAACTAAATCTCTAAAGTAATTATGAAATATTAATGTCACTTATCTACATTCTGTTCAACTGTCCCTGGGACTGAACCTAAGTCTATGGTTATAATATGATTCTCTACTTCTTTACATAAAGGGCATCTACATCTTTCTGCTCCTCCCCTCAGATTCCTTAATTTCCAAATTTCCAACATAAACTATGCTATCCCATTCCTCTCATTCATATTACAGCAATATATGTATATATATAAAATTCTCTCCCTCACTCTTTCTTCCTATCCCAATACGCAGCTTAAGATCTATTTTCCCTTACTGTCTCCCTACTCATCTGTCTTCACAAATCATTGCCTCAAATTTTAATAATGTGTCACATTGCACTTGCTTCCCTCTCAAGTCTGCCATGCCAAATACTTGTATATCCCATTCAAATTTTGTGCAATTCATCTATTATACTTCCTGCACAACTTCCCCATTTCAAATTTCCTGCTGCCACTCGTAACATTTTTTTTAACAGTTCCTCATGTTCCAGCTGTAAGATCCTGTACCAAAAGTTTACCATACTGTATAGCATCTTGCCTTGCCTACTTTCTCCACCAAGTTTGCAATCTCCTATTATGTGTGCTATACTTCTAGGGATCATTAGGTTCTTACAGAATCTTCCATGAATTCTATCAATATGTTCACAAATCATATTATAAAATTTGAACTTTCAAATTTTGAGCCCTCATTCAACATTTATTGGTTGCTCCTAATGTTTGTGTGGTGTGCCCCCCCCCCCCTTCCCCCTTTCCTTTTTCTTTTCTGTTCCATTCTCCTGTGCTTTCCAGTTTTAAGACCAAGCATAAAATTTCACTTACTACCTCCAGTTTCTCTCCATACACTTACCAGCCTCCTCTGTTTTTCAGTTTACTTCCCTTTTAAATACCATAACTTTAGTTTCACTGGGAACACATTTTAAGTTTTATTTATTACGAAATTTAACCATTTGATCAATCCCTTTTTGTAATCATTTGTTGTGAAACAGCCTATAACCAGATTGTATGCAAACAATAAAGCCGGTATCATTTGTTTTCCAGTACTGGTGCATGTATATTCTCTTCACTGATATAGATTTTATCATCTTCTATATAAATACATGTATTGAAAAGGCATGGATGTAGACTACAGCCTTGCCTTGCCTTGCCTTGCAACAACGTCCTGTTGGACTCGTTCTGTCCTTTCTTTCATTACCTAATTTTGCACCGAATTGTATTTTTATCATACATTGTTTTTATACATTCAACCTAATTCTCGCTGATATATTGCCTTCACATTTTGCACCACAGAGCTTGTCTGGTGAGAATCATGTGAAACAGAAACACAGTGTTTGAGCAGTGTGCAGGGTTTTTGTATGTTCAAGCAGGAAGGGCATATAGTAACAACTATGGTTACAGAGGTAATTTTATGAAGTCTTTGAACCATGAAGTTCATCTTGATAATAGATCTATATAAAAGTGTATTTCCTTCCTTACAGAGAACACAGTCCATGACCATTACAAAGACCACCTGGCTTATAGTTACCACTGTGCTTTAGAGGGTTGATTGATTCCAATGTTTGTATTGTTTGATGTTCTGTTGTGTGATGTTTTGATACAATGATAATTGTTTTGGAATATCTCTGAATGTTGCAGCTGCCTAGTGACTGGTGTGCCTCAGGAGTATGGACACAGCAGTAATGTGCTTCTCTATGTGGATATTCTAGAGATGTACACTGGAATATGCTGTGTTCTGTCTAGATGTGTCTCTCTGGATGAAGCCTGTCACAGCACCGTTCTCCACACGCACGACTGTGTGCATTCTTTGCTAGCTCTGCTTGATCCTGTTATATACTGTGAGTTCCTGAACAGACGTTTACATTTCAGTGTGGTGTCTTCTTTATATGGATATTTTATGTGTACATTTGTTAGTTTGTGTACAGTTTTTATTTTTCACATAAAACTTTTAAGTACCGTTCATTTATCACTATGGACAGTTTGAAGTATGTTATGAGTGAGACACTGTATGGGAGAGTATAGGTAGTGAAGGAGGATGAGATGGGTGGAGTATGTGGCATGAAGGGGGCAATGAGGAATATATACAGGGCTTTGGTGGGGAAACCTGAAGGAAAGAACAATTTAGTAGATCTAGAAGTTGATGAGAGGATAATATTAAAGTGGAATAGGATGACAGGACATAGGCTTGATTTATCTCACTGTGGAAAGGGACAAGTGATGAGGCCTTTTGAATGTAGTAATGAATCCTCATCCTCCATAAATGTGAAGGGATTACTTGACTAGCTGTGGAAATATTAGCTTCTGAGAAACGACTCTGTTGCACGGAGTTGGTTGTTAGAGGGGGAAGAATAGCTTCCGAATATTCCTTTTATCTTTTGTTTCTGAAGATATTTTGGAGATCAGAGAAAGAAGGGCAATGAATTGATTCCCTCCACATGCCTTCCAGTTTTCACGTGGATTTTGGTAGCTATAACCTTGTGATAACCTTCAGTGGTTGCGAGTGGTTTGTGTTACCTGACATAGGCTACAGGGGGCTGGAGGGAACGCGCAGTAGTAGGCAGAGAGTGGAAGTCTCGAGTGTGTTCATCCTCACTATCTGTGAGACATCTTTGTGTGGCCTCAGTATAATTTGCTGTAGAAGGTAAGGAAACAGCAGGATGTGGAGAACTTGGGATGTTAAATGTCAGGGCATTGTCTTTATAAGTGTGTATCGTAACCCCAATTGATACCATAACCTCAATTCAGTGTTTCATCCTGAAACCAACAGCTTCTGTATTTTGCACATGTATAGGTCATGTATTACACACCTTTATCAGAATTTCCTGATCTGTGGAAGCCTGTTCATGTGCAAAAACTTGTGAAGATCGATGCTAACTCTATTTTTGTGTCTTCATTGTCAGTTAATACTTGTTCAGTTTGTGTCATTCCAGCAGAAGGAATGCATTTGTTTCTCCCATTAATATTATGAAGTCCTTATATTACATTTTATTTATTTATAGCAACGCATTCAGCTCAATTGGTGTTCCTGCGCAACCGTTTGTGGAGTGAGCTATTTCAGCTGTTCTCTGCTCTTCTGTCAGGAAAACAAGGTTTTGAAACAATACGAGATGCTCTGTTTCATTGTGGGCCATGGCGGTTCTTTGCCACACTTATGACAGCTATTGAGAATGAGTTGTCAACTAACCTACATCAGTCAGCCCTTACATGCCTCACATCACTGCTGTCAAATGAGATCAGGACAAGATCATTGTCAGAAGAGATCAATGTTGTGCAGAACCTTCTGGATAGTTACTTCCCTGTACCTGAGGAAGAGGATCGCCACACAACTCAGTATATACTGTTGAAACGGTTGGTACTTCCACTTCAGCAGGCAAGTTCAGATCACAATGCAACTGCATGTCAAAACAAACCAGTCATGTACAGTAAACATTCAAATAAAGATAACAGAAACATGTCTGAAGCCGATGAACACATGCTACCTTCTTCTAAACAGAAGAAAGTTTCTCCTCAAAGTCAGGCTGCTGCCAACAAAAATAAAAGTGAGTCTAGTAGAAGAAAAACGTATCAGAAGAATAACAGTTTAGATCATGCCTTCACCTCAGATGGACACAAAGAGAAGCTGTTCTCAGATACAAATGGATTGCCATCAATCAGAACAGAGCCTGAGGGAGCAATCGCAAAGAACCAGACAGTTGGTGCAGAACTGTGCAATTTACTTTTACGGCAGTATGAGATACATAAACTTATGCAAGGTTCTGCACATCAGCGAAGTGCGACTAAAGGCAGGATGTTGGTAACATGTGCTCTGTCTAGTCTCTTGGCAGTGTCTGGAGAAGCAAAGAAAGCAGCTTTGAATGAAGGCCTACTGGAGACATTAGTAATACAACTTCGGGAATTGCACATAAAGTTGAGTCTGGAGTCTGCTGAAAGCCTGCATCGCACAAGTGATAAGAAAAGGGTAAGAGGACACATTTTTTTACTTGGAATGCTTGACTGTTTAACTGTTCTTTAGACGGTAAAAATATGAGGTGAAACAATAAAGTTCTGGGACTGATGCTACCTTGGGAGTATTGTTTAGCACATAAACTGATTGTAGCTGGTTTCTTTTCATGTTATGATGTCCAGGGATTAGTGAAAAAAGTTGTAGCTCAATCAGTTTATCCGTAGCAGTCTTAGGTCTTAGATCTTTCAGTACAGTTCTGAAACAAAACATCAGAGCATAGACTGGAGAACAAAATCACCACCAGGGCTCAGAAAGTGTCACTTGCAAAAGTCAAGGATCAAAATGATGTTGATCAATTTTTTGATAAACAGAGCATGATGACCAGAGAATTTGTGCATGAAGGAAAGCAGTAAATAGTGAATTCTGTGTACAGGTGCTGAAGAAGTTAATGAAATTGATTTTGAGCGTGAGGACACAATTTCGTGAGGAAGTTGGTTGGTTCCTTTTGCATGACAGTGCCCCTGCTCATTTTATCATGATAGTGAAGCGCTTCCTGGTGAACTGCACCCACGTAACCTCATTCCAGCTGACTTTTTTCTGTTGTCCAAAGAGGAAACCACCGTCAAAGGAAGAAGGTTTCAGGATGTTGAGCACATCAAGAAGAATGCGACTGCTGAATTAAATGCACTTCCTTTGGACATGTTCAGTGATGCTTTTATGCGCACTTTTAGATAGTTCTAAAAACTAAATATTTAAATGTCATATTGTATTGCACTATATATTTTAGTCAAGTACAACTTTGTTTTTGCCTTGTTAAGCTACGTGTTTTGGTATTCCTGTACCATCATCACACATGCATGTGGAATTTGCTTATTGCACTGCTTTGCTTTTGGTTATTAAAATTTACACTGGTAAAAATTAAAATTAAAAATTAAAGTTAAGACGAACATTTTTGGATGTGCGCCAGTACACAACCAAACACAGTACTCCACCTTCAGTAACAATGTTGTTTTAAACTGACACTGTCATACATATACTATAACAGTGATGGCTCATGGGATTTTCTTATGGTAGGGCTGAGGCTAGGATTGTTATATGATTAATCAGAAGGGCTTAATTTAATTTTCCATGTTATTTATTTTGAAGTTATGATGAAACACTGCAAACTTTTTAAGTTTTGATAAAAAAAAAACTTTCATAAGAATATGCAAAAGTTTGTTTTAATTTTAATAAAAGAAATCATACAAATATCATTAAGTAACTTATGACTTCATTTACTATTTTATTTTTATAAAACGTCCATTCTTTCTTTATGATTGGCAAATTTATCAGTCACTTTGTCATTAAAGTTAAAATTCCCAATCATTACTTTTCCACACTTAATATGGCCAAAGCAGAAAGATGGTCTTGTGACATTATGCTCCTTAAAAAAAGTCTTCATTCTTTTCAGAGTAGAGAAGCAACTCTCAGGTGTCGCACAATGTAAATTCTTAATTTCAGTCTTCTTGGCGAGAGTTAATTGCGAAAAATCGATGCCCTGTAAATACTTCACACTGTTCTTGTTCATGTTTATCTTAAAATTGCAGCTACTACTTGGCTGAAATATGTAGTAGAATACCGTATATTCTCAAATCTAATCCGCACTCAAGTTTTTGGCGATTTCTTAAACGAAAAAAGTTAGTTCGCGGTTCTAATCCGCACCTTTCCTTCAACCACCCCGTGCCCACGGGGCGACTGATTGAATAATATTGGATGTTACCAATGCGTTAAAATACGACGCTACGCCTGGGGCCGATGTCATACCGATACCGTGAGGCGGGGCCTTTCTCAAGAGATGTGCGCAATCTCGTCTGAAGCCAGCTCGCGCCTTAGTTGTTGAAATGTGGGAGGTGCTTGTTCCAATTTGTCATGTACCATAGTTATGGAAGAGGGACGCCAGAAATCTAAACGACTATCATATACGGCAAAGTTCAAACGTGAAATTATTCGGTGCGCAGAGGAGAATGGAAACCGCAAAGCCGCTGCAATTTTTGATGAAAGCAACGTTCGACTGTGGCGGAAACACAAGGCAGCGATCAGCGGATCCGAAGATGACATTGTATGGGAGGACGATGTTGAAGATAAAGATGATAGTGACTGGGTGGAGAGCACGGATAACAATTCAGTTATGAGTGATGACGGCGAGTCTGATGAATAATAAATTATAATAATAAATAATAAAATAATAGATTATTGTATTGTATTGTTCTTACGGCACGTACAGCAGCTCAATCATTTTTCCAAAATCCAGCTCTCGACCGCGAATCTAATCCGCATCTGATTTTTTAGCCCTCTAAAACTGTAAAAAGGGTACGGATTAGATTTGAGAATATACGGTATATAGCTCAAAACATCTGTTGCAGCCAAGGGAGATTACTTTGAAGGAAAATAAATCAATTTATGTCTTGGTATACATTTTATGTGCATTAATTTTATATGCACTGATATATATTATCAACAAATTGCACTAGTTATCATGTATCAAGTTATTACTCTAACATGTTTCGGCTATTGATAATAGCCATCCTCGGGGAGTATCATTACACAAAGGAGTATATGGTGTTAAAACTTAAAAAACACACTTTCGTCAGTGGTAAATGGTAAATAATACGATACAGACTGCATTAATTGTAATATCAATGTTTGATATTAAAACAGAATAAAATAGCTTAAAATTAATTAAAATAATACAGGTTTTGTATTGGCTCATATTTATGTAGTTTGCATCCAAACATCTAGGAAAGCTGGAGTGCTCCTCATTGTGAGTTGAATCATAAATTCTGTGCATCTCCAATGATGTGTGCTTGTAAAGCAAACACTCTGTACTGTCTTATGTCATATGTCTGTTCTTATAGGCTGAGCCCTGTAACTTTATTATTTGACATCATATGTATGTGTGTGGGGTTTTAAAGAAAGTGGTGCAGTCTTATTAGATTAATCGCACAGAAATGAGACGTTTCACCAACATTGTTAACTTTCTTTGCTTTAGTCTAGAATTTTGTGTTTTCAGTATTTATTTATGTCTGGACTGTAGATTTTCCAGACCAAGGACAGAAGTCAGTAATATGGTACACATGCATAGAGGACCCTCACACAGTTCATTATTTATTGGTCGATCCGTTCTATACTCGTCATATTCTTTGAGAATGCCTCAAACTGAAGTCTCAGCCACATACTTCATTTATGTATGACATTTGTGGTTCCCATTATGGTTAATATATATGGCTACTGCCTTCTGGGATGTTATGCCATATGTTCTGGTCATTAGGGTCCATTCTGGAGGAACCTGCTACCTCCATCTATCCTGAAGATTGAGGCAGCATAATCTTAATGACCGGTAATATTATTCGAAACTGCTGCTTCACTGTTATATTTGGTGCTTCTTACTACCCAACAGGTATGTCCAGTATTGAGAGATGTGGCTGTTTTGTTAGCTGTGCTGACAAACTTCCTTAATGGTGATGGCAACGTTAAAGTGGCTGCAGCCGAGATAGGCTTGGCCGACTTGGTCCACAAACTGTGGGTTTGGTGCTGTGCATTGTCAAGTCTCTTAGAAGCTGCTCTGAAAATGTTATCCACTTTCACTACGTCATGTATTTCAGGTAAATTCACACCACACAAAATGTCTGGAAACACTTCTTAAATGACTTGCAGTTTTATCATATGAACTTCATTAGACATGCAGTGTAACTAGTTTCTTGGGTATTGCATATTCAGTTAATATCACTTCAGAATGAGTCAGAGGTTTTTTTTTTAGAAATCTTTAAACAGGTACTATACCGATCCTTTGTACTGTAATAAAAGGTGAAGTTGTCCCTGTACATGCAATGAAGGAATAAGGAGGCATGGCTCTACTCCACCCATTCGTAACTTCAGCACTAAATGGAGATGAGTGGTCATCTTCATGCCTCTTCCACTTTACACCCCACGGAAAGAGCCCTCGGTGCCCATTAACCAGGAAGGTGGGTGGGCCCCAGAGACAATGTGGACACAGGCGAAGAGAACAAATCTCTTATTCCTGCTGGAAATTGAACTGTAATTCCTGTGTCCAGCCTGTAGCCTAGTCACAATGCCGACTGCACTACCCTGGCTGCTATTATACTGTAATATTTCTTTTTAATGGTCGACCTCGGTGGACTAGTGGTTAGCGTGCTCGCCACTGGACCCAAGGTTCGCGGGTTCGATCCCGACCGAGGTCGATGGATTTTTAAGGGTGATAAAAATCTGGAGCACCACTTCCTTCGGAGGGGAAGTAAAGCCGTCGGTCCCATGTCGTAGATTTACGGCATGTAAAAGAACCTTACGGGCATGAATAAAAATGTTGCGTAAGCCAAATTGCCTCCATTTCTCACTCAGGTCTCCTGACTGCCTGCCAGATGGCTGCCTGATGGCACATCAGGATCGATAGAACACTAGCGCGGCCAGCTGACCAGTCACCAACTGCCACGAATGCGCACGACTTAGTAACCTCGAAAAGAGGAGGCTAGAGGAGGCCCGGGCCCATATAGGGCTGTTGAGCCATGGTTATATATATTTTATTTCTTTTTAATATGTGTTGAATTCAATTATGCAATTATAGTGATATTCAAGTGATTTCATCAATAATGGCCAGTAACTTCATTCACAAATGGTATTCAGTT
Organism: Reticulitermes speratus; assembly: GCA_021186555.1. Lineage (NCBI taxonomy): Eukaryota > Metazoa > Arthropoda > Insecta > Blattodea > Rhinotermitidae > Reticulitermes > Reticulitermes speratus. Next base: position 40,651,766 of record JAJKFL010000002.1, on the reverse strand, counting down.
GGTTCCTCTATGTTTTCACAGTCCCTTTTTAGTTGCTACACTAGCAGAGACTGTACTGCTAAACCCTTTCTTATGGTTCTTCGTCATTCATGTCTTGACATGTGTGTTTCTCTGTCTGTGTGCTGGAATGGTGGTTTTGCTGGCAGTATGTGCACTAACTTCTCTAACAACCAAAGCTCCCCATCTGTCTCTGCACTGCTATGTTCTTTATTTTGGTGTTATTTTGTAAGTTTAATTGTTGCAGCCACACAGTCACTTGTGATGACAACAACAGTTCTTGGCGTAGGTCTCCGTAAAACACCAAGTTCACTGTCACTACTGCATGAGATTGTGAGCCTTATTCATCGGGAGATGGAAGCAGTAAATCGTGTTCATGAAGCAGGAATTCTCAGCTTATCATTTCAGGTGTTAACAAATTCATGTCAGTCACAAGAATGTAGAAATGTTATTGCCAAGGTAAGTGATCAGAGTGACCAATTTAATTATGTTTGTACCTAAAGAGACTTCCAACTTAAGGTTTCTTCAAGAATTCCTCCTAAAAATCATAACTATACAAATAAATTCATGGAGCAGATTTGCCTGTCTTTTATGGTACCCGCTGGTTTGTTACTGTGCTGAAAAAGCCCACCTTAAAAAATCTGAAAATCATATAAGAAATTTGACAGTAACTTATGCAATGATGGGCACATACAAGAGTGGTATAAACTTACATAACCAGTCAGACATATCTAATTCCAGTCTTATGGAAACCTGGATTTAAATAATTGAGCATTATTGTAATGAATTAAATAATTGAGCATTTTTGTAAAAAACTAATTACTCTTGGTTTCTTTTCAGAGTAATTTGTTCCAGTGCCTTGCTAAGCTTCATCCCTCAATCACGAAGAAACAGAAGCACTGGGAGGCAGTGGAGTTGATGTGGCTTCAATTTCTGTCAGATTTCACATTCCATTCTGAGGGACAACAGACAGTACCCAAGGTAGAACGAAGCTATTGAGATTCTTGTGGCTTGTGCATAATGTTTAAGATTGGCTTTTGTATTTAGCCATTGTGTGTGTTGAAAATGTTGCAGCAGTTCAGTGCACATTGCAGTTGACATCTTCAAGGTGAGTGTCAGACAGAATCTTGTAAATGCTTGTGTTTTAGTGGACTGGTTTGTAAGTGTCGTGTTGAGCATGTTGGTAGGAGTGGATGGCATGGAAGGGTGGAGATCAATTTTATGTTATGCATTCCAATGTGAGTAGTTATCAATAAGCAGCACAACATCATGCTAATTTGCTCGAAAACAGCAGTATAATAACCTCTGCCTACTATAACAACAGTAACTGGCTTTATTTATCTTCATATCGTAATTTTTCAACATCAATACGCATAATATATTGTCTTTTAACCATTTCAGATTGGAACCTATGATATGCAAATACGCAGCATACGCTTGTTACACAACGGCGGTCTTTGAATCTTATATTCGTACAGTCTAATTCGAACCACGACCTTTTCTGAACCTCTTCTACAAACCACCCACCATTAAAACAGCAACAATCAGCTGGAGTAAAGGATTTTAACTGATTGTAGTATATATTTTACCAATACCTACATTGTATTCTGTTTTATATAATACATATAGGATTGAAATCTCAATCATATGACAATAACTGATGTGAACTCAATCTTTTGTATTTTAACATTTATATTGTTGTAAGACTGATGGCATGATGATGACCGATGTGGTTGAAACATGTTGCCATTCTTAATGTGACACTGTAACTAGTAAAACCTAATAAAGTTGTGGGGATGGTAGTAATAACCACTATGTGAACAGTGGGGAGTTGAGTGAGGTGTTGTCCTATGGGAGGAGGTCCTATGGTTAAGAAAGTAAGGCTGAATGTTAACTAGGGCTTCAGTTTTGTTAAAGGTAATAACGTGTTTGGTCTTGGTAGAGTTCCCTGTGAGACCAACAGAGATTTAATGGCTGGTTTGACTAATGTCACTGGTGACAGTTTGCCACAGGAGCGGGTGATCTAGCAAATGTTGAATTTGAGTACCAGCAAATGTGTGTCCTTCATTGATCTGAGACAGGTCGCCATTTTGTGAAAGATGTATGCGTCTGTTGGATGTCTTCTCTTGCATGGCCTAGCAGTGCAGTATTTTCTTTCCTAGACGTACGGTTAGCAATTTATTCAAAACCTATTAATTTCACTTCAGTCTTATGTAAAGTGAGGGAAATAGGTAAAGGTAAAATTGTTCTTCTGCTTAATTAAGCTCTACATGGACTAACTTTGGTGTTAGATAGAGGTGAGTGGTCAGCTTCATACCTTGGCTGCTTTGCTTTAGGGGATAGAGCTCCTGGTACGAGGATTATCCAGAAAGTAAAGATACAAAAGCAATAACATTTTTAAAAATATTTATTAACAAAATGGAGTGAAGAAACTCTTAACACATACCTTTAGCTATTTTTCAGCATAATCACCACCTTTGTCAAGGCATTTGTTTAGCCTGGGTACGAGTTTTTGTATTCCGATGTCATAGAACTCCGCCGCCTGTGCACACAACCACATAATGACTTCGTTTTTCACCTCTTCATCTTCGTGAAACTTCTGGCCGGCCAGATGTTTCTTTAACTGCAAAAACAAATGGAAATCGCTGGGAGTGAGGTCTGGGCTGTGAGCGGGATGGTCTGAGGTGATTTCCCTTCCCCTCCCACCCGTGTTGTATCTTTACTTTCTGGATAACCCTCGTACTTGTTGGATAGGAGGCTGGGTGGACTCTAGAGGCACTCCAGATGCTGTGGAGAAAGGAATTCTCTGCCCTTGCCAAGAATAAATCTCCAGTTCCATGGTTTATAGCACATGGCCTAATTTTTGTACTGATTGAGCTATCCCTGCTTCTTTGCACAAGAAGCCTTAAGGCTGTGGTGCATCCGTAGCATCTACTGAGGGGCCCTTCGCACACGCACACACACACAAAAACTGCTTCTAGTATAGTGTATATATGAGCCAAAATTAAAGTTGTGTGAGAGTCTTTGTTGTAGATCCCCACCCATTGTCTTGATCAAAAATGTGTTCTTTAATTTCAGAGATGAAACATGTAGTTGGATGGCTGTATCCTTCCCTTTTAGCATTGATATTGTACACTTTATGTAAATAGCATGTAACCAGTGAATGGAGCATAGCTCATTGCATTTCAGAGATTCTTCATATGAAGACGAGAAATGTATTTTGTATTTTCAATTATGCTATCAGAAATTGAGACTGTGTAGTGTCAAACTGTAGGATGATAAGCAGATTATAGTTGTAAGCTTTGTGTTCCAATATAAGTGCAGGAGGTCTGCCTCATTTGTGGGTTTGTGCATCATGGTTTTGCATATTTGCTGAAGAATCATTTTGACCACCCTCATGCACTCCTGGTATAGGTCCCCTGCTTATTCATGGTTGCACTCGCATAGCTGTACTTAAGAAGCTTCATCAGCATGCAAATGTCACTCAGCAGCTACCTAGCTGTTGTATTATAGAATCTATTGGGGCTCTACATTCCATAATTTGTAGAACTAATTATTCTTCTTGGGTTTTAATTGTGTCTGGAAAGGATGATGTTTTGTTTGAAATATCTGAATTGGCCCACTGAAGTAATTGGTTCTATAGAAATGCATGTTCATATTGTGTGTTGTAAACTGAATTAAAATTGTTGTATTTTTATTAGATTACAGATGCAATGGATCTTCTCATATTGCTAACAAGAAGTTCAAAAATGGAAAATAGACTGGCTGCATTGTGTGTTCTACGTAATATTTCATTTCATCAGTTAAACCGTCCAAGGCTGTTGGGCTCAGGTACGTTTATTATTTTTATAAACGCAGTTCATATTAGATATGTAACTAATTATGAGGACCAGTCTTTCCTGGTAACGGAACAGTTACTGAGCTACTCAAGAAATGGAACCTGAAGGTTCATTACTCTTTGTAAGTGCATGTGACTGGAACCAATCCTTAGCGAGTTTAATCCATCCCACACTTTCCTGCCCTAGTTCCATCATATCCATATTAACACTATCCTGCCATCTCTGCCTAACTAACTAAATAACTAACTCCATGGAGCAGAGTCCTTCCTGAGAAGCTAAGAGATTCTCAGCTAGTCAAGAAGTTCCTCACATTTTATAGAACCTGAGGGTTCATTACTGTATTCACAAGCACCTGCCACCTGTCCCAATCCTAAGCCAGATCAATCCAGTCCATGCCTCTCCATCTCACATCTTGAAGATCCATTCTAATATTACACCCAGGTCTTCTAAGTGCTCAGGTCTCCCCCACCAAAACCCTGTATGCACCTCTCCTGTCTCCCATACGTGCCACATGCCCCACCCATCTAATTCTTCTTGATTTGATCACCTGAATAATATTTATTGAGGAGTAAAGATCATAAGTGCGGTTTAAGGTGTGGGCCTGCGGCCGCTTGCTTACTTGGATTGTGGGTTCGAATCCCACCGGGGGCATGGATGTCTGTCTCTTGTGAGTGTTATGTGTTGTCAGGTAGAGGTCTCTGCGACGAGCTGGTCCCTCGTCCAGAGGAGTCCTACTGAGTGTGGTGTGTCTAAAAAGTGTGATCGTGAAGCCTCGAAAAATGAGGCGGCCTAGGCCCCCAAGTGGCTGTCGAGCCATTGGTAAAAAAGAAAAAAGAAGAAGAAGAAAAAAAAATCATAGATCTCCTCATTATGTAGTCTTCTTCCCTCACCTCTTACCTTAGCCATCTGTGCCTGTCAATCACAAATAGTCCTGCCCGTCTTCTAAGGTCGTGACACCGAACAGTTTGGTTAATGAGTACCAGCATTGTGGAAAAAACTGCTTTCTGTATCATCAGGCTAGTAATGTACTCTTCCGCCAGCCCATGTTGTCCATCCTAATAGACAGTAGTCTTCAGTGTCTTACAGAATGTGTATAACATTTGAGAATACCAAATTCATATATGGACTTCTCTTTGTCATCCTTTGTAATCCTTTCCTATCCTCTGCCAGACTGCTTCTGACATTATTTTCTCGTACTGGTCCACTGTAGGAAGCCTCCTACTACATTATGGTCTTGTGCTGCATTTACATTCTTTGACATCTCTCCTGCTACTATATACAATCAACCCCCATTATAATGTCCCCTTCATGTAGCACCAATGAAAGGCCGAACCGTGATATGTTAACACTGGGGAACCCTCGGTATAGCACCATCCCTACTATCTGCAATTCACCAAAGACTTTCGTGATACAAATGTGCCTGTAGGCATTAAATAATATCCAGTATAGCGCCATGTTACTAAACGTAAACATTTCAAGGAACACTGAACACAACTGCAGTGGTAGTGTACATTCTGTTAGAAAGTACACTATCACTAAAACTGTAGAACTGTACCAAGTACTGTGGAAAGTAGCTTTTATGAATTGTACTAATTTTCTTTCACTTTGACCGACTGTCTGGAATTAAAAGGGTGTGATGACTCGTCAGAAATTCCAGTGAGCAAACAGTGGTGCTATATTGGAGTTTGTATATGGGAACAGTACATGGCAGGAGTTTTGTATTTGCATGTAGCTGAGTGTCCTTTTTATTAATGTTCCTGCAAATTAATTTGTATCCGGTAGGAGCTGGGGGTAAGAAGAAGGTGAAAGTGTGAGAGCGTTATATCAGAAATGTAGATAATGTAAAAGACATGTACATAGCTACCAAGAGTGTGAGAGTGTTATATCAGAAATGTGGATAATGTAAAAGACATGTACATAGCTACCAAGAGTGTGAGAGTGTTATATCAGAAATGTAGATAATGTAAAAGACATGTACATAGCTACCAACAGTGAGCCGGGATAGCGTAGTCGGTATAGCAACTCGCTATGGGCTGGATGGTCCGGGGATCGAATCCCGGTGGGGGTTGAGATTTTCTGCACCCTTCCAGACCTGCACTGGGGCCCACCCAACCTCCTGTACAGTGGGTACTGGGTCTCTTTCCCAGGGGTAAAGTGACTGGGGCATGGCGTTGGCCACCCATCCCCATCTAGCACTGAGGTTAAAGAAAGAGTAGAGCTATACCTGTACTCCTACTCTGAGCCTTCATGGCCTGTTCTAAGGTGAACTTTACCTTTGCCTTTATATAGCTACCAAACTACACTATATTGCATCCCAGTCACTGCCTTGACAGCCTCAATGTCACTTACATGAAGTAAGCTTCTATCAATTTTTTTTTTCATCATTTTCTACAGAACCAATTGCAATTCTGACATGCATTTTATTGTGCACCTGGAATGGTACTTAAAATTATGTGTCTACACATAGGTGAGTTCCTACAAGTATTACATCAGAAGCTTGCAGATGGGACAGTGGTTGAGAAGACAATAGCAGCATCCATGGTGTGGGCCCTTGTAGCCAATAACCAAAAAGGGAAAGTTGTAATAAAGTGTTCTGGAATTGATGCAAAACTGCAGGAAGCCTTGAATCAACTGCATCTCCTTTCTACTAATGATGATATTGAAACTGATGAAGGAATTCGTATCATCAGCAGTGTCCTTCAAATTATCCACGCTGAAAACAGTACAACAAGAAAGCAGTGACACTACATATGTTACTTTGATGTATACTAATTACAGTTAAGTGAATGTCCAAGCAGTGAGGGAGCATTGTTAAGAAATGTAAAATTTTTGTAATTGATGTATATTTTAAACATTTTAGCAATTTTAACTACACATGCACATGTGTGACAGAATTTGCTGTATTCACATTTATTCACATTTGCTTACATTCCATAAATCCTAACAAGGTGAAAGAACCTTTTGGATATGGAATCAGTCAATAATTATATATATATATGTGTTTGCTTAGGAAAAGCATGTTTTAGGTTTACAGTAAGCAAAAGTTGACAGTCAAAATACAGTGTAATATAACAAATAAACACTACAACAATATAATACTTATTTATCATAAAAGTTAATAAATTAAATTTTAAAACTGTTATATAAAAATATGCCTATGAAACAAATTTACTAAGGACCAAGATCTTTATTCAAATTCCAATTAAAATATTCATCCAATGAATAAAATGAATTTGTAAGAAGAAACCTCTTTAAACAGTGTTGCTGTGTTTAAAGTGTAAATTTTCGTAACATGCTGCCTTTTTACGGGGAGGGTTTAATCCTCGCCAAACCTCCAAAATGGAGATTGCCCGTCAGTATTTTCCCAACTACCGTCCCTAACTGGAAGCCATCTCTTCCATCTGCAATGCCAGGTGAGGAATTATTAGCTTCTCAAGAACTACTAGATTATCTGTACTCAGCAAGGACTGTGCTCCATGGTGTTACAGTAGTGACCAGCAGTGGCGGACTGGGTCTAAAAATATTGGTTGCCAGGAGACAAAGGGGGCCCACCCACAACTATAAGGCTATAATTTAATTTTTATAAGAAATAAATAAAATTTTCAAAAAATACATAAGGGGAAAAAAGGTAAAATTAAATTTTTTGCGAAATAAATGTATATTTTTTAGTAATTACAGTGTACATATATTGTACATATTACTGGCAGTATACAGTAGGTACTAAATGTAAATACAGATTGTTATAATTGGATTTTTAAATTATTTTTTTAATTTTAAATAAATGGTGGATTTTATTAACATTTTTTTATTAAAATAGTAATATAACGTAAATTGTAGTTGCAGCCAGTAATAATATTGGAACTTCTATTATATTTTCAAGCTACTAAAAGGTCATTAACATTTTTAACATATTGTCTAATGTTTAAGGGGGCCCACTTGCCATCGGGCAAGCTGACACCCTGGCCAGTCCGCCACTGGTGACCAGATGCTTGTTTCTTGTTGGCACGAGGATGAAAAGGCAATCTGGCAAGTGGGGAAGCAATGAGCACACAATGCCAAGCGTTTTCCATCAATTTCAAAACAGCCACAATGACTGACGCTATGAATGTGCTCACAACGGGGTAAATGTTTTTGAAAGAGGTGTAGCGCTGCCTAGACCTTGCTTGGTGAGCCTAGCAGCAACCATGCCATGCCAACTAGACCAAGAATAATGACAGTAATTTGTCATTTAAAAATTTATGCATTCTTTCTGTTAGCTGTACAGATAATAGGGTGTTTGAGATCCAGTTTAATTCTCCCCATCTATGACTAGGTATCCAAAGTGATCACTTCCCTTCACATTCTTCGACTAAAAATGTGCAAGAATTTCTGCTTATCTTCCCAAAGTGTCCAAGCTAGCACTTGCCTTACACAGTCTCATATTATCCTGTTCAGTTGTCTCTATCCAGAAGTAAAACGGCCTGTGAGTAGAGCAACTACTCAACTCCACCCACAGATTATATAGGGTATAGGATTAGGGCAACTGCATTCCTACTTCCACAATATTATTCTTAGAAGGGATGGGGGCTACCTGCATTTAATGTAGCCACCAAGGGTTGAAACATACTGCTACTTCATTGTCTCTTTTATACATACCAATTACAGCTATGTCAAAATAAGGGTGACTCTTTCTTGGAAGTACAGTCATCTCTAAACATAATTTTAAAACATGATGCATAAGAATTTTATCCACAAAATATACCCAAAATATGAATTTTATCCTCAAAATACAACCAACATATGCATCTTAACTACAAATATGACCAAAAACATAAAAATGGCCTAAATATGCATTTATATGCAAAATAAATACAGTCTGATTGTGATTAGAATAACCCAATTAGTGTTCAATTTCAGTTTAGAATGAAAATAGAAGCCCGAATAAAAATATGACATGTCATAAACATCCGAACCCTAGTTATAACATCTAAACATGATGTGACTCACTTAGTGCCTGTGCTGATGACACTGTGTACTGTACAGTTATAACATATAAACATGATGTGACTCACTTAGTGCCTGTGCTGATGACACTGTGTACCACACAGTTATAACATATAAACATGATGTGACTCACTTAGTGCCTGTGCTGATGACACTGTGTACCGTACAGTTATAACATATAAACATGATGTGACTCACTTAGTGCCTGTGCTGATGACACTGTGTACCGTACAGTTATAACATATAAACATGATGACTCACTTAGTGCCTGTGCTGATGACACTGTGTACCGTACAGTTATAACATATAAACATGATGTGACTCACTTAGTGCCTGTGCTGATGACACTGTGTACCGTACAGTTATAACATATAAACATGATGTGACTCACTTAGTGCCTGTGCTGATGACACTGTGTACCGTACAGTTATAACATATAAACATGATGTGACTCACTTAGTGCCTGTGCTGATGACACTGTGTACCGTACAGTTATAACATATAAACATGATGTGACTCACTTAGTGCCTGTGCTGATGACACTGTGTACCGTACAGTTATAACATATAAACATGATGTGACTCACTTAGTGCCTGTGCTGATGACACTGTGTACCGTACAGTTATAACATATAAACATGATGTGACTCACTTAGTGCCTGTGCTGATGACACTGTGTACCGTACAGTTATAACATATAAACATGATGTGACTCACTTAGTGCCTGTGCTGATGACACTGTGTACTGTACAGTTATAACATATAAACATGATGTGACTCACTTAGTGCCTGTGCTGATGACACTGTGTACCGTACAGTTATAACATATAAACATGATGTGACTCACTTAGTGCCTGTGCTGATGACACTGTGTACCGTACAGTTATAACATATAAACATGATGTGACTCACTTAGTGCCTGTGCTGATGACACTGTGTACCGTACAGTTATAACATATAAACATGATGTGACTCACTTAGTGCCTGTGCTGATGACACTGTGTACCGTACAGTTATAACATATAAACATGATGTGACTCACTTAGTGCCTGTGCTGATGACACTGTGTACCGTACAGTTATAACATATAAACATGATGTGACTCACTTAGTGCCTGTGCTGATGACACTGTGTACCGTACAGTTATAACATATAAACATGATGTGACTCACTTAGTGCCTGTGCTGATGACACTGTGTACCGTACAGTTATAACATATAAACAAGATGTGACTCACTTAGTGCCTGTGCTGATGACACTGTGTACCATACAGTTATAACATATAAACATGATGTGACTCACTTAGTGCCTGTGCTGATGACACTGTGTACCGTACAGTTATAACATATAAACATGATGTGACTCACTTAGTGCCTGTGCTGATGACACTGTGTACCGTACAGTTATAACATATAAACATGATGTGACTCACTTTGTGCCTGTGCTGATGACACTGTGTACCGTACAGTTATAACATATAAACATGATGTGACTCACTTTGTGCCTGTGCTGATGACACTGTGTACCGTACAGTTATAACATATAAACATGATGTGACTCACTTTGTGCCTGTGCTGATGACACTGTGTACCGTACAGTTATAACATATAAACATGATGTGACTCACTTAGTGCCTGTGCTGATGACACTGTGTACCATACAGTTATAACATATAAACATGATGTGACTCACTTAGTGCCTGTGCTGATGACACTGTGTACCATACAGTTATAACATATAAACATGATGTGACTCACTTAGTGCCTGTGCTGATGACACTGTGTACCGTACAGTTATAACATATAAACATGATGTGACTCACTTAGTGCCTGTGCTGATGACACTGTGTACCGTACAGTTATAACATATAAACATGATGTGACTCACTTAGTGCCTGTGCTGATGACACTGTGTACCGTACAGTTATAACATATAAACATGATGTGACTCACTTTGTGCCTGTGCTGATGACACTGTGTACCGTACAGTTATAACATATAAACATGATGTGACTCACTTTGTGCCTGTGCTGATAACACTGTGTACCGTACAGTTATAACATATAAATGTGATGTGACTCACTTAGTGCCTGTGCTGATGACACTGTGTACCGTACAGTTATAACATATAAACATGATGTGACTCACTTAGTGCCTGTGCTGATGACACTGTGTACTGTACAGTTATAACATATAAACATGATGTGACTCACTTAGTGCCTGTGCTGATGACACTGTGTACCGTACAGTTATAACATATAAACATGATGTGACTCACTTTGTGCCTGTGCTGATGACACTGTGTACCGTACAGTTATAACATATAAACATGATGTGACTCACTTTGTGCCTGTGCTGATGACACTGTGTACCGTACAGTTATAACATATAAATGTGATGTGACTCACTTAGTGCCTGTGCTGATGACACTGTGTACCGTACAGTTATAACATATAAACGTGATGTGACTCACTTAGTGCCTGTGCTGATGACACTGTGTACCGTACAGTTATAACATATAAACATGATGTGACTCACTTAGTGCCTGTGCTGATGACACTGTGTACCGTACAGTTATAACATATAAACATGATGTGACTCACTTAGTGCCTGTGCTGATGACACTGTGTACCGTACAGTTATAACATATAAACATGATGTGACTCACTTAGTGCCTGTGCTGATGACACTGTGTACCGTACAGTTATAACATATAAACATGATGTGACTCACTTTGTGCCTGTGCTGATGACACTGTGTACTGTACAGTTATAACATATAAACATGATGTGACTCACTTTGTGCCTGTGCTGATGACACTGTGTATACAATGTATACAATGATATATGATGTATACTGTGATACAATGCATGGAAAACGCAAAATAATAATATTCAAAATTTTAGTCTTCTGGGGTATGGGACCATGTAATCTGACTGGTGGGTACCAAGGCTTCAGTCAGGATATACTGCCTCCAACTTTTGACGGCCTGTGAATGTACACCCAGAATGCTCCTCCAAAACATCATGACCATGTACAGACTATCCGGGGTCCTAACCCTGACCTGTTATGAATCCTCACCACTGTCAGCATCTCAAATCGTGTACCCAAGAGTATCAAGAACACCTGAAGCGTGGATGGAAATGTCACATAGGGAAAACTGAATTACAGAAGAGCAGTATGCTTTTCACAGACACAGTATTTATTATTACGCACTTTTTCCACCAACTGTGCACACTGTGTTTCGTATTTTGCCTCTCAAACAAACTGAGGAAACAAGATCTGGAACACTTCCTGGTTACAGACATTATCAGTATAAATACACATTTTAGGGTCAGGACCACATATAATGAATTTCAAAGTGCCACTAAAATCATATCATAAGGACTATCACACACTCAGAATGTTGAACGTTCTTGAAGTAGAAACAACTGCCTCCATTATACACAACTGTCACCACATGAAATAAATGAATTACGTATGCCATAACTCTGATTACATAAATAAAAAACTTCATTTCTGATGGTGATATTTTCTTCACAGTACACACAACACCAACACACTAAATTTGTAGCACTGCCCAGAGTTATACAACAATCAACACACAAACACAAAATGTAATATCAAATACAAAATCAAGAAGCAGAGTACATGTACATAAAAGAGAATATATGATAATGTACAGATTATGAAGAATGTGCATTGAGGTTCTGTATGTCACAGTTATAAAATCAAATGACAACATAAAATGAAGGTGAATTATTTCACTGCAGCATCATTATTTTTCAACATAATCCTGAGTACATGAATGCATTGGTCTCATCTTTGCACAGTTTTTATATTCATTGCCCAGGATCATCCAACTTTTTACCTTGACAATATTATTTCTCTGGAGTTCCAAGTCACTGAATTCAACAAAACTTTATACAGACTTTGATGACAAAAAACAGAGACGGTTCTCAAAACGCCGGTTTACTTACTGTTCAACCAACGTATGTGGCTGCTTTATCGTACTCAAAGAATATGTAACATTGGTATGTTACTTCTGTTCACTTGTCCTGCATGCATTTGCTCAAGGTTGACAAGATGACATAACGTTGAATTACTAAATGAAGCTACTTACTTCATCTAGAGGCTTATTCACTAATTTTTCAGATTTTTATTTTTTTATATGATGCACAAATTTTATTTTAATTGGAATGTGAAGGTTGATGAAGTCTTGTGTGGTCCTGTATATGTATGTAATTATATCAGATTTACATGTTTGCTTTTTACTGTAAATCTTATACTGTTTACTGTAACTACTCTCTGGATGTGTCCAGTATCAGTCTGTAATGATTTCTAGGACGAAATACAATACAATACAATGCGTTCTGCCTTTCTTTTATTCCCTCCACAGGTTACAATATGTGTGTTTGCTGTCCTGCAGACGGTTGTATGGAATAAAGACCATGGATAGTGTTTAAACAAGAAACTAGAAGCTAGGACACTGTGATTGCATCATGGAACATGTAGTTGTATTCATATGTATATAAATGCAGTTGCAAACAGTGTTATGTTATACTTACAACATGATTTTTATAACATAACATTTCAAATGAAACAAATTATATATAGCCTCAGGGTCAGCACCCCCCCCCAAATGAAAAATTTTGGGTGTGCACCTGCTTTCTAATGCCGATTCAGAATATGTAAGTCTTTCTAAAGCATCTATGGAAGCAACATTTTTATCAAGAATGATGAAAGAGATAACTGGTACGGAAATAGCTGTAAAGTTTATAATGACAGTGAATCGGCAGAAGCACTAGCGAGGAACGCTGTGCAACGTGACAGATCTGAGCACATTGATGTAAAACGTCACGTTGATAGAAAACAGGTTGAGGCAGCGGTAACTGTGTGACAATATTTAAATACAAAAGAGAGTTTGACAGATGTATTAACAAAACCCCTACCAAAAGAAAAATCTTGGACTTCAGGTTGGGAACTGCATGCATAGTAACTATTCATCGGTGAAGGTCTTTTGAATACTGTATTTCCATGAGCTGACATAACTCACGAATTATAGTCAGTTTATTAAACCAACTGACTGACTATAATTCATCAGAACAACGCATGGAATGAACAACCCTAAAATGTCATAACTCATGTTACAGTCAGAACCACACAGCGGCCCATCTGTAGGTAATTAAATTACAAGTCGCATTTTAGGTAAGAAATGTTTTACTTTAGTGCGTAATATACAAACATTGATATACACACACTTATGTACAAGATGCCCTTCAAACTAAGGGAACTGATATGACAAACGTTAGGTACAGTGCATTATTAGCAAACAATACTTTACATACATCTTTAACTAATTCACTTTCACTTGATAGGACAGCCACCAATGCTGGACTTCTCTACATGCTTTTTATTGTGCTTGAGGGATTATAGATTATCTGCTACTTTTATCATTCCAGAAGCTTGTTCAGTGCTTCCAGCAGGGCACTGCGTGGTACGCCATCTGCTAGCAGCAACACGACTCATATCCACCAACAGGAAGGCCAGTGTTACTACAGCAGTGCTTAGCAACACAGGCGTTCTTGGCAAAATACTGTTACGTCAGCATGTACCGAGGAAAAGGTTAAGAAACAGAACTTACAGTCCAGCACTTAGCGCCATACTCACCAGCACATTCTGAATGATTTGCTGTCACAAGTTCAAAATATGCACACAGACCTGTATGTTGCGGCCAAAATGTCAAGTTATATTTCAGATTGGCCGGCAACCTGTTTCGAGTTTGACAGGCCTGTTCTAGTGTTACATGTACATTAGCAAGCAAAACCTCTGTAATGCCACAAAACTGGACATAGCAGTATGTGACACGATGAGGTATCTCATGAGTCTGATACACAGCAGGAACCACAAGTCATACCAACTAAATCACAAACTGACTGTAACAAACTGTGTTTAACGCAGTAAAAAATAGGAAGTGAATACAAGTAGCTCATTTACTGGGAAATTCAGTGAGGCTTGTATATGCAAATAATGAGGCAAAAAACAATTTCCTGGTCTATCATGTGCAAAACCTCTTCAATAACCCTTTCCAATAAATCAACCAACCATTCATAATGTTTAGAAGTCCTGGCTACACTTTTAGTGGCAGCCGGGATACCGTGGTTGATATAGTGTCTAATGAATCTTCAGGCTCCATCAAGCGAAAGGATTTCTTTTTAATAGATATACACTGTCCAACAGCCACTGCTTGCGGAACACTTAACCTATTAAGTTATTCACAAAATTTCCCAGACTGATCACCAACAGGATTGCTGTGTTTAGTAAGGGGATTTGTATAGGGTTGAATGGTTGGATCCCTGTGGGCCAAGTGGTCTCCTTCCCTCAGGGCTCCACATCAAAATCTTGTATGCACCTCTCCCTTCCCCCATACTTGCTACATGCCCCGCCCACCTCATTCTTCTTGATTTGATCACCCGTATAATATTTGGTGATGAGTACAGATCATAAAGCTCCTCGTTATGTAGCCTTCTCCACTCCCCTGTTAGCTCGTCCCTCTTGGGCCCAAATATCCTCCTCAGCACCCTATTCTCGAACACCCTCAGCCTATGTTCCTCCCTCAGTGTAAGAGACCAAGTTTCACACCCATATAAAACAACAGGCAGAATTATAGTTCTGTATATCTTAATCTTTGTATTTTTGGATAGCAAACTGGAAGACAGAAGATCCTGCACCGAATGATAACAAGCATTCCCCGATTTCAATCTGCTTTTAATTTCTTACTGAATGGAATTTTGATTCGTTAGGGTTGTTGTGGGATGCAGCATTGTCTTGCTGGAAAAAGCAATCCGGCTGTTCATCCCTTGTCAAATGGCGATAAAACACATAGAATTCGCTGGTGAGTGTTGGTTGTGTTGTGATGGGAAAAGAGCCTAACTGCCTGATGTCCAAAAAAGGCACACCAAACTGACCATCTGATGACGAAGGGTTCCTCGTGGATAATGTCCAATACCAAATTTTCTGAGCATTCATGTAGCTGTAAGTACTTTCCACCATACACTGCAAATGGCCCTTCCAGCATCACATACAACACACTGGCCACGTGACATGTTCATGCCTTGGTCTTCCACCATACGGGGATTGAAATTTTACATAATACGTTTTGATATCCCTTAGACGTTCGAATGCAAATAAAACACTGACCTGTATTTCTGCATACAAACGAATATTTTACAGTAATTGAATGTATCAAATTTATTACTTTATAGAAACATTTTTACTGTCTCTAATTTGTAATTTTAATTTTTAACACGCACAACGATTAATGCTGAACTTACCAAACTGTATCTGGTGCTGTTGTGTGCTATACAGGAAGAGATGCATGTGTTGCGCCCTCTGGGCTGGACGGTCCGGGGATCGAATCCCGGTGGGGCGAGATTTTTCGCAGCCGCTCAAACCGGCCCTGGGGTCCACCCAGCCTCCTATACAATGGGTACCGGGTCTCTTTCCCGGGGGTAAAGCGGCCGGGGCGTGGAGTTGACCACCCACCCCCACCTAGCACGGAGGTTAAAGAAACAGTAGAGCTATACCTCTACTCCGCCTCTGGGCCTTCATGGCCTGTTCTGCCTGTAATACAAGATACATCACTGCGGTCTGTTACATAAAACAGACTGCCCCAATAACCTACCTGTAATACAAGATACATCACTGCGGTCTGTTACATAAAACAGACTGCCCCAATAACCTACCTGTAATACAAGATACATCACTGCGGTCTGTTACATAAAACAGACTGTCCCAATAACCTACCTGTAATACAAGATACATCACTGCGGTCTGTTACATAAAACAGACTGTCCCAATAACCTACCTGTAATACAAGATACATCACTGCGGTCTGTTACATAAACAGACTGCCCCAATAACCTACCTGTAATACAACATACATCACTGCGGTCTGTTACATAAAACAGACTGTCCCAATAACCTACCTGTAATACAAGATACATCACTGCGGTCTGTTACATAAAACAGACTGTACCAATAACCTACCTGTAATACAAGATACATCACTGCGGTCTGTTACATAAAACAGACTGTCCCAATAACCTACATGTAATACAAGATACATCACTGCGGTCTGTTACATAAAACAGACTGCCCCAATAACCTACATGTAATACAACATACATCACTGCGGTCTGTTACATAAAATACAGACTGCGCCCAATAACACTACCTGTAATACAATACATACATCACTGCGGTCTGTTACATAAAACAGACTGTCCCAATAACCTCTGTAATACAAGATACATCAACTGCGGTCTGTTACATAAAACAGACTGCCCCAATAACCTACATGTAATACAACATACATCACTGCGGTCTGTTACATAAAACAGACTGCCCCAATAACCTACCTGTAATACAAGATACATCACTGCGGTCTGTTACATAAAATAGACTGTCCCAATAACCTACTGTAATACAGATACATCACTGCGGTCTGTTACATAAAACAGACTGCCCAATATACCTACCTGTAATACAACATACATCACTGCGGTCTGTTACATAAAAAGACTGTCCCAATAACCTACCTGTAATACAAGATACATCACTGCGGTCTGTTACATAAAACAGACTGCCCCAATAACCTACCTGTAATACAACATACATCACTGCGGTCTGTTACATAAAACAGACTGTCCCAATAACCTACCTGTAATACAAGATACATCACTGCGGTCTGTTACATAAAACAGAATCTGCCCCAATAACCTACCTGTAATACAAGATACATCACTGCGGTCTGTTACATAAAACAGACTGCCCCAATAACCTACCTGTAATACAAGATACATCACTGCGGTCTGTTACATAAAACAGACTGTCCCAATAACCTACATGTAATACAAGATACATCACTGCGGTCTGTTACATAAAACAGACTGCCCCAATAACCTACATGTAATACAACATACATCACTGCGGTCTGTTACATAAAACAGACTGCCCCAATAACCTACCTGTAATACAACATTACAATCACTGCGGTCTGTTACATAAAGCAGACTGTTCCCAATAACCTACCTGTAATACAAGATACATCACTGCGGTCTGTTACATAAAACAGACTGCCCCAATAACCTACCTGTAATACAACATACATCACTGCGGTCTGTTACACAAAACAGACTGCCCCAATAACCTACCTGTAATACAAGATACATCACTGCGGTCTGTTACATAAAACAGACTGCCCCAATAACCTACCTGTAATACAACATACATCACTGCGGTCTGTTACATAAAACAGACTGCCCCAATAACCTACCTGTAATACAAGATACATCACTGCGGTCTGTTACATAAAACAGACTGCCCCAATAACCTACCTGTAATACAACATACATCACTGCGGTCTGTTACATAAAACAGACTGCCCCAATAACCTACCTGTAATACAACATACATCACTGCGGTCTGTTACATAAAACAGACTGCCCCAATAACCTACCTGTAATACAAGATACATCACTGCGGTCTGTTACATGAAACAGACTGTCCCAATAACCTACCTGTAATACAAGATACATCACTGCGGTCTGT
This sequence comes from Reticulitermes speratus, assembly GCA_021186555.1. Classification (NCBI taxonomy): domain Eukaryota; kingdom Metazoa; phylum Arthropoda; class Insecta; order Blattodea; family Rhinotermitidae; genus Reticulitermes; species Reticulitermes speratus. The sequence goes on along the minus strand of JAJKFL010000002.1, from coordinate 40,633,337 downwards.
TACATAAAACAGACTGCCCCAATAACCTACCTGTAATAAAACATACATCACTGCGGTCTGTTACATAAAACAGACTGTCCCAATAACCTACCTGTAATACAAGATACATCACTGCGGTCTGTTACATAAAACAGACTGCCCCAATAACCTACCTGTAATACAAGATACATCACTGCGGTCTGTTACATAAAACAGACTGCCCCAATAACCTACCTGTAATACAAGATACATCACTGCGGTCTGTTACATAAAACAGACTGCCCCAATAACCTACATGTAATACAAGATACATCACTGCGGTCTGTTACATAAAACAGACTGCCCCAATAACCTACCTGTAATACAAGATACATCACTGCGGTCTGTTACATAAAACAGACTGCCCCAATAACCTACCTCCTTACATCATGTGTGTAAAGCTGTTTGTGCACATTCTGTAGGACTTCATCTCTGCCTGCAACGCTCTCCTTATTGCCAGCCGCACCACAGACGTCGTCACAGCCCTTGTGATGTCAGTCCCGCCCCTCTGCATGATCCAGCACCTCTACTCAGTTTTGTAATTCCCTTGCGCTCTCCTGAACCACGGTTTTCGTTTCCTTTCATGTTCTGCGATTCCAAAGCAGCTTTCTTCTACGTTCTGTTGTGCAAAATAAAAGAGAAAAGTATGTAAGTTGCATTAACCCTCAAAATTATTTTGGGGCTCCAGAAAAATCCCAGTGGTGGCTAGATTTTCAGCACCTGTCCAGACTGACCCTGGGGCCCACACAGCCTCCTGTACAATGGGTACTGTGTCTCCTTCCCATGGGTAAAGCGGCCAGGGCGTGGCGTTGACCCCCCTATCTAGCGCCGAGGTTAAAGACAGAGTAGAGCTATACCTCTATTCCACCTCTGGGCCGTCACGGCCTGTTCTAGGCCGAAATTTACATTTTTAAACAAAGTGACAAAAGCTCAAAATATCAAACCACATATAAGGAACATAATCCTCCCTTCTCGGCCCCAATATCTTCCTCAGCACCCCGATACATAATCCTCCCTTCTCGGCCCCAGTATCTTCCTCAGCACCCCGATACATAATCCTCCCTTCTCGGCCCCAATATCTTCCTCAGCACCCCGATACATAATCCTCCCTTCTCGGCCCCAGTATCTTCCTCAGCACCCCGATACATAATCCTCCCTTCTCGGCCCCAATATCTTCCTCAGCACCCCGATACATAATCCTCCCTTCTCGGCCCCAGTATCTTCCTCAGCACCCCGATACATAATCCTCCCTTCTCGGCCCCAATATCTTCCTCAGCACCCCGATACATAATCCTCCCTTCTCGGCCCCAGTATCTTCCTCAGCACCCCGATACATAATCCTCCCTTCTCGGCCCCAATATCTTCCTCAGCACCCCGATACATAATCCTCCCTTCTCGGCCCCAGTATCTTCCTCAGCACCCCGATACATAATCCTCCCTTCTCGGCCCCAGTATCTTCCTCAGCACCCCGATACATAATCCTCCCTTCTCGGCCCCAATATCTTCCTCAGCACCCCGATACATAATCCTCCCTTCTCGGCCCCAGTATCTTCCTCAGCACCCCGATACATAATCCTCCCTTCTCGGCCCCAATATCTTCCTCAGCACCCCGATACATAATCCTCCCTTCTCGGCCCCAGTATCTTCCTCAGCACCCCGATACATAATCCTCCCTTCTCGGCCCCAATATCTTCCTCAGCACCCCGATACATAATCCTCCCTTCTCGGCCCCAGTATCTTCCTCAGCACCCCGATACATAATCCTCCCTTCTCGGCCCCAATATCTTCCTCAGCACCCCGATACATAATCCTCCCTTCTCGGCCCCAGTATCTTCCTCAGCACCCCGATACATAATCCTCCCTTCTCGGCCCCAGTATCTTCCTCAGCACCCCGATACATAATCCTCCCTTCTCGGCCCCAGTATCTTCCTCAGCACCCCGATACATCAGTTGCTTCACTACGCTCTGAACTTCAGTACACAAAAGTGCCAGCTGTAAGCCGCGCTGACCTACGGCTGAACTGCAAGCCGTTCCTGGGCTGTTGTGTTCGACGACTGCATGTCTACATAGGCGTTCACGTTCACGTTCACGCTTTGTTATGTGCGACATTGCAGTCACTCTCAAGTTCCTATGCCGCTGAACAGAATAAGAGGAACCGTTTGTTCTCAGTGCCTGGGGCAGAACAGTCGTGGCCTGTCTAAAGGTGCTACTTAGCATTCTGACGACAGCAAGGGCTACCTGCAGTACCTTAACGAGCGGATGCATGTGACTGAGGAAAAGCGACGACCGGCAGGCACGATTACGTGGCGACAGTTCGGTATTCAGTCAGCAAGCGAGCGGGTCTGTCTTGACTTATTTAACGACGTCCTCGCCACTGCATTGACTGCTCAGAGCCGACAGAGGCGATGCTTCTGAACATGCAGCCGACGGACTGCCGGCACGCCCAAACAGCTGCATAACGCAGCTTGGCGCGCAGACGGACCGCAGCTGTGAGCAGGAGAGCACGTGGCGCTGCAGCAAGGTAAGTTGATCGGAAAACTGTGCTGATACTATAAGTGGACAACTGTGCTAATACTATAAGTGGACAACTGTGCTGATACTAAAAGTGGACAAAGGGACTGCGGCATGCTGACAGGTCAGCGTTAAGGTAGTAGTAACAGTAGTGTTTACGTGACAACTACTTGTTGAGTCACCGCTAAGTACGACATCTGAGGTTCTCACAGCGGTACTTCTGAAGCTTCACGTCTTCAGGCACATGACGCTGTATTGTGTGGGTAGTTCCCGATGTTTCGAAGGGTAACAGTGCTTTCATACTCAGCGTCCAGCAGGGTGCATAACCCTGAAGATGAAAGCACTATGATCCTTCGAAACGTCGGGAACTGCCCGCACAACGACAAAGCGTCACGCACCCGAAGACTGAAGCCTCGCCACGTTAACAACTAAGAACTAAATTATTGTTTTGTGTACTTATTGGCAGGGGCAACAGTGTTTGTGTTCTTGAAACGTGCTGACCGCCTGTGGGGCCACCTAGTGTGCAGTGGGGCCACCTAGCGTGCAGTAGGGCCACCTAGTGTGCAGTAGGGCCACCTAGTGTGCAGTGGGGGGTATTTTGTGTACTTATCGGCAGGGGCAAGAGTGTTTGTGTTCTTGAAACGTGCTGACCGCCTGTGGGGCCACCCAGTGTGCAGTGGGGGCACCCAGTGTGCAGTGGGGGGTATTTCCCCTGGAAGTTAGGCTCCCCACTCACCTCCATCTAGTGTCGAGGGTAAGAAGGAGCAGAGCTGTACCCCGTCACCCCCATAACCTTCATTACCTTCAGCTGTTAACAAAGTGTAAGCTTAGTACCGCTTGCTGTCATGACATGGGGCTTAGGCACAGGGACACTTACGTCACTACCCTTAGGCCTATCGCACTCGTAGATAGGAACGCTCCAGCCAGCTACCCTGAGGACTGTCGTGGTTTTCCTCAACATAGAAAGCCAAATTCCTTCATTAGGCATGAAGCATCATGCAGTGCACGGTAACACGGTAACAGAGCATCATGCAGTGCACGGTAACACGGTAACAGAGCAACTTGCAGTGCACGGTAACACGGTAACAGAACTTGCAGTGCACGGTAACACGCTAAGAGCAACTTGCAGTGCACGGTAACACGGTAACAGAGCATCATGCAGTGCACGGTAACACGGTAACAGAGCAACTTGCAGTGCACGGTAACACGGTAACAGAACAACTTGCAGTGCACGGTAACACGCTAAGAGCAACTTGCAGTGCACGGTAACACGGTAACAGAGCATCATGCAGTGCACGGTAACACGGTAACAGAGCAACTTGTAGTGCACGGTAACACGGTAACAGAGCATAATGCAGTGCACGGTAACACGGTAACAGAGCAACTTGCAGTGCACGGTAACACGGTAACAGAGCATCATGCAGTGCACGGTAACACGGTAACAGAGCATCATGCAGTGCACGGTAACACGGTAACAGAGCAACTTGCAGTGCACGGTAACACGGTAACAGAGCATCATGCAGTGCACGGTAACACGGTAACAGAGCATCATGCAGTGCACGGTAACACGGTAACAGAGCAACTTGCAGTGCACGGTAACACGGTAACAGAGATTCATGCAGTGCACGGTAACACGGTAACAGAGCATCATGCAGTGCACGGTAACACGGTAACAGAGCAACTTGCAGTGCACGGTAACACGGTAACAGAGCAACTTGCAGTGCACGGTAACACGGTAACAGAGCATCATGCAGTGCACGGTAACACGGTAACAGAGCAACTTGTAGTGCACGGTAACACGGTAACAGAGCATCATGCAGTGCACGGTAACACGGTAACAGAGCAACTTGCAGTGCACGGTAACACGGTAACAGAGCATCATGCAGTGCACGGTAACACGGTAACAGAGCATCATGCAGTGCACGGTAACACGGTAACAGAGCAACTTGCAGTGCACGGTAACACGGTAACAGAGCATCATGCAGTGCACGGTAACACGGTAACAGAGCATCATGCAGTGCACGGTAACACGGTAACAGAGCAACTTGCAGTGCACGGTAACACGGTAACAGAGCATCATGCAGTGCACGGTAACACGGTAACAGAGCAACTTGCAGTGCACGGTAACACGGTAACAGAGCAACTTGCAGTGCACGGTAACACGGTAACAGAGCATCATGCAGTGCACGGTAACACGGTAACAGAGCAACTTGTAGTGCACGGTAACACGGTAACAGAGCATCATGCAGTGCACGGTAACACGGTAACAGAGCAACTTGCAGTGCACGGTAACACGGTAACAGAGCATCATGCAGTGCACGGTAACACGGTAACAGAGCATCATGCAGTGCACGGTAACACGGTAACAGAGCATCATGCAGTGCACGGTAACAGAGCATAATGCAGTGCACGGTAACACGGTAATAGAGCATCATGCAGTGCACGGTAACACGGTAACAGAGCAACTTGAACTGCAGACAGGCCTGTAAGGTAAAGTTAAAGTTCTCCCTAGAACAGGCCATGAAGGCCCAGAGGGGGAGTAGAGGTATAGCTCTACTCTTTCTTTAACCTCGGCGTTAGATGAGGGTGGGTGTTCAACTTCACGCCCCGGCCGCATTACCCCCTGGAAAGAGATCCGGTACCCATTGTACAGGAAACTGGGTAGGCCCCAGGGCCGGTCTGGACGGATGCGCAAAATCTCGCCACCACCGGGATTCGAACCCCGGACCGTCCAGCCCGTAGCTCAGTCCCTATACCGACTGAGCTATCGCGGCCCACACACAGTCCTGTATTCACTGTAATGCAATTTGCATACTGCCACAACGCGCGGCTTACTGGGTCAGTGCTTTGTCAACGATACTGAATGCTGGATGTGGATGGTCTTTGGCAGTTTGTTGCTGTGATTGGACTAGACAACTATCGCAACAGCGGTGCCACTCTAACATTGCTGTCCTGTGACACGTCTAACACTGTGCAGTGTAAGTGTAAGCACTTACGTACGTGTTGTGTTTTCCGCATTCTTGTCAGGTCACGTGTGTCGTGTTGTGGTTATGCAAATATCTGGCAGACCGTGACCTGCAGGTCACTGCTGGAGGGACGTCAAGTTTCGTCGTAGGAAGAGGACGAAGGCAAGGAAGCGTATTTAGTAACTAACAGCGGTATGTTTATTGTAGCTTAGCTACGTGTTTCGGTCCCTATGGCCCATCATCAGGCAGTTGTATAAACGTTGTAAAAACAAAGATAAAGCGTACACGAGACATAGAGTTGGTCAGTGAGACCGCACTATGACCAATACGGACGTAACGTGTAGCTAAGACAGTTGTGTTAGACGGAAATTTGGAATGCTGATTTGTTGATACCGAAAATAGAGCTGGACAATAATCACGAAATTGACACTCCGTCTCAGTTATACAAACCAGTCAGTTAATGCTGTACAGCTCGTACCGCGCAGTAAACACACCTCCGTCTCAGTTATACAAACCAGTCAGTTAATGCTGTACAGCTCGTACCGCGCAGTAAACACACTCCGTCTCAGTTATACAAACCAGTCAGTTAATGCTGTACAGCTCGTACCGCGCAGTAAACACACTCCGTCTCAGTTATACAAACCAGTCAGTTAATGCTGTACAGCTCGTACCGCGCAGTAAACACACTCCGTCTCAGTTATACAAACCAGTCAGTTAATGCTGTACAGCTCGTACCGCGCAGTAAACACACTCCGTCTCAGTTATACAAACCAGTCAGTTAATGCTGTACAGCTCGTACCGCGCAGTAAACACACTCCGTCTCAGTTATACAAACCAGTCAGTTAATGCTGTACAGCTCGTACCGCGCAGTAAACACACTCCGTCTCAGTTATACAAACCAGTCAGTTAATGCTGTACAGCTCGTACCGCGCAGTAAACACACTCCGTCTCAGTTATACAAACCGGTCAGCTAATGCTGTACAGCTCGTACCGCGCAGTAAACACACTCCGTCTCAGTTATACAAACCAGTCAGTTAATGCTGTACAGCTCGTACCGCGCAGTAAACACACTCCGTCTCAGTTATACAAATCAGTCAGTTAATGCTGTACAGTCCGTACTGCGCAGTAAACACACTCCGTCTCAGTTATACAAACCAGTCAGCTAATGCTGTACAGCTCGTACCGCGCAGTAAACACACTCCGTCTCAGTTATACAAATCAGTCAGTTAATGCTGTACAGCTCGTACCGCGCAGTAAACGCACTCCGTCTCAGTTATACAATCCAGTCACTTAGTGCTGTACAGCTCGTACCGCGCAGTAAACACACTCCGTCTCAGTTATACAAACCAGTCAGTTAATTATGTACAGTCCGTACTGCGCAGTAAACACACTCCGTCTCAGTTATACAAACCAGTCAGTTAATTATGTACAGTCCGTACTGCGCAGTAAACACACTCCGTCTCAGTTATACAAATCAGTCAGTTAATGCTGTACAGCTCGTACCGCGCAGTAAAACGCACTCCGTCTCAGTTATACAATCCAGTCACTTAGTGCTGTACAGCTCGTACCGCGCAGTAAACACACTCCGTCTCAGTTATACAAACCAGTCAGTTAATTATGTACAGTCCGTACTGCGCAGTAAACACACTCCGTCTCAGTTATACAAACCAGTCAGTCAATGATGTACAGCTCGTACCGCGCAGTAAACACACACCGTCTCAGTTATACAAACCAGTCAGTCAATGCTGTACAGCTCGTACCGCGCAGTAAAACACACTCCGTCTCATTTATACAAACCAGTCAGTCAATGCTGTACAGCTCGTACCGCGCAGTAAACACACTCCGTCTCAGTTATACAAACCAGTCAGTCAATGATGTACAGCTCGTACCGCGCAGTAAAACACACCGTCTCAGTTATACAAACCAGTCAGTCAATGCTGTACAGCTCGTACCGCGCAGTAAACACACTCCGTCTCAGTTATACAAACTAGTCAGTTAATACTGTACAGCTCGTACCGCGCAGTAAACAAAACCGTCTCAGTTATACAAACCAGTCAGTCAATGCTGTACAGCTCGTACCGCGCTGTAAACACACTCCGTCTCAGTTATACAAACCAGTCAGTTAATGTTTACAATGAAATAATCGCTGTTTGTTCTGGATCCACACAAAACACATAAATTCAGTCCGTACGCGCAGTAAACACACTCCGTCTCATTATACAAACAGTCAGTTAAAGTTGTACAATGAAATAATCGCTGTTTGTTCTGAGATCCACACAAACACATAAATTCAGTCCGTACCGCGCAGTAAACACACTCCGTCTCGTTTATACAAACCAGTCAGTTAATGTTGTACAATGAAATAATCGCTGTTTGTTCTGAGATCCACACAAAACACATAAATTCAGTCCGTACCGCGCAGTAAACACACTCCGTCTCAGTTATACAAACCAGTCAGTTAATGTTGTACAGTGAAATAATCGCTGTTTGTTCTGAGATCCACACAAAACACATACATACAGCTCGTACCGCGCAGTAAACACACTCTGTCTCAGTTATACAAACCAGTCAGTTAATGTTGTACAGTGAAATAATCGCTGTTTGTTCTGAGATCCACACAAAACACATACATACAGCTCGTACCGCGCAGTAACACACTCTGTCTCAGTTATACAAACCAGTCAGTTAATGTTGTACAATGAAATAATCGCTGTTTGTTCTGAGATCCACACAAAACACATAAATACAGCCGTACCGCACAGTAAACACACTCCGTCTCAGTTATACAAACCAGTCAGTTAATGTTGTACAGTGAAATAATCGCTGTTTGTTCTGAGATCCACACAAAACACATAAATACAGTCCGTACCGCGCAGTAAACACACTCCGTCTCAGTTATACAAACCAGTCAGTTAATGTTGTACAGTGAAATAATCGCTGTTTGTTCTGAGATCCACACAAAACACATAAATCAGTCCGTACCGCGCAGTAAACACACTCCGTCTCAGTTATACAAACCAGTCAGTTAATGTTGTACAGTGAAATAATCGCTGTTTGTTCTGAGATCCACACAAAAACACATAAATCAGTCCGTACCGCGCAGTAACACACTCCGTCTCAGTTATACAAACCAGTCAGTTAATGTGATAACAAGTTGTTATAAACAGCTGTTTGTATCAGATCCACACAAAACACAGTTTGTTAACTACAGTCCGTACCGGCAGTAAACACACTCCGTCTCAGTTATACAAACCAGTCAGTTAATGTTGTACAGTGAAATAATCGCTGTTTGTTCTGAGATCCACACAAAACACATAATACAGTCCGTACCGCACAGTAAACACACTCGTCTCAGTTATACAAACCAGTCAGTTAATGTTGTACAGTGAAATAATCGCTGTTTGTTCTGAGATCCACACAAAACACATAAATACAGTCCGTACCGCACAGTAAACACACTCCGTCTCAGTTATACAAACCAGTCAGTTAATGTTGTACAGTGAAATAATCGCTGTTTGTTCTGAGATCCACACAAAACACATAAATACAGTCCGTACCGCACAGTAAACACACTCCGTCTCAGTTATACAAACCAGTCAGTTAATGTTGTACAGTGAAATAATCGCTGTTTGTTCTGAGATCCACACAAAAACACATAAATACAGTCCGTACCGCACAGTAAACACACTCTGTCTCAGTTATACAAACCAGTCAGTTAATGTTGTACAGTGAAATAATCGCTGTTTGTTCTGAGATCCACACAAACCACATAAATTCAGTCCGTTCCGCGCAGTAAACACACTCCGTCTCAGTTATACAAACCAGTTAGTTAATGTTGTACAGTGAAATAATCGCTGTTTGTTCTGAGATCCACACAAAACACATAAATACACTGTGTGGGCAGAACGTAGAATTTGTGAATTTTAAACTTGGTGGTACATATAGTGACCACTGGGCTGCAAAGCAAGGTTTCCTGCTAGCTCACACATGAAAGGGGCTGCAGTTCCATCCCCAGGCGATGTTTTATGGACGCTCGGTAAGTTGTGAACGCACGCACTATAGGCAGAGCCGCTTAACAGGCTATATGCTATTACAGGCCCGCTCAACCTTCTATGTATTGCGGGCAACTTTGGCATAATTTTGTCTGCAGGCGGCAATATGGAATTGACTGCACAGAATGAAGAACGCATATTGACTTGCGTAATGCCGTGTGTTTGTACACAACATGTGCACTAAATATAATACAATAATAATAATAAAGGGGAAAATTATTAAAAAATTCAATTTACGACACGGGCTAGGGTGTAGCTATTTTAGCACATTTTTATAAACTCAATCAGTAAAGTGACGCACTTCTCCGCAAATAAACAGCTCATAACTTTGCAAAAGTTTCTTCGCGTTCGATCACAACTTTGCCACGGCAAGGCACAAAACACACAACACCTGTTGTCATGTCAACAGTGTGGCGGGCAACTGTTGAGATGGCAAGGCCTGCCATCTCTCTGCGCATGCGTTTTGTTGCACCTCGCTGAAAACTCTTAAACATTTTGTAATGGGGAGAATTTACTGTGGATCTGTACCCATGGGATGCAGGCTAGAAGACACACGGCGCTGTACAGTGTTGTACAGAACGACTGTTTGGTCACAAGCTGACACAGAACACAAAACACAAGCTACACTAAAACATACAGCGCTGTACAGTGTTCTACAGAACAACTGTTTGGTCACAAGCTGACACAGAACACAAAACACAAGCTACACTCAAATATACAGCGCTGTACAGTGTTCTACAGAACGACTGTTTGGTCACAAGCTGACACAGAACACAAAACACAAGCTACACTAAAATATATAGCGCTGTACAGTGTTGTACAGAAGGACTGTTTGGTCACAAGCTGACACAGAACACAAAACACAAGCTACACTAAAACATACAGCGCTGTACAGTGGTCTACAGAACGACTGTTTGGTCACAAGCTGACACAGAACACAAAACACAAGCTACACTAAAACATACGGCGCTGTACAGAACGACTGTTTGGTCACAAGCTGACACAGAACACAAAACACAAGCTACACTAAAACATACAGCGCTGTACAGTGTTCTACAGAACGACTGTTTGGTCACAAGCTGACACAGAACACAAAACACAAGCTACACTAAAACATACAGCGCTGTACAGTGTTCTACAGAACGACTGTTTAGCCACAAGCTGACACAGAACACAAAACACAAGCTACACTAAAACATACAGCGCTGTACAGTGTTCTACAGAACGACTCTTTAGCCACAAGCTGACACAGAACACAAAACACAAGCTACACTAAAACATACAGCGCTGTAAAGTGTTCTACAGAACGACTGTTTGGTCACAAGCTGACACAGAACACATAACACAAGGTACACTAAAACATACAGCGCTGTACAGTGTTGTACAGAACAACTGTTTGGTCACTAGCTGACACAGAACACAAAACACAAGCTACACTAAAACATACAGCGCTGTACAGTGTTCTACAGAACGACTGTTTGGTCATAAGCTGACATAGAACAAAAAACACAAGCTACACTAAAACATACAGCGCTGTACAGTGTTCTACAGAACGAATGTTTGGTCACAAGCTGACACAGAACACAGAACACAAGCTACACTAAAACATACAGCGCTGTACAGTGTTGTACAGAACGACTATTTGGTCACAAGCTGACACAGAACACAAAACACAAGCTACACCAAAACATACAGCGCTGTACAGTGTTGTACAGAACGACTGTTTGGTCACAAGCTGACACAGAATACAAAACACAAGCTACACCAAAACATACAGCGCTGTACAGTGTTGTACAGAACGACTGTTTGGTGACAAGCTGACACAGAATACAAAACACAAGCTACACCAAAACATACAGCGCTGTACAGTGTTGTACAGAACGACTGTTTGGTCACAAGCTGACACAGAACACAAAACACAAGCTACACCAAAACATACAGCGCTGTACAGTGTTCTACAGAACGACTGTTTAGCCACAAGCTGACACAGAACACAAAACACAAGCTACACTAAAACATATAGCGCTGTACAATGTTCTACAGAACGACTGTTTAGCCACAAGCTGACACAGAACACAAAACACAAGCTACACCAAAACATACAGCGCTGTACAGTGTTGTACAGAACGACTGTTTGGTCACAAGCTGACACAGAACACAAAACACAAGCTACACCAAAACATACAGCGCTGTACAGTGTTGTACAGAACGACTGTTTGGTCACAAGCTGACACAGAACACAAAACACAAGCTACACCAAAACATACAGCGCTGTACAGTGTTCTACAGAACGACTGTTTGGTCACAAGCTGACACAGAATACAAAACACAAGCTACACTAAAACATATAGCGCTGTACAGTGTTGTACAGAACGACTGTTTGGTCACAAGCTGACACAGAACACAAAACACAAGCTACACTCAAATATACAGCGCTGTACAGTGTTGTACAGAACGACTGTTTGGTCACAAGCTGACACAGAACACAAAACACAAGCTACACTAAAACATACAGCACTGTACAGTGTTCTACAGAACGATTGTTTAGCCACAAGCTGACACAGAACACAAAACACAAGCTACACCAAAACATACAGCGCTGTACAGTGTTCTACAGAACGACTGTTTGGTCACAAGCTGACACAGAACACAAAACACAAGCTACACTAAAACATATAGCGCTGTATAGTGTTGTACAGAACGACCGTTTGGTCACAAGCTGACACAGAACACAAAACACAAGCTACACTAAAACATATAGCGCTGTACAGTGTTGTACAGAACGACTGTTTGGTCACAAGCTGACACAGAACACAAAACACAAGCTACACCAAAACATACAGCGCTGTACAGTGTTCTACAGAACGACTGTTTGGTCACAAGCTGACACAGAACACAAAACACAAGCTACACTAAAACATACAGCGCTGTACAGTGTTGTACAAAACGACTGTTTGGTCACAAGCTGACACAGAACACAAAACACAAGCTACACTAAAACATATAGCGCTGTACAGTGTTGTACAGAACGACTGTTTGGTCACAAGCTGACACAGAACACAAAACACAAGCTACACTAAAACATACAGCGCTGTACAGTGTTGTACAGAACGACTGTTTGGTCACAAGCTGACACAGAACACAAAACACAAGCTACACTAAAACATACAGCGCTGTACAGTGTTGTACAGAACGACTGTTTGGTCACAAGCTGACACAGAACACAAAACACAAGCTACACTAAAACATATAGCGCTGTACAGTGTTGTACAGAACGACTGTTTGGTCACAAGCTGACAGAGAACACAAAACACAAGCTACACTAAAACATACAGCGCTGTACAGTGTTGTACAGAACGACTGTTTGGTCACAAGCTGACACAGAACACAAAACACAAGCTACACTAAAACATATAGCGCTGTACAGTGTTGTACAGAACGACTGTTTGGTCACAAGCTGACACAGAACACAAAACACAAGCTACACCAAAACATATAGCGCTGTACAGTGTTGTACAGAACGACTGTTTGGTCACAAGCTGTCACAGAACACAAAACACAAGCTACACTAAAACATACAGCGCTGTACAGTGTTGTACAGAACGACTGTTTGGTCACAAGCTGACACAGAACACAAAACACAAGCTACACTAAAACATATAGCGCTGTACAGTGTTGTACAGAACGACTGTTTGGTCACAAGCTGACACAGAACACAAAACACAAGCTACACCAAAACATATAGCGCTCTACAGTGTTGTACAGAACGACTGTTTGGTCAGAAGCTGACACAGAACACAAAACACAAGCTACACCAAAACATATAGCGCTGTACAGTGTTGTACAGAACGACTGTTTGGTCACAAGCTGACACAGAACACAAAACACAAGCTACACCAAAACATACAGCAAACAAACCAAATAACTCCACGCAGCACAGTTCTTGTGAAGTCGACAGCTTGAAGCCAGTCCAAGAAATTCCCCGCGTTTTATGGAACCCGAAGGTTCATTACCGTGTTCACAACAGCCTAGCACTTGTCCCTATTCTGAACAAGATAAATCCAGCCATGCCCCCATGCTATTTCTTTAACATCCATTTAAATATTTTACTCCCATCTACTCCTAGGTCCCCAAAGTGGTTTCCTTCCTTCCAGTTGTCCTCCCAGGACATACTGCTTGTAATTCAAACATGTTTCCATGTGGCGAGTAATTATTTAATGAAAGCAAATGCAAAATAACGAAGTGTAATATTTGTAATAAAGTCGAAACAGTGAAATGACTGCAGGTCCCTCTGTGAGCACCGGATACGGGCCTTAATGTTAAGAGGAAGAGAATTTTGGGTAGATCTAGATTAGATGGTAGGCCAGCCGCGCTGAACCGTTCACTAACCGAACAAAAAGCAATACTATTTAACATGAAGAATAAATCAGAACAGAAATATTGAGACACACGAATCACGGACTAATAATATAGGAATACAGCCGTGATGCCGACGCCGATGCACGCAGTACGTCCGTATTTTACCTGACAACTGTCGTTTGTCATTTCCTGCTGTCACTCAGCCACGCGTCTGGGCAGTCGGCAGACTGGGGCTACGGTAATACGACAAACGAGCGAACACAAAGTGACGGCCGATATTTGTGAGATAAAATAATGCCTTTATAGGATAGAGACCTACCGCAGCACTAATGTTGTGCACACAGCAGTCAGTTCTTTATAGGATGGAGACCTACCGCAGCACTAATGTTGTGCACACAGCAGTCAGTTCTTTATAGGATGGAGACCTACCGCAGCACTAATGTTTTGCACACAGCAGTCAGTTCTTTATAGGATGGAGACCTAACGCAGCACTAATGTTTTGCACACAGCAGTCAGTTCTTTATAGGATGGAGACCTAACTCAGCACTAATGTTTTGCACACAGCAGTCAGTTCTTTATAGGATGGAGACCTACCGCAGCACTAATGTTGTGCACACAGCAGTCAGTTCTTTATAGGATGGAGACCTAACGCAGCACTAATGTTTTGCACACAGCAGTCAGTTCTTTATAGGATGGAGACCTACCGCAGCACTAATGTTGTGCACACAGCAGTCAGTTCTTTATAGGATGGAGACCTAACGCAGCACTAATGTTTTGCACACAGCAGTCAGTTCTTTATAGGATGGAGACCTACCGCAGCACTAATGTTGTGCACACAGCAGTCAGTTCTTTATAGGATGGAGACCTAACGCAGCACTAATGTTGTGCACACAGCAGTCAGTTCTTTATAGGATGGAGACCTACCGCAGCACTAATGTTGTGCACACAGCAGTCAGTTCTTTATAGGATGGAGACCTAACGCAGCACTAATGTTTTGCACACAGCAGTCAGTTCTTTATAGGATGGAGACCTAACGCAGCACTAATGTTTTGCACACAGAAGTCAGTTCTTTATGGGATGGAGACCTACCGCAGCACTAATGTTGTGCACACAGCAGTCAGTTCTTTATGGGATGGAGACCTAACGCAGCACTAACGTGCACACAGCAGTAGTTCTTTATAGGATGGAGACCTAACGCAGCACTAATGTTGTGCACACAGCAGTCAGTTCTTTATAGGATGGAGACCTAACGCAGCACTAATGTTGTGCACACAGCAGTCAGTTCTTTATGGGATGGAGACCTAACGCAGCACTAATGTTGTGCACACAGCAGTCAGTTCTTTATGGGATGGAGACCTAACGCAGCACTAATGTTGTGCACACAGCAGTCAGTTCTTTATGGGATGGAGACCTAACGCAGCACTAATGTTGTGCACACAGCAGTCAGTTCTTTATGGGATGGAGACCTAACGCAGCACTAATGTTGTGCACACAGCAGTCAGTTCTTTATAGGATGGAGACCTACCGCAGCACTAATGTTGTGCACACAGCAGTCAGTTCTTTATAGGATGGAGACCTAACGCAGCACTAATGTTGTGCACACAGCAGTCAGTTCTTTATAGGATGGAGACCTAACGCAGCACTAATGTTGTGCACACAGCAGTCAGTTCTTTATAGGATGGAGACCTACCGCAGCACTAATGTTGTGCACACAGCAGTCAGTTCTTTATGGGATGGAGACCTAACGCAGCACTAATGTGCACACAGCAGTAGTTCTTTATAGGATGGAGACCTAACGCAGCACTAATGTTGTGCACACAGCAGTCAGTTCTTTATAGGATGGAGACCTAACGCGGTACTAATGTTGTGCACACAGCAGTCAGTTCTTTATAGGATGGAGACCTAACGCAGCACTAATGTTGTGCACACAGCAGTCAGTTCTTTATAGGATGGAGACCTAACGCAGCACTAATGTTGTGCACACAGCAGTCAGTTCTTTATAGGATGGAGACCTAACGCAGCACTAATGTTGTGCACACAGCAGTCAGTTCTTTATAGGATGGAGACCTACCGCAGCACTAATGTTGTGCACACAGCAGTCAGTTCTTTATAGGATGGAGACCTACCGCAGCACTAATGTTGTGCACACAGCAGTCAGTTCTTTATAGGATGGAGACCTACCGCAGCACTAATGTTTTGCACACAGCAGTCAGTTCTTCATTCAGTTGAACGTACTGTTCCAAAATGACAGGAACAACCCTGGCCTTGTTAGAGTGTGTACGGTCCCGTACCTAACATTGCTAACATTGCACAGACAACATATAGGTCCTGCCAAACATATGTCTGTCTCTGTCACTTTACTGATCGCCATTTGTTAACTGTTCACTTTATAATAACCCTAGATTCACCTCTAACTTGGTGGAACACACAACAAAATAACACTATTAACTCGCACGCAAGAGACGCGACTGCATTTCAGTCCAACGTATTTATAACTATAGTACATTGGTTATTGGACACAAACACCTAACGGTCTGATTTTCCCTCCTGCACCATCACTGTCAAAGTCAAAGTGGTTCTCGTGAGTCGACAACAGTAACAAACTGTCGGCTAGCTCTAGGAAACACGAACAGCACACTGGCAAACTGATGTACAGTTTACAGGTCCATTAACAAATTACAACATGTTAATTGTTTGCAGATGATCAACCGGCCAATCACCTTTATGACCATCGCCATTTTGCAACTTGCGTTTGTCACCTTTACAATGGAGACTTATAAGACAGATGCTGCCATCTGGAGTCAGACTGAGACAACTATTCGGAAGGACGACTCGAGTGGTGTAGATTCCGATCAAGTCACCTCCACAAATATTACCGAAAGCTTCACCTCTTTGGCCAGCATGTTCCACAACGAATTAAATATAAGTTTAGAAAATCTCGTATCTGGATTTAACATCTCAAGTTATGTTGGTAACTGTACCGATCATGGTAACTGTAACGACCAAGATGCAGATGAATTTCAGTATATTTCGTACGATGGCGGATTTCTTCATGAGCTGGTAAGGACGGCATGGGAACTGCGCGCTCAATTTAATACGATCATAAACACCGCCATGCTGTTCAGTTGTACAGAGAACACAACTATAGGACATGGTGTCATTTCCATGTCACGGACATACGTCCATAAATGCACAGAATTTGTGGTCAGATTGAACGACAGTACAGCAGCAATGGGCGAAGTGGGTGTTCTTGATACTATCGCAGATGTATACACAACTAGTATGAGGCACGTGGGATCCGTGATGGAATTAGTTGAACGTTTGACTGAAATGATATCAGAAGAGGCCAAAATTGATGCAATGTACCAAAGTATAAACCAGCAAGCTGAAGTAATGTATTTCATCAATGAAACTTCAGTGTGGGAAATCATTGTCGGGGAGCAAAATAAAGTGGTAAACTTAATAAAGAACTGTTTCGAAAGGGCTGGGAACATGTCGGAACATAGACAAGAAAACCCTTTTGTAAAGGCCATAACATCAAGTAACATATCGCGCTTCCTTGATACTCATTACTGGGCAAATCTAATTGAAGAGGAAACACAGGCGTTGCAAACGTACAAGACATACGTGTTTGCAAAGCAACACGATCAGTTTGTACTGTACAAGCTGAAGCCAGTGATGACGGCGATTTTCCTGGTGGTGGGCATGACGGGTAACGGGCTCCTGCTGACCATCTTCATCAGACACAAGGAGACGCGGACACTTACGAACGCAATGCTGATAAACCTGACAGTCGTGGACTGCGTGTCACTGGTTATAAACCTGCTTTTGGAATATTTACGTGTCATTATGCCCTGGCAGTTCGGCTTGTTGGGCTGTAAACTATTCTACTTCCTTCGTTATCTGTTCGTTGGTGTTAGCACCTACTCCGTGGTGATGATCAGTTTTCAGAGGTTCGTGGCTGTAAGGGGACTGCCCTCGCTTGTGTGGTGTCATCAGGGCAAGAAGACCAAGTACGTGTTGATAGCATCCGTCTGGGGACTTGGCCTCGTTTTGTCCGTGCCTCATGCTGTTATCGCTGACGTAGACAGAGCACTTTGTTTCGAACTTTCATTCAGCAAGTTCGGTCCTGTGAGCACAGTTGATCTCATCGTGTTCTGTGTGGTGCCTCTGATCATTGTCGCAGTGTGTTCAGGACTGACTGCCTACAGAATAAGACGAAGTATTCGCAGAATCCCTGGGGAAGCGACAGGACAAGCGCAGTTGAAACACGACCGTATGGTGTCGTCAAATGTTCTGGTTGCTCTTGTGGTTCTTTTCGTCGTCAGTTTTATGCCAGATTTCCTATTCAAGTTTCTGACCACTCAGGTGGGTATTGATGTACCTGACTGGCAGTTTAATTTGGTTAATGTGATCACGTATTACCTGAGATCTGTGAACTGTTGTTTAAATCCGATAGTTCTGTTTGTGATGAGCACACGGTACAGAGGTTACATCAAGAGATACTGTGGACAGAGGAAGATCCGGCCAACAAGTAAAAGTGAAAGCAGTATAGAAACAACACTGTAACACTATCTGGCTGCTCCATGCAATTAACGAATAAGGTCTGCTGTCCGCGACTTTGCACTCGGTGCAAATCGGACGTAGTCGCTTTACAAAAGAAGTGGATTAAAACTTGCAAGTGTGGTTGCAGTAGACACGACGTGCTCGTGCGACGTCTGACGCCTGTTCAGACTGGTCTGACGAAATCAGTCGCACGATCGTACTGACGTTCGTTCCTATTATTGCAATTGATGTGGACAGATAGGTAGACCGCGTGCAGGGATGAAGGCCGTCGTGGGAATTGCGTTGAAAATTATACCGCAACAAAGAAATTAAAAAAAAAATGGACCGAAGTGCTGAATGTAACAGTTAAGTAACAATGTTTGCACGATACAAATGTAACAGTTAAGTAACAATGTTTGCACGATACAAATGTAACAGTTAAGTAACAATGTTTACATGATACTAATGTAACAGTTAAATAACAATGTTTACATGATACTAATGTAACAGTTAAGTAACAATGTTTACATGATACTAATGTAACAGTTAAGTAACAATGTTTACATGATACTAATGTAACAGTTAAGTAACAATGTTTACATGATACTAATGTAACAGTTAAGTAACAATGTTTACATGATACTAATGTAACAGTTAAGTAACAATGTTTACATGATACTAATGTAACAATTAAGTAACAATGTTTACACGATACTAATGTAACAGTTAAGTAACAATGTTTACATGATACTAATGTAACAGTTAAGTAACAATGTTTACATGATACTAATGTAACAGTTAAATAACAATGTTTACATGATACTAATTTCCGTTAACATCTGTCTGGTTGTATAACTTTGGTTTACCCAGTATCCTCTGCTGATTGCATGAGAAGCAACCCGGAACAATCATTTTCCAAAAAATGACGTCTTGTCATCCATCCTTACTCCGTAAAAGTAAAGGTAAAGTTCACCCTATAACAGGCCACAAAGGCCCAGAGGGGGAGTAGAGGTATAGCTCTACTCTTTCTTTAACCTCGGCGCTAGATAGTGGTGGATGGTCAACGCAAGGCCCCGGATGTTTTACCCCCTAGAAAGAGACCCGGTACCCATTGTACAGGAGGCTGAGTGGGCCGGTCTGGACGGGTGCGGAAAATCTTGCCTCCACCGGGATTCGATCCCAGGACCCTCCAGCCCGTAGCTAGTCGCTGTACTGACTGAGCTATCGCGGCCCACATCCTCACTCCGTGCCTGTGTCAAGTCCGGTGGATGTCGCCCATATGTAATGACATCAGTCGTTGGGGCGGTATCTTGCGAAGATATCTTACTGACATTTGTTACAGCGCACATCCACTGCACATATGTAATGACATCAGTCGTTCGGGCGGTATCTTGCGAAGATATCCTACTGACAGTTGTTACAGCGCACATCCACTGCACATATGTAATGTCATCAGTCGTTCGGGCGGTATCTTGCGAAGATATCCTACTGACAGTTGTTACAGCGCACATCCACTGCACATATGTAATTACATCAGTCGTTCGGGCGGTATCTTGCGAAGATATTCTACTGACAGTTGATACAGCGCACATCCACTGCACATATGTAATGACATCAGTCGTTCGGGCGGTATCTTGCGAAGATATCCTACTGACAATTGTTACAGAGCACATCCACTGCACATATGTAATGACATCAGTCGTTCGGGCGGTATCTTGCGAAGATATCCTACTGACAGTTGATACAGCGCACATCCACTGCACATATGTAATGACATCAGTAGTTCGGGCGGTATCTTGCGAAGATATCCTACTGACAATTGTTACAGCGCACATCCACTGCACATATGTAATGACATCAGTAGTTCGGGCGGTATCTTGCGAAGATATCCTACTGACAGATGTTACAGTGCACATCCACTGCACCCGCAGTCTAACAGGAACGACAGCGGTACCTGCAGCCGCGCAGTCGCAAGAGGTGTGATCTCGTGCAAGCTGGCTCAGCGCCTGCTTACGTGTTGCTGTTGGTCCGTGTTGCAGTGTCTGTTTATTCTTCTGCGCGGAACTTACCGCTCGCACGCCTTCGTTCCTGTGTTTTAATCTAAGTCACTGATTGCCACCGCACAGCAGTCCTCCTTGAGAAGCTGACAGTTCCTCAGCAAGCGAAACTCCCTGCATTTTATGGAAACCGACAATTCATTACTGTTCATATTATCCCGCCATTGGCCCCAACCTCAGTCACACTAATCCAGTCTACATCTTACCATGCTACATACCCATTTTAATATTATCCTTCCAACAACACCTAGGTCTTGCAAGGTGTTCCTTTCCTTCAGGTTTCCCCTCCAAAACCTGTTATCATCCCTCATAAGTGCCACACATACCCCTCAATCTGACCACCCCAACAACACCCGGTCAACAGTACAAATCATGAAGCTCCTCACTATGCAGTTTTCACAATTCCCGCTACCTCGCCCTCTTGGCCCCAAATATCCCCCTCAGCACCCTAATCTCGAACACCCTCAGCCTATGTTCTTCCCTTAATATGAGAGGCCGAAGGATTTAGATCAAATCTGATATCTACTGCAGTCAGTGGGGAATTTCAGTTCTGTGCGAATTTGTGCGCTAAGTACGGTACTGCAGTGGCGGGACAGACTGTTATGTGTGCTGAATTACTGTGACAAACGTAATAGTCTACATGACTACCAATTTGTGCGCTAAGTACGGTACTGCAGTGGGCGCACAAACTGCTTATGTCTGCTGAATTACTGTGACAAACGTAATAGCCTACATGACTACCAATTTGTGCGCTAAGTACGGTACTGCAGTGGGCGCACAAACTGCTTATGTCTGCTGAATTACTGTGACAAACGTAATAGCCTACATGACTACCAATTTGTGCGCTAAGTACGGTACTGCAGTAGGCGTACAGACTGCTTATGTCTGCTGAATTACTGTGACAAACGTAATAGCCTACATGACTACCAATTTGTGCGCTAAGTACGGTACTGCAGTAGGCGTACAGACTGCTTATGTCTGCTGAATTACTGTGACAAACGTAATAGCCTACATGACTACCAATTTGTGCGCTAAGTACGGTACTGCAGTGGGCGTACAGACTGCTTATGTCTGCTGAATTACTGTGACAAACGTAATAGCCTACATGACTACCAATTTGTGCGCTAAGTACGGTACTGCAGTGGGCGTACAGACTGCTTATGTCTGCTGAATTACTGTGACAAACGTAATAGCCTACATGACTACCAATTTGTGCGCTAAGTACGGTACTGCAGTAGGCGCACAAACTGCTATGTCTGCTGAATTACTGTGACAAACGTAATAGCCTACATGACTACCAATTTGTGCGCTAAGTACGGTACTGCAGTGGGCGTACAGACTGTATGTCTGCTGAATTACTGTGACAAACGTAATAGCCTACATGACTACCAATTTGTGCGCTAAGTACGTACTGCAGTAGCGTCACAAACTGTAATGTCTGCTGAATTACTGTGACAAACGTAATAGCCTACATGACTACCAATTTGTGCGCTAAGATACGGTACTGCAGTAGGCGCACAAAGTTATGTCTGCTGAATTACTGGACAAACGTAATAGCCTACATGACTACCAATTTGTGCGCTAAGTACGGTACTGCAGTGGCGCACAGACTGTTGTCTGCTGAATTACTGTGACAAACGTAATAGCCTACATGACTACCAATTTGTGCGCTAAGTACGTACTGCAGTAGGCGCACAGACTGTTATGTCTGCTGAATTACTGTGACAAACGTAATAGCCTACTATGACTACCATTTGTGCGCTAAGTACGGTATGCAGTAGGCGCACAAACTGCTCCTAATCGTGACAAACGTAATAGCCTACATGACTACCAATTTGTGCGCTAAGTACGGTACTGCAGTAGGCGCACAGGCTGTAGTCTGCTGAATTACTGTGACAAACGTAATAGCCTAACATGCTACAATTTGTGCGCTAAGTACGTACTGCAGTGGCGCACAGCTGTTATGTCTGCTGAATTACTGTACACGTAATAGCCTACATGACTACCAATTTGTGCGCTAAGTACGGTACTGCAGTAGGGCACAGACTGTTATGTCTGCTGAATTACTGTGACAAACGTAAAGCCTACATGACTACCAATTTGTGCGCTAAGTACGGTACTGCAGTGCGCACAGTGTTTCTGCTGAATTACTGTGACAAACGTAATAGCCTACATGACACCAATTGTGCGCTAAGTACGTACTCAGTAGGCGCACAACTGTTGTCTGCTGAATTACTGTGACAAACTATAGCCTACATGACTACCAATTGTGCGCTAAGTACGGTACTGCAGTGCGCACACTGTTGTCTGCTGAATTACTGTGACAAACTAATAGCCTACATGACTACCAATTTGTGCGCTAATACGTACTGCGTAGCGCACAAACTGTTGTCTGCTAAATTACTGTGACAAACTAATACCTACATGACTACCAATTTGTGCCTAAGTACGTACTGCAGTAGGCGCACAACTGTTGTCTGCTGAATTACTGTGACAAACAAATAGCCTACATACTACCATTGTGCGCTAAGTACGGTACTGCAGTGGCGCACAACTGCTTATGTGACAACGTAATACCTACATGACTACCATTGGCGCTAAGTACGTACTGCAGTGGCACAACTGTTATGTCTGCTGAATACTGTGACAAACGTAATAGCCTACATGACTACCAATTTGTGCCTAAGTACGTACTGCAGTGGGCGCACAACTGTTATGTCTGCTGAATTACTGTGACAAACTAAAGCCTACAGACTACCAATTTGTGCGCTAATACGTACTGCATACAGCTGTTATTCTGCTGAATTACTGTGACAAATAAAGCCTACATGACTACCAATTGTGCGCTAATACGGTACTGCAGTGGGCGCACAGGCTGTTATGTCTGCTGAATACTGTGACAAACGTAATAGCCTACATGACTACCAATTTGTGCGCTAAGTACGGTACTCAGTAGGCGCACAGGCTGTTATGTCTGCTGAATTACTGTGACAAACGTAATAGCCTACATGACTACCAATTGTGCGCTAAGTACGGTACTGCAGTGGGCGCACAGGCTGTTATGTCTGCTGAATTACTGTGACAAAGTATAGCCACAGACTACCAATTTGTGCGCTAAGTACGGTACTGCATGGCGCACACTGTTATCGCTAATTACGTGACAAACTAATAGCTACATGACTACCAATTTTGCGCTAAGTCGGTATGCAGTAGCGCACAACTGTTATGTCTGCTGAATTACTGTGACAACATAATAGCCTACATGACTACAATTTGCGCTAAGTACGGTACTGCATGGCGCACAGGCGTTATGTCTGCTAATTACTGTGACAAACGTAATAGCCTACATGACTACCAATTTGTGCGCTAAGTACGTACTGCAGTGGGCGCACAAACTGTTATGTCTGCTGAATTACTGTGACAAACGTAATAGCCTACATGACTACCAATTTGTGCGCTAAGTACGGTACTGCAGTGGGCGCACAAACTGTTATGTCTGCTGAATTACTGTGACAAACGTAATAGCCTACATGACTACCAATTTGTGCGCTAAGTACGGTACTGCAGTGGGCGCACAAACTGTTATGTCTGCTGAATTACTGTGACAAACGTAATAGCCTACATGACTACCAATTTGTGCGCTAAGTACGGTACTGCAGTAGGCGCACAGAACTGTTGTCTGCTGAATTACTGTGACAAACGTAATAGCCTACATGACTACCAATTTGTGCGCTAAGTACGGTACTGCAGTGGGCGACAGCTGCTTATGTCTGCTGAATTACTGTGACAAACGTAATAGCCTACATGACTACCAATTTGTGCGCTAAGTACGGTACTGCAGTAGGCGACAGGACTGTAATGTCTGCTGAATTACTGTGACAAACGTAATAGCCTACATGACTACCAATTTGTGCGCTAAGTACGGTACTGCAGTAGGCGTACAGCTGTTAATGTCTGCTGAATTACTGTGACAAACTAATAGCCTACATGACTACCAATTTGTGCGCTAAGTACGGTACTGCAGTGGGCGCACAGACTGTTATGTCTGCTGAATTACTGTGACAAACGTAATAGCCTACATGACTACCAATTTGTGCGCTAAGTACGGTACTGCAGTGGGCGCACAGACTGTTATGTCTGCTGAATTACTGTGACAAACGTAATAGCCTACATGACTACCAATTTGTGCGCTAAGTACGGTACTGCAGTGGGCGCACAGACTGTTATGTCTGCTGAATTACTGTGACAAACGTAATAGCCTACATGACTACCAATTTGTGCGCTAAGTACGGTAATGCAGTGGGCGCACAAACTGTTATGTCTGCTGAATTACTGTGACAAACGTAATAGCCTACATGACTACCAATTTGTGCGCTAAGTACGGTACTGCAGTGGGCGCACAAACTGTTATGTCTGCTGAATTACTGTGACAAACGTAATAGCCTACATGACTACCAATTTGTGCGCTAAGTACGGTACTGCAGTGGGCGCACAAACTGTTATGTCTGCTGAATTACTGTGACAAACGTAATAGCCTACATGACTACCAATTTGTGCGCTAAGTACGGTACTGCAGTGGGCGCACAAACTGTTATGTCTGCTGAATTACTGTGACAAACATAATAGCCTACATGACTACCAATTTGTGCGCTAAGTACGGTACTGCAGTAGGCGTACAGACTGTTATGTCTGCTGAATTACTGTGACAAACGCAATAGCCTACATGACTACCAATTTGTGCGCTAAGTACGGTACTGCAGTGGGCGCACAAACTGCTTATGTCTGCTGAATTACTGTGACAAACGTAATAGCCTACATGACTACCAATTTGTGCGCTAAGTACGGTACTGCAGTGGGCGCACAAACTGTTATGTCTGCTGAATTACTGTGACAAACGTAATAGCCTACATGACTACCAATTTGTGCGCTAAGTACGGTACTGCAGTGGGCGCACAAACTGTTATGTCTGCTGAATTACTGTGACAAACATAATAGCCTACATGACTACCAATTTGTGCGCTAAGTACGGTACTGCAGTGGGCGCACAAACTGTTATGTCTGCTGAATTACTGTGACAAACGTAATAGCCTACATGACTACCAATTTGTGCGCTAAGTACGGTACTGCAGTGGGCGCACAAACTGTTATGTCTGCTGAATTACTGTGACAAACATAATAGCCTACATGACTACCAATTTGTGCGCTAAGTACGGTACTGCAGTAGGCGTACAGACTGTTATGTCTGCTGAATTACTGTGACAAACGTAATAGCCTACATACCAATAACAGATGCACAAGATAACTTGTGCGATGTAAACTGACGGGTGAGGGTGAGACACAGTTAGCTACGCCCGCCCACAGCACACGCGTCGCTCAACTACGTGTACAGCGGACTGCCTGCTAGCCGGGAATGTCAAAGGTGAAGGCCACAACTAACCGGCCTGCCGTCTGCACATCGGCAGCGTAGGGAAAATACGAAGACGTGTTCCTAGGCCTAACTGAAGACAGGAAAACAAGAACAAGACACTTTACATGAAGACGTACAGACGTTTCAGCTCGCATCTCGAGTGCAGCTGGCCCAATGCTTATCGGAAAGACAGTGCCACCACATTAGTTACACGTTTTATGTACAAACAGCCTCCTGCTCTTCCAGTCTAAGCCTTGTGCTTCTGTTGACATAAAGGCCGCAAGTGTTATGCAGTGGACATTGCACGACTTTAGCTGTGTTTGTCAACACGTCATTGGGGACCGTCCACTGATGGTCTGTGTTCAAACGGGCAGTTGTTACTTCATCTGACAACAGTCGGTTGTCACTTCCTGTCGTCTCCTTTATCGTATTAACGTAGCCGAATACCCGACCGCTCAGAAGCGCGGCGCCAAGTGAAACTACAGTTCGTCAGATAAAGCACGCCCTGTACATAAATATACAGCCTTAACAAGAACGATCACACTGAAGATGGGGGCAGTAAGTTCGTCCGAAACGATGATACCAGCAACAACCTGGCCCGTGTGTACTGCTGACGATGTGTGTGATTCAGACAGAAGTAAGACATTCAGACAGAAGTAAGACATTCAGACAGAAGTAAGACAGTCAGACAGAAGTAAGACAGTCAGAACACCTCGTAAAACGATCGTTCACAAAAGCTGACTGATACAAAGATAATACAAAACACACGTTGTAAAGTACAGGTGGGCAATATAATGTGGCGACTTGCAGATCGCTGTTTTGATGAAATTGATTGAATATAAGACAAACAAATTACGACTGTCAGTAGTAAAATTCCGTTTACAATACGCTTTCTATTTTTTACAAACTACATCTACGTGGTCTACCTGGCACGCAGTACACTGCTGTAATTGCGATCGGCAGCTAACCGTAACTTCGCAGCAGACGTTAGTCAGTGGCGCTATTTTCGACCCTAACGTGGCCTTTCGTTCCTTAACGTCGTGATAGTCTGAACTCAGCTGTACCTAACGTACCGCAACGTCGGGGGCAAGTTGTGTGTCTCTGTGCAGTTGTGTTTGATGGCGGTGTACTGATTAATTAGTACACCGCCATCAAACAAAATACACATTTATTGCGTAACAATAAGATACATGTTTCGGCCCTACCGGACCATCATCACGCTATATATATATTAGGGTGGAGCGAAAATATTAATTTTCTATAAACGGTTCGGAATACTTGGGGAAATATGGGGAGAGTGGTCACTAAGAACTGGTTAAAATATTTTTTGTTTTGCTTCACGTATTGAGGTGCCCCCACCGCGATAAAAATCGTAATATTTTGAAAAAAAAATCGAAGATTTCTGACTTTCACTACAGTTGGCCTAAAGTGGCTGCACTGTAAAACTTGTCTGCTATGGTCGTGAAATACTTGTACCGAACGCAACTTTCTTCCACAGCCACCGCCACTAACCGCCCTCTCGCACCCGCCAATCAGTCACTCAGTCAGAAACTAACAATTGCGAGGAGAGGTCTCGTACGTTTCTCCAGAATTTACCGCATCGATTTAATTGTGTAACAATTTCGTGAATAGTGTTCAACTTGTGTCACAAGCAAGGTGAGATATTTTTATTCTCAGTAGTATTTTGGCCACGATATCATCTAAACTCAAATTATGATGTTATGATTTTTTTTATAGGTTATAACCATAATATGGCTCAAATAAAGACAAGAAAAAGTACTAATTGCCCCATATTTGGCACGCCCGAGGAGTTATGGCCGTCTCAGCTACCTACTTACCGTGATGTCATGAAATACTACCTTTTTGTCAAACATGAATTAAAACCGGAAATAACATCGAAAGAACCTACTGTAACACAAATATCAGAAAGAGTTGCTGTCAGAATTCGTGACATTTGGGAGAAAGCGTCTATCCCAACAGTAATTCACAAAAGGATTCTACAAATGATTAGGGCCTATCACGATAAATACAGAAATTTAATGAAACCATATAAGGAACGTCAAGCGAACGAAAATTATAAAGAAAAAATTAATATATTCCAAGAAAATTCAAAACGACTGTTTGACGTTTGTAGTTGCAAGTGTAGTATAGGTAAATGTACCTGTGAAAAAAATCGCCGAATTCCAAAAAGTGAAATAGATTTTCTAATCGATCAAAGAACAGAAAGAAAGATGATAATTGGGTGCATTGATTTAGTTGCAACCAAAAAGGAAAATAATAGAATAGAGAGAAAGAAGAGAGATTTATCCCTCGCTCAGCGAGACGTGGATTTTCCGAAACCTTCTTGTTCCTATGGGCTTACATCAGTTGAAAATGAGATGACCGATGTATCAGATCCACTACAAGTAAGGTCCTCTGTTCAGTCAATAGAGATACAAGTACAAGTATGCAGCTCAGGTCCACCAGAAAATCCGCTGCCACTGCAAGATGATATCCAGGAACGACCAGCTAAACAAATGCGAATTAGTCTTCCTTCTCTTGCTCTTGCCTGCGACCGTACTGGAGTGTCTGATAGGTCTGCTGCAATTATAGCGTCTGCCGTGCTACACGATGTTGGAATTATCACGTCAGATGATAAAAGTCTTGTAGTAGATCGTTCTAAGTTTCGGCGCGAAAGATTTAAAAAGCGATCTCAGTTAAAACAAGATAAAGTAATACAGCCCATGCTTGGTCTGTATTTCGATGGCAGGAGGGACAAAACAATGACAGTGGAAAAGAGAGGGTCTAAAAACTACCGAAAAATACAATTTGAAGAACGCTATGTTCTCGTATCGGAACCAGGCGATAATTATTTTGGCCATGTAACTTGTCATTCAGGATCAGCAGCAAACATCAAAACTAGCATCATAAATTATTTAAATGACAAGTCCGTTGACGCAAGTCTGTTGTTGGCTGCGATGGAACCGTCGTTAACACAGGACCCAGAGGAGGTGTCATTCGGCTCTTAGAAGAAGAACTTAAGAGACCGTTGTAGTTGGTCTGTCAACTTCACGCAAAACGAGTTACCTCTACGCCATTTAATGCTACATTTAGATGGTCAAACCACAGGGCCCCGTTGTTTCTCAGGTGAAATAGGGACTGAACTGCAACAATGCGAAAAACTTCCTGTAGTTCAATTTGAAATTATATCTACGACACTTCCTACAATAACGGACGAAAATCTCAGTACAGACCAAAAATACCTATTCGATATAATGACAGCAATTTCAACAGGAATATTTTCTTCCGATTTGGCAAATAAGGACCCAGGTCCACTAAATCGTTCCAGATGGGTCACAACTGCAAATAGAATCTTACGTTTATACGCAGCTAAGATTGATCCAGGTGAAAATCTGAAAACTCTGGCAACTTTTGTTTTAAAAGTATATGGACGAATGTGGTTTGAAATTAAGTGCAATTCTTCATGCACAAAAGGAGCAAAACATTTGTGGTCAACCATAAATTACAGCCGTTATCTTAGCAATGACTTAAAAAGGGTAATTGATCCCGTCATCCAAAGAAATGGATATTATGGTCATCCTGAAAACCTTCTTATAGCTATGCTAGCAGATGAAAAGAAGATTATTAGAGAACTAGCCTTTCGTCGTATTTTAAAAGCAATATCTCAAAACATAGCTGGCAAGATACCTTTCTTCAATTTTGAGGCTTCTGATTATACGGAAATCATTTTTTGGCAAGAGTCTCAAGTCACCGAACCACCTTTAACTGCAAATTTATCTGCTGAAACATTAAGAAGTATGGCTGAATGTGGATTTGAAACAGGAGACAACATAACTCTCTTCTCATGTCACATCCAAACAGTTGAACGATGCATTAAGCTGGTGACAGAGGCTTCAGGAGCAGTCTGCGGTTATGAAAAGCGAGATGGTTTTATAAGGGGCAGGCTTTTATCCCGCAAAAACATGCCCTCGTTTGAAACAAAGAAAGATTATACTACGTAATTGTATCTTTTGATTTTTTTAATTGTGTAAACAAACATTTTATAATATCAACTAATAAAAGCCTACAAGAGCTCAACAACTTTCTTTCACTATTTTCTTGCGAAAAATCTTGAAGTTTGGGGCCTTTGGGGCACCTCTTAGCTCTAGGTAAGGGCAATGAAAATTTATACACTGTCATTTTGAGGTTCATGTTACGATGTAACGACTATTCTAGCTTAATTTTCTTATTATTTAATTAAATAAAAAAAAAAGAAATGCGCAAGAAATTCAAAATCTCTGAAAGTCCGAGACCTTCGGGGCACCTCAAAACTTAAATGTAGAAAACCAATTTTTCGCACATGCCTTAGTGGCATAATAAAGCAGCTTTTAAGCACTATTCCATAACGGAAATTTAAAAAAGTGTAAAAACCATACATTTTCACTCCACCCTAATATATATATTGCCGATCCCAGTGGCCGCGCAGTCTAAGGCGTGGTCTTCGGCCGTAAATGGTTATGAAGTTTTTCGCAGAAAATGAAATCTTCATTACAAGTGCTTGTTACACACGCATAACTTCATTACAAGTGCTTGTTACACACGCATAACTTCATTACACAGTAATAGACATAAGCCACTTTTACCAGAAGCTGCAACTGAACCAAGGCCAGACGGTCTCAGTTACGTGACACACAATGTGGAAAACTGCAGCCAAAGTTACAACTACTACATCCCGATATAGGCGACTGATCATAACCAACACTCAGTAATACACGTGTTGTCACCAACAGCAAATTGCTTGAAGCACGTTCGTCACACGTTAACTTAAGTTTACTTGCAATATTGCACACTGTCATCACTTAAATGTATAGAGCAATGCTTTCTATTCCATTAAATATTCCATTTTCCATATAAAATCAGCCATATTTTCTGCTCTTGACCGTGGACAACGCCCTCCTGACTACGCATAACAGCTGCCGACTGACTACTGACTAATAAGACATAACACGTGATGTGTCACGCTCTAGTCAATATCAGACTGCATTTGGTTTGTCTGACCGTCACTTATGCAGTTCGGTCACCATCACTGAAATTTGCAGTCCGAGTTCTAGTCAGTCAGACTGAAACTGTCTTGACTTGACTTGTCTGGTTTGGTGTGTCCACACCCTAAGAAACACTTACGGTGAACTTTACCTTATATATACTGTATAAGAATGTTGAGTTCCTTCCAGGGCATAACACAGCTAGGCCACTGGTGTGTTAAGGACAGTGTGAGTGTGTGGAAAAGGAACATTTCTGTGTGACGGCAAGTTTCAGATTTATTGTGGAAGTTTGGATTTTATTGTGAATGTTAAGTTTGTTATGCATGTGTTGACCGTAACCTGAACTATGTTATTATGTGTTTAATAATCTATATAAATGTTGTGTTTGCAGTGCATGATGGTGAAGTGTTGTGCGTTACACTGCACGTCCTTGCACACAAAGCAGTTCTCTTCAGATTTCCAAAAGATTCAATGCGCTATGTTCGTGACATGTACCAACATTTTTAATTACTGTAATTGTTACATACATAGACGTTTTCACATACGATCCATATATCCACAAATTTGTCAGTATGACCATTTATGCCAAGGGAATTTTTAGTAAGTCCAATATGATGAATTCTGTACCCAGATTTTTAACGAGTGATGATCCACTATTACAACAGAAGCGTAGCATTTTAATATTTCAACATTCTATATTATGAACTGTGACTGTGAACTTGTGTGTTTTGACTTTCTAGTGTGTCATGTTTTAACAGATGGATGGATGGGAAGTTTTTGTGCACCTTTGCTTGAACACCCTGATGATGACAAAGACACGTCGAAACATAAGCAGGGGTTTCTGATACACGCTGTATATGTATTTGTTACATGCATTTGTTGGCGTTAATAAGTTTATGACAAGATACACAGTCTATATAATATAAAATTGACTTGTTAATGTTTAAAAATGAATCATATGTGTATGTATGTAAAAGCTATTAATTTGAATAAAAACGTCTGTGATTCAAGGGTATTTCTGATTGATGATATCCCTATATCACCTGTGCTTTAATCATTAAGAATATTAAGTTTTGTCTGTATCATAGTCCAATCAATTTCAGTAAGCGGTGTTTGGACAGCTGTCAATGAAATGTTTCTTCACCTGCACACACTTTTGTCCATCATATGGATTAGTTACTCTGCAATGTCAGAATTTCACATTTATTCATGGATCTGATACTGATAAAGTGTGGGGGGGGGGGGGGGGGGCAGATCGGTGAAATTATGATGTACATACAGTGTAGTTAGTATAATTCTATATTGTATTTACTGACACCCTACAATTGTGTGTGTTCTGTGTGCTGACTGCATTTTGGTGCTGACAGTTGCATCATCTTCACTAATTATACATCTTGCCATTTGTAGGTGGCTGCATTATTTGCACTTCCTGTTTCGATGTTTTGCACTGTTGCACCCAGTTCTTCTTGTTGCACTCACAGGCTACTTGTTTATTTGCTGGTTATAAGTACAGCATCCAATAAATGAAAATGGCAATCTTACAGGAGCGAGTTACAATGAAGGAAGTAAATGGAACAGAAATGTGTATCACAAGTGCAACAGAAAGAAAAACAGTGAAAAATATGAAAACTATGCCAATAATACAGCATACTATGAATGGCCGTGTGTTAGGATGACACTGAGGGTAGTGCAATAATTAGCATCGAAGCGTTTTTTTGTCAATAAACAGGACATACGTGTAGACTGTTTCCGATTGACGCAGTGAGTCACGTGTTAGTACCGACCTCGGGCATAGGTGTCGCAATCATCGTTATTGGCGTGTTAGTTGGACGTCGCTGCACACAGATGGCAGGAGACACAGAGAAAACTTTGATCGTTGACATACCAATCTATATAATAATACTATATACTTTGCGTACCGCCAGATATAATTTATCTTGAACTTTGTACCCCCAAAGTTGCTGGTGCATAATTCAAGTTATACATAGTCTATAATCTACATCTAAAATACATTAAATTAATTAGATCCAAAATAATGCATTACATAAGTTTCAAATGAGAAAAAGGAGAATCAAGCTATTAAATAACAAATATATTATTGCCTATCATATAAAAATTAATAATGGAACAAAGGTATTTTAGCAAAGCAAAATATTTTATCAACTATTAATTAATGTGGTTCTGACCTGTTAATGAGATGATTGAGCTTGTTTCTGGCACGCCAGCACCTCAATTCGGGGACGAATCTTCGTGAGTGGGATGATCAGAGCTGGTTCTGGGTTCAAGCGGTTCCTGTGTTTCGTTTTGATTGACGTCAGTGCGGGGAAGCCTTGTTCATACAAATACGTTGATGGGAGTGGCAGGAGGTGTGAAATGGCAGCGTCACTAAGCTACTTGAACTCTTTGCGAGCAGCAATCCAAAAGTCGCAGATTGACATGTTTTCGAATTTTATTTTCAGTGAACCGTCAACAGTCATTTCCAGCAGGTTTAATTTAAATTTTAAGAGAAGATCAGAGGAAATGATGGCGGTGGTATAAAAAGGGTTTGTAATCCAATCTTGGGTATTGTCTTCTCTCTCAATTTCTGGAAAGTATTTAAAAAATTATATCCTGAGATTTTCCAAGTGGCATTTGATTATTTCCAAAACGCCATCAGTAACGCTAACTTCATTTTGTTTAGTAAGTTCAAAAACAGTTGGGAAAACTGCAACATTCTCATTATTAACACAATTAATCCAAAACAGAAGTTTCTTATAAAATCCTTTCACCTTCTCACGCGCTTTAAAAATATTCTTGTCAAAGCCTTGGAGTTGAAGATTGAGATAATTAAATTTGTTGAAAATATCTGCCAAATAAGCTAACTGACAAAACCAGCCTTCATCTTCAAAATAAGTAACCAAATCGGATTTCAATTTTGAGAGGAAACACTACTTCGTCTTTCACATCAAAAAGGCCAGTCATCGCACCTCGGTGTGCAACAAGAGTTGAGTGTGTGTGGATCCCATCACCTCGCACATTTTCTTGAAAAGACGGGAGTTCAATGCACGGGACTTGATTAAATTGACCACTTTCACAGAAATTTTCAGTGTTTCGCGTAAATCAGGAGTAATTTTTTTTCGCGACCAAGCTTTGTTTGTGTATGATGCAGTGTTGCCAGCTGATTTTAGGATTCATTTCGCGAGTACGCGCAACAAGACAGTTTTTTTGGCCTGTCATTGCAGCAGCCCCATCAGCCGATACACTGACACACCATTCGCACTGCAAATCCAATTCCAACCTTATGAAATTGTCAAGGATTTTAAAAGCATCTGTTACCTTTGTATGTTCTGGTAATTGTTCACATCCGAGAATTTCATCAAAAATAGGCCCTTTCTTAACATCAAAATACCGAATGTATACAAGCAGCTCGGCTTCATCAGAAACATCCACAGATTCATCAATTTGAATTGCAAATCTTTTGTAAATTTTAATGTTGTCTGTAATTTGCTCAACATCTTGTGCCACGTCATGCATTCTGCAACCTACATTTGTGTCAGAACGGAATCGTTTTTATTGCATTTGCATATGTTTTGTCTAGCATTTTATCTGCTATAATTAAAGCCCCAGACACAATGAGAGACTCGAATGCAGTATAAGATGATTTAATTTTTGCAGCTATCAATGCTAATTCAAACGATGTCTCTAATGCCACCTTTGACGATTGTGTAAAATTATGTATTACATTTGAAGTTTTACTTACATTTTCTGCTTTGCGTTTGAAAAATTCAGCTGGCTTGTCCTTAAACTTACCGTGATTGGTCACCATCACCAAGTGTCGGTGAAATAGAGATGGTTTCATAGAGTTGTTCGATAGTTTGATTGCAAATCACGCACAGTGGAAGAGGTGAATCACACAGATTTTAAACAAATCCATATTTAATGTATGATTCATTGTAATACCTGTATTTCACTTTGTCTGCTTTCACATTTTTTGGAATTTTAGACTTACTTGTCGATGGTTCAACACTGCTCGCGCTAACATCACAGGTTGGAACAGAAACTGTCGCACTTTTCAGTGTTTGTGACTCAACACTATCGTCAATTTAATTTTTTTCATCAATTTCACGCTTCCGTTTTATAATAAATTTATCCATGTTGCAATACGGAAAATGAAAATAATGATTACTGCCTTGGTCACAAGAAGGAGCTGAGTGAATGTTGACTAATATGCACTTATAATTGATCGGCGTTTCTTGATTCGCAAGTATCCGGGACGGCAAAGCGAGCCTTTAACCAGAAGTAAACAAACCGAACCTGCATGTCACAACAATGACCACACACCACAGAAAGACGTTAGGATGGAACAGCAAAGTCAAGTCAAATTAAATTAACTCAGTAAATTATTAAACAATAATCACTATTCACATAGCCGGTAACGTACTACATGTATGTAGGCCCTATACTCATATCGCGACTCGACAGGTCACTGAGCTTGTAGACATTTACGCCCGACTTAAACTGATCACAGAATTAGATCCGACACGACTTGTTGGAGCTGCAGAACTCTGCCTGAGGACGGGGACTAAGCCAGTCCCCGAAACATTGTATTTAAACGAGTTAACACGGCTGATCGCCCCAGAAGACTATATTGAATCATGTCGCCGCGAAAGTTTTAAAACTTACGATGCGCGAAACTTTGTTAACTTGTTCTACAAATTTAATGCAGGATTAATTATTAAGTTCGAAATAATAATAATAATAATAATAATAATAATAATAATAATATGTAACATACATGAAACTATAAGCAACAATAAATTCTCAGTCAATTCCAATTCGATGTACGAAATGTGCACGAGGGCAGCACGCCAAGCTGTGGACCAAACTGCACGGCAGTGTTGTACGACGACTTTGACTTACATATGACAGTCACAACACTAGACTTGCGACATCTGAGGTCCTCAAAGCGGGGTTACGGAGGATTCAGGTCTTCTGGGATGTGTCGCTGCCCCAGAAGACCTAATTTCTGATTTGTGTGGCAGTAATTGTCTGCAGCAGGTATTAGGCGTTATTTGTTGTTTGTCGAAATAATTGGATTTACGTACCGACTGCTGTCAGGATTCGAAATGCGGTCATATATTGCGTATTGCGTCACACTGATCGTGACGTTTAACGATGCACAGAACGAAATATCTGTCTGATCACTGTGCAATGTTTGTTAAACCTGACAGACGGAGAGCTGTGGGCCAGTCGTCGTTGTCGTCAGTGCACGTAACATACTGCTCATATCGCATACATGCAGCGTCGGTTGGAACCGCTGCTGTAGTTACTGATGTATCGATTGAAGCTCTCTGATGTTTGGGTTAGGAAGTAGCAAATAAAATTCTGAACAGTTATATTTAAAAATTCAGTTTATTACATCATGGAATTATAAATAAAAAATGACAACAGACTATATTTGAGCAAATTGTGTGTTCCTCTCTTCACAAACGACATTCAGACCTTTAAAAACAAATAATTTCCGAGCAAAAGGTGCTTATTACAAATATACAAAATGAAACTAAAAAAAAAAAAAAAAAAGAATTATATTTAAACAATACACACTGAAATTACAATCGAACCCGGTTATAACGACATCTCGTCTATGGCGTTAAATATTCTGTGACACAAATGAATTCCGCAGTTAACTGCTCTTCAACTAGAACAACACTCGTTTATAGCGACATAAAATATTCAGTTCCTTTCATTACGTTATAATCCGAGTTTGAATGTATATATATAAGAATGAATTATATTCAAATAAATACATTGTATTCAAGAGAAAGAAATAATGACTTACATTCAATAAACATTAAAAACTAAATATAATATAATGAAGAATAGGTTACATTCAAATACATATATTCCGACAACTACAGATGTGATATTGAACAAAGAGATTAGAAAATCTTCAAATAAGCACAACATTAAACTTACAAGAAGCAAATGATGAATTACACCTTAACAAATGCGAAATATAATTTAAAGGACATTAAAACAAATTGTATTTATGTGACCGTAATGCGTTTCTGAACCAACAAGAACCACAAATTTCACGAGAGGCGACACTTCCAAAATCATTCTCAGTATATACGACATTGTCACACAGGCAGTAGGCCTGTATCATATATTGACTCAAAATGTGTGTTTTAATCATGATAATTTACCTTCATTTTTAGTGACGCTTCTCAGTGTACCACTGTATTACGTATATACAGGGCATACACAAAAGAATGGTGCGGTTTTAATACAATAACACTATTAAAACCGCACCATTCTTTTGTGTATGCCCTGTATTTGACAATGCGTCAAATAAAGTTTAAACACTTGCATCAATTATGAACACATCGAAGCCTGTCACCAAAAATATAAGAATCAACATCGCAACAGTTAAAGAAGAACAGCCTAAAAACAAAGAAATTATCAAGGAAAATCACAAAGGGTATGAACTTGCCTCAGTGATAATTTGCCATTATCCAGAAACAGCTTCGGAAAAGTAGGGTACATGAGACCAGTACTCCGTTTTTTCTTTTCAGAATTTCTCTGTCTAATTGATTTTAAAGTCCAACTGCATTTCAAGATTGAAAGTATCATACACTTTCCCACCATTCACATGAGTTAAGTGCATACAGCAGAAATTATATCCACCCCCCGTTACTATTCCAAAGGATGTAAAGTATTTTGATAAAGCTGGGTATAAAAATATATACACTTTTCCCGTGGAGAAGATTCTTTCTTTAGAAGCCACTAGTTGCTAGGCTACTAAGGAAATTTCCCATCTTTTATGGAATCTGGAAGTTCAGTAGCGTGTTCAAAAGGGCTCAATAACGGCATGTACCCAGAGCAACGTAACTCCAAGCCACATTCTTCACCCAGTTTCTTTACATTTCACTTCAGGTAATGTCCTTCAACCTAGATTTCCAAGTACTCTGTTCCCTTCTGGTTTTCCACATTGTATTTTGTATAAATTTATCTCTTCTCCCATGTGTGCTACATGCCCCACACATTTCTTCCTCCAACATTTGATTGATAAATATTATATTAGGTAAACACGCAAAGTGCCGATCCCAGTGGCCGTGCGGTCTAAGGCGTGGGTCTTCGGCCGCTCGCTTACTAGGATCGTGGGTTCGAATCAGTTCAGCTCGAGAAGCGGAGTGTGAAGGTTCGGTTCGGTTAACCTTAATACACAACCGAAGCTACCAGTGCGTAGAGTGAACGACCAAGTGTACGTGGTGCAACCCAAAAGTTCCCGAAATTTGAATGCCGCGCGAAAACCGCTTGTAGTACAGTTGTGGGCCTCTAGGTATCGCGAGCTGTACCCTTTGTGAACCAGTCTGCCAATTGGCGTTGTGCTGTGTTGACGTGTGTGTTTTTTCTGTGCATTTTTTAACGTCCTGTTAGTGCTGTTTTGCGATCGCACCGACCTGCCAAAATGACTGATGTGAAGGAGCAACGGATTTGCATCAAATTCTGCTTCAAACTCAGCAAGATGGCAGCGGAAACACACTAGATGCTTAAAGAAGCATTTGGTGATCATGCCCTAGGCCAAACGCAAACCTACGAATGGTTTAAGCGTTTCAAGAACGGACGGATGTTAGTCGATGATGACGAGCGGTCAGGACGACCTTCGACTGGAACCACTACCGAAAATGTGGCAAAAGTGCGAGAGACTATCCGGGAAGACCGAAGACGTACGATTCACGTCGTTTGCAACATTGTCGGACTGTCGTATGGAACGTGCCAGCGAATTTTGTCGGATGAGCTCAACATGCGGCGCATTGCAGCAAAATTTGTGCCAAAGCTGCTGAGCAATGATCAAAAGGAACACCGCATTGCTGTCTGCACTGAGCTGAAGGAACAGGCCGAAAACGACCCCAACTTCATCTCCAACATCATTACTGGTGACGAAACTTGGGTGTTTGGGTACGACCCTGAGACGAAGCAGCAGTCGTCTCTTTGGAAGACTCCGACTTCACCGCGACCAAAGAAAGCACGACAAGTGCGGAGAAATGTGAAATCAATGTTGATTTGCTTTTTTGACATTGAAGACATCGTGCATCAGGAATTTGTTCCAGCAGGACGGTGAATGGAAAATTCTATTGCGACGTTCTGAGGCGATTGAGGGAAAACATCCGGCGCAAACGTCCAGACAAGTGGCGCAACAACTCCTGGGTCCTGCACCATGGCAACGCTCCGGCTCACGCGTCGCTCGTTGTGCGGCAGTTT
Organism: Reticulitermes speratus; assembly: GCA_021186555.1. Classification (NCBI taxonomy): domain Eukaryota; kingdom Metazoa; phylum Arthropoda; class Insecta; order Blattodea; family Rhinotermitidae; genus Reticulitermes; species Reticulitermes speratus. The sequence goes on along the minus strand of JAJKFL010000002.1, from coordinate 40,594,157 downwards.
TTGGCTTCTACGAACACGACAGTCATCCCCCACCCTCCCTACTCACCGGACCTCGCCCCCTGTGATTTTTTCCTTTTCCCAAAGATGAAATTGAAGCTCAAGGGGCGACGTTTTGACAGCATTGAAGAGATCCAGACCGAATCGCAGGACGTGATTAAGACGCTGACGCGAAATGACTTCCAGCAGTGCTTCCGATCATGGGAATCCCGCTGGAATCGCTGCATTAATGCAGAAGGGGACTACTTCGAAGGGAATGGAGGCAAATAAAAATTTCGGTAAGTGGTTAAGCTGCGGCATTCAAATTTCGGGAACTTTTGGGTTGCACCATGTATGTTCCATCGGGGACTGGCAAGCGGAAAGACAAAGACGACTACTACACCCTTGAGTTACCCCAACTACTGCAACATGCGTCCTGCGATTACGTGGTAGGGGGAATTTCAATTGCGTCCTACAGAAGGAAGATTGCACGGGCACCCCAGTAATAAGCAAACCATTAACAACATTAATCCGACAATGTAACTTGACAGACGCTTGAAAAAGTATGCCAAACAATAAAGGATACACACACTACACCAACAACGGGGCAACCCGTATAGATAGGATCTATATGTCCCCATCGATCAACAAACGCAAAATTCACACAGTGACGTTGGCCGCGGCTTTTACTGACCATAATGCGGTCCAGGTCACATTTTCCGGTGACCAAACACCCCCCACTAGAGGATGCGGCTACTGGAAGTTAAACGCCGCCCTCTTAACCACACAAGGCTTGAAAGATGAATTTCAACAACGTTGGACGAGATGGAAACGGACACAGACATGGTACGGCACTATAGGACGCTGGTGGAATATACGTGTCAAACGTGAAATAAAACGGGTTTTCACAACAATGGGCAAGGAACAAGCACAAGACAAACGGAGACAAATCGACTTTTACTATTCTTGTATCTATGATTTATTACAACAACCAATGGACTTCCCAGTTACATATAAAGCTCAAATATTACAAAGGCAAACTCATTCATTTCTACAGGAACCACCTCCAACATATACGAGCGGAGACACGCGAAACCACGATCCTCGATGAAGAACAGATATCCTTATATCATATAGTTGTCAGGCACAAAGACGACAAAGAAGGTTCATAACAGACATCACAGACGATGAAGGAATTCGGCGGACATCACAGAAAGACATTCAAAATATATTCTATGTGGAATTAAAAAAAAAGATTTGCTCCGATAATGGTACAAAAGGAACACATGAATGAAATATACTCCATAGTCGAAAATACCGTGACGCCAGCAACACGAGATCATATGGACGTACCGATCGCTTCACAAGAGCTTGCTACAGCTATAGCGCAGGCGCCCAAGAACAAATCACCCGGGATAGACGGAATCATAACAGAATTTTACACCTGGGGACAAGACATATTTCAAGACGAGCTACTAACGATGTACAACGAGTTTCTGTCAACAGGATATATCCAGTCAACACAAACACAAGGAGTTTTTGTCTGTCTCCCAAAAAGGTCAAACCCCAAACTGTTAATGACTACCGGCCGCTAACACTGCTGAATACAAACTATAAACTCTACGCAAGAATATCAGCCAACCGCATGAAACCAACCCTCACTGATGTCCTACATACCACACAGTACAGTACCGTTACTGGCCGGAACATTTTAGACGCCACCTCAGCACTTCGAGACATAATTGCAGCCGGCACAAGAACCAGTGGCGGTATCTGCCTCATAGCACTGGATTTTAACAAGGTCTTTGACAACGTCTCCCATACATATTTGCATGGCCTCCTAACCAAATACAATTATGGTACGAAACTCATCGGAGCGATATTATCCTTATATAGTAACGCACAGTCTCGACTGGACATTAATGGCCACATCATCGGAGATATCCCAATTCATTGTTCCATTAGACAAGGATGCCCTCTTAGTTCCATTCTGTATGCTTTGGTCATAAATCCCTTTCTCATTCTCCTTAACACACACTTGCGAGGAATTCAGACTGGCCCAGACACCGCACCCACCGCTTGCATTGCATATGAGGACGACGTAAGTCATAATACGGACCAAACAGGAAGTTAAGACCCTACATAACATAATCCAGCTATATACACGTGCCACAGGTGCTAGCATAAATTGGGATAAATCGGCAGCACTGCCCATAGGGAAGTGGAATATGCAACAAGACCTTGGAGACATTCACTATACGAACAACGCCACGATATTAGGAATACACTTCGGACCAACCATTGCCCAACCTATTACTAACACGTGGACCGATAAAATCAAAAAGATACGGGCCGGAGTTCAAGACTACTACATCCGTCAACTTGACGTACAGCAACGAATCAGAGTATGCAATGTATGGCTTTTGTCTAAAATATGGTACGTGGCCCAGTTGCTCCCTATTCAGGAAGACCAGGCGAATCAAATACAGGCAATCTTACTGCAATATATAGGCGAGGGTCCATTTTCCGTGTCCCCGCCACGACGCTTTATAAGAAACCAACGGAAGGAGGCCTAGACATGATACATATTAAGGCAAAGTGCGATACACTATATTTTTTTTCGGCTTCAACAACAGCGACACAACCCTGACGTTTTCACAGCACACTGGCTTGACTTACACGACGCCTGCAGACAACACCACAACCCCCTCAATTGGGAGCCCCTCCCACCAACACTTGAATATCTGAGGATATATTTTCAAGAACGACCGTATATAATGAGTCGACGCGATACGGAGCCCATCACCAAATACAGACGTATGATATATGACACACAACGTTATAAGCAATTGGAAGCCATTAAGTCTAAGTTGTTATTGCTATGGCTAGGGTAAATGGTGACCCAAAGTACAAGTCATACAGTAACGGATATCAACTAGACCAGCCTGCTGACGAACTCCTTAGGGCCTCAGGTGTTGATTTGTCTAATGGTGGAGGCCTTGAGGAACTCCAACAGTTTCAAGAATATCTTTCGGACTATAAAATTATGGTTTATGACGGACTGAGTCCCGATAAACTTATTTTTAGTGGAAATTCTGTTTCGGACAAGAAATTATACCTGCTGTATGATGCTGAAACGGGTCACTATAATGTGATTACGAACATTAAAACTGCTATGGCCAAAAGGTTTATATGTAACGCGTGTGACACTCTATATGACAAAACACATAACTGTAAGAACGCATGTTCACTGTGTACTGCTGTTTCTCCTTGCACTAAGGGCATTGAAAAGTAGTGTGGTACATGTAACCGGACCTTTGCAAGTGAAACTTGTTTTCAGAATCATGTGACACTTAAGGTACAGAATAAATTGGTCTGCCAGTGGAAACGTGTATGTACGACTTGTAGTGTTATTGTATCAGGGAGTAAACGGCATGAATGTTTCAAACCATTTTGCTCTATGTGCAATAAACATCAACCTACAGGCCATTTATGCTACATGAGTCCTCTGAAACAGACCAAGTTATCTGAGAGATTCATGTTTGTCTTTTTTGATGTTGAAAGCACTCAGGATCTCGAAAGGGAGAATGGATATTTTGAACATGTCCCGAATCTGATATGTTGTCAACAAATGTGTCCAAAGTGTGAGTCTAATCAAGATATTAATGTGGATTGTGTTCAGTGTGGGAAGAGAGAGCACGTATTTTGGGGTCCGGATGTTGTAGACAAATTCATTGAGTATCTACGTATTGACAGGCCATTTTTGGATAATACTTTTGTTATAGCACACAATGCCCGGGGTTACGATAATCAGTTTCTACTGCGACGCTTTCTGGAACTTAAATGGACACCAAAACTGATTATGGATGGGACTAAAATCCTATCCATGTCAGTGGAGCACTTAAATTTTAGGGACTCTATTAATTACGTCCCTGTAGGGCTCAGGGAAATGTCCAAGGCATTTGATCTGAGTTGCAAAAAAGGCTATTACCCCCATTTTTTCAATACAAATGAGCATTTAAATTATGTAGGGCCCCTTCCTGAACCCAAGTACTATGGGGCGGATTTTATGTCCAAGGAAGAAAGGGCCCGATTTTTGGAATGGTATGTCACGGCAAAAGATAATATTTTCGATAACAAGAAGGAACTGCTTGCATACTGCTTAGATGATGTGAATGTTTTACGTATGGCTTGCGGCTCATTTATAAATTTGTTTTTGAAATTAGTTAAGATGGACCCATTCAGACAAATCATTACCATATCATCTATATGTAATAATATGTAATAAGGTTTTTAAGACATATTTCCTAAAACAGACACAGTAGGCATCATACCCCGAGCAGGTTACCGATTGGGGGACAAACAGTCAATAGAGTGGTTAAAATGGTTAGCTTATATAGGTCGCGAAAAGGAAATTGTTCATGCAGGTAATGGACGCGAAGTACATTTGGCTGGGGTCTCTAATCTAAAAGTCGACGGGTACTGCAAATACACTAATGAAGTGTTTGAGTACCTAGGTTGCTTTTGGCATGGCTGTCTCTATCTTCCAAACAGACACAAGCCTATAGGCAACACACAGGACACATTGCATACCAGATACGAGGAAACTATGGCCAGATTGAAAAGGATTGCAGGGTATAAAGTTGTCTCGACTTGGGGTTGTGAATTTAGGAAAATGCTACAGGACAATTTTGAATTAGAAAAGGAACTGAACTCACACCCCCAAATCAATATTACTCCACCATATTTCTGTTTCAGCGTGTATTTCATAGTAGATCTACACCATTTTGTGATTCTTCATCATTTTGTACAAGTAAGTAATTTTCTCAATTTAAGTCATACCTAATCAATCAATAATGAATCTTAATTACCTTCATAATCTCTTTATCAAATCTACCTACCCTCTAGTGTCTCTTGGGTCAAACTAGTATCGATAGTTCTAGGCCTCTAGGTTATTTAATGTTATATTAGGAAGTTTAAAAATAAGAAATAACTTTGTGAATAAATAGGTGTATCACTTCGTACAGGTGTTAACAGCTATATTTAATATTTCGGTCTTTCTGTGGTAGTCAGTAATACTGCATCGTATTTCAGTTTCATAGTGGTAACAGTTCAAAGTTTTCTCATTTCTTAAAGCATGTAAGTAAGTGCTCAATTTAATTCCTACCTAAACAGTATATTTAGAAATATCTAAAAAGTAGATCTATATCAATTTAAGTCATACCTGATCAAACCATAATAAATCTTAAATTACCTTCATAATCTCTTTGTCTAATTTACTGATCCTCAAGTGCCTCTTCGTCAAAAAAGTTTCAATGGTTCTCGGCCCGTAAGCTATGCAGTTGTTATATTACAAAACACTTTGTGAATAAATAGCTGTATCAGTTCGTACCGGTGTTATCAGCTATATTTAATATTTCGGTCTTTCTGTGGCAGTTAGTAATACTGAATCGTATTTCAGTTTCATCGTGGTAATAGTTCAAAGTTTTCTCGTATCTTAAAGCATGTAAGTAAGTTTTCAATTTAGTTTAATTTCTACCTAAACAGTATATTTAGAAATATCTACAAAAGTACATCTAGTAGATGTACAGACAGACAGACAGACAGTTTAGGTAGGATATAGCAAGCTAGTATGTTCGCCGTTTGTCAGTGTCAAAATTATTGGTTTCGATAACTTCCTGCAATACACAAAATTTTATACTTTGACAGCTTTTGGACGTCTTAAATCAAGCGAGGGCGGATACCGTGTTAGTCAAGCTTGCACATTAAGAAAAACCGGCAAGACGCGTGTAGGGGTTCATACGAGTTACGGCACGGGAAACATTGTTAAGTCATTAGAAGCCAATGACCAGAAAGTAATCAAAATTTTAGCTTTTAGGACCTATTAGAAAACAGTAAAATTAAGTTAGCCAATTGGAGATAGTGGGATGAATTTGGCTGGGATATCAGCGACCGCGTACAGACGCCAAGGAGCAGTTCGAATTTTGACTTCACTGGGTGAATACGTGATTTGGGGCACGCCGATTTAATCACTTGTATTTGAAATTGTATAAATAGTGATTTATAAGTGCATTACTTGTAAAGGATTATAGTGATTTCGATAGTGAAATTGCTTTAACAGGTAAACAAAAACATTCATAAATAAAAAACCAATTAACTGCGAATTTCACACTGTTGACACCGTGCATCTTCGTCATATTAAATTAAGTTACAGACCAACTGACCACCATAGTACTCTACACCGTACAACAGGCAGTAAACTTCGCTCCCCACAAAAACATATCACATGCCTTTAATACTACGATCCCACACGCCAGCACTTCCGCAATCTACTATCTACAGTACTCTTACAATTTTATAACTTCTAACGAGTCTTTTTACAAGATTTTAACTTATAATATATAAGTGTAATGAATATTGATAATATGGGGAAATATTTTTCGAATTGATTATGTTTAGTTAAGATGATTTTGCATAGAATTAATGAGAACCTATGTATTGCATATTGATGATGCAACTTTCCATTGAGTTGAATCATAGCCTTGCAGTCCACTGCAAGCAGAACAGATTCGTCACGGGATTTGGGCCGTGTGCAAAATATTCCTAGAACTGTACATATGAAATAGAGTTCTGATTGGCAGTTAATAGTGCATAGCAACTGAAATGACAAGTTATGATTGGTCAAGAGTGTGGAGAGAGCTTGGAAGTAGCCATCTTTGGGAGCGGTTTCGCAGGTATTATATAGGGGTGAAGACAATGGGAGAGCGTCGGTGGATTATTTTGGGTTCGGTGTTAACTGCAGAGGAGTGAAGACGTCCTAAGAACCGAACCTAGCGACGAAGCCATAGTCACTGCAAGGAGAAGCGACTGAGGAAGGAGTGGTCTCTAGCGTGCTGCCCCTAGTCCACTAGGAAGTCGGCGCAGCGTCAGGAGTACGGTGCCCCCCCCTGCTGTAGGCGTAATGCTGAAGCAGGAGGAACTTGCCCTTATGAGGGCTATATCATCGGTGCAGGGCAACCCAGTCCTCTTGCGAAAGCTGAGGACGGCCCTTGCCGCCAACAAGACAAGTAAGGCCGCTGCTTGCTGCACGGTCAGAACGTCTCGCGTGACGCCTTCAAAGCGTCATGCCACCACCACCACCACGGGAACCAGGACCGTGACACCGCCGCTGCCCATCGCGGCGAAGAGGAAAGCTGAGTTTTCCTGCTCAGACGGCCTGACCACCCCGGCCGCTAGGCGCTCAGCGCCCGACGCACAGGGCACCTCCGTTGCCCCTACACCATCCACCAGCCGGCAGCTAGACGTCGCGGCAGGTAAGGCAGCATACGCTGCGGTAGTAGCCGGGGATTCCAACCCCCGTCAGTCGAGTGGGCAGCCCAAGCCCATAGCCACTGGTTCGGACTCCTCCGAACCTGCTGCCTCTTCTGAGGCAGCCACCAGGCGCATGTCTGTCGACATGTCCGGGCTTCTGGGCAGCATGCCAGCTGGCGCCACTGAGGCTGGGGCCGTTCCCGCAGGTGAGCGGCCCAACAAAACCCGTCTTTGTTTCAGGAGTCAATGACACGCGCGGGTTTCTCGCGTGGCTACGGTCCAAGTGCCCCAGCAGTCTGTCCGCCCAGATGAAGGGTGAGAAACTAATGATCGTGCCGGGTACTGCCGACGGGTTCAGAGCCACAGTCAGTGCCCTCCGATCCCTTGAGGGGAGCAAGGGTGTGACATTTCACACTTTCTCTCTCCCAGAGGATCGTTGTGTGCGTCTGTTGTTGAAGAACCTCGGCAGACAGATGCCTGAGAACGTCGTCCGGGAGGGGCTTGAGGCCCTGGGAATCCGTGTCCAGGGCGTTATGCAGCTCCGCTCAGGGCGCCGCAACCAGGACACCGCATGCGATCGGCCCCCCACTCCACACTTCGTGGTGTCGGTGGCTAGAGGCCCAGAGGTGCAGAAGGTGCGATCCCTTTCAGAACTCTGCGGCTTGAGAGTCTCTGTAGAGACATACGTAGCCCCTAAGGCCCCGCTTCAATTTAAGCGCTGCCAACGCTTCGGCCACACGCAGCGTAACTGCGGATACGCACCCCGGTGTGTTGCCTGTGGTGAGCCGCACCCCTCCGGGGAGTGCTCTACCCCTAAGCAGCAGCTTAAATGCTGCAGCTGCGGGGGCAACCACACGGCGAACTACCGGGGCTGTGCAAAGTGGAAGGAAGCCAAGGCCGCGCTTACAAAGCGGACGCCAGCACCTCGCGTCCACATGAACGGTGCAACCGGTCGCTCGGCTTCAGCGCAAGCGACCCGCGCCGTGCCTTCTGCTGAACAGAAGAGTTTAGGCCCTGAGTGGTCTCATGTGGTGCGAGGGGGGGGTAGTAAAACCCACCACCCCTCCGCAACCTATACCCACCCCTAAACCGGCCGCGGCCCCTCAACAGGGCAAAGCGACCTCAAGCAGGAAAAGGGTTCAGGCTACCCAACCTGCCGTTGCGGCCCCTCAACAGGCCCCAACAAAGAAGCAGGCGATGACTGGTAAACCATCGCCTCCACCTAAAAAGCCTAATCCTATTCCCATTCCACCTCCCAATCCGTCTCCAATCGAGGAGATCTCTGATCTGCTCGACAACCTTCCTGTACACGCGTGTGTAGAGCTGACACGGCGGCTCCTCACAGCGGTACCCTCCCTCCCCTCAGGCGCAGCACGCTCGCGGGCTGTCCTGAAAATTGTTATCCTTTTTGTAGCCGAATATGGTAGCACACCCTAAGGCGCACAGTGTGAGGGCACTACGGCTGGCCTGCTGGAACGCCGATGGCGTGCGCGGCAGAAAGATGGAGCTGGATCACTTCCTTGGTAAACACGGGGTTGACATGTGCCTCCTGACTGAAACCCATCTCAGATCAGGGCAAGTCTTTCGGCTCGCAAACTGTTTGCCACCGTACAGACCGGCCTACAGAGGGCGGCGGAACAGCTATACTGGTCCGACGGGGTATAGACCACTACGCTATACCCATCCCCGGCCTATTCGTTTGTAGGTTTTGGATCCTTTGTGAAATTATTCGTGAAAATGCCACTCTGGGTTCAAATCCCAGAGAGCCATCCAACCAAAGCATTCCCCCCACTTGGAAAAACTATACGCTCTTAGAGCTGTAGCCTTTGGTGTGCCAGGTCCCGACTTAATCGAGACCTTAAATTTGTTAGCGCAAGCAAAATCCCAAGTTCAGAATAAAGAGTCTGTTATTGAGCCCAGCAATGCGGTAAAACGCAGGAATGGCTAAACAGATCAAGGGACGTCGACTTGCGCTCCGCGCAAGTCTCCGCCCTTAGTTAGCACTTTGGTTGGTTGGTTGGACCGAGATTCATTCCGTCGGCAGCATCGGAGCAAGCCAGTCGTAAGACAACAAATGAGTAACCAGTCGTAAGACCAGCAAAGGAGTAAGCCAGTCGTTCGGACAACAAGGGAGTAGAGCTATCGGCACATCAAGTCTCCGGCCGACCAACACATTAACCTTCACCACGTGGCGGCTACATCTCTGCCAGCCACGTCTTCGAGCTTCTCTCGCTCCTACCATACGAGCGCACTTACACTTGCTGCTCTCCACTTCCCGACTTACTGAGGAAGGAGAGCACTTACACACACTCGTTGTACCAACACACTTTGATTGAAGAATATATTGACTGTTTATATGTGGATGCTGTGTAATCCTTTCTAGCAATAGAAATCCTGCCAGTATCCCAGACTCTGTAATATTTTTGCGCAATCCACAAGATGGACGTGTGAAGAAGAAAGCTGCTCCGATCACAAATTAATATGCTTCGACATTGTAACAAAGAAACAAAACTGTAATGCAATCAACCACGTAGGAAAACGATATCACACTAAAACAGAAAGTTTCAAAATTTTTGAGGATATTTTAATATCTAACGCCTTATCAGCCTTTGAGTGTGAAAATAACAGCAGCGAGCCATTAAAACGCGATGAACAATTGCGTAACAAGGCGAAGCAATGCACGGATATCGAAGAACTTAACTAGATTCACTTCCAGCATAACAGCAGCATGCGACGCTGCCTTTAGGGTATCAAGAGCCGGGAAACGGGTTACCACAGAAAAATCAGTACCATGGTGGAAAAGTGAACTAACACTAATTCGAAAAAGGGTGCTCGCACTAAGGAGGAGGTATCAAAGGACGAAAAACGATGACGCCTTGAGACAAGGGAGAAAGCTTCAATACCATGAAGGGAATCGGACCTATCAGGCAAAACTTCAGCAACAAAAAATCAAATCCTGGAAACAATTTTGCTCGCAACCCGAAGACTCAAATCCATGGAATGCGGTGTATAAACTGGCATCTGGCAGATTAACAAACAAAACTACACTAACAACGCTCCAAACCCCAAATGGAACCTACACCACAGACATGAATAGCACAATTAAACAAATGATAGCACATTTTACACCCGAGGATAACGGGCGCAGTGACAGCGTACACCATAAACGTATTAGACAGCAAATAACGGAAGTCCCTGCTACATCTAACGATGAGGAATTTACACAGTAAGATATATTGGCCGCACTAGAAAAATTCAATCCTCACAAGGCACCAGGAGATGTCCTAATCAGTGAAATACTTGTAATACGTTCAAGTGTTTTCCTAGTTTCTTTACGGAAATTTATAATACTTTTATTGCAGTTAAACTTGCTGTCTTTCTTTCCTAGTATATTCCTGGTCACCCAGACGTCGATTAAGCAGCACGCTCCTGTACAGCCTAAATAGCAAAGATTAGATAATTGAGGAGAAAGTTGTTGATTAATAGATGTCAGTATATATTGATTCATTCATTGATTATACATATATATCTTCAATTGCAATCGTTACGAAATTTGTTACTGTAATTGATGACACTAACATTTATTTATTCGCAGACGTCTTCAGAACAAACTCCAAGAATTCATCCAAACATTCTAGATTTTTTCTTTCGAGGTCGTCTTCCTCGAAGTGCACTAAGTCTCACCTTTTGGTGAGGTTCTTGACGCATGTCAGAATGCTGGACTGCATGTTGTTGCCACTATCTGTGACATGGGTGCCAACAACGTCGTCAAGGCCTTGCAACTGTTGGGTGCTACCCAAAGTAAGCCCTTCATCAAGTTTCAAAAACAAGATATTGTGACAATGTATGATCCTCCACACCTCTTGAAGTGCACCAGAAACCTGTTCCTCAAATATGATGTGCAGTTTGAGTCTGAGCTTATGGGCAACCAGCTTCCTGTTGTTGCTAGCGGGAACATATTTTGAATGTATATAAATGGGATAAAGGGAACATTATCCGCCTTCTCTACAAGCTCACCTGTCCCCTGCTGCACAGTGTACAATGAAAGTCAGCTTGGCTGCACAGGTCATGAGCCACACTGTGGCAGCAAGTGTCAACGCTACAGCATCTAAAGGTAAGGATCATTGCTCTGCCTTCTTTGTGTTGTAATAAGAAGTAAAGTGGCATAAGATTTAATCTACTTCTGTGTAGGAAAAGTTCCTTTCTGAATTGACAATGACAATGAAGCATTACTGGAATTTCTCTCATACTTTTTACTGATTCTTTCAGGACACGTAGGTGCTGACCACGCAGCAATAGGTGTGTTTGTGGAGGAGGTGATCGGCTTTTTGACAGCTTCAATAGTGTGAATCACCAACCCCCAGGAAAGGAATTGCTTGGCCCACTTAACAATAAGTCCTCATATAGGTCACTGGGCCAAGGCAGGTATGGGGATAAGTAGATGGGACTTCCTCAAGGATGGTAAACCTGCCTTTAGTAAATCTCCATCACAAACTGGGTGGCTGATTAATATATTTGCTGTCCAGCATTTGTGGAGGATGATGAGGAAGGCAGGTTTCAAATATTTTGAAACCCGAAACCTCAATCAGGATCCCCTTGAAAACACATTTGGTGTTATTCGTTTGCACGTGGTTCAAACAATAACCCAACTGTTGGACAGTTTGTTTATGCCCTGAAGACTAGATCATCAATGGCCTTGATTTCAGAGGTCTCAGTAACACAAACTGTGAGCGTGTTGGCACTAAGCTTCTGGACAATCTACATTCATTTCTCGAGGAACCTGATGCTTCTGTACCACTTCCATCACTCCACAGACGCATAAATCCCAGAAAACGACTATCAACACATTCATAGTTATTAACATACATATAAGTGCTATGTGTGCAATAAAAATTCACTAAAAAAAGTAACCTGAAGACACATCACCGCATACAAAACGGTGAAAAGACATCAACACATACATACTTTATCATCAAACAACTGCTCTTATTGTGGAAATAGGAAAAATATAAGATCACTGAATAGTGAGAATTGGGTAGTGATTTATCGTTTCAATAATGGCTAGTGCTGGTGCAGGGAATCAATTTCCTTTAGCCGGCAACCTCTTCTTCCAATCTAATATGAAGAAGAAACCAAGAATTGATGCTAACTACGATCTCCGCCCTAGAGATCGGACAACAGTAACATGTAGTGTTGCAGCTTTACATTTCACAACAGCACAAGCACTTGGAATAGTGCTGGCTAAAGTATATTCATCGTACTACCCGGAAGAGGGGCACGATATGCAGGCTTATGAGGCCCCTCAAACAATGGTTTCATTAATATGCTCAATTGTAAACTATTTGGAGGTGATGAACAGCCGCCAATTAATGGCAGGGTTCTTTGAAGCAGGGTTGGAAGTAGATTTCGAAGTCTACGAAACAGATGCCCAGCTAAGAGCATTGTTGACTGATGAAGGTGTGGTAAGATTAATCGAGAAGATTGGTGGTGAAGATGTCTTTGTAGATCAATACTTGACAGACACGAAGGTGCAACTAGTTTTAGCAGGTGTAATATTACTTACACTGGGAAAGCAAGTCAACCCCCAGGGATATGAAGGCTAGTTTCAAAATAGGGTGCATACTTTTGGGGGTGTCTTGGGACTAGCAACACCTCGGAATATTTGGACACATACAGGTGCACCATCACAGAGAAACATGGTGGCCGGATACCACTTCTTATCAGCTAACTTACAAGTACGGACAGAAATTTACCGAGTTTGTGCTGCACGTGCACGAGGGAGATCAGTTTACAATGCGTTGTTCCGTGAGGTCGTAAATTCCCTCAGTGGTGTCGAGATGGGACACATTATTATGATTGACCGATATCTCTTCAAGAGGTATAGAGAATTGCTCAGATGTAGATTATTGGCAGACTGTACAGAGCAAATGGTGATGGCGTGGTCATATTTGGCTGAGAAACCTGAAGAAAGATATTTTGTAAACATCCTGTACCCAAAATAGGAGACTGCAGTACTGAATAGAACTAATTTTTCACTGTATGTAGCGGCAGCCAGCGCAGCTGCACAATATGAAACACCCTCAATGAAGAACTACAGGGTGGGTGGGAAGTAGGCATTAAATAATCGCTATAGGTTTTGTAATATTAATGCAATCATAATGACAATAATGTGTACATATACGTCACGAAATAGGATGTCATAATTGGCGCGTCGGTGGTGTGGGCAGTGGCCGAGAGAGGCAGCACGCGCAATGGCAACAAAGATGGCTGGCCGCTTGACTGTTCAGGAGCGAGCGCTGATTGCTGCACGCTATGAGGTGTGGAATTCAGTGGTTGCTGTGCAGAGATGGTGGCTTACGGTGAAGGAAAGAAATGCCACAATCCTTCCGGAGACAATCAAGAACTGTCATTCGAAGCTTATGACCACAGGTTCGGTTACGGACGCACGGAGAAGTGGCCGTCCATCCACATCCCGATCTGAGGAGAACGTGGCGATGGTGCGGGAAATGTTCACCAGAAGCCCGCATAAATCAACACGTCAGGCTGCTCGCGAAAGCGGACTGTCGAGGCACACGATACGTACGGTGTTAGAGAATGACAGAATTCGGAACAAGGAGAGTGCACTCTGTACATTAAGAAAGAAGTGCAGACAGAATTTGGAATTTGTTTCTGATGTGGAAGGAAATACATTGATGGAAAACATTTCAACATCTTTGAATGCAGAAGCTATCAGGTTATTGAAAGGTATTGTTATAAATAGTAAGCATAAGACAAAGGGCAGAAGGTGGAACTTAAAAGACAAAATGTTGGCCCTGTCTCTTCTTAAACGCAGCCCAAAATCCTACTGCTACGCCGCGGAGTTTCGGGTTCTGAAATTAACTCCTTCCATTTTCTCGGTGTTTAGATTACAGCTACGACCCAAATAAAGCTCGAGTGGAGGAGGCACTGCAACGGCAGACCGGAACACGTGTGCGGAGGACTCGCCACGTCGGTAGAACACCCGCCGCCTCTCAACAGCTGCCGAGTGCACCTCAACAACAGCAAGTCCAGCAAACGGCAGACACAGACCGTCTCGTGCCAACAACGGTAAGTCATCGCACATCTTACATCACAACACTCCTTCAGATGTACGACTGTCGTCACTTCATATGGATAAGAGTTCTAAGCACAACACACGAAGCCTACTTTCCTGCTGCAAAGATTAGATAACTGAGAAGAAAGTTGTTGATTAATAATGTCAGTATATATTGATTCATTCATTGATTATACATATATATCTTCAATTGCAATCGTTATGAAATTTGAAAAAAGTAACCTGCATACATTCCACAGACGCATAAATCCCAGAAAACGACTATCAACACTTTTCACTGTATTAGCACCGTGCATTTTATTTAAATCAAACAATAAGACCAACGAATGCACTGTATTGACCAATTTTATTCTGGCCTATTCCCTACACCTTACATAATACATACAATAACAGTGGAATATATAGCCTACAATGTAACACCTGTAAAAGACATTATGTTGGCCAGACTGGCAGATATCTGGCCTCAAGATATACAGAACATACTAGATATATAAAGAATAACGACCCAAAATCAGCATATGCTTTACACATACTAAACAACAGACACGAATTTGGACCGTTAAAAGATACGATGAATCTGTTAAAACCATGTAAGAAAGGCCGAAATATGACAACCATGGAAAACTTGTACATGCAGATTTTTCATAGGCAGGGAATGCTGATCGATGAACAGTACGTCACAGACAACAGGTTATTCCAACTGTTAGACACCCCCACCACCCACCACTCATACCGCACTACAAACACGACAGCAGTAGCCTTACACACTAGACCTTGAAAGGACAGGACAGACGTTTCACAACACATAAGGTAAGACATTCGTAATAAACCCAATTTCTTTTTTAAAATCTCCATTTAACTCAAATAATTTACATATAAACAAAATTCTTATTTGGAATGTTTAATTTTTTTTACAGAAATGACTACGGAAATATAAAAACTATGCCAGTAGTTGCGTAAAATAATAACAAACAGCCAATACCACGAACAGATTACAACGTTTTATAAACAGTTTTTTTATATATTCTTTTAAGTGAGATTTTACATTTCTAACTGATAAAGGTACACATCGTACAACTTCTAAAGTGCTCTGAATATTTATTTACATGAGGTTTTAAGACTGTTCAACAGACTATTGTATATATTGTGAATCTGTTTTTAATATGTGAATATCTGGTAGCATAAGACAAAAAAACCCCTGAAGATGGAACTTTAAAGTTCCGAAACACGTGTAGGGAATAGGCCAGAATAAAATTGGTCAATACAGTGCATTCGTTGGTCTTATTGTTTGACTATCAACACATTCATAGCGATTGACGTACATATAAGTGATATGTGTGCAATAAAAATTCACTAAAAAAAGTAACCTGAAGACACATCACCGCATACATAACGGTGAAAAGACATCAACACATACATACTTTATCATCAAACAACTGCTCTTTATCATCAAACAACTGCTCTTATTGTGGAAATAGGAAAAATAGAAGATCACTGAATAGTGCAGATTGGCTAGTGATTTATCGTTTCAAGAATGGCTAGTGCTGGTGCAGGGAATCAACTTCCTTTAGCCGGCAACCTCTTCTTCCAATCTAATCTGAAGAAGAAACCAAGAATTGATGCTAACTACGATCCTCGCCCTAGAGATCGTCTGTGGTCTGTCTCGCCGTACAATACGTGTCCACGTAGGTGTTTACATTATCTCATACACCCACGTTGCAAGTAGTTCCGGCTAAGAGAAAACTTGGCGTCTTTTTGCTACATCTTTTGATGGACGTAGTAGTTTTCACTTCGAATGTTTTACTACAGATGGGAAAATTGCAGTCAACTAGTCACAGGCTTGCATTAATTTCGATATATAACGTATTTGTAATGGCGACGTTGTAAGTGTAAGGTGATTAAGCGTCATAATGCACCGCTCAGCCTTGCGTGCTTTGTTGTATATTCAGCAGGATTACGTCTAAGAGATAAGGGACTGTTATCTTTATGTCGTATGTATAAATATTGTTTATTTATAGTAGTTGTTCTAAAATCATATGATATACATGTAACTTTGCGTAGATGCAATAACGTGAAGCATATTAAAACCTGAGCAACAGACTGCCATATGATACAACACATTTAATGTTCTTACTCCTGTTTGGTTCGAATTCTGATAACAAAAGCTGATAACCACCCCGTGAACATGATCACCTAAAAGCAACCATACCTGACCAGCGCTATTAGCATCACTGGTGGGTGACAGCTGACAATCGCGATGTTTACATTTTGAAAATAACGGTTATCAACACATACAGACAGATTTTATCTTACATTTACCGCGCATTTCACGCCTCAATTAACCAAATGACGTGCAGAAACAAGGCAAGGAGCTACTATTTTTCATCTTTAACAAACAACTTGGACGGGACCCTATGTTGGTGTACAGTGTGTTTCACATGCGCTTAGCATTTTAATCGTGTATCTATTTTAATCTATTTTAACCTGTGTTTTTAAAAGTGATATTACAAATGACATGATTGACATAGTGATATACACTGCATATGCAATTGGACGAACATATGGACGTGATATAAGTGTAGTTTGTACCCCCTGAAGATTGTCTGAAATCAGACCGAAACATATGTAGGGGAATTTAGATAAATTCATAAAACTATAAAATAGTTTTAAACAAAATGTACATTTAGTAGGTTGTTGAATATTGACATAGACAGGTTAGTCGATACAAAAAATGTCAAATAATTTTTATTTACGTTACTTGTACCGTACATTTTTAATTATATATATATTATGCAGACAAATGTACAGTTAGTCGGTTGTGTCCATTTACTGTCATTGCGATGTATTTGGGTGTGAGTTGTAGTTGTCGGCATGATTTGTTATACCAAATAGCTGCATTAGTTCTATGTACAGTGTACATTTGTCTGTATAAGATATATAAATCACGAAAGTCCTGTCTCTCCTCCCACTCAGTGGATTGAGTTTTCCAAAGTGGACTGTATAGGGCCCCATGATTCTTGGGGCTGCCCCCCATTCTCTTTACTCTATCATATTACTCTTTTCTTCTTATAGAGTAAAAATGGGACATATATCAATACGACTAGAATTCTTTCTGAGCAATATAATTTTACAATAAATCGACAAGGAATGTTTCTTGTGTTTGTGAGTCTTAGCATAAAGGTTTATTTTTAAAGTAAGGATCAGCATCTCGGGGCTTGAGTGTCTAACGGGCACTTCGGCAGGTGGACCTGTCCCGTGGATGAACTCTGGTCTGACCCTGGGGCAGGTCTGTCTCTGAATATAAAGAAACAGGGCAACGTGCACCAACTTCCCAACCCCAAAGTGTTGTGTGTGGCTTCCATAATCCGTGCTGAAGGAGTGCAAGGCACTTGGGTCATACGCCTTTAACGGAGCCTCTGGAAGACCGGGCGACATCCCAGAGAAAGTACCTTGCACTTGTACAGGGAGCTCTGCCAGTGGTGACAGTTATTTCTCACGTACTCGTGGGACTGCAATTGACACGGATAATAAAGAACATAAATTGAACAACGACCGGCTGTACCGGTAACCTTGTTACAACAGGACTCCCTTCTGGGGACTGCAGGCTCTAAGCCTTCCGTTGTATCTTCCGATTAGGAGAGACTCGCTGCAGGCGTCACTACGATAAGACTGCAATCCAACAGACTCTAGGAAGCACTGCGGAAAAAGCTTATTAAAGCAAGGAAAATGAAGGAACTTGGACGGTCAAAAAACCTCGAAGAAAGGCTCCCTCATATAAGGAAGCGGAGTTTGGTCGAGTTCTCATTGAAGCGGGCAGCAAGGAAGAAATAAATTTACTACATACGAACATTAGTGCTAAATGCGGTGAGCAACTAGAAGTTCATGTTCCCAAATTATGGAAGCCAAGACTAGTAATATATAAAATTCCCCATGATATCTCAATTGAGAATGCAGAGGAAACAATATTAGCACAAAATCCAGAACTCAACGCAAAACAGGGTGATATAAGGGCCAAATTTACATTTAGGAAAAAAAGAGACCAAATTAACATGGTGATTGAGGTAGGCCCACAGACGCGGAAGAAGCTACTCCAAACTAAATTGAAAATTGGATGGCTGATTTGCAAAATTGAAGACTACCTTGTGGCCAAGAGATGATTCAAGTGCAGCAGATTCAACCATAACATCAAAACTGCCAAGGCGAGGAAACCTGCCTTCTGTGTGCAGGTGCACACAAACTGAAGGAGTGCACAGTGCCAGCAAACCAACAGAAATGCATCAATTGTATGACTTATAATAGTTACAGCAAAAAGGAAAAAATAAGTGAAAACCACTCTTCAATGGATAAGAACTGTCCAAGTGTGCATGCTGTCCTAACAAAGCACATACAAAACACAGGCTACTAACCATGGCGATCACCTCAAGTCGCGACACTAAACCAACACAAGGTAACATGATGACAAACAGAATAACGCAAATAAAATGCATGCAAATAAACTTACCACACTCAAGGAACGCTACCTACAACCTGACTCAAATTATAATTAATAAAAACATAGACATTGCCTTCTTACAGGAACCCTACACCCATTTAAACAATGTGGTTGGATTTCCAAAATCCTTTAAAATCTTTTCGCATGGTAACGGCAGAAAGAGATCAGCTATTATCGTAAACAACAACAATATCGACGCAATAAAAATTAATTAGGTCTCAGATGAGGACGGAGTCGTAATGGAATTTAGTTATAAAGTTCTACGGAGCTAGCATGTATTTCGAAATTGAAGTAGAAATCGAAAGATACATTGGGAAAGTAGAACAAATTATAGAACTAGCAAAAGGGATAGGTTTAATACTTGCTATCGATAGTAACGCGAGAAGCAAACTGTGGCACGATATAAACACAAATCAACGGGGGAAAACCTTGGAAAATTTTCTAATAACCAGCGATTTACATCTGATGAATGAGGCGACAAGCATTCCTACATTTGAGAACATTAGAGGACGTAGCTGGATCGACTTGACTCTATGTAATAATATTTTAGCACAATCCACAAGAAGATGGACGTGTGGTGAAGAAGAAAGCTGCTCCGATCACAAATTAATATGCTTCGACATTGTAACAAAGAAACAAAACTGTAATGCAATCAACCACGTAGGGGAACGATATCACACTAAAACAGAAAGTTTCAAAATTTTTGAGGATATTTTAATATCTAACGCCTTATCAGCCTTTGAGTGTGAAAATAACAGCAGCGAGCCATTAAAACGCGATGAACAATTGCGTAACAAGGCGAAGCAATGCACGGATATCGAAGAACTTAACTAAATTCACTTCCAGCATAACAGCAGCATGCGACGCTGCCTTTAAAGTATCAAGAGCCGGGAAACGGGTTACCACAGAAAAATCAGTACCATGGTGGAAAAGTGAACTAACACTAATTCGAAAAAGGGTGCTCGCACTAAGGAGGAGGTATCAAAGGACGAAAAACGATGACGCCTTGAGACAAGGGAGAAAGCTTCAATACCATGAAGGGAATCGGACCTATCAGGCAAAACTTCAGCAACAAAAAATCAAATCCTGGAAACAATTTTGCTCGCAACCCGAAGACTCAAATCCATGGAATGCGGTGTATAAACTGGCATCTGGCAGATTAAGAAACAAAACTACACTAACAACGCTCCAAACCCCAAATGGAACCAACACCACAGACATGAATAGCACAATTAAACAAATGATAGCACATTTTACACCCGAGGATAATGGCGCAGTGACAGCGAACACCATAAACACATCAGACAGCAAATAACGGAAGCCTCTGCTACATCTAACGATGAGGAATTTACACAGTAAGAAATATTGGCCGCACTAGAAAAAATCAATCCTCACAAGGCACCAGGGGAAGATGTCCTAATCAGTGAAATACCTGTAAGACGTTCAAGTGTTTTCCTAGTTTCTTTACGGAAATTTATAATACTTCTATTGCAGTTAAACTTGCTGTCTTTCTTTCCTAGTATATTCCTGGTCACCCAGACGTCGATTTAGCAGCACGCTCCTGTACAGCCTAAATAGCAAAGATTAGATAATTGAGGAGAAAGTTGATTAATAGATGTCAGTATATATTGATTCAATCATTTATTATACATATATATCTTCAATTGCAATCGTTACGAAATTTGTTACTGTAATTGATGACACTAACATTTCTTTATTCGCAGACGTCTTCAGAACAAACTCCAAGAATTCATCCAAACATTCTAGATTTTTTTTGCGGTTTCTTTAAGGCGATTGCTGTTATCTGTATTCCAGTTTTTTTTTCGAGGTGGTCTTCCTCGAAGTGTAAGTATGTTACTTCGTTCTGCACATTTTATGTACTTATCTAAGTAAGACATTCATGTGAGGGATATATTTAAACAGATACTAGAATTATCAGCTCGGATATTTGCTTCCTTTGGCAAGAGGTTTCAACAGCGTACATTCAAGAACGTTACGATTTGGCAGTAATATGTATAAGGATTTACTACTTTCATTAATACAGTTTCTCGTTCAATGTGGTTCTGATCTTTGCAACGGCGAATGTAAATTACAAAACTTTCTTATTTGGCGGTTTCTATGTTTGTGGGTTTCTTTCCCGTATTTTACTAAAGACCCATCCATCTTCTCAACATCTCTTATAGCCTATGACAATAGTGATTCGTCACAAAGAAATGACATTATCGGTGTTATTCATTACGTGGATTTCTGTAACTAGCAATGTATTAAACCTGCTTATCTTCAGACATCATTTACAGAAATATATGTCGTATGGTTGAGTGTACGTAATGCAATGAAGAGATCAGTGTATAAGTGCACATGGCTTTACAAAATATTACTTTTATTTCTTTTGTATATATTTAGGCTAATTATCTTGTTGTTAAGTGCGTATTAAAGTGTCTGCTAAAAGCATATGTGGGAGCATACCGGTCGTCAGTGTAGGTATATATTAGTTGAATTCCCTAGAGCAATATTGTCACTACATAACATAATAAAATATCTGCATATGAAAATAATATGAAGATGATTTGCATTTATCCTACTATTACCTTAATATGTTCTCTTAATTCTTAAATCACTTCGACAGTAAAGTCTGTACACCAAGTATTATGGCTTAGAAGGACGCCTTGCGGGTCGACGATTAACATTCACAGCCAGGAGTCCAACGCCAGTGTTCTAAGAATCCATTTTACTAACATTCAGTTTAGATCTAAACAAACTCTCCGAATATATCTTCCGAAAACTGGGCCCTGCCGACGTTAATTCACACGATTGGTAAATCGGTTTTGCTACATCCACGCTACATGCACACTTGCCTATGCCTCGTCTAACTGACCCTTCCAGCTAAAACAAAACAAAGCAACACTGCGGCATATGGAACAATCTGGGACAGTCCTTCGAAAAACAGTCGTACACGTCTTGCAGACTGTACTGCTTAATTAGTTTATGTATACTTGTATAAAATCAATGTAGTAGCTGTATTTAGATAGGTGTCACTAATCAAAACCTCTCTAACAAACATATCTCTCCGCATGACCAAATCAAGCAGCCAAATTTCCGGACCTCGTCGTAGAATTGCAACAATTCTGGGAGGTTACAACATTAAGAATGTGTTGTGTGTTGCATATTGTTAAGGTCCGATGATGGCAAAAGGAGTCAAGCTATCTAATGTGATATTGGTAATAATTACACGAAACGTCAATGTTGATGTGAACACGTGATACAACAATTCACCTGTAGAACTCACACCATTCCACCTTCTATAATACGGTTAGGCCGGGTTCTCACGGGGCGTGAACTACGCGCGTAAATCACACTGGCGTGTTCACTCGTGTTGCCTCCAATCTTGGTGGAAAGCGTGAGCTGTTCACACGAACAAAAGGTTTTAGTACAATCGTGACCATGGACGGGACAGTTGCTTAGGGCTGTGCCGTAGTGTGCTCTGTGTAATTTTAGAGCATAAAATTGTTCGCGCACTCGACAAAAGACAAGAAAAACGTCGGAGAAAGCGTTGGTGGGTTAAGGAGTGGATAGCACGGCGCCCACTTGTGGGAGCATCCAGATTTATTGATACCGAACTTAAACATCGCTATCCAGATGACTTCAAAAATTTACTGCGAATGACAGAAATACAGTTTGAATAATTGATAAGTAGATTTAGTTCACTTATAACAAAACGTGACACCAATATGAGGAAAGCTATTACGTCACGAACGCCAGTACCACGACTGAAAATCAAACATGGTCTGATCCTGCCACGACAGGATCGTGGACTGCTGACGTCACACGCAAGGTCCACGACGCCGCGTTCACACGGGTAGTGACCCATGAAAATGTGATTCACGCGCGTAGTTCACGCCCCGTGAGAACCCGGCCTTAAATTAGTTACCACACTGCAACAGATCTTGACGGCTCTAAGGCTGTCAAAACTAGAACGCGACAGTTCCGTGATGTCGGTAATACAGTCAGCTTCTGCATGCGCCACCTCTAATGAACCTGGAATTGACAATTAATTCAACCGGATATCGACAGTGAAGACCGCAGACCCATTAGCAAACTGGAGCTGCACAGCACGGTGCGTGTCCGGCCATCCTTACAAGAAACTGTGCACAAGGAGAGTGCACTCTGTAAATTAAGAAAGAAGTGCAGACAGAATTTGGAATTTGTTTCTGACGTGGAAGGAAATACATTGATGGAAAACATTTCAACATCTTTGAATGCAGAAGCTATCAGGTTATTGAAAGGTATTGTTATAAATAGTAAGCATAAGACAAGGAGCAGAAGGTGGAACTTAAAAGACAAAATGTTGGCTCTGTCTCTTCTTAAACGCAGCCCAAAATCCTACTCCCTCCTGCGAGTATTGCTACCCCTTCCGTCTAGGCGCACCTTGCAGTCAATACTCGGTACTATTCACTTTGCGGCTGGCATCAATGCCCGCGTGTTTGGTGCACTCAAGCACTCTCTGCACAAAATGTCTGATAGAGACCGGTACTGTTGTTTCTTGCGTGATGAAACTGCAGAGAGAACGTCCGTTTTAATCAGACGCTTGACTGTATTGAGGGTTTTGAGGATTATGGAACAGAGAGGACTTGCAATATTGAAAATCATGCTCTAGTTTTTATGGTCCGTGATCTGCATCATAAGTGGAAGCACTAAGTCTCACCTTTTGGTGAGGTTCTTGACTAATGTCAGAATGCTGGACTGCATGTTGTTGCCACTATCTGTGACATGGGTGCCAACAACGTCGTCAAGGCCTTGAAACTGTTGGGTGCTACCCAAAGTAAGCCCTTCATCTAGTTTCAAAATCAAGATATTGTGACAGTGTATGATCCTCCACACCTCTTGAAGTGCACCAGAAACCTGTTCCTAAAATATGATGTGCAGTTTGAGTCTGAGCTTATGGGCAACCAGCTTCCTGTTGTTGCTAAGCGGGAACATATTTTGAATGTATATAAATGGGATAAAGGGAACATTATCCGCCTTCTCTACAAGCTCACCTGTCCCCTGCTGCACAGTGTACAATGAAAGTCAGCTTGGCTGCACAGGTTATGAGCCACACTGTGGCAGCAAGTGTCAACGCTACAGCATCTAAAGGTAAGGAAAATTGCTCTGCCTTCTTTGTGCTGTAATAAGAAGTAAAGTGGCATAAGATTTAATCTACTTCTGTGTAGGAAAAGTTCCTTTCTGAATTGACCATGACAATGAAGGATTACTGGAATTTCTCTCATGCTTTTTACTGATTCTTTCAGGATACGTAAGTGCTGACCACGCAGCAATAGGTGTGTTTGTGGAGGAGGTGATCGGCTTTTTGATAGCTTCAATAGTGTGAATCACCATCCCGCAGGAAAGGAATTGCTTGGCCCACTTAACAATAGTCCTCATATAGGTCACTGGGCCAAGGCAGGTATGGCACATTTGGTGTTATTCGTTTGCACGTGGTTCAAACAATAACCCAACTGTTGGACAGTTTGTAGATGCCCTGAAGACTAGTATCATCAATTGCCTTGCTTTCAGAGGTCTCAGTAACACAAACTGTGAGCGTGTTGGCACTAAGCTTCTGGACAATCTACATTCATTTCTCGAGGAACCTGATGATTCTGTACCACATCCATCCACAAATCATGGTATTCGAGCAGACGATGCTGTTCCTATTCATGTTGAGAGCCAGCGCAGGAGGAGGAAGTGATAAAGTGTGACATGACGCTCTTGTCAGTAGCGTATGTCAGTGGTTCCATTGCCAGACATCTGCCACGTGACATCAACAGTAATGACTGTAGGACATGTCTCACATCCCCAATGATGTTGGCGACCAATGCTTTCATATACTTCATAGAGTATGAGGAGGACAAGCAGTGTCTAACCTATGCTTCTAAGAAGGTGGTAGAGACTGTAAGTGCTTCTATAACTCTCCTGGAGTCTAAGATGGCAAAGGTTGCTCCCATGGGTTCAGTTGAAGAGAAGATCACACTTGACAGAAGGAGACAATTGATTTTGGATGGTTTGAGTCTTCTGGTTGTTCGCTTCACTGCCAAAAAATAGTAGATGGTATAGAGCTCGGCAGTAAACAGTCGATCTCGGGCGCCAAATCTAGTCCAACCTAGGAATATCTTCAACCTTCGAGACTCAGGTAATGGTAACCATTGGGTTTTGCTGCGAACTAAAGACTTTTGCTTGCCCTCCATGTTGGATTCGGGGTCCTCCCTCTCCTTTGTGAGACGAGACGTCTGTGATAAGATTAAAGAGCTAGGATTGCCCTATGCAGTCGAGAAGACAGAGGAACGTCGCCAGACGGCGAACGGGGATCATGTGACGTTACGCAAGCCGCGTCTTTACGATTAAAATACATTCCTTTTCATGGAAGTCAAATTTTTGACGTTCATTAAGTGCTAACTGCAATACACCAGAACACAAAATACTGGCCATTATTAACATTCTTAACAGTGTAAGTCCCACGAAGCTAAATGGACACTAGAATTCGTATGTCGCTTTTCAAAGTCTTGCAGTTTCTCACACAATTTCTCGTTATGCAGATAAAAATTCAGTTCTGAAGCATTAGATACAAGTCCTTTCTGTTAGGTGATCAGAATTGTAAGCTTCAATCCTGCGGTAATCAAAACTCACACAGGGATGTTCCACTTACTATTTTGTGATATATTCCATGCTCATTCTAGAATATGGCCGATTATTATCAAATACAATTGTCTATGTCATTGTAAATTCAGGTCATCTACGAATCGTTTTCTACACAATGGATCTTGCTCGAACTAGACAGTTTTCGGTTCTCTGTTAATAAACAAAGAGACATGGCGCACGTTCCAAGACTTGCCTCTGAATTAATGTCAACTCAATACAAATTAGGTCAGGAGGAGACGTCGATTAAGCAGCACGCGCCAGTACAGCCTAAATAGCGTCTGCATACAGGCTGTCGAAAATTAAATCAAAGCTTCGGAGACATATAAGGTATAACAGGCTTGGAACATCTTTTAGAAAAAAAAATAAAGGCTGGAAAGATTGCGGCATGAATCCCAAGATCCACTATGCAGAAACAGCAGTCAAGTTGGCCAGTAAAATGAACAGGCGAATGACCAAAAAGAAGTCACTTGAACAGTAGGAAACTGCGAGGTCACACATCAACCTATCTCATATTCGGCTACATTTAAAAATTGGGTGGAAAAATGATTTAAGACATAAAATTATGTTAAAATGTAAAAATGGCAGTCTAGTTTGCAGGTGAAAAATATAATTTGCGTAAAATAGTGCGGACTTTCCGGAAAATAACCATGGTTATAACACTGCATACGTATCAGAGGAGTTTACGAATTCAATACAATACCAAACCGTATTTTACTATGTAACTGTATTATCACTTATCGTGTACAGATAAAATTCAACTTCTGTTCATTGTTTTCGGTAATCTGTGTCGTGAATCATGTAGTAATCTGTGTCGTGAATACAAAAAAAGGAATCATAAAGTCAAAGAAGTGCAATGAGTACCCCAAACGAGGACGAGAATAAACAACCAGTGTTAGCTAAAGTGCTAAATGAGACATTGGAACCTCATCAGGCTGAGTACATGAAGGTCATAGAGAGGTGGTGGAAAAAAGACGACAAAATGAAAAGGGTCCAAGTGGGAAACTACCAAATAAACTTAGAAAAGGGGTTAATAGATAAAAAAGACTTTGCCATAAGCAAAGCATTTATGAAAGCTTTCCCAATCATGGAAATATCTGAGGAGTTAGGAGGGATTGACAGTGGCATATGGTTTATGACACAAGTGATAGCATCCACAGCCCATGCTTCATCAACAGTTGAAAAAGAACATGCACTACTGCAGATAAAGATAAACACCGTGAAGACAATACATGAAAGTAGCACTATAAAAAAAGTAATCAGTGAAATTTCATGTGGGCTGGTTGAAGAAGAAAATTATGTCAAACTAGCCAACAAGAGTGAGGATGTGGACATAACCATCTTTTTTGAAGGGTTTAATGAAAAGGAAAAGTCAGAAATCGGCATAGAATTGGCAAGAAATGGACTGACTTACAAAAAGGAAAATAAGGGAAAATGGCTGAAATTATCAACATCCACACAAAAGACACTG
Source organism: Reticulitermes speratus (assembly GCA_021186555.1). Lineage (NCBI taxonomy): Eukaryota > Metazoa > Arthropoda > Insecta > Blattodea > Rhinotermitidae > Reticulitermes > Reticulitermes speratus. The sequence continues at coordinate 40,567,145 of JAJKFL010000002.1, read as the reverse complement.
GACATATATTTTGCTGCATCTGACGATGAGAAGTCCAATAATTATTTGACCCATGGACGTTGTGCAATAGTCACAGCCAGGGAAACTGCAGCATTATTGGTCAAGTTTGATGATATGCCAGCACTAGGTTTAAACATCGGCTGGCATGGCTTGATCAATGGCACCGCACTAAGTGAGATCAATAAATATTTTGACAAAGTAAAGATTGCAAAAATAACAATGGAAGGCCTCATGATGGCATGCATCCCTAAAGTAAAACCAAATATTTGTCTGACACTGATAGATGCAGAAAAATATGTGATGCTACTTTTTCACTTGATAAATGATGCTTTCAATAGCAGTAAACGCAGAGATGGGAAATTTGAGGCAAATTTCACATGCGACATTTATTCAAAATTGCTGAACAAATTTTGAACCTGATGGTAACATAGTGCTAGATTTGATGAAAATCTGCCTCCCAAGATGCTACTTGAATATGAGACATAAAGGGGCTATGCCAAGAGAACTTGTTGGCATAATAAAAAAAATAGTGAAATCCTTTGAGGACAGGAAGTTGCTGTCAGACAAAACTGTGTCAGCATTAGTGATGAGGGATGATATTGCTACAGATGATGACATCACAAACCTGATAACTTCAGGAAAAGGGAAGGAAGAAAAAGTCAAGTAATCAATGTTGGGATACATCATACGTAACTCAGTTAAATTTTTAAACTTTTAACAATTTTATTAAATTTTACAACTTGTATTACCTTATTAATGTCTTTACTAATTGAATAACAAGACAAGATGACTAACAATAAATTGAAAAGGAAAGAAAAGAGAATAATGTGGACAGAACAAGGCGTCCACCCAACGCGTTTATGATTTTCTGTTCAGAAGAGAGAAAAGAATTCGCCTCCAGATATCCGGAGAACACGAACAAGGAAATACGCAAAAGGTAAGAAGAACTTCATAACGGTAATGAGGTTTTAGGTTTTCACGAATATGGGGATTTTAATTGTGGACTTCTTCAATGTGACATCGTGTACTCTAGTAGATGAAACATGCAGTCTCTACTTTTGAGTTCAGCCCTGAACACAGCCTTAGTATATTCCTCCGAATCGTTGGTATACACGGCCTCAAGATCGGAAGGAAAAGTATTTCTTGTTAATTTGTCTGTTGCCGTAATATCCACAATTACGATTGCGTATCTGATGACTACCACAGTCCTATCTGAGTGAACCATACTAACAAACTATGTATGTGAGTGCCTTAAATTTGTATTGCACTGTTTTGAGTGGCGGACATCTTGCACTCCGATGACAAAGAGATATATTTCGCCACTGCGCGGATAATGGAGGAGGAACACAACAGAAATCATCCAGATAAGTATTTTTGCTTTATCAGCAATCACGTTACACGCCTCTTGATGCAAGGGCCAAAGAAATGTTGTGCTGACAATACTGTGGGTTATTACTGAACGTCAGTTCAGATCTCTGATACTTAGCAAAGCATAAGCAGTTCAAGCTTGGATGTACTGACGTTTCGGGTTCTCTACTTTACCGTCATTAAAATGCAGATGGCGTAGTACTAGCAGTAGAACACAGTCCCCCGTATAATGGTTATAAGTGCATAAAGTTACGCTAACAACAATTTCCGTGTTAGTAGCAAAATAAATACATGTTAATGGCCTTTAGTTTGCTCAGTTTATATAACACGTACTGCTAGCATCCCCTACCCAAAATTACGTCTCTACATTATCGATTAAATTAAATCCCTAGGAGTAGACTACTTATGTGGATGTGGAAGGATAATATTAAAATGGATCTTAGAGGTAACCGGGTGTTAGGATGTGGACAGTATCCATCTGGCTCACGATAAGATCATGTAGTGACATGCTGTGTGTCTGCAACAGCGCCACAAGTCACATGACATATCGGACATTCCTCGACAGGCTTCGTAAGGAACACCTTCCTGCAACCATTCGCTACTGCACAAGCCAATTCCAAAAGTAAAGTAGCTGTCCGAAATACAGAAGCCTTCTTGTTCACAGTGTAACACTATTAGCTAATTATTTTGCACACGTTGTACGGGATCGAAAGTTGGTCATCCTAATTACACTGTCACTGTCTCACAAGACAGCAAAAATGTGGGACAGAGTGGTGTAGAAATGGCCTCGTATACGTCAGGATGGTCATAGATTGTGAGGGGAGAGGTGATGACGGGCACCTGATTAGGAAGTTGCGTAGGAATATCAGAAGTTGCATTGTTGTTGCTGCTGAAACTCAAGACGAAGGTACCGCGCTGATATTGAGCATATTTACTGAGCCGGGTGGTTCGAGTGGCAGCACGTCTACTTGTATTTAGGAAATACCTCCTTTTAATGTCGACTAGCACACAGATTGTTCTGACATAATGTTCTTCCTCTTACTCAGTATATCCAGGCGATAGCAGGCCTACCTCAAATCAGGCCACGACCGTTACCATCAACGCCCTTTCCGATTCAATATCCATTAAGCATGCTATCATCCGATGCCCTTAATTCTGAATTGCTGCGGTGTCAAATAAACAATAAATTAAACCCTCACGCTTTTTCTCCCATAAATGACTCTTTTCCCCTTGTCAAAACAGGGCCACCGAGTTTCGGACTCTGAAATTAATTCCCTCCATTTTGTCGGTGTTTAGATTACAGCTACGACACAAATAAATCTCGTGTGGAGGAGGCACTGCGACGGCAGGCGCGAACACGTGTGCGGAGGACTCGCCACGTCGGCAGAAGGCCGGCCGCCCCTCAGCAGCGGCCAATTACACCGCAACAGCAGCAAACCGCAGACACAGACCGTCTCGTGCCAACAACGGTAAGTCATCGCACATCTTACAGCACAACACTCCTTCAGATGTACGACTGTCGTCACTTCATATGGATAAGAGTTCTAAGCACAACACACGAAGCCTACTTTCCTGCTGCAAAGATTAGATAATTGAGGAGAAAGTTGTTGGTTAATAGATGTCGGTCTATATTGATTCAATCATTGATTATACATATATATCTTCACATTGCAATCGTTACGAAATTTGAAAAAAGTAAACTGCATACATCCCACAGACGATAAATCCCAGAAAACGACTATCAACACATTCATAGCGATGAACGTATATATAAGTGCAATGTGCGCAATCAGTCATTCGGCAGGAAAAATAACCTGCATACATCCCACAGACGATAAATCCCAGAAAACGACTATCAACACATTCATAGTGATGAACGTATATATAAGTGCAATGTGCGCAATCAGTCATTCGGCAGGAAAAATAACCTGAATACATCCCACAGACGATAAATCCCAGAAAACGACTATCAACACATTCATAGTGATGAACGTATATATAAGTGCAATGTGCGCAATCAGTCATTCGGCAGGAAAAATAACCTTCATACATCCCACAGACGATAAATCCCAGAAAACGACTATCAACACATTCATAGTGATGAACGAATATATAAGTGCAATGTGCGCAATCAGTCATTCGGCAGGAAAAATAACCTGCATACATCCCACAGACGATAAATCCCAGAAAACGACTATCAACACATTCATAGTGATGAACGAATATATAAGTGCAATGTGCGCAATCAGTCATTCGGCAGGAAAAATAACCTGAATACATCCCACAGACGATAAATCCCAGAAAACGACTATCAACACATTCATAGTGATGAACGTATATATAAGTGCAATGTGCGCAATCAGTCATTCGGCAGGAAAAATAACCTGAATACATCCCACAGACGATAAATCCCAGAAAACGACTATCAACACATTCATAGTGATGAACGTATATATAAGTGCAATGTGCGCAATCAGTCATTCGGCAGGAAAAATAACCTGAATACATCCCACAGACGATAAATCCCAGAAAACGACTATCAACACATTCATAGTGATGAACGAATATATAAGTGCAATGTGCGCAATCAGTCATTCGGCAGGAAAAATAACCTGAATACATCCCACAGACGATAAATCCCAGAAAACGACTATCAACACATTCATAGTGATGAACGTATATATAAGTGCAATGTGCGCAATCAGTCATTCGGCAGGAAAAATAACCTGAATACATCCCACAGACGATAAATCCCAGAAAACGACTATCAACACATTCATAGTGATGAACGTATATATAAGTGCAATGTGCGCAATCAGTCATTCGGCAGGAAAAATAACCTGAATACATCCCACAGACGATAAATCCCAGAAAACGACTATCAACACATTCATAGTGATGAACGTATATATAAGTGCAATGTGCGCAATCAGTCATTCGGCAGGAAAAATAACCTGCATACATCCCACAGACGATAAATCCCAGAAAACGACTATCAACACAATCATAGTGATGAACGTATATATAAGTGCAATGTGCGCAATCAGTCATTCGGCAGGAAAAATAACCTGCATACATCCCACAGACGATAAATCCCAGAAAACGACTATCAACACAATCATAGTGATGAACGTATATATAAGTGCAATGTGCGCAATCAGTCATTCGGCAGGAAAAATAACCTGCATACATCCCACAGACGATAAATCCCAGAAAACGACTATCAACACAATCATAGTGATGAACGTATATATAAGTGCAATGTGCGCAATCAGTCATTCGGCAGGAAAAATAACCTGCATACATCCCACAGACGATAAATCCCAGAAAACGACTATCAACACATTCATAGTGATGAACGAATATATAAGTGCAATGTGCGCAATCAGTCATTCGGCAGGAAAAATAACCTGAATACATCCCACAGACGATAAATCCCAGAAAACGACTATCAACACATTCATAGTGATGAACGTATATATAAGTGCAATGTGCGCAATCAGTCATTCGGCAGGAAAAATAACCTGAATACATCCCACAGACGATAAATCCCAGAAAACGACTATCAACACATTCATAGTGATGAACGTATATATAAGTGCAATGTGCGCAATCAGTCATTCGGCAGGAAAAATAACCTGAATACATCCCACAGACGATAAATCCCAGAAAACGACTATCAACACATTCATAGTGATGAACGTATATATATAAGTGCAATGTGCGCAATCAGTCATTCGGCAGGAAAAGTAACCTGCATACATCCCACAGACGATAAATCCCAGAAAACGACTATCAACACATTCATAGTGTCACTTTATATTCACCGTACATCTTTTTATAATTATTTGTACCAACAAATGCACTAAGACAGTTTTTCACTGTTTTCTTTATTATTACGATGCCCCAATACGCATTTCGGCAGTTATTCTGCCATCATCAGGGGGTATTTTAAGTGAGGTTTTTACATAGACCAATTCTTTGGTTACGTCATAACAGTGAGTCCGTATTTGTTACCACATCGTATAAAATTCACCATTCACCACACAGGCAGGAGGGAAGGAGGTTCTGCCAACAACATAACACACAGATAACTGCAACACATGCTGGAAATAGGACCACGCTGCCATTAATTAATATTATACTATAGAGGGTAGTATAATATACTACTTGATTTTATTGTAATTTTTATAAGTTTTAATAATTTAATAACTGTTAGCAGTTTAACAATACCACTAATTTTACAAAATTTTATACACCAGCAGCAGCCAACACATTTGCAGCTGAAGGCACCTCCTGTCTCCTAACCCTAAATGCTTCTGATGGGGAATTCAGGTGCATCAATAGTCAAAATTCCTCCTCAAAGCCTAAAGCAAGGCACTCTTTATTGAAGGATTTGAATTTGGCCACAGTGTCTCAGTTTACGCCAAGGGAGAAATTTCTTTATGACAGGATTCGGAACAAGGAGAGTGCACTCTGTAAATTAAGAAGTGCAGACAGAACTTGGAATTTGTTTCTGACGTGGAAGGAAATACATTGATGGAAAACATTTCAACATCTTTGAATGCAGAAGCTATCAGGTTATTGAAAGGTATTGTTATAAATAGTACGCATAAGACAAGGAGCAGAAGGTGGAACTTAAAAGACAAAATGTTGGCTCTGTCTCTTCTTAAACGCAGCCCAAAATCCTACTCCCTCCTGCGAGTATTGCTACCCCTTCCGTCTAGGCGCACCTTGCAGTCAATACTCGGTACTATTCACTTTGCGGCAGGCATCAATGCCCGCGTGTTTGGTGCACTCCAGCACTCTCTGCAGAAAATGTCTGATAGAGACCGGTACTGTTGTCTCTTGCGTGATGAAATTGCAGAGAGAACGTCCGTTTTAATCAGACGCTGGACTGTATTGAGGGTTTTGAGGATTATGGAACAGAGAGGACTTGCAATATTGCAAATCATGCTCTAGTATTTATGGTCCGTGATCTGCATCATAAGTGGAAGCACTAAGTCTCACCTTTTGGTGAGGTTCTTGACGCATGTCAGAATGCTGGACTGCATGTTGTTGCCACTATCTGTGACATGGGTGCCAACAACGTCTTCAAGGCCTTGAAACTGTTGGGTGCTACCCAAAGTAAGCCCTTCATCAAGTTTCAAAATCAAGATATTGTGACAGTGTATGATCCTCCACACCTCTTGAAGTGCACCAGAAACCTGTTCCTCAAATATGATGTGCAGTTTGAGTCTGAGCTTATGGGCAACCAGCTTCCTGTTGTTGCTAAGCGGGAACATATTTTGAATGTATATAAATGGGATAAAGGGAACATTATCCGCCTTCTCTACAAGCTCACCTGTCCCCTGCTGCACAGTGTACAATGAAAGTCAGCTTGGCTGCACAGGTTATGAGCCACACTGTGGCAGCAAGTGTCAACGCTACAGCATCTAAAGGTAAGGAAAATTGCTCTGCCTTCTTTGTGCTGTAATAAGAAGTAAAGTGGCATAAGATTTAATCTACTTCTGTGTAGGAAAAGTTCCTTTCTGAATTGACCATGACAATGAAGCATTACTGGAATATCTCTCATACTTTTTACTAATTCTTTCAGGATACGTAGTTGCTGACCACGCAGCAATAGGTGTGTTTGTGGAAGAGGTGATCGGCTTTTTGACAGCTTCAACAGTGTGAATCACCAACTCGCAGGAAAGGAATTGCTTGGCCCACTTAACAATAAGTCCTCATATAGGTCACTGGGCCAAGTCAGGTATGGGGATAAGTAGCTGGGTCTTCCTCAAGGATGGTAAACCTGCCTTTAGTAAACCTCCATCACAAACTGGGTGGCTGATTAATATATGCGCTGTCCAGCATGTGTGGAGGATGTTGAGGAAGGCAGGTTTTCAAATACTTTGAAACCCGAAACCTCAATCAGGATCCCCTTGAAAACAAATTTGGTGTTATTCGTTTGCACGTGGTTCAAACAATAACCCAACTGTTGGACAGTTTGTTTATGCCCTGAAGACTAGTATCATCAATTGCCTTGCTTTCAGAGGTCTCAGTAACACAAACTGTGAGCGTGTTGGCACTAAGCTTCTGGACAATCTACATTCATTTCTCGAGGAACCTGATGCTTCTGTACCACTTCCATCCACAAATCATGGTATTCGAGCAGATGATGCTGTTCCTATTCATGTTGCATAGCCAGTGCAGGAGGAGGAAGTGATAAAGTGTGACATGACGCTCTTGTCAGTTGCGTATTTCAGTTGTTTCATTGCCGACATCTGTTACGTGACATCAACTGTGATGACTGTAGGATATGTCTCACATCCCCAATGATGTTGGCGAAAAATGCTTTCATATACTTCACAGAGTATGAGGAGGACAACCAGTGTCTAACCTATCCTTCTGAGAAGCTGGTAGAGACTGTAAGTGCTTCTATAACTCTCCTGGAGTCTAAGATGGCAAAGGTTGCTCCCACGGGTTCAGTTGAAGAGAAGATCACACTTGTCATGAAGGAGACAATTGATTTTGGATGGATTGAGTCTTCTGGTTGTTCGCTTCACTGCCAAAAAAAATAGTAGATGATACAGAGCTCAGCAGTAAACAGTCGATCCCGGGCGCCAAATCTAGTCCAGCCTAGGAATATCTTCAACCTTCGAGACCCAAGTAATGGTAACCATTGGGTTTTGCTGCGTACTAAAGACTTTTGCTTGCCCTCCATGTTGGATTCGGGGTCCTCCCTCTCCTTTGTGAGACGAGACGTCTGTGATAAGATTAAAGAGCTAGGATTGCCCTATGCAGTCGAGAAGACAGAGGAACGTCGCCAGACGGCGAACGGGGGATCATGTGACGATACGCAAGCCGCGTCTTTACGATTAAAATACATTCCTTTTCATGGAAGTCGAATTTTTGACATTCATTAAGTGCTAAGTGCAATTGCATCAGAAGACAAAATACTGGCCATTATTAACATTCTTAACAGTGTAAGTCCCACGAAGCTAAATGGACACTAGAATTCGTATGTCGCTTTTCAAAGTCTTGCAGTTTCTCTCACAATTTCTCGTTATGCAGACAACATTCAGTTCTGAGGCACTAGATAATGTCCTTTCTGTCAGGTGATTAGAATTGTAAACTTCAATCCTGCGGTAATCTAAATTCACACAGGGATGGTCCACTTGCTATTTTGTGATATATTCCATGCTCATTCTACAAAATGGCCGATTATCAAATACAATTGTCTCTGTCATTGTAAATTTAGGTCATCTACCAATCGTTTTCTACACAATGGATCTTCCTCTAATTAGACAGTTTTCGGTTCTCTGTTAATGAGCAATGAGATATGGCGCACTATCGATGACTTGCCTCTGAATTAATGTCAACTCAATACAAATTAGGTCAGGAGAAGACGTCGATTAAGCAGCACCCGCCTATACAGCCTAAATAGCGTCTGCATACAGGCTGTCGAAAATTAAATCAAAACTTCGGAGACATATAAGGTATAACAGGCTTGGATCATCTTTTAGAAAAAAAATTAGAGGCTGGAAAGATTGCGGCATGAATCCTAGGATCCACTATGTAGAAACAGCAGTTAAGTTGGCCAGTAAAATGAGCAGGCGAATGACCAAAAAGAAGTCACTTGAACAGTAGAAAACTGCGAGGTCACACATCAACCTATCTCATATTCGGCTACATTTAAAAATTGGGTGGACAAAAGATTTAAGAGAGAAAATTATGTTAAAACATAAAAACGGTAGTCTAGTTTGCAGGTGAAAATTATAAATTGCGTAAAATAGTGCTGACTTTCCGGAAATAAACAATGGTTATAACATTGCATACGTATCACAGGAGTTTACGAATTCAATACAATACCAAACCGTATTTTACTATGTAACTGTATTATCACTTATCGAGTACAGATAAAATTCAACTTTCGTTCATTACTTTCAGGAAGGAATAATGTGGACAGAACAAGGCGTCCACACAACGCATTTATGATTTTCTTTTCAGAAAAGAGAAGAGAATTCGCCTCCAGATATGCGGAGGACACCAACAAAGAGATAAGTAAAAGGTAAGAAGCACTCCATAAAGGTAATGAGCTTTAAGGTTTTCACGCATGTGGGTGTTTTTATTGTGGTCTTCTTCAATGTGACATCGTGTACTCTAGTAGGTGAAACATGCAGCCTCTAATTTTCAGTTCAGCCCTGAACACAGCCTTAGTATATTCCTCCGAATCGTTGGTATACACGGCCTGAAGATCCGAAGGAAAAGTATTTCTTGTTAATTTGTCTGTTGCCGTAATATCCACAATTACGATTGCGTATCTGATGACTACCACAGTCCTATCTGAGTGAACCATACTAACAAACTATGGATGTGAGTGCCTTAAATTTTTATTGCACTGTTTTGAGTGGCGGACATCTTGCACTCCGATGACAAAGCGATATATTTCGCCACTGCGCGGATAATGGAGGAGGAACACAACAGAAATCATCCAGATAAGTATTTTTGCTTTATCAGCAATCACGTTATACGTCTCTTGATCCAAGGGCCAAAGAAATGTTGTGCTGACAATACTGTGGGTTATTACTGAACGTCAGTTCAGATCTCTGATACTCAGCAAAGCATAAGCAGTTCAAGCATGGATGTACTGACGTTTCGAGTTCTCTACTTTGCCGTCATTAAAATACAGATGGCGTAGTATTAGCAGTAGAACACAGTCCCCCGTATAATGGTTATAAGTGTAGAAAGTGACGATAACAATTCCCGTGTTAGTAGCAAAATAAATACATGTTAAAGGCCTTTAGTTTGCTCAGTTTATATTACACGTCCTGCTAGCATCCCCTACCCAAAATTACGTCTCTAGATTATCGATTAAATTAAATCCCTAGGAGTAGACTACTTATGTGGATGTGGAAGGATAATATTAAAATGGATCTTAGAGGTAACCGGGTGTTAGGATGTGGACAGTATCCATCTGGCTCACGATAAGATCATGTAGTGACATGCTGTGTGTCTGCAACAGCGCCACAAGTCACATGACATATCGGACATTCCTCGACAGGCTTCGTAAGGAACACCTTCCTGCAACCATTCGCTACTGCACAAGCCAATTCCAAAAGTAAAGTAGCTGTCCGAAATACAGAAGCCTTCTTGTTCACAGTGTAACACTATTAGCTAATTATTTTGCACACGTTGTACGGGATCGAAAGTTGGTCATCCTAATTACACTGTCACTGTCTCACAAGACAGCAAAAATGTGGGACAGAGTGGTGTAGAAATGGCCTCGTATACGTCAGGATGGTCATAGATTGTGAGGGGAGAGGTGATGACGGGCACCTGATTAGGAAGTTGCGAAGGGGTATCAGAGGTTGCATTGTTGTTGCTGCTGAAACTCAAGACGAAGGTACCGCGCTGTTATTGAGCATATTTAGTGAGCCGGGTGGTTCGAGTGGCAGCATGTCTACTTGTATTTAGGAAGTACCTGCTTTTAATGTCGACTAGCACACAGATTGTTCTGACATAATGTTCTTCCTTTTACTCAGTATATCCAGGCGATAGCAGGCCTACCTCAAATCAGGCCACGACCGTTACCATCAACGCCCTTTCCGATTCAATATCCATTAAGCATGCTATCATCCGATGCCCTTAATTCTGAATTGCTGCGGTGTCAAATAAACAATGAATTAAACCCTCACGCTTTTTCTCCCATAAATGACTCTTTTCCCCTTGTCAAAACAGGGCCACCGAGTTTCGGACTCTGAAATTAATTCCCTCCATTTTGTCGGTGTTTAGATTACAGCTACGACACAAATAAATCTCGTGTGGAGGAGGCACTGCGACGGCAGGCGCGAACACGTGTGCGGAGGACTCGCCACGTCGGCAGAAGGCCGGCCGCCAATCAGCAGCGGCCAATTACACCGCAACAGCAGCAAACCGCAGACACAGACCGTCTCGTGCCAACAACGGTAAGTCATCGCACATCTTACAGCACAACACTCCTTCAGATGTACGACTGTCGTCACTTCATATGGATAAGAGTTCTAAGCACAACACACGAAGCCTACTTTCCTGCTGCAAAGATTAGATAATTGAGGAGAAAGTTGTTGGTTAATAGATGTCGGTCTATATTGATTCAATCATTGATTATACATATATATCTTCACATTGCAATCGTTACGAAATTTGAAAAAAGTAACCTGCATACATCCCACAGACGATAAATCCCAGAAAACGACTATCAACACATTCATAGTGATGAACGTATATATAAGTGCAATGTGCGCAATCAGTCATTCGGCAGGAAAAATAACCTGCATACATCCCACAGACGATAAATCCCAGAAAACGACTATCAACACATTCATAGTGATGAACGAATATATAAGTGCAATGTGCGCAATCAGTCATTCGGCAGGAAAAATAACCTGAATACATCCCACAGACGATAAATCCCAGAAAACGACTATCAACACAATCATAGTGATGAACGTATATATAAGTGCAATGTGCGCAATCAGTCATTCGGCAGGAAAAATAACCTGAATACATCCCACAGACGATAAATCCCAGAAAACGACTATCAACACATTCATAGCGATTAACGTATATATAAGTGCAATGTGCGCAATCAGTCATTCGGCAGGAAAAGTAACCTGCATACATCCCACAGACGATAAATCCCAGAAAACGACTATCAACACATTCATAGTGTCACTTTATATTCACCGTACATCTTTTTATAATTATTTGTACCAACAAATGCACTAAGACGGGGTTTTCACTGTTTTCTTTATTATTACGATGCCCCAATTCGCATTTCGGCAGTTATTCTGCCATCATCAGGGGGTATTTTAAGTGAGGTTTTTACATAGACCAATTCTTTGGTTACGTCATAACAGTGAGTCCGTATTTGTTACCACATCGTATAAAATTCACCATTCACCACACAGGCAGGAGGGAAGGAGGTTCTGCCAACAACATAACACACAGATAACTGGAACACATGCTGGAAATAGGACCACGCTGCCATTAATTAATATTATACTATAGAGGGTAGTATAATATACTACTTGATTTTATTGTAATTTTTATAAGTTTTAATAATTTAATAACTGTTAGCAGTTTAACAATACCACTAATTTTACAAAATTTTATACACCAGCAGCAGCCAACACATTTGCAGCTGAAGGCACCTCCTGTCTCCTAACCCTAAATGCTTCTGATGGGGAATTCAGGTGCATCAATAGTCAAAATTCCTCCTCAAAGCCTAAAGCAAGGCACTCTTTATTGAAGGATTTGAATTTGGCCACAGTGTCTCAGTTTACGCCAAGGGAGAAATTTCTTTATGACAGGATTCGGAACAAGGAGAGTGCACTCTGTAAATTAAGAAGTGCAGACAGAACTTGGAATTTGTTTCTGACGTGGAAGGAAATACATTGATGGAAAACATTTTCAACATCTTTGAATGCAGAAGCTATCAGGTTATTGAAAGGTATTGTTATAAATAGTACGCATAAGACAAGGAGCAGAAGGTGGAACTTAAAAGACAAAATGTTGGCTCTGTCTCTTCTTAAACGCAGCCCAAAATCCTACTCCCTCCTGCGAGTATTGCTACCCCTTCCGTCTAGGCGCACCTTGCAGTCAATACTCGGTACTATTCACTTTGCGGCAGGCATCAATGCCCGCGTGTTTGGTGCACTCCAGCACTCTCTGCAGAAAATGTCTGATACAGACCGGTACTGTTGTCTCTTGCGTGATGAAATTGCAGAGAGAACGTCCGTTTTAATCAGACGCTGGACTGTATTGAGGGTTTTGAGGATTATGGAACAGAGAGGACTTGCAATATTGCAAATCATGCTCTAGTATTTATGGTCCGTGATCTGCATCATAAGTGGAAGCACTAAGTCTCACCTTTTGGTGAAGTTCTTGACGCATGTCAGAATGCTGAACTGCATGTTGTTGCCACTATCTGTGACATGGGTGCCAACAACGTCTTCAAGGCCTTGAAACTGTTGGGTGCTACCCAAAGTAAGCCCTTCATCAAGTTTCAAAATCAAGATATTGTGACAGTGTATGATCCTCCACACCTCTTGAAGTGCACCAGAAACCTGTTCCTCAAATATGATATGCAGTTTGAGTCTGAGCTTATGGGCAACCAGCTTCCTGTTGTTGCTAAGCGGGAACATATTTTGAATGTATATAAATGGGATAAAGGGAACATTATCCGCCTTCTCTACAAGCTCACCTGTCCCCTGCTGCACAGTGTACAATGAAAGTCAGCTTGGCTGCACAGGTTATGAGCCACACTGTGGCAGCAAGTGTCAACGCTACAGCATCTAAAGGTAAGGAAAATTGCTCTGCCTTCTTTGTGCTGTAATAAGAAGTAAAGTGGCATAAGATTTAATCTACTTCTGTGTAGGAAAAGTTCCTTTCTGAATTGACCATGACAATGAAGCATTACTGGAATATCTCTCATACTTTTTACTAATTCTTTCAAGATACGTAGTTGCTGACCACGCAGCAATAGGTGTGTTTGTGGAAGAGGTGATCGGCTTTTTGACAGCTACAACAGTGTGAATCACCAACCCGCAGGAAAGGAATTGCTTGGCCCACTTAACAATAAGTCCTCATATAGGTCACTGGGCCAAGTCAGATATGGGGATAAGTAGCTGGGTCTTCCTCAAGGATGGTAAACCTGCTTTTAGTAAACCTCCATCACAAACTGGGTGGCTGATTAATATATGTGCTGTCCAGCATGTGTGGAGGATGTTGAGGAAGGCAGGTTTCAAATACTTTGAAACCCGAAACCTCAATCAGGATCCCCTTGAAAACAAATTTGTTGTTATTCGTTTGCACGTGGTTCAAACAATAACCCAACTGTTGGACAGTTTGTAGATGCCCTGAAGACTAGTATCATCAATTGCCTTGCTTTCAGAGGTCTCAGTAACACAAACTGTGAGCGTGTTGGCACTAAGCTTCTGGACAATCTACATTCATTTCTCGAGGAACCTGATGCTTCTGTACCACTTCCATCCACAAATCATGGTATTCGAGCAGATGATGCTGTTCCTATTCATGTTGCATAGCCAGTGCAGGAGGAGGAAGTGATAAAGTGTGACATGACGCTCTTGTCAGTTGCGTATTTCAGTGGTTTCATTGCCCGACATCTGCTACGTGACATCAACTGTGATGACTGTAGGATATGTCTCACATCCCCAATGATGTTGGCGAAAAATGCTTTCATATACTTCAAAGAGTATGAGGAGGACAACCAGTGTCTAACCTATCCTTCTGAGAAGCTGGTAGAGACTGTAAGTGCTTCTACAACTCTCCTGGAGTCTAAGATGGCAAAGGTTGCTCCCACGGGTTCAGTTGAAGAGAAGATCACACTTGTCATGAAGGAGACAATTGATTTTGGATGGATTGAGTCTTCTGGTTGTTCGCTTCACTGCCAAAAAAAATAGTAGATGATACAGAGCTCAGCAGTAAACAGTCGATCCCGGGCGCCAAATCTAGTCCAGCCTAGGAATATCTTCAACCTTCGAGACTCAAGTAATGGTAACCATTGGGTTTTGCTGCGTACTAAAGACTTTTGCTTGCCCTCCATCTTGGATTCGGGGTCCTCCCTCTCCTTTGTGAGACGAGACGTCTGTGATAAGATTAAAGAGCTAGGATTGCCCTATGCAGTCGAGAAGACAGAGGAACGTCGCCAGACGGCGAACGGGGGATCATGTGACGTTACGCAAGCCGCGTCTTTACGATTAAAATACATTCCTTTTCATGGAAGTCAAATTTTTGACATTCATTAAGTGCTAAGTGCAATTGCATCAGAAGACAAAATACTGGCCATTATTAACATTCTTAACAGTGTAAGTCCCACGAAGCTAAATGGACACTAGAATTCGTATGTCGCTTTTCAAAGTCTTGCAGTTTCTCTCACAATTTCTCGTTATGCAGACAACATTCAGTTCTGAGGCACTAGATAATGTCCTTTCTGTCAGGTGATTAGAATTGTAAACTTCAATCCTGCGGTAATCTAAATTCACACAGGGATGGTCCACTTGCTATTTTGTGATATATTCCATGCTCATTCTACAAAATGGCCGATTATCAAATACAATTGTCTCTGTCATTGTAAATTTAGGTCATCTACCAATCGTTTTCTACACAATGGATCTTCCTCTAATTAGACAGTTTTCGGTTCTCTGTTAATGAGCAATGAGATATGGCGCACTATCGATGACTTGCCTCTGAATTAATGTCAACTCAATACAAATTAGGTCAGGAGAAGACGTCGATTAAGCAGCACGCGCCTATACAGCCTAAATAGCGTCTGCATACAGGCTGTCGAAAATTAAATCAAAACTTCGGAGACATATAAGGTATAACAGGCTTGGATCACCTTTTAGAAAAAAAATTAGAGGCTGGAAAGATTGCGGCATGAATCCTAGGATCCACTATGTAGAAACAGCAGTAAAGTTGGCTAGTAAAATGAGCAGGCGAATGACCAAAAAGAAGTCACTTGAACAGTAGGAAACTGCGAGGTCACACATCAACCTATCTCATATTCGGCTACATTAAAAAATTGGGTGGACAAAAGATTTAAGAGAGAAAATTATGTTAAAACATAAAAACGGTAGTCTAGTTTGCAGGTGAAAATTATAAATTGCGTAAAATAGTGCTGACTTTCCGGAAACAAACAATGGTTATAACATTGCATACGTATCACAGGAGTTTACGAATTCAATACAATACCAAACCGTATTTTACTATGTAACTGTATTATCACTTATCGAGTACAGATAAAATTCAACTTTCGTTCATTACTTTCAGGAAGGAATAATGTGGACAGAACAAGGCGTCCACACAACGCATTTATGATTTTCTTTTCAGAAAAGAGAAGAGAATTCGACTCCAGATATCCGGAGGACAACAACAAAGAGATAAGTAAAAGGTAAGAAGCACTCCATAAAGGTAATGAGCTTTAAGGTTTTCACGCATGTGGGTGTTTTTATTGTGGTCATCTTCAATGTGACATCGTGCACTCTAGTAGGTGAAACATGCAGCCTCTACTTTTCAGTTCAGCCCTGAACACAGCCTTAGTATATTCCTCCGAATCGTTGGTATACACGGCCTCAAGATCGGAAGGAAAACTATTTCTTGTTAATTTGTCTGTTGCCGTAATATCCACAATTACGATTGCGTATCTGATGACTACCACAGTCCTATCTGAGTGAACCATACTAACAAACTATGGATGTGAGTGCCTTAAATTTTTATTGCACTGTTTTGAGTGGAGGACATCTTGCACTCCGATGACAAAGCGATATATTTCGCCACTGCGCGGATAATGGAGGAGGAACACAACAGAAATCATCCAGATAAGTATTTTTGCTTTATCAGCAATCACGTTATACGTCTCTTGATCCAAGGGCCAAAGAAATGTTGTGCTGACAATACTGTGGGTTATTACTGAACGTCAGTTCAGATCTCTGATACTTAGCAAAGCATAAGCAGTTCAAGCATGGATGTACTGACGTTTCGGGTTCTCTACTTTGCCGTCATTAAAATGCAGATGGCGTAGTATTAGCAGTAGAACACAGTCCCCCGTATAATGGTTATAAGTGCATAAAGTTACGCTAACAACAATTCCCGTGTTAGTAGCAAAATAGATACATGTTAATGGCCTTTAGCTTGCTCAGTTTATATTACACGTACTGCTAGCATCCCCTACCCAAAATTACGCCTCTAGATTATCGATTAAATTAAATCCCTAGGAGTAGAGTACTTATGTGGATGTGGAATGATAATAATAAAATGGATCTTACAGTTACCGGGTGTTAGGATGTGGACAGTATCCATCTGGCTCACGATACGATCAAGTAGTGACATGCTGTGTGTCTGCAACAGCGCCACAAGTCACATGACATATCGTATATTCCTCGACAGGCTTCGTAAGGAACACCTTCCTGCAAACATTCGCTACTGCACAAGCCAATTCTAAAAGTAAAGTAGCTGTCCGAAATACAGAAGCCTTCTTGTTCACAGTGTAACACTATTAGCTAATTATTTTGCACACGTTGTACGGGATCGAAAGTTGGTCATCCTAATTACACTGTCACTGTCTCACAAGACAGCAAAAATGTGGGACAGAGTGGTGTAGAAATGGCCTCGTATACGTCAGGATGGTCATAGATTGTGAGGGGAGAGGTGATGACGGGCACCTGATTAGGAAGTTGCGAAGGGGTATCAGAGGTTGCATTGTTGTTGCTGCTGAAACTCAAGACGAAGGTACCGCGCTGTTATTGAGCATATTTAGTGAGCCGGGTGGTTCGAGTGGCAGCATGTCTACTTGTATTTAGGAAGTACCTGCTTTTAATGTCGACTAGCACACAGATTGTTCTGACATAATGTTCTTCCTTTTACTCAGTATATCCAGGCGATAGCAGGCCTACCTCAAATCAGGCCACGACCGTTACCATCAACGCCCTTTCCGATTCAATATCCATTAAGCATGCTATCATCCGATGCCCTTAATTCTGAATTGCTGCGGTGTCAAATAAACAATAAATTAAACCCTCACGCTTTTTCTCCCATAAATGACTCTTTTCCCCTTGTCAAAACAGGGCCACCGAGTTTCGGACTCTGAAATTAATTCCCTCCATTTTGTCGGTGTTTAGATTACAGCTACGACACAAATAAATCTCGTGTGGAGGAGGCACTGCGACGGCAGGCGCGAACACGTGTGCGGATGACTCGCCACGTCGGCAGAAGGCCGGCCGCCCCTCAGCAGCGGCCAATTACACCGCAACAGCAGCAAACCGCAGACACAGACCGTCTCGTGCCAACAACGGTAAGTCATCGCACATCTTACAGCACAACACTCCTTTAGATGTACGACTGTCGTCACTTCATATGGATAAGAGTTCTAAGCACAACACACGAAGCCTACTTTCCTGCTGCAAAGATTAGATAATTGAGGAGAAAGTTGTTGTTAATAGATGTCGGTCTATATTGATTAATTCATTGATTATACATATATATCTTCACATTGCAATCGTTACGAAATTTGAAAAAGTAAACTGCATACATCCACAGACGATAAATCCAGAAAACGACTATCAAACATTCATAGTGATGAACGTATATATAAGTGCAATGTCGCAATCAGTCATTCGGCAGGAAAAATAACCTGAATACATCCCACAGACGATAAATCCCAGAAAACGACTATCAACACATTCATAGTGATGAACGAATATATAAGTGCAATGTGCGCAATCAGTCATTCGGCAGGAAAAATAACCTGAATACATCCCACAGACGATAAATCCCAGAAAACGACTATCAACACATTCATAGTGATGAACGTATATATAAGTGCAATGTGCGCAATCAGTCATTCGGCAGGAAAAATAACCTGAATACATCCCACAGACGATAAATCCCAGAAAACGACTATCAACACATTCATAGCGATTAACGTATATATAAGTGCAATGTGCGCAATCAGTCATTCGGCAGGAAAAGTAACCTGCATACATCCCACAGACGATAAATCCCAGAAAACGACTATCAACACATTCATAGTGTCACTTTATATTCACCGTACATCTTTTTATAATTATTTGTACCAACAAATGCACTAAGACAGTTTTTCACTGTTTTCTTTATTATTACGATGCCCCAATACGCATTTCGGCAGTTATTCTGCCATCATCAGGGGGTATTTTAAGTGAGGTTTTTACATAGACCAATTCTTTGGTTACGTCATAACAGTGAGTCCGTATTTGTTACCACATCGTATAAAATTCACCATTCACCACACAGGCAGGAGGGAAGGAGGTTCTGCCAACAACATAACACACAGATAACTGCAACACATGCTGGAAATAGGACCACGCTGCCATTAATTAATATTATACTATAGAGGGTAGTATAATATACTACTTGATTTTATTGTAATTTTTATAAGTTTTAATAATTTAATAACTGTTAGCAGTTTAACAATACCACTAATTTTACAAAATTTTATACACCAGCAGCAGCCAACACATTTGCAGCTGAAGGCACCTCCTGTCTCCTAACCCTAAATGCTTCTGATGGGGAATTCAGGTGCATCAATAGTCAAAATTCCTCCTCAAAGCCTAAAGCAAGGCACTCTTTATTGAAGGATTTGAATTTGGCCACAGTGTCTCAGTTTACGCCAAGGGAGAAATTTCTTTATGACAGGATTCGGAACAAGGAGAGTGCACTCTGTAAATTAAGAAGTGCAGACAGAACTTGGAATTTGTTTCTGACGTGGAAGGAAATACATTGATGGAAAACATTTCAACATCTTTGAATGCAGAAGCTATCAGGTTATTGAAAGGTATTGTTATAAATAGTACGCATAAGACAAGGAGCAGAAGGTGGAACTTAAAAGACAAAATGTTGGCTCTGTCTCTTCTTAAACGCAGCCCAAAATCCTACTCCCTCCTGCGAGTATTGCTACCCCTTCCGTCTAGGCGCACCTTGCAGTCAATACTCGGTACTATTCACTTTGCGGCAGGCATCAATGCCCGCGTGTTTGGTGCACTCCAGCACTCTCTGCAGAAAATGTCTGATAGAGACCGGTACTGTTGTCTCTTGCGTGATGAAATTGCAGAGAGAACGTCCGTTTTAATCAGACGCTGGACTGTATTGAGGGTTTTGAGGATTATGGAACAGAGAGGACTTGTAATATTGCAAATCATGCTCTAGTATTTATGGTCCGTGATCTGCATCATAAGTGGAAGCACTAAGTCTCACCTTTTGGTGAGGTTCTTGACGCATGTCAGAATGCTGGACTGCATGTTGTTGCCACTATCTGTGACATGGGTGCCAACAACGTCTTCAAGGCCTTGAAACTGTTGGGTGCTACCCAAAGTAAGCCCTTCATCAAGTTTCAAAATCAAGATATTGTGACAGTGTATGATCCTCCACACCTCTTGAAGTGCACCAGAAACCTGTTCCTCAAATATGATGTGCAGTTTGAGTCTGAGCTTATGGGCAACCAGCTTCCTGTTGTTGCTAAGCGGGAACATATTTTGAATGTATATAAATGGGATAAAGGGAACATTATCCGCCTTCTCTACAAGCTCACCTGTCCCCTGCTGCACAGTGTACAATGAAAGTCAGCTTGGCTGCACAGGTTATGAGCCACACTGTGGCAGCAAGTGTCAACGCTACAGCATCTAAAGGTAAGGAAAATTGCTCTGCCTTCTTTGTGCTGTAATAAGAAGTAAAGTGGCATAAGATTTAATCTACTTCTGTGTAGGAAAAGTTCCTTTCTGAATTGACCATGACAATGAAGCATTACTGGAATATCTCTCATACTTTTTACTAATTCTTTCAGGATACGTAGTTGCTGACCACGCAGCAATAGGTGTGTTTGTGGAAGAGGTGATCGGCTTTTTGACAGCTTCAACAGTGTGAATCACCAACTCGCAGGAAAGGAATTGCTTGGCCCACTTAACAATAAGTCCTCATATAGGTCACTGGGCCAAGTCAGGTATGGGGATAAGTAGCTGGGTCTTCCTCAAGGATGGTAAACCTGCCTTTAGTAAACCTCCATCACAAACTGGGTGGCTGATTAATATATGCGCTGTCCAGCATGTGTGGAGGATGTTGAGGAAGGCAGGTTTTCAAATACTTTGAAACCCGAAACCTCAATCAGGATCCCCTTGAAAACAAATTTGGTGTTATTCGTTTGCACGTGGTTCAAACAATAACCCAACTGTTGGACAGTTTGTTTATGCCTGAAGACTAGTATCATCAATTGCCTTGCTTTCAGAGGTCTCAGTAACACAAACTGTGAGCGTGTTGGCACTAAGCTTCTGGACAATCTACATTCATTTCTCGAGGAACCTGATGCTTCTGTACCACTTCCATCCACAAATCATGGTATTCGAGCAGATGATGCTGTTCCTATTCATGTTGCATAGCCAGTGCAGGAGGAGGAAGTGATAAAGTGTGACATGACGCTCTTGTCAGTTGCGTATTTCAGTTGTTTCATTGCCCGACATCTGTTACGTGACATCAACTGTGATGACTGTAGGATATGTCTCACATCCCCAATGATGTTGGCGAAAAATGCTTTCATATACTTCACAGAGTATGAGGAGGACAACCAGTGTCTAACCTATCCTTCTGAGAAGCTGGTAGAGACTGTAAGTGCTTCTATAACTCTCCTGGAGTCTAAGATGGCAAAGGTTGCTCCCACGGGTTCAGTTGAAGAGAAGATCACACTTGTCATGAAGGAGACAATTGATTTTGGATGGATTGAGTCTTCTGGTTGTTCGCTTCACTGCCAAAAAAAATAGTAGATGATACAGAGCTCAGCAGTAAACAGTCGATCCCGGGCGCCAAATCTAGTCCAGCCTAGGAATATCTTCAACCTTCGAGACCCAAGTAATGGTAACCATTGGGTTTTGCTGCGTACTAAAGACTTTTGCTTGCCCTCCATGTTGGATTCGGGGTCCTCCCTCTCCTTTGTGAGACGAGACGTCTGTGATAAGATTAAAGAGCTAGGATTGCCCTATGCAGTCGAGAAGACAGAGGAACGTCGCCAGACGGCGAACGGGGGATCATGTGACGATACGCAAGCCGCGTCTTTACGATTAAAATACATTCCTTTTCATGGAAGTCGAATTTTTGACATTCATTAAGTGCTAAGTGCAATTGCATCAGAAGACAAAATACTGGCCATTATTAACATTCTTAACAGTGTAAGTCCCACGAAGCTAAATGGACACTAGAATTCGTATGTCGCTTTTCAAAGTCTTGCAGTTTCTCTCACAATTTCTCGTTATGCAGACAACATTCAGTTCTGAGGCACTAGATAATGTCCTTTCTGTCAGGTGATTAGAATTGTAAACTTCAATCCTGCGGTAATCTAAATTCACACAGGGATGGTCCACTTGCTATTTTGTGATATATTCCATGCTCATTCTACAAAATGGCCGATTATCAAATACAATTGTCTCTGTCATTGTAAATTTAGGTCATCTACCAATCGTTTTCTACACAATGGATCTTCCTCTAATTAGACAGTTTTCGGTTCTCTGTTAATGAGCAATGAGATATGGCGCACTATCGATGACTTGCCTCTGAATTAATGTCAACTCAATACAAATTAGGTCAGGAGAAGACGTCGATTAAGCAGCACCCGCCTATACAGCCTAAATAGCGTCTGCATACAGGCTGTCGAAAATTAAATCAAAACTTCGGAGACATATAAGGTATAACAGGCTTGGATCATCTTTTAGAAAAAAAATTAGAGGCTGGAAAGATTGCGGCATGAATCCTAGGATCCACTATGTAGAAACAGCAGTTAAGTTGGCCAGTAAAATGAGCAGGCGAATGACCAAAAAGAAGTCACTTGAACAGTAGAAAACTGCGAGGTCACACATCAACCTATCTCATATTCGGCTACATTTAAAAATTGGGTGGACAAAAGATTTAAGAGAGAAAATTATGTTAAAACATAAAAACGGTAGTCTAGTTTGCAGGTGAAAATTATAAATTGCGTAAAATAGTGCTGACTTTCCGGAAATAAACAATGGTTATAACATTGCATACGTATCACAGGAGTTTACGAATTCAATACAATACCAAACCGTATTTTACTATGTAACTGTATTATCACTTATCGAGTACAGATAAAATTCAACTTTCGTTCATTACTTTCAGGAAGGAATAATGTGGACAGAACAAGGCGTCCACACAACGCATTTATGATTTTCTTTTCAGAAAAGAGAAGAGAATTCGCCTCCAGATATGCGGAGGACACCAACAAAGAGATAAGTAAAAGGTAAGAAGCACTCCATAAAGGTAATGAGCTTTAAGGTTTTCACGCATGTGGGTGTTTTTATTGTGGTCTTCTTCAATGTGACATCGTGTACTCTAGTAGGTGAAACATGCAGCCTCTAATTTTCAGTTCAGCCCTGAACACAGCCTTAGTATATTCCTCCGAATCGTTGGTATACACGGCCTGAAGATCCGAAGGAAAAGTATTTCTTGTTAATTTGTCTGTTGCCGTAATATCCACAATTACGATTGCGTATCTGATGACTACCACAGTCCTATCTGAGTGAACCATACTAACAAACTATGGATGTGAGTGCCTTAAATTTTTATTGCACTGTTTTGAGTGGCGGACATCTTGCACTCCGATGACAAAGCGATATATTTCGCCACTGCGCGGATAATGGAGGAGGAACACAACAGAAATCATCCAGATAAGTATTTTTGCTTTATCAGCAATCACGTTATACGTCTCTTGATCCAAGGGCCAAAGAAATGTTGTGCTGACAATACTGTGGGTTATTACTGAACGTCAGTTCAGATCTCTGATACTCAGCAAAGCATAAGCAGTTCAAGCATGGATGTACTGACGTTTCGAGTTCTCTACTTTGCCGTCATTAAAATACAGATGGCGTAGTATTAGCAGTAGAACACAGTCCCCCCTATAATGGTTATAAGTGTAGAAAGTGACGATAACAATTCCCGTGTTAGTAGCAAAATAAATACATGTTAAAGGCCTTTAGTTTGCTCAGTTTATATTACACGTCCTGCTAGCATCCCCTACCCAAAATTACGTCTCTAGATTATCGATTAAATTAAATCCCTAGGAGTAGAGTACTTATGTGGATGTGGAAGGATAATAATAAAATGGATCTTACAGTTACCGGGTGTTAGGATGTGGACAGTATCCATCTGGCTCACGATACGATCAAGTAGTGACATGCTGTGTGTCTGCAACAGCGCCACAAGTCACATGACATATCGGACATTCCTCGACAGGCTTCGTAAGGAACACCTTCCTGCAAACATTCGCTACTGCACAAGCCAATTCTAAAACTAAAGTAGCTGTCCGAAATATAGAAGCCTTCTTGTTCACAGTGTAACACTATTAGCTAATTATTTTGCACACGTTGTACGGGATCGAAAGTTGGTCATCCTAATTACACTGTCACTGTCTCACAAGACAGCAAAAATGTGGGACAGAGTGGTGTAGAAATGGCCTCGTATACGTCAGGATGGTCATAGATTGTGAGGGGAGAGGTGATGACGGGCACCTGATTAGAAAGTTGAGTAGGGATATCAGAGGTTGCATTGTTGTTGCTGCTGAAACTCAAGACGAAGGTACCGGGCTGATATTGAGCATATTTACTGAGCCGGGTGGTTCGAGTGGCAGCACGTCTACTTGTATTTAGGAACTACCTCCTTTTAATGTCGACTAGCACACAGATTGTTCTGACATAATGTTCTTCCTCTTACTCAGTATATCCAGGCGATAGCAGGCCTACCTCAAATCAGGCCACGACCGTTACCATCAACGCCCTTTCCGATTCAATATCCATTAAGCATGCTATCATTCGATGCCCTTAATTCTGAATTGCTGCGGTGTCAAATAAACAATAAATTGAACCCTCACGCTTTTTCTCCCTTAATTGCCCCTTTACCCCTTGTCAAAAACAGGGCCACCGAGTTTCGGGTTCTGAAATTAACTCTCCCGGTTTTCTCGGTGTTTAGATTACAGCTACGACCCAAATATAGCTCGTGTGGAGGAGGCACTGCGACGGCAGGCGCGAACACGTGTGCGGAGGACTCGCCACGTCGGTAGAAGGCCGGCCGCCCCTCAGCAGCGGCCAATTACACCGCAACAGCAGCAAACCGCAGACACAGACCGTCTCGTGCCAACAACGGTAAGTCATCGCACATCTTACAGCACAACACTCCTTCAGATGTACGACTG
This sequence comes from Reticulitermes speratus, assembly GCA_021186555.1. Taxonomy (NCBI): domain Eukaryota; kingdom Metazoa; phylum Arthropoda; class Insecta; order Blattodea; family Rhinotermitidae; genus Reticulitermes; species Reticulitermes speratus. The sequence continues at coordinate 40,542,013 of JAJKFL010000002.1, read as the reverse complement.
TCGTCACTTCATATGGATAAGAGTTCTAAGCACAACACACGAAGCCTACTTTCCTGCTGCAAAGATTAGATAATTGAGGAGAAAGTTGTTGGTTAATAGATGTCGGTCTATATTGATTAATTCATTGATTATACATTTATATCTTCACATTGCAATCGTTACGAAATTTGAAAAAATAACCTGCATACATCCCACAGACGATAAATCCCAGAAAACGACTATCAACACATTCATAGCGATTAACGTATATATAAGTGCAATGTGCGCAATCAGTCATTCGGCAGGAAAAGTAACCTGCATACATCCCACAGACGATAAATCCCAGAAAACGACTATCAACACATTCATAGTGATGAACGTATACATAAGTGCAATGTGCGCAATCAGTCATTCGGCAGGAAAAATAACCTGAATACATCCCACAGACGATAAATCCCAGAAAACGACTATCAACACATTCATAGCGATTAACGTATATATAAGTGCAATGTGCGCAATCAGTCATTCGGCAGGAAAAGTAACCTGCATACATCCCACAGACGATAAATCCCAGAAAACGACTATCAACACATTCATAGTGATGAACGTATATATAAGTGCAATGTGCGCAATCAGTCATTCGGCAGGAAAAGTAACCTGCATACATCCCACAGACGATAAATCCCAGAAAACGACTATCAACACATTCATAGTGATGAACGTATATATAAGTGCAATGTGCGCAATCAGTCATTCGGCAGGAAAAATAACCTGAATACATCCCACAGACGATTAATCCCAGAAAACGACTATCAACACATTCATAGTGATGAACGTATATATAAGTGCAATGTGCGCAATCAGTCATTCGGCAGGAAAAATAACCTTCATACATCCCACAGACGATAAATCCCAGAAAACGACTATCAACACATTCATAGTGATGAACGTATATATAAGTGCAATGTGCGCAATCAGTCATTCGGCAGGAAAAATAACCTTCATACATCCCACAGACGATAAATCCCAGAAAACGACTATCAACACATTCATAGTGATGAACGTATATATAAGTGCAATGTGCGCAATCAGTCATTCGGCAGGAAAAATAACCTGAATACATCCCACAGACGATAAATCCCAGAAAACGACTATCAACACATTCATAGTGATGAACGTATATATAAGTGCAATGTGCGCAATCAGTCATTCGGCAGGAAAAATAACCTGAATACATCCCACAGACGATAAATCCCAGAAAACGACTATCAACACATTCATAGTGATGAACGTATATATAAGTGCAATGTGCGCAATCAGTCATTCGGCAGGAAAAATAACCTGCATACATCCCACAGACGATAAATCCCAGAAAACGACTATCAACACATTCATAGTGATGAACGTATATATAAGTGCAATGTGCGCAATCAGTCATTCGGCAGGAAAAATAACCTGCATACATCCCACAGACGATAAATCCCAGAAAACGACTATCAACACATTCATAGTGATGAACGTATATATAAGTGCAATGTGCGCAATCAGTCATTCGGCAGGAAAAATAACCTGCATACATCCCACAGACGATAAATCCCAGAAAACGACTATCAACACATTCATAGTGATGAACGTATATATAAGTGCAATGTGCGCAATCAGTCATTCGGCAGGAAAAATAACCTGCATACATCCCACAGACGATAAATCCCAGAAAACGACTATCAACACATTCATAGTGATGAACGTATATATAAGTGCAATGTGCGCAATCAGTCATTCGGCAGGAAAAATAACCTGAATACATCCCACAGACGATAAATCCCAGAAAACGACTATCAACACATTCATAGTGATGAACGTATATATAAGTGCAATGTGCGCAATCAGTCATTCGGCAGGAAAAATAACCTGAATACATCCCACAGACGATAAATCCCAGAAAACGACTATCAACACATTCATAGTGATGAACGTATATATAAGTGCAATGTGCGCAATCAGTCATTCGGCAGGAAAAATAACCTGCATACATCCCACAGACGATAAATCCCAGAAAACGACTATCAACACATTCATAGTGATGAACGTATATATAAGTGCAATGTGCGCAATCAGTCATTCGGCAGGAAAAATAACCTGCATACATCCCACAGACGATAAATCCCAGAAAACGACTATCAACACATTCATAGTGATGAACGTATATATAAGTGCAATGTGCGCAATCAGTCATTCGGCAGGAAAAGTAACCTGCATACATCCCACAGACGATAAATCCCAGAAAACGACTATCAACACATTCATAGTGTCACTTTATATTCACCGTACATCTTTTTATAATTATTTGTACCAACAAATGCACTAAGACGGGTTTTTCACTGTTTTCTTTATTATTACGATGCCCCAATACGCATTTCGGCAGTTATTCTGCCATCATCAGGGGGTATTTTAAGTGAGGTTTTTACATAGACCAATTCTTTGGTTACGTCATAACAGTGAGTCCGTATTTGTTACCACATCGTATAAAATTCACCATTCACCACACAGGCAGGAGGGAAGGAGGTTCTGCCAACAGCATAACACACAGATAACTGCAACACATGCTGGAAATAGGACCACGCTGCCATTAATTAATATTATACTATAGAGGGTAGTATAATATACTACTTGATTTTATTGTAATTTTTATAAGTTTTAATAATTTAATAACTGTTAGCAGTTTAACAATACCACTAATTTTACAAAATTTTATACACCAGCAGCAGCCAACACATTTGCAGCTGAAGGCACCTCCTGTCTCCTAACCCTAAATGCTTCTGATGGGGAATTCAGGTGCATCAATAGTCAAAATTCCTCCTCAAAGCCTAAAGCAAGGCACTCTTTATTGAAGGATTTGAATTTGGCCACAGTGTCTCAGTTTACGCCAAGGGAGAAATTTCTTTATGACAGGATTCGGAACAAGGAGAGTGCACTCTGTAAATTAAGAAGTACAGACAGAACTTGGAATTTGTTTCTGACGTGGAAGGAAATACATTGATGGAAAACATTTCAACATCTTTGAATGCAGAAGCTATCAGGTTATTGAAAGGTATTGTTATAAATAGTACGCATAAGACAAGGAGCAGAAGGTGGAACTTAAAAGACAAAATGTTGGCTCTGTCTCTTCTTAAACGCAGCCCAAAATCCTACTCCCTCCTGCGAGTATTGCTACCCCTTCCGTCTAGGCGCACCTTGCAGTCAATACTCGGTACTATTCACTTTGCGGCAGGCATCAATGCCCGCGTGTTTGGTGCACTCCAGCACTCTCTGCAGAAAATGTCTGATAGAGACCGGTACTGTTGTCTCTTGCGTGATGAAATTGCAGAGAGAACGTCCGTTTTAATCAGACGCTGGACTGTATTGAGGGTTTTGAGGATTATGGAACAGAGAGGACTTGCAATATTGCAAATCATGCTCTAGTATTTATGGTCCGTGATCTGCATCATAAGTGGAAGCACTAAGTCTCACCTTTTGGTGAGGTTCTTGACGCATGTCAGAATGCTGGACTGCATGTTGTTGCCACTATCTGTGACATGGGTGCCAACAACGTCTTCAAGGCCTTGAAACTGCTGGGTGCAACCCAAAGTAAGCCCTTCATCAAGTTTCAAAATCAAGATATTGTGACAGTGTATGATCCTCCACACCTCTTGAAGTGCACCAGAAACCTGTTCCTCAAATATGATGTGCAGTTTGAGTCTGAACTTATGGGCAACCAGCTTCCTGTTGTTGCTAAGCGGGAACATATTTTGAATGTATATAAATGGGATAAAGGGAACATTATCCGCCTTCTCTACAAGCTCACCTGTCCCCTGCTGCACAGTGTACAATGAAAGTCAGCTTGGCTGCACAGGTTATGAGCCACACTGTGGCAGCAAGTGTCAACGCTACAGCATCTAAAGGTAAGGAAAATTGCTCTGCCTTCTTTGTGCTGTAATAAGAAGTAAAGTGACATAAGATTTAATCTACTTCTGTGTAGGAAAAGTTCCTTTCTGAATTGACAATGACAATGAAGCATTACTGGAATTTCTCTCATACTTTTTACTGATTCTTTCAGGATACGTAGCTGCTGACCACGCAGCAATAGGTGTGTTTGTGGAAGAGGTGATCGGCTTTTTGACAGCTTCAATAGTGTGAATCACCAACCCGCAGGAAAGGAATTGCTTGGCCCACTTAAAAATAAGTCCTCATATAGGTCACTGGGCCAAGTCAGGTATGGGGATAAGTAGCTGGGTCTTCCTCAAGGATGGTAAACCTGCCTTTAGTAAACCTCCATCACAAACTGGGTGGCTGATTAATATATGTGCTGTCCAGCATGTGTGGAGGATGTTGAGGAAGGCAGGTTTCAAATACTTTGAAACCCGAAACCTCAATCAGGATCCCCTTGAAAACACATTTGGTGTTATTCGTTTGCACGTGGTTCAAACAATAACCCAACTGTTGGACAGTTTGTTTATGCCCTGAAGACTAGTATCATCAATTGCCTTGCTTTCAGAGGTCTCAGTAACACAAACTGTGAGCGTGTTGGCACTAAGCTTCTGGACAATCTACATTCATTTCTCGAGGAACCTGATGCTTCTGTACCACTTCCATCCACAAATCATGGTATTCGAGCAGATGAAGCTGTTCCTATTCATGTTGCAGAGCCAGTGCAGGAGGAGGAAGTGATAAAGTGTGACATGACGCTCTTGTCAGTTGCGTATTTCAGTGGTTTCATTGCCCGACATCTGTTACGTGACATCAACTGTGATGACTGTAGGATATGTCTCACATCCCCAATGATGTTGGCGACCAATGCTTTCATATACTTCAAAGAGTATGAGGAGGACAACCAGTGTCTAACCTATCCTTCTGAGAAGCTGGCAGATACTGTAAGTGCTTCTATAACTCTCCTGGAGTCTAAGATGGCAAAGGTTGCTCCCATGGGTTCAGTTGAAGAGAAGATCACACTTGCCATGAAGGAGACAATTGATTTTGGATGGATTGAGTCTTCTGGTTGTTCGCTTCACTGCCAAAAAAAAATAGATGATATAGAGCTCAGCAGTAAACAGTCGATCCCGGGCGCCAAATCTAGTCCAGCCTAGGAATATCTTCAACCTTCGAGACTCAAGTAATGGTAACCATTGGGTTTTGCTGCGTACTAAAGACTTTTGCTTGCCCTCCATCTTGGATTCGGGGTCCTCCCTCTCCTTTGTGAGACGAGACGTCTGTGATAAGATTAAAGAGCTAGGAGTGCCCTATGCAGTCGAGAAGACAGAGGAACGTCGCCAGACGGCGAACGGGGGATCATGTGACGATACGCAAGCCGCGTCTTTACGATTAAAATACATTCCTTTTCATTGAAGTCGAATTTTTGACATTCATTAAGTGCTAAGTGCAATTGCATCAGAAGACAAAATACTGGCCATTATTAACATTCTTAACAGTGTAAGTCCCACGAAGCTAAATGGACACTAGAATTCGTATGTCGCTTTTCAAAGTCTTGCAGTTTCTCTCACAATTTCTCGTTATGCAGACAACATTCAGTTCTGAGGCATTAGATAATGTCCTTTCTGTTAGGTGATTAGAATTGTAAGCTTCAATCCTGCGGTAATCTAAATTCACACAGGGATGGTCCACTTACTATTTTGTGATATATTCCATGCTCATTCTACAAAATGGCCGATTATCAAATACAATTGTCTCTGTCATTGTAAATTTAGGTCATCTACCAATCGTTTTCTACACAATGGATCTTCCTCTAATTAGACAGTTTTCGGTTCTCTGTTAATGAACAATGAGATATGGCGCACTATCGATGACTTGCCTCTGAATTAAAGTCAACTCAATACAAATTAGGTCAGGAGAAGACGTCGATTAAGCAGCACCCGCCTATACAGCCTAAATAGCGTCTGCATACAGGCTGTCGAAAATTAAATCAAAACTTCGGAGACATATAAGGTATAACAGGCTTGGATCATCTTTTAGAAAAAAAATTAGAGGCTGGAAAGATTGCGGCATGAATCCTAGGATCCACTATGTAGAAACAGCAGTTAAGTTGGCCAGTAAAATGAACAGGCGAATGACCAAAAAGAAGTCACTTGAACAGTAGGAAACTGCGAGGTCACACATCAACCTATCTCATATTCGGCTACATTTAAAAATTGGGTGGACAAAAGATTTAAGAGAGAAAATTATGTTAAAATATAAAAACGGTAGTCTAGTTTGCAGGTGAAAATTATAAATTGCGTAAAATAGTGCTGACTTTCCGGAAACAAACAATGGTTATAACACTGCATACGTATCACAGGAGTTTGCGAATTCAATACAATACCAAACCGTATTTTACTATGTAACTGTATTATCACTTATCGAGTACAGATAAAATTCAACTTTCGTTCATTATTTTCAGGAAGGAATAATGTGGACAGAAGAAGGCGTCCACACAACGCATTTATGATTTTCTTTTCAGAAAAGAGAAGAGAATTCGCCTCCAGATATCCGGAGGACACCAACAAAGAGATAAGTAAAAGGTAAGAAGCACTCCATAAAGGTAATGAGCTTTAAGGTTTTCACGTATGTGGGTGTTTTTATTGTGGTCTTCTTCAATGTGACATCGTGCACTCTAGTAGATGAAACATGCAGTCTCTACTTTTCAGTTCAGCCCTGAAGACAGCCTTAGTATATTCCTCCGAATCGTTGGTATACACGGCCTGAAGATCGGAAGGAAAAGTATTTCTTGTTAATTTGTCTGTTGCCGTAATATCCACAATTACGATTGCGTATCTGATGACTACCACAGTCCTATCTGAGTGAACCATACTAACAAACTATGGATGTGAGTGCCTTAAATTTGTATTGCACTGTTTTGAGTGGCGGACATCTTGCACTCCGATGACAAAGAGATATATTTCGCCACTGCGCGGATAATGGAGAAGGAACACAAGATAAATCATCCAGATAAGTATTTTTGCTTTATCAGCAATCACGTTACACGTCTCTTGATGCAAGGGCCAAAGAAATGTTGTGCTGACAATACTGTGGGTTATTACTGAACGTCAGTTCAGATCTCTGATACTTAGCAAAGCATAAGCAGTTCAAGCATGGATGTACTGACGTTTCGGGTTCTCTACTTTACCGTCATAGAAATACAGATGGCGTAGTATTAGCAGTAGAACACAGTCCCCCGTATAATGGTTATAAGTGTAGAAAGTGACGATAACAATTCCCGTGTTAGTAGCAAAATAAATACATGTTAATGGCCTTTAGTTTGCTGTTTATATTACACGTCCTGCTAGCATCCCCTACCCAAAATTACGTCTCTAGATTATCGATTAAATTAAATCCCTAGGAGTAGACTACTTATGTGGATGTGGAAGGATAATATTAAAATGGATCTTACAGTAACCGGGTGTTAGGATGTGGACAGTATCCATCTGGCTCACGATAAGATCAAGTAGTGACATGCTGTGTGTCTGCAACAGCGCCACAAGTCACATGACATATCGGACATTCCTCAACAGGCTTCGTAAGGAACACCTTCCTGCAAACATTCGCTACTGCACAAGCCAATTCTAAAAGTAAAGTAGCTGTCCGAAATACAGAAGCCTTCTTGTTCACAGTGTAACACTATTAGCTAATTATTTTGCACACGTTGTACGGGATCGAAAGTTGGTCATCCTAATTACACTGTCACTGTCTCACAAGACAGCAAAAATGTGGGACAGAGTGGTGTAGAAATGGCCTCGTATACGTCAGGATGGTCATAGATTGTGAGGGGAGAGGTGATGACGGGCACCTGATTAGGAAGTTGCGAAGGGGTATCAGAGGTTGCATTGTTGTTGCTGCTGAAACTCAAGACGAAGGTACCGCGCTGTTATTGAGCATATTTAGTGAGCCGGGTGGTTCGAGTGGCAGCATGTCTACTTGTATTTAGGAAGTACCTGCTTTTAATGTCGACTAGCACACAGATTGTTCTGACATAATGTTCTTCCTCTTACTCAGTATATCCAGGCGATAGCAGGCCTACCTCAAATCAGGCCACGACCGTTACCATCAACGCCCTTTCCGATTCAATATCCATTAAGCATGCTATCATCCGATGCCCTTAATTCTGAATTGCTGCGGTGTCAAATAAACAATAAATTAAACCCTCACGCTTTTTCTCCCATAAATGACTCTTTTCCCCTTGTCAAAACAGGGCCACCGAGTTTCGGACTCTGAAATTAATTCCCTCCATTTTGTCGGTGTTTAGATTACAGCTACGACACAAATAAATCTCGTGTGGAGGAGGCACTGCGACGGCAGGCGCGAACACGTGTGCGGAGGACTCGCCACGTCGGCAGAAGGCCGGCCGCCCCTCAGCAGCGGCCAATTACACCGCAACAGCAGCAAACCGCAGACACAGACCGTCTCGTGCCAACAACGGTAAGTCATCGCACATCTTACAGCACAACACTCCTTCAGATGTACGACTGTCGTCACTTCATATGGATAAGAGTTCTAAGCACAACACACGAAGCCTACTTTCCTGCTGCAAAGATTAGATAATTGAGGAGAAAGTTGTTGGTTAATAGATGTCGGTATATATTGATTCAATCATTGATTATACATATATATCTTCACATTGCAATGGTTAGGAAATTTGAAAAAAGTAACCTCCATACACCCCACAGACGCACAAATCCCAGAAAACGACTATCAACACATTCATAGTGATGAACGTACATATAAGTGCTATGTGTGCAATAAAAATTCACTAAAAAAAGTAACCTGAAGACACATCACCGCATACATAACGGTGAAAAGACATCAACACATACATACTTTATCATCAAACAACTGCTCTTTATCATCAAGCAACTGTTCTTTATCATCAAACAACTGCTCTTATTGTGGAAATAGGAAAAACATAAGATCACTGAATAGTGCAGATTGGGTAGTGATTTATCGTTTCAATAATGGCTAGTGCTGGTGCAGGGAATCAACTTCCTTTAGCCGGCAACCTCTTCTTCGAATCTAATATGAAGAAGAAACCAAGAATTGATGCTAACTACGATCCTCGCCCTAAGGATCGGACAACAGTAACATGTGTTGCAGCTTTACATTTCACAACAGCACAAGCACTTGGAATAGTGCTGGCTAAAGTATATTCATCGTACTACCCGGAAGAGGGGCACGATATGCAGGCTTATGAGGCCCCTCAAACAATGGTTTCATTAATATGCTCAATTGTAAACTATTTGGAGGTGATGAACAGCCGCCAATTAATGGCAGGGTTCTTTGAAGCAGGGTTGGAAGTAGAGTTTGCAGTCTAGAAACAGATGCCCAGCTAAGAGCATTGTTGACTGATGAAGGTGTGTTAAGATTGATCGAGAAGATTGGTGGTGAAGATGTCTTTGTAGATCAATACTTGACAGACACGAAGGTACAACTAGTTTTAGCAGGTGTAATATTACTTACATTGGGAAAACAAGTCAACCCCCAGGGATATGAAGGCTGGTTTCAAAATAGGGTGAATACTTTTGGGGGTGTCTTGGGAGTAGCAACACCTCGGAATATTTGGACACATACAGGTGCACCATCACAGAGAAACATGGTGGCCGGATACCACTTCTTATCTGCTAACTTCCAAGTACAGACAGAAATTTACCGAGTTTGTGCTGCATGTGCACGAGGGAGATCAGTTTACAATGCGTTGTTCCGTGAGGTCGTAAATTCCCTCAGTGGTGTCGAGATGGGACACATTATTATGATTGACCGATATCTCTTCAAGAGGTATAGAGAATTGCTCAGATGGAGATTACTGGCAGACTGTACAGAGCAAATGGTGATGGCGTGGTCATATTTGGCTTAGAAACCTGAAGAAAGATATTTTGTAAACATCCTGCACCCAAAAGAGGAGACTGCTGTACTGAATAGAACTAATTTTTCACTGTAAGTAGCGGCAGCCAGCGCAGCTGCACAATATGAAACACCCTCAATGAAGAACTACAGGGTGAGTGGGAAGTAGGCATTAAATAATCGCTATAGGTTTTGTAATATTAATGCAATCATAATGACAATAATGTGTACATATACGTCACGAAATAGGATGTCATAATTGGCGCGTCGGTGGTGTGGGCAGTGGCCGAGAGAGGCAGCACGCGCAATGGCAACAAAGATGGCCGGCCGCTTGACTGTTCAGGAGCGAGCGCAAATTGCTGCACGCTATGAGGTGTGGAATTCAGTGGTTGCTGTGCAGGGATGGTGGCTTACGGTAAAGGGAAGAAATGCCACAATCCTTCCGGAGACAATCAAGAACTGTCATTCGAAGCTTATGACCACAGGTTCGGTTACGGACGCACGGAGAAGTGGCCGTCCATCCACATACCGATCTGAGGAGAACGTGGCGTTGGTTGCGGGAAATGTTCACCAGCAGCCCGCATAAATCAACACGTCAGGCTGCTCGCGAAAGCGGACTGTCGAGGCACACGATACGTACAGTGTTAGAGAAAGACTTGAATGTTCGCCCTGGAAACCACATTACGTGCAGGAGCTGACACCTGAAGACTGTGACCGCAGAATGGAATATGGGGAGTTGATGCTGGGTTCGCACGAGGATTGGCCACAACTGTTTGAAAACATTCTCTGGAGCGACGTGGCCGTTTCCATATCGGCGGTTTCGTCAATCGGCATAATTGCCATTACTGGGCGGCACACGATCCCGAAGTGACGTTGGAGAAGATGCAAAATCGTCCAAAAGTGACCGTGTGGTGCGGAATGACGGCCACTAGGGTCATCGGGCCATATCTTCTGCATGACACCATGAATGCCGACCGCTACTTTCAGGTGCCGCCGGTGCCTACATTGAATTTTAAGCTATGCGTCCATATTCCCATTTAAAAAGGTACATGTAAAAATTATTTTCATTATCTTTACATTGGAAATATAGAGGTTATAACCATTTCTCAATGCCTACTTACTTCCCACCCACCCTGTACAAAATGGCCGATTATCAAATACAATTATCTCTGTCATTGTAAATTTAGGTCATCTACCAATCGTTTTCTACACAATGGATCTTGCTCGAACTAGACAGTTTTCGGTTCTCTGTTAAAAAATGAGATATGGCGCACTTTCGAAGACTTGCCTCTGAATTAATGTCAACTCAATACAAATTAGGTCAGGAGAAGACGTCGATTAAGCATCACGCGCCAGTACAGCCTAAATAGCGTCTGCATACAGGCTGTCGAAAATTTAATGAAAGCTTAGGAGACACATAAGGTATAACAGGCTTGGATCATCTTTTAGAAAAAAATTAAGGCTGGAAATATTGCGGCATGAATCCCAGGATCCACTATGTAGAAACAGCAGTTAAGTTGGCCAGTAAAATGAACAGGCGCATGACCAAAAAGAAGTCACTTGAACAGTAGGAAACTGCGAGGTCACACATCAACCTATCTCATATTCGGCTACATTTAAAAATTGGGTGGACAAAAGATTTAAGAGAGAAAATTATGTTAAAATGTAAAAATGGTAGTCTAGTTTGCAGGTGAAAATTATAAATTGCGTAAAATAGTGCAGACTTTCCGGAAAATAACCATGGTTATAACACTGCATACGTATGAAAGGAGTTTACGAATTCAATACAATACCAAACCGTATTTTACTATGTAACTGTATTATCACTTATCGAGTACAGATAAAATTCAAATTTCGTTCATTATTTTCAGGAAGGAATAATGTGGACAGAACAAGGCGTCCACCCAACGCGTTTATGATTTTCTGTTCAGAAAAGAGAATTCGCCTCCAGATATGCGGATGACACCAACAAAGAGATCAGCAAAAGGTAAGAAGCACTCCATAACGGTAATGAGCTTTAAGGTTTTCACGTATGTGGGTGTTTTTATTGTGGTCATCTTCAATGTGACATCGTGCACTCTAGTAGATGAAACATGCAGCCTCTACTTTTGAGTTGAGGTACTGAAATCGCTGGAAGTGCCTGCAGTGAAGTTAGTAAATCCAACGTTGTTGCCAGCTCAGTAGACAGTCAGCTACAAGTCGATAAATGCACACGTGAAACACGCGTGGGTAATAAGGACGAACAGTTTCGCGTCAGAGTGTGGGACTGAGGAAAATCACGATGGCAGTATTCCCATTAATGTGAGAGGTATAAACCAACCATTGCGACTGCTCGTGGACACAGGGGCACAGATCTCGGTGTTAAAGCGGAATCTGATACCTGATAACGTTCCCGTCAATACCGTCACGCTGGTTCGATTAAGACACTGGGAAGCGTGGAATTAACATTGCACAACCGTGCGTATAGGGTTCAGGCAGCGCCTGAGGAAATACAGTTGAATGAAGATGGTCTAATAGGCCGAGACATTTTAAAGGATTCTATAATCCATAGCAGAGAAGGCTACGTAGATCTTTGTGGGCATAAATATCCATTTGGTGTGAAACAAGTGAAGTCTATTATACTCAAACCGCGAACAGAGACGATCGTAGAAGCTTGGGTTGACTTAAATGAAGGATTTGGCATTATTGAAAAGGAGGACATTTATCCTGGCGTCTATATTGCCACTTCAATGTCTCACTTTAAGAGCAACAGAGCTACAGCAAGCATTCTGAATTCGAATGAAGAGGCAGTAGAGATAAGAAATTTGAAGGTCTCTGCCACACGGTGGTGCGAATCAGAGTACACAAGGTCGAATCTTCCCTTTCGGATAGCACTAAAAATACACCAAAGGACGGTCAACACAGCATATCGACAGGATCAAATATTGATCGCACAACTAATATAAATACGCAGTTTTCGAAAACAATTTTAATAACTTTTAGTATTTTATACCACGACTATCTTCAAATCAAAATCTTAATGATTCATTTTTAATGACTTCAAAGAATTTAAGCTAACCACTACGAACAAGAAGATAAGTGATATTCAGTGATAGTGACTTACAATAAGTACATGTTGTGAAAGTAAATTGGATGCACTGAGGATTGTGAACTCTCGACGACACCCCTGATGATGGCATAGGAAGTGTCGAAACATATGCAGGGACAGAAAACACTAAAACAGTGTAGTGCAAATGGCGTCTAGAAGGATCAGTGAAGGACAGTAAACCACAGGGACGTCCACGTTCGGCTCGTACACCTGACAATGTGGAGCGGGTTAGAGACGCCATACTGCGCAGTCCGCGCAGGTCAGCTCGGCGGCACGCTCTCGCGCTTCGCTTAAAGGACAGCAGCGTTCGCCGAATTCCCCACAACGACTTGCATTATCACCCATACAAAATCCAAGTTGCTCAGGAACTTAGCGGACGGGACAAGGTGAGCCGACTTTAGTTTTGTAATGAATTCTTGGATTTGGTGAATAATAATGGCGACATAGTGAACACATTACTGATGTCTTGATGAGGCTCACTTCTATATGTCTGGTTATGTGAATAAACAGAACTGTCGCCACTGGGCTCCAAACAACGTCGTCTGCAAAGTGCAAAAGTTACAGTGTGGTGTGCAATTTCTTCTCATGGCGTAATTGGTCCCTATTTCTTTGAGAATTCGGACGGGAGTACAGTGACTGTCAATGCAGAGCGGTACAAAATAATGCTGGAAACATTTCTGCAAAATGAGTTACGTTCTCGTCAGCTCGATTTCCCATGGTTCCAACAGGATGGAGCAACTTCTCACACGGCACGGACTTCCATGACAGTCCTCAGGACAATGTTTCCAGGCAGACTCATTTCTCGTTTCGGGGACATCACCTGGCCCGCCCGCTCGATCTTGCGGTACCAGACTACTTCCTTTGGGGTTACGTCAAAAGCAAGGTATACGAAACACGTCCTGCCAATATTGATGACTTAAAGCAGCGAATTCGTGAGTGTACGCAAGGGATCCCTAAGGAAATGCTACAACGTGTTATGACAGCCTTTCCGTCGCGACTGCAGGAGTGTATTGAACGACATGGTGGTCACCTACAAAGTGTCATATTCAAACAGTAATGATTCACATGAATTTTCATGGACATGGAATGTACCTGATACTCTTAATAAAATTTTTCCACTTTGCCTTAAAATGTTACATCGTTTCAAAAAGCGTCAGGTGTTTTTGGCGCACCCAAGTTAGTTCTAATTCGCCAAACTCCATTTTCACACTTGGGACCATAGATTTTCCTTAGTATTTTCCTTTCCCAAGTTATCAGGATAGAAGCTATTCTGTCAGTAATCGTCCAAACTTCACTGCCATAAGTTACGACTGGTTTAATGACAGTTTTATATATTCTTATATTATTTTTTGCAATGTATCTTGCCTTTAAAACATTGTCCAGAGCACGAAGACAGCGGTTTCCAGCTGCAATTTTTTCTTTCATGTCAACAATAACATCATTATCACATGCAACCATAGAGCCTAAATATTTAGAACTTGAAATCCCTTCCCAGGGTTGTCCACTTAGCATGATATTACTTAACCCGTTAGTTCTATTCTTGCTGCTTTCCATGTATTGTGGTTTTGTTGTTAATTATCAGTGCGGCTTCTTTTGCTGCTGGCTGCATCTGGGAAACAACTTCATTTAAAAGCTTCAGTATTTCGAGCAATTATTACTACATCATCAGCATATGCGATATACAGGGCATACACAAGAGAATGGTGCGGTTTCAATAGTGATTCCTATTGAAACCGCACCATTCTTTTGTGTATGCCCTGTATTGTTTGGATCTATTAAAAAAGGTCCCACCAGGGTTTATTATTACTTTCTCTCATAACTTTCTCCAAACCGATGTTAAACAGTAATGTGGACAGTGAGTTCCCCTGTCTAATGCCACGGTTAGTGATAAAAACATTCTGATAACTTATTCTGTATTTTAATTTTATTAAGTGTATCAGAGACAGTCATCTTGGTAAGATTAATTAGTTTGATTGGAATTCCAAATTCTTTCATGGCTTCAAAAATGTATGGTCGACTGATGCTATCAAAAGCTTGTTTAAAGTCAACATATAACTGATGCAGTTGTGTGTTATGTTCATAATATGTTTCTATGATTTGACGCAGTGAAAATATATGGTCTTTGGTAGCCAGTCCTTCAGGAAAGCCGCACTGATATTCACCAATAAACTCTTCTGTGTAAGTTTCTACATATTTAGTTAAGATGTTAGTAAAAATCTTATATGTGACATTTAACAGGGAGATACCTCGATAGTTGTTACACTCCAGTTTACTGCCTTTTTATGTTATAACGGATGGTTCCTGTTGGCTAGCTGAATATTGATGTGTGTTGTAGCCAGAGGGTAAACAGGTGTCCCCTCTTACACTTAAAAAATTCTTCCCTTAGGCCGCGTTCTCACGGGGCGTGAACCACGCGCGTGAATCACACTGGCGTGCTCACTCGTGTTGCCTCCACGCTTGGTGGAAAGCGTGAGCTGTTCACACGGACAAAAGGTTTCAGTACAATCGTGACCATGGACGGGATAGTTGCTGAGGGCTGTGCCGTAGTGTGCTCTGTGTTTTGTGGAATTTTAGCATATCAAATTGTTCGCGCACTCGACAAAAGACAAGAAAAACGTCGGAGAAAGCGTTGGTTGGTTAAGGAGTGGATAACACGGCGCCCACTTGTGGGAGCATCCAGATTTATTGATACCGAACTTAAACATCGCTATCCAGATGACTTCAAAAATTTACTGCGAATGACAGAAATACAGTTTGAATACTTGTTAAGCAGAGTTAAGAAACGTAAAGTTTCGCTGTCACTGAGTCTTAGCATTTGTGACGACATCTTACCTCACGAACGCCAGCACCACGACTGAAAATCAAACATGGTTTGATCCTGCCACGACAGGATCGTGGACTGCTGACGTCACACGCAAGGTCCACGACTCCGCGTTCACACGGGTAGTGGCCCACGAAAGTGTGATTCACGCGCGTGGTTCACGCCCCGTGAGAACGCGGCCTTAGGGAAGTTAATCTTGCAAAGTATTGTGCTGTAAAGTCCGCAGCTAAGTGTTTTTGAGACCAATCACTGACCGGGGAAAGTTATTCGAACTTGGTGCGTGGAGGCACCAAAGTGTAGGAAAAGGGGGTTGCATGCGAAAGCGAGAGGGTATTTGTATGAGTATTATTGAGTTCTGGGGGAGAAGAGAAACTACGAGGTTGATAAACTTAATATTATTCACTGCGTACATTTTAACTCTATATTTATAGTCTGACAAATGTACAATTTAATCACATTGTGTAATTTCACTGTCCTACATGTTTCGAACCCTTAATTTGGGTTCATCTTCAGGGAATCATTATCTCAAATCACACACTATTTACACCAACTGGCACAATTGTTTACATAGTAAAACACGAATTCCTTACAATTGTGCATACACACCGTTTAAAACAAATAAAAGGTGAAAATTGTAGTTGTTGGTCGAGTCTTACATTGGTTAAAGTGTTAAAAGATGTATGAAAGTTGGATAATCTGTGCTGTTTTGATATCCTGAAACATACAATATCTGTTTACCGGAGTTGGTTGTCTGCTGGGTGGTGAGAACAGTACACAATTAATGTGATTAAATTGTACATTTGTCGGACTTTAAAAAACCCGTCAGTGTGCGGCCACAGAAGCCTAAGCCCACAAGACGATCATAATAATTGTGCTATATATATATATATATATATATATATATATATATATAGCGTGGCATAATTAACAGTGGTACCGATCGTATTATTTAATCAATTCCATTTCTTGTGAACCGGGCCCACTTTCGGAAGAACCCAAAACAAACCCTTAACGACCCTGAGATTCCTTCGTTCTAGCCCTGGATCACCCGCTCCCGAAATAATTCAAACAACACGGGGAGTCCGTCAACTGCAACGGTACTTGGGAAATCCAGCGCGGATCGACCGGAAGGTAAGTCCGGTGTAATAAGCGGCGCATCCTACGAGTGGCTCGATTAACTGGCATCAACCGGGAACACGACGACTACGAAGTAAACACAACATGAAGACTTGCAGGTCACCGCGCAGTTAACGACGCATCGGCAGCGAGACAAACTACGAAGAGGCGCCAATAGGAGAAAAGAAGAACTCGTAGTGCAAGTGAACATCCCGACAACCGACATCATACGTAGCATCATTATGCACCATGCATGCAGCATTGTTACTGTACTGTTCATCTGCATCCAGTCGGTATAGCGACTCGCTACGGGCTGGACGCTCCGGGGATCGAATCTCGAGAATGCAAACAGAACACCCATACCACAATTGGAAGAAAATATGGCAAAACATCAATAAGAAGTTCCTACCGCGTTCGGTCCGCACAACATGGTATACGATAGTGCAAGACATCGTTCCAACTAACAGCAGACTGAATAATATACACCTCCATGACACAGGGTGTTGTGTACATTGTGGACAGAGGGACACCGTACAACATAGGTTTACGGCGTGCACATATACACCAGAATTATGGCAATGGACAAAGAGTACGTATTGCTGGGTTTCTTAGAATACACCCAGCGAGTTCAAAGAAGAATGGATTACTTTACCTGTCTTAGATATTTACCCACCACAACGACACAATGCTGTAGTGTGGTTCCTTGGCCACATGTTGAGTTATTTAACTGACCACACAATATTAACAAGACACGATTACATAGATTTCCTGCGGAGAGCAAGGAAAAAAGTGTACAACCAACGGAACAGACCGACGAGCTGTGGCAAATATTTAGATAATCCCCTCTTCAATATCATACACACCACCGCACACAATACGCAAGCGCATATCATGCCTAGACAACACTGAACCAAGCACAGTGAAAGTCAATACCAGTCACAACCCATGCGTCAGGCGAAGTTTACAGAACACGGCACAACACGCCACAGGTATGTCACGAAAATATTAATCAACCTAAAAAAGTTCTTTTAAGATAAATTATACTAATTTCAATACTATATCTCTGCAGATAAATTCACCAGCCATTTGAGAAGGAAACAAGACCAACTGCCAATAATTTTAAATGTTTTAACCAAAAAGGAAAACAAACGCTCTTATATATTTTAACCACTGAAGCAAGAATGCTACATGATTCTATAGTGAACATAGTTCATCTTATTTTAACACTGAATGTGAACCAACTATTATAGTGGATGTGTAGTCTGTGTTTATATACTTTGAGCCCCCTGATGATGACTAATAAGTAGTCGAAACATATGTAGAGGTATATATGACGACAAAATTGTAGTGCATGTGTTGGTTAAAATAAAAGCTATTATCCTATTTTCCTTAGTCCAGCAGTCCGTGGTTAAAGCAGTTAAAGCTATTTGTGGGCTTTTCAACGATAGGCTCAGTGTTCTTCACATCAGCATATATTTCGAAACAAGTACCACACGTGCCCCGCCCACTACATCGTCCGGGGGATGGAGAACCAGCGAGGACAAGAGCAAGAACTTTTCCTCCTTGGCTTGCCTCGGATTGCCAATGCGGGACTGCGCCCAGCTGTCATGCTGAGGATGCACGTCCCCGCAGGAAGTTACGTGCCACAGCACATCCATGAATACATGTTCCTTATTGCAACCCCTGTGGTGCCTGGACAAATATACGAGATAGCGCCACCACCGCAACATGCAGGATTAATCGTTTGTTGAAACTCGTGCCGGTCCAATTCCAAACCCGTCAGTGTGCGGCCACAGAAGCCTAAGCCCACAAGAAGATCATAATAATTGTGCTATATATATATATACAGCGTGGCATAATTAACAGTGGTACCGATCGTATTATTTAATCAATTCCATTTTTTGTGAACCGGGCCCACTTTCGGAAGAACCCAAAACAAACCCTTAACGACCCTGAGATCCCTTCGTTCTAGCCCTGGATCACCAGCTCCCGAAATAATTCAAACAACACGGGGAGTCCGTCAACTGCAACGGTACTTGGGAAATCCAGCCCGGATCGACCGGAAGGTGTCCGGTGTAATAAGCGGCGCATCCTACGAGTGGCTCGATTAACTGGCATCAACCGGGAACACGACGACTACGAAGTAAACACAACATGAAGACTTGCAGGTCACCGCGCAGTTAACGACGCATCGGCAGCGAGACAAACTACCAAGAGGCGCCAATAGGAGAAAAGAAGAACTCGTAGGGCAAGTGAACATCCCGACAACCGACATCACACGTAGCATCATTATGCACCATGCATGCAGCATTGTTACTGTACTGTTCATCTGCATCCACAACGTCGCGGACATCGCAAGTACGAACTTCACAAGGTGATCGCCGATAGAAGGTCTATGCAGCTTTATGTTAAGTAGGGAAGAATGGAGTCACGCAGAAAGTTGCGAAGTTACATAGTACAGTAGGGGGCAGGTAGACTACAGTCGGATGTACAGGTGGATGTTACACCAGTGGCTGTAGAGTTTTGTAATCAGGAAGAGGAAACCTTAGACTTACCTTGCGGGCAAGAAATAGATTTTAGTGAGAAAGTAGGTTAAGGACAGATGCAGTGGCCATATACCCAACATAGTTGAAGACATTTTATCTATTTTAATGAGTACCATTTAGCTGGTGCAATGATAAAGAGTCCTGAAGATGAACTGATACAGTTCGAAACATGTTGACTGTTTATTGACATAAGCATGTATTAAATAGGAGATAATAAATTGTACATTTGTCGGAATAAGACTATATACAATATAAATGTACGGTGAATATAGCATAAAGACGTGGTGTGTTTAAGTTTTCTTCAAGTTGCACAGCAGCCTTTAAAACAACTGTTCAGTTTTCCTCTTTACAGTAATAAACAATGAAGCGCCACCGTCATGCTTTAACTTTATCTAAGAAAGATTAAATTGTTTCCTTCTGGGAAACTCACAAATATTTAAGTCAAGAGGATATTGCTCAACGCTTTGGAATTCCAACCAGTACGCTAGGAGATAAGGGCCAGGATAGCGTAGTCGGTATAGCGACTCGCTACGGGCTGGACGCTCCGGGGATCGAATCTCGAGAATGCAAACAAAACACCCATACCACAATTGGAAGAAAATATGGCAAAACATCAATAAGAAGTTCCTACCGCGTTCGGTCCGCACAACATGGTATACGATAGTGCAAGACATCGTTCCAACTAACAGCAGACTGAATAATATACACCTCCATGACACAGGGTGTTGTGTACATTGTGGACAGAAGGACACCGTACAACATAGGTTTACGGCGTGTACATATACACTAGAATTATGGCAATGGACAAAGAGTACGTATTGCTGGGTTTCTTAGAATACACCCCAGGGAGTTCAAAGAAGAATGGATTACTTTACCTGACTTAGATATTTACCCACCACAACGACACAATGCTGTAGTGTGGTTCCTTGGCCACATGTTGAGTTATACAGGTGCGCCAAAAACACCTGACGGTTTTTGAAATGTGAAAACCAGCGTGCCCGCTATGCGGCGCTTTCATACTGACCGTCACCATGTACAGCGATGTTTGGAGTTTAGTTAAGATGGAGCGCTGGTCGGTACAAAACCGTATTGCGGAAGTGGAACTGTTTATCAAAACAGAGTCTGTTACAGCTACACAGCGTGGTTTCCGACAGCAGTTTCAGAGACGTGATGCTCCTAGCCGCAATACTCTGCTATTGTGGGTATCGAAATGGCGTCTAGAAGGATCAGTGAAGGACAGTAAACCACAGGGACGTCCACGTTCGGCTCGTACACCTGACAATGTGGAGCGGGTAAGAGACGTCATATTGCGCAGTCCGCGCAGGTCGGCTCGGCGGCACTATCTCGCGCTTCGCTTAAAGGACAGCAGCGTTCGCCGAATTCTCCACAAGGACTTGCATTATCACCCATACAAAATCCAAGTTGCTCAGGAACTTAGTGGACGGGACAAGGTAAGCCCACTTCAGTTTTGTAATGAATTCATGGATTTGGTGAATAATAATCGCGACATAGTGAACACATTACTGATGTCTGATGAAGCTCACTTCCATATGGCTGGTTATGTGAATAAACAGAACTGTCGCCACTGGGCTCCAAACAACCCACACGAACTTCACCAACGTCCTCTGCATAGTGCAAAAGTGACAGTGTGGTGTGCAATTTCGTCTCATGGCGTAATTGGTCCCTATTTCTTTGAGAATTCGGACGGGAGTACAGTGACTGTCAATGCAGAGCGGCACAAAATAATGCTGGAAACATTTCTGCAAAATGAGTTACGTTCTCGTCAGCTCGATTTCCTATGGTTCCAACAGGATGGAGCAACTGCTCACACGGCACGGACTTCCATGACAGTCCTCAGGACAATGTTTCCAGGCAGGCTCATTTCTCGTTTCGGGGACATCACCTGGCCCGCCCGCTCGCCTGATCTTGCAGTACCAGACTACTTCCTTTGGGGTTACGTCAAAAGCAAGGTGTACGAAACACGTCCTGCCAATATTGATGACTTAAAGCAGCGAATTCGTGAGTGTACGCAAGGGATCCCTAAGGAAATGCTACAACGTGTTATGACAGCCTTTCCGTCGCGACTGCAGGAGTGTATTGAACGACATGGTGGTCACCTACAAAGTGTCATATTCAAACAGCAATGATTCAGATGAATTTTCATGGACATGGAATGTACCTGATAGTCTTAATAAAATTTTTCCACTTTGCCTTAAAATGTTACTTCATTTCAAAAAGCGTCAGGTGTTTTTGGCGCACCCTGTATAACTGACCACACAATATTAACAAGACACGATTACATAGATTTCCTGCGGAGAGCAAGGAAAAAAGTGTACAACCAACGAGCTGTGGCAAATATTTAGATAATCCCCTCTTCAATATCATACACACCACCGCACACAATACGCAAGCGCATATCATGTCTAGACAACACTGAACCAAGCACAGTAAAAGTCAATACCAGTCACAACCCATGCGTCAGGCGAAGTTTACAGAACACGACACAACACGCCACAGGTATGTCACGAAAATATTAATCAACCTAAAAAAGTTCTTTTAAGATAAATTATACTAATTTCAATACTATATCTCTGCAGATTAATTCACCAGCCATTTGAGAAGGAAACAAGACCAACTGCCAATAATTTTAAATGTTTTAACCAAAAAGGAAAACAAACGCTCTTATATATTTTAACCACTGAAGCAAGAATGCTACATGATTCTATAGTGAACATAGTTCATCTTATTTTAACACTGAATGTGAACCAGCAATTATAGTGGATGTGTAGTCTGTGTTTATATACTTTGAGCCCCCTGATGATGACTAATAAGTAGTCGAAACATATGTACGGGTATATATGACGACAAAATTGTAGTGCATGTGTTGGTTAAAATAAAAGCTATTATCCTATTTTCCTTAGTCCAGCAGTCCGTGGTTAAAGCAGTTAAAGCTATTTGTGGGCTTTTCAACGATAGGCTCAGTGTTCTTCACATCAGCATATATTTCGAAACAAGTACCACACATGCCCCGCCCACTACATCGTCCGGGGGATGGAGAACCAGCGAGGACCAGAGCAAGAACTTTTTCTCCTTGGCTTGCCTCGGATTGCCAATGCGGGACTGCGCCCAGCTGTCATGCTGAGGATGCACGTCCCCGCAGGAAGTTACGTGCCACAGAACGTAAATGAATACATGTTCCTTATTGCAACCCCTGTGGTGCCTGGACAAATATACGAGATAGCGCCACCACCGCAACATGCAGGATTAATCGTTTGTTGAAACTCGTGCCGGTCCAATTCCAAACCCGTCAGTGTGCGGCCACAGAAGCCTAAGCCCACAAGAAGATCATAATAATTGTGCTATATATATATATATATATATATATATATATATATATACATACATAGCGTGGCATAATTAACAGTGGTACCGATCGTATTATTTGATCAATTCCATTTTTTGTGAACCGGGCCCACTTTCGGAAGAACCCAAAACAAACCCTTAACGACCCTGAGATCCTTTCGTTCTAGCCCTGGATCACCAGCTCCCGAAATAATTCAAACAACACGGGGAGTCCGTCAAGTGCAACGGTACTTGGGAAATCCAGCGCGGATCGACCGGAAGGTGTCCGGTGTAATAAGCGGCGCATCCTACGAGTGGCTCGATTAACTGGCATCAACCGGGAACACGACGACTACGAAGTAAACACAACATGAAGACTTGCAGGTCACCGCGCAGTTAACGACGCATCGGCAGCGAGACAAACTACGAAGAGGCGCCAATAGGAGAAAAGAAGAACTCGTAGGGCAACATCCCGACAACCGACATCACACGTAGCATCATTATGCACCATGCATGCAGCATTGCTACTGTATTGTTCATCTGCATCCAGTCGTTATAGCGACTCGCTACGGGCTGGACGCTCCGGGGATCGAATCTCGAGAATGCAAACAAAACACCCATACCACAATTGGAAGAAAATATGGCAAAACATCAATAAGAAGTTCCTACCGCGTTCGGTCCGCACAACATGGTATACGATAGTGCAAGATATCGTTCCAACTAACAGCAGACTGAATAATATACACCTCCATGATACAGGATGTTGTGTACATTGTGGACAGAGGGACACCGTACAACATAGGTTTACGGTGTGTACATATACACTAGAATTATGGCAATGGACAAAGAGTACGTATTGCTGGGTTTCTTAGAATACACCCCAGCGAGTTCAAAGAAGAATGGATTGCTTTACCTGACTTAGATATTTACCCACCACAACGACACAATGCTGTAGTGTGGTTCCTTGGCCACATGTTGAGTTATTTAACTGACCACACAATATTAACAAGACACGATTACATAGATTTCCTGCGGAGAGCAAGGAAAAAAGTGTACAACCAACGGAACAGACCGACGAGCTGTGGCAAATATTTAGATAATCCCCTCTTCAATATCATACACACCACCGCACACAATACGCAAGCGCATATCATGCCTAGACAACATTGAACCAAGCACAGTAAAAGTCAATACCAGTCACAACCCATGCGTCAGGCGAAGTTTACAGAACACGGCACAACACGCCACAGGTATGTCACGAAAATATTAATCAACCTAAAAAACTTATTTTAAGATAAATTATACTAATTTCAATACTATATCTCTGCAGATAAATTTACCAGCCATTTGAGAAGGAAACAAGACCAACTGCCAATAATTTTAAATGTTTTAACCAAAAAGAAAAACAAACGCTCTTATATATTTTAACCACTGAAGCAAGAATGCTACATGTTTTTATAGTGAACATAGTTCATCTTATTTTAACACTGAATGTGAACCAACTATTATAGTGGATGTGTAGTCTGTGTTTATATACTTTGAGCCCCCGGATGATGACTAATAAGTAGTCGAAACATATGTAGGGGTATATATGACGACAAAATTGTAGTGCATGTGTTGGTTAAAATAAAAGCTATTATCCTATTTTCCTTAGTCCAGCAGTCAGTTGTTAAAATAGTTAAAGCTATTTGTGGGCTTTTCAACGATAGGCTCAGTGTTCTTCACATCAGCATATATTTCGAAACAAGTACCACACGTGCCCCGCCCACTACATCGTCCGGGGGATGGAGAACCAGCGAGGACCAGAGCAAGAACTTTTCCTCCTTGGCTTGCCTCGGATTGCCAATGCGGGACTGCGCCCAGCTGTCATGCTGAGGATGCACGTCCCCGCAGGAAGTTACGTGCCACAGCACATCCATGAATACATGTTCCTTATTGCAACCCCTGTGGTGCCTGGACAAATATACGAGATAGCGCCACCACCGCAACATGCAGGATTAATCGTTTGTTGAAACTCGTGCCGGTCCAATTCCAAACCCGTCAGTGTGCGGCCACAGAAGCCTAAGCCCACAAGAAGATCATAATAATTGTGCTATATAGATATATATATACACAGCGTGGCATAATTAACAGTGGTACCGATCGTATTATTTAATCAATTCCATTTTTTGTGAACCGGGCCCACTTTCGGAAGAACCCAAAACAAACCCTTAACGACCCTGAGATCCCTTCGTTCTAGCCCTGGATCACCAGCTCCCGAAATAATTCAAACAACACGGGGAGTCCGTCAACTGCAACGGTACTTCGGAAATCCAGCGCGGATCGACCGGAAGGTAAGTCCGGTGTAATAAGCGGCGCATCCTACGAGTGGCTCGATTAACTGGCATCAACCGGGAACACGACGACTACGAAGTAAACACAACATGAAGACTTGCAGGTCACCGCGCAGTTAACGACGCATCGGCAGCGAGACAAACTACCAAGAGGCGCCAATAGGAGAAAAGAAGAACTCGTAGGGCAAGTGAACATCCCGACAACCGACATCACACGTAGCATCATTATGCACCATGCATG
This sequence comes from Reticulitermes speratus, assembly GCA_021186555.1. Lineage (NCBI taxonomy): Eukaryota > Metazoa > Arthropoda > Insecta > Blattodea > Rhinotermitidae > Reticulitermes > Reticulitermes speratus. Next base: position 40,516,686 of record JAJKFL010000002.1, on the reverse strand, counting down.
CAGCATTGTTACTGTACTGTTCATCTGCATCCACAACGTCGCGGACATCGCAAGTACGAACTTCACAAGGTGATCGCCGATAGAAGGTCTATGCAGCTTTACGTTAAGTAGGGAAGAATGGAGTCACGCAGAAAGTTGCGAAGTTACATAGTACAGTAGGGGGCAGGTAGACTACAGTCGGATGTACAGGTGGATGTTACACCAGTGGCTGTAGAGTTTTGTAATCAGGAAGAGGAAACCTTAGACTTACCTTGCGGGCAAGAAATAGATTTTAGTGAGAAAGTAGGTTAAGGACAGATGCAGTGGCCATATACCCAACATAGCTGAAGACATTTTATCTATTTTAATGAGTACCATTTAGCTGGTGTAATGATAAAGAGTCCTGAAGATGAACTGATACAGTTCGAAACATGTTGACCGTTTATTGACATAAGCATGTATTAAATAGGAGATAATAAATTGTACATTTGTCGGAATAAGACTATATACAATATAAATGTACGGTGAATATAGCATAAAGACGTGGTGTGTTTAAGTTTTCTTCAAGTTGCACAGCAGCCTTTAAAACAACTGTTCAGTTTTCCTCATTACAGTAATAAACAATGAAGCGCCACCGTCATGCTTTAACTTTATCTAAGAAATATTAAATTGTTTCCTTCTGGGAAAGTAACGAAAATTTAAGTCAAAAGGATATTGCTCAACGCTTTGGAATTCCAACCAGTACGCTAGGACATAAGGGCCGGGATAGCGTAGTCGGTATAGCGACTCGCTCCGGCTGGACGCTCCGGGGATCGAATCTCGAGAATGCAAACAAAACACCCATAACACAATTGGAAGAAAATATGGCAAAACATCAATAAGAAGTTCCTACCGCGTTCGGTCCGCACAACATGGTATACGATAGTGCAAGATATCGTTCCAAACTAACAGCAGACTGAATAATATACACCTCCATGATACAGGATGTTGTGTACATTGTGGACAGAGGGACACCGTACAACATAGGTTCACGGCGTGTACATATACACTAGAATTATGGAAATGGACAAAGAGTACGTATTGCTGGGTTTCTTAGAATACACCCCAGCGAGTTCAAAGAAGAATGGATTGCTTTACCTGACTTAGATATTTACCCACCACAACGACACAATGCTGTAGTGTGGTTCCTTGGCCACATGTTGAGTTATATAACTGACCACACAATATTAACAAGACACGATTACATAGATTTCCTGCGGAGAGCAAGGAAAAAAGTGTACAACCAACGGAACAGACCAACGAGCTATGGCAAATATTTAGATAATCCCCTCTTCAATATCATACACACCACCGCACACAATACGCAAGCGCATATCATGCCTAGACAACACTGAACCAAGCACAGTGAAAGTCAATACCAGTCACAACCCATGCGTCAGGCGAAGTTTACAGAACACGGCACCACACGCCACAGGTACGTCACGAAAATATTAATCAACCTAAAAAAGTTCTTTTAAGATAAATTATACTAATTTCAATACTATATCTCTGCAGATAAATTCACCAGCCATTTGAGAAGGAAACAAGACCAACTGCCAATAATTTTAAATGTTTTAACCAAAAAGGAAAACAAACGCTCTTATATATTTTAACCACTGAAGCAAGAATGCTACATGTTTTTATAGTGAACATAGTTCATCTTATTTTAACAATGAATGTGAACCAACTATTATAGTGGATGTGTAGTCTGTGTTTATATACTTTGAGCCCCCTGATGATGAATAATATGTAGAAGAAACATATGTAGGGGTATATATGACGACAAAACTGTAGTGCATGTGTTGGTTAAAATAAAAGCTATTATCCTATTTTCCTTAGTCCAGCAGTCAGTTGTTAAAATAGTTAAAGCTATTTGTGGGCTTTTCAACGATAGGCTCAGTGTTCTTCACATCAGCATATATTTCGAAACAAGTACCACACGTGCCCCGCCAATTACATCGTCCGGGGGATGGAGAACCAGCGAGGACCATAGCAAGAACCTTTCCTCCTTGGCTTGCCTCGGATTGCCAATGCGGGACTGCGCCCAGCTGTCATGCTGAGGATGCACGTCCCAGCAGGAAGTTACGTGCCACAGCACATAAATGAATACATGTTCCTTATTGCAACCCCTGTGGTGCCTGGACAAATATACGAGATAGCGCCACCACCGCAACATGCAGGATTAATCGTTTGTTGAAACTCGTGCCGGTCCAATTCTGAACCCGTCAGTGTGCGGACACAGAAGCCTAAGCCCACAAGAAGATCATAATAATTGTGCTATATATATATATATATATATATATATATATATATACAGCGTGGCATAATTAACAGTGGTACCGATCGTATTATTTAAACAATTCCATTTTTTGTGCACCGGGCCCACTTTCGGAAGAACCCAAAACAAACCCTTAACGACCCTGAGATTCCTTCGTTCTAGCCCTGGATCACCCGCTCCCGAAATAATTCAAACAACACGGGGAGTCCGTCAACTGCAACGGTACTTGGGAAATCCAGCGCGGATCGACCGGAAGGTGTCCGGTGTAATAAGCGGCGCATCCTACGAGTGGCTCGATTAACTGGCATCAACCGGGAACACGACGACTACGAAGTAAACACAACATGAAGACTTGCAGGTCACCGCGCAGTTAACGACGCATCGGCAGCGAGACAAACTACGAAGAGGCGCCAATAGGAGAAAAGAAGAACTCGTAGGGCAACATCCCGACAACCGACATCACACGTAGCATCATTATGCACCATGCATGCAGCATTGCTACTGTATTGTTCATCTGCATCCAGTCGTTATAGCGACTCGCTACGGGCTGGACGCTCCGGGGATCGAATCTCGAGAATGCAAACAAAACACCCATAACACAATTGGAAGAAAATATGGCAAAACATCAATAAGAAGTTCCTACCGCGTTCGGTCCGCACAACATGGTATACGATAGTGCAAGATATCGTTCCAAACTAACAGCAGACTGAATAATATACACCTCCATGATACAGGATGTTGTGTACATTGTGGACAGAGGGACACCGTACAACATAGGTTTACGGTGTGTACATATACACTAGAATTATGGCAATGGACAAAGAGTACGTATTGCTGGGTTTCTTAGAATACACCCCAGCGAGTTCAAAGAAGAATGGATTGCTTTACCTGACTTAGATATTTACCCACCACAACGACACAATGCTGTAGTGTGGTTCCTTGGCCACATGTTGAGTTATTTAACTGACCACACAATATTAACAAGACACGATTACATAGATTTCCTGCGGAGAGCAAGGAAAAAAGTGTACAACCAACGGAACAGACCGACGAGCTGTGGCAAATATTTAGATAATCCCCTCTTCAATATCATACACACCACCGCACACAATACGCAAGCGCATATCATGTCTAGACAACATTGAACCAAGCACAGTAAAAGTCAATACCAGTCACAACCCATGCGTCAGGCGAAGTTTACAGAACACGGCACAACACGCCACAGGTATGTCACGAAAATATTAATCAACCTAAAAAACTTATTTTAAGATAAATTATACTAATTTCAATACTATATCTCTGCAGATAAATTTACCAGCCATTTGAGAAGGAAACAAGACCAACTGCCAATAATTTTAAATGTTTTAACCAAAAAGAAAAACAAACGCTCTTATATATTTTAACCACTGAAGCAAGAATGCTACATGTTTTTATAGTGAACATAGTTCATCTTATTTTAACACTGAATGTGAACCAACTATTATAGTGGATGTGTAGTCTGTGTTTATATACTTTGAGCCCCCGGATGATGACTAATAAGTAGTCGAAACATATGTAGGGGTATATATGACGACAAAATTGTAGTGCATGTGTTGGTTAAAATAAAAGCTATTATCCTATTTTCCTTAGTCCAGCAGTCAGTTGTTAAAATAGTTAAAGCTATTTGTGGGCTTTTCAACGATAGGCTCAGTGTTCTTCACATCAGCATATATTTCGAAACAAGTACCACACGTGCCCCGCCCACTACATCGTCCGGGGGATGGAGAACCAGCGAGGACCAGAGCAAGAACTTTTCCTCCTTGGCTTGCCTCGGATTGCCAATGCGGGACTGCGCCCAGCTGTCATGCTGAGGATGCACGTCCCCGCAGGAAGTTACGTGCCACAGCACATCCATGAATACATGTTCCTTATTGCAACCCCTGTGGTGCCTGGACAAATATACGAGATAGCGCCACCACCGCAACATGCAGGATTAATCGTTTGTTGAAACTCGTGCCGGTCCAATTCCAAACCCGTCAGTGTGCGGCCACAGAAGCCTAAGCCCACAAGAAGATCATAATAATTGTGCTATATAGATATATATATACACAGCGTGGCATAATTAACAGTGGTACCGATCGTATTATTTAATCAATTCCATTTTTTGTGAACCGGGCCCACTTTCGGAAGAACCCAAAACAAACCCTTAACGACCCTGAGATCCCTTCGTTCTAGCCCTGGATCACCAGCTCCCGAAATAATTCAAACAACACGGGGAGTCCGTCAACTGCAACGGTACTTCGGAAATCCAGCGCGGATCGACCGGAAGGTAAGTCCGGTGTAATAAGCGGCGCATCCTACGAGTGGCTCGATTAACTGGCATCAACCGGGAACACGACGACTACGAAGTAAACACAACATGAAGACTTGCAGGTCACCGCGCAGTTAACGACGCATCGGCAGCGAGACAAACTACCAAGAGGCGCCAATAGGAGAAAAGAAGAACTCGTAGGGCAAGTGAACATCCCGACAACCGACATCACACGTAGCATCATTATGCACCATGCATGCAGCATTGTTACTGTACTGTTCATCTGCATCCACAACGTCGCGGACATCGCAAGTACGAACTTCACAAGGTGATTGCCGATAGAAGGTCTATGCAGCTTTACGTTAAGTAGGGAAGAATGGAGTCACGCAGAAAGTTGCGAAGTTACATAGTACAGTAGGGGGCAGGTAGACTACAGTCGGATGTACAGGTGGATGTTACACCAGTGGCTGTAGAGTTTTGTAATCAGGAAGAGGAAACCTTAGACTTACCTTGCGGGCAAGAAATAGATTTTAGTGAGAAAGTAGGTTAAGGACAGATGCAGTGGCCATATACCCAACATAGCTGAAGACATTTTATCTATTTTAATGAGTACCATTTAGCTGGTGTAATGATAAAGAGTCCTGAAGATGAACTGATACAGTTCGAAACATGTTGACCGTTTATTGACATAAGCATGTATTAAATAGGAGATAATAAATTGTACATTTGTCGGAATAAGACTATATACAATATAAATGTACGGTGAATATAGCATAAAGACGTGGTGTGTTTAAGTTTTCTTCAAGTTGCACAGCAGCCTTTAAAACAACTGTTCAGTTTTCCTCATTACAGTAATAAACAATGAAGCGCCACCGTCATGCTTTAACTTTATCTAAGAAATATTAAATTGTTTCCTTCTGGGAAAGTAACGAAAATTTAAGTCAAAAGGATATTGCTCAACGCTTTGGAATTCCAACCAGTACGCTAGGACATAAGGGCCGGGATAGCTTAGTCGGTATAGCGACTCGCTCCGGGCTGGACGCTCCGGGGATCGAATCTCGAGAATGCAAACAAAACACCCATAACACAATTGGAAGAAAATATGGCAAAACATCAATAAGAAGTTCCTACCGCGTTCGGTCCGCACAACATGGTATACGATAGTGCAAGATATCGTTCCAAACTAACAGCAGACTGAATAATATACACCTCCATGATACAGGGTGTTGTGTACATTGTGGACAGAGGGACACCGTACAACATAGGTTTACGGCGTGTACATATACACTAGAATTATGGAAATGGACAAAGAGTACGTATTGCTGGGTTTCTTAGAATACACCCCAGCGAGTTCAAAGAAGAATGGATTACTTTACCTGTCTTAGATATTTACCCACCACAACGACACAATGCTGTAGTGTGGTTCCTTGGCCACATGTTGAGTTATATAACTGACCACACAATATTAACAAGACACGATTACATAGATTTCCTGCGGAGAGCAAGGAAAAAAGTGTACAACCAACGGAGCAGACCGACGAGCTGTGGCAAATATTTAGATAATCCCCTCTTCAATATCATACACACCACCGCACACAATACGCAAGCGCATATCATGCCTAGACAACACTGAACCAAGCACAGTAAAAGTCAATACCAGTCACAACCCATGCGTCAGGCGAAGTTTACAGAACACGGCACCACACGCCACAGGTACGTCACGAAAATATTAATCAACCTAAAAAAGTTATTTTAAGATAAATTATACTAATTTCAATACTATATCTCTGCAGATAAATTCACCAGCCATTTGAGAAGGAAACAAGACCAACTGCCAATAATTTTAAATGTTTTAACCAAAAAGAAAAACAAACGCACTTATATATTTTAACCACTGAAGCAAGAATGCTACATGATTCTATAGTGAACATAGTTCATCTTATTTTAACACTGAATGTGAACCAACTATTATAGTGGATGTGTAGTCTGTGTTTATATATTTTGAGCCCCCTGATGATGACTAATAAGTAGTCGAAACATATGTAGGGGTATATATGACGACAAAATTGTAGTGCATGTGTTGGTTAAAATAAAAGGATTTTAATTGGTTAACAAGATGCACGGTGAATACAAGGTGAGATTAGCTCATGTTTCGAGTGGTCTGATCTCCCATATCCAATTAGAGCAGAGTGTTTATGTATACAGTGGTTGAGGTGACCGGCAGCAGAATCTTCACCCAGGAGTGATTTTGGTTGCAGAGGAGTCTGTCTGTAGATTCTTAGAAAGCGGGACATGTGAAGTGTTTCGCTGTCAACAGACAAAGGACGAGGAACAGTAGAAGGCAACTGCTCAGTAGGTAGGTGGTGGTTGTTGATACGGTGCATTACCTAGAAGATTTACCAAGCGAATATTTTGGCCACCTTTGTTAAGTTTCTTTGTGTCAAAATTCTGAAGTTAGGAAGATGCTTTAGGCAATCACTTCCACTTCTGTTACTGGGATTGTTTTCATATTGGGAAAACTGTTTGGATAAGAATTCCTTAAAAATGAAATAGCAGAACTATCCTTCACCGTCTGTAGATTTAGACTATCAGTTACAGTTAAAAGTAAATTATTAAAAGCTTATGCTGCTTTTTCTGGTTCCACTACTGTATCATAATTTATAAATGTAGGGGTGTCTGCTCTGAAGTACATATTTTCCCTGTCTCATTTTTTATAATACTCCATGTAGTTTTTATTTTACTACCTGATGAAGCTAACAATCGACTCTTTTTCCCCCCCTCTCTTGTCACTCTCCAAATTGAACAGTGTCGAGTATAATATGTTTTGAGCCGCGAGTCACTACAGTTTCTGCTAAGAATATATAAACTCCTTTTATGTCTACAAGATATCTTTATACCTTTTGGAATCCAGCCATTTTTTGAGATTGAAATTTGTTTATTTACCAGGGAAACTAGCTTCAAAGATATTAAAAAATATTAAAGAATGTATTAAAAATACCATTAAAATCATCATTTACATAAATACATTCCCAAGTATCATTTTCTGATAACTGTTGAAAAATTGTGGTTTGTCTTTGTTTATCACTGTTGTTCTTGTGTGTCAAAAGAGTAAAATTTGTGTCTATATGTGTGTTTTATTACGAGATATTGAGCATCGTGATACGATAAACCATTGGCTATGGGAGATAAAGTAAAAGAATTTAATCTTGAGTTGTGTACAAAAATGTTATTAGTTTCTGTGCGTAGATTATTTTGAATTCTTGTAGGAAAATATACAGTTTGTGATAAATTATAAGTATTTAACAATAAGGATAGTTGTTTTTTACAATCATTATCAATTAAGTAATCAACATTTATATCACCACATGTTAAAAACTCTATCTTTGGCTTGTATAGAAATTTTAGGGTTGAGTCTAGAAGTCTTAAAAAATGATTAAAATTCCCTGAAGGAGCTCTGTATTCACGTGTAATTACATGAACTAATCTAACTTCTATTTGCACAGCACAAATTTCAATATCCTTTTCCTCACAATAATGAGAGACATCAATACTATTATAACATATCTTTTCTGATAAAAATACAGACTCCTCCTCTCTGAAAGATATGACAAGAATAACTGGATCCCAAAGTACAACCAACAAAAATTACTAAGAAGCAAATCTTGCTCCACCATGTGATGTTCAGTGAAACACAGAACATGTGGATTTATTTCATCTATTTCAAATGAGTTAATTAATTCTTCACTTTTATTTCTTAAGCCTCTAATTTTCTGATGTAAAATATTTAGTGAATTATCCAATTCTACATTTTTCCCTGTTTCACATGCTGAAACTGAACTGAAACTGCTGCCAATTTTCTTGATTCTGACCTATGTCAGTCTTACATACATGAGATATTTACACTCAAATATTCATATAATTTTGATTCGCCTAGGTACGCACATTAAAGTAGTTAAATAGTGCATTTGTTGGTCTATTTAATTAATTTGATTCATAGAAATGCACGGTGATAACAGTGTGAAATGAATATAATGTAGTTTTATTTATTACGTCATGAACATCATTACGCAACACAACAAAATCACAGATGCGCGCGCATCGAGAGTCGCGCGCATCTGCGCGAGTCTCCAACCCACTGCTATAAGGTGGGAAGCGTTGCTGCATTCCTTCTGGTGTGCTTTGGAACTGCAAACGCACCAGACGTGTTTTCGCACGCTTAGAAAGTTTTCAGAAATAATTTAAAAGAAGAAAGCATTGGAAGTGCCATTTGTGAAAAGGCGTTTTCTTTATTTGTAGACGTTTCCGGAAATTAAAGAAAAGAAGAATACAGCATGGGCTTTTTTAAGAAATTAAGATTTTGGAAGAGGAGAGAGGTAAGTACCAAATATAGAAATGATACCTATAAAATGGCGATACGTTATTGACTATATGATAAAGTGCATATGAACACAGCTGTGTCGAACGTCTCTTGCTCACAAGAAATGTACGTTGTAAAGTTATGAGCAGTTTAGGACGCCGATATTCATTGTTTCAGCAATTTAAAGCTCCATAAAAATTAGGTGAAGGTTTCAGTGATAGTAGCAATGATAGTGTTAGCAGTAGTGATAGACAATAAACTTGACGACGTAGCTGTAGCACATGCAATTGTAAATGATGCCAGTGGTGACGAAGAGGAACTTTTGCATCTAAGATTTTGTGTGGGAGACTGTGGATAAGTACACGGAAACAGAGAATTTAGTTGATTTTGTACCCATAAATGGTGCAGAAAATGTGATATTGTTGAATGTTTCGAGGTATTTTTTGACAAAGATCTCATACAACAAATTGCTAGAGGAACCAGTAGGTTTGCGGAACAATATAAGAACGTGCCAGGCAGTATTTTCTTATTTCGATCACTTATGAGGTCGTGGACACCCGTCACGGCAAATGAAATCTACACAGTTTTAGAGCTGTACTAATGGGCATTTGCAACAACCAACTGCTAGGTCATATTTTTCGAGAGAGAGAGAGAAAAAAAAAAAATAATAATAATAATAATAATATCAATACCTGGATTTGTCAATGTGATTAGTAGAGAAAGATTTGAATTGGTTTAAAATTTTTGCATTTGATAGGCAATGAGAGCTTACCAACAAACCAAGGACCTACCAAATTGTTCAGAATTTATAATGTGTTATGTCATTTGAACAAGAGATTTCAAATCCTATAACTACCAAACCGGAACACTGCCGCTGATGAAAGCTCGACACTTTGGAAGGGGTGTATGTCAATTAGGTAGTACCTAACACTAAAGGCTAACAACACACACATTCCCACAAATGCTGAACTGAAATTTCTGCCAATTTTCTTGATTCTGACCTATGTCAGTCTTACATACATGAGATATTTACACTCAAATATTCACATTTACATGCAGAGCACTGTACTGGCCTGCAGCAAACACATTCTTAGTACAATGCTGGTTGTCTTATAAGTTCAGTTTTATAATCAACAGAAAATATGTCTGACATAGGTTTAATATTTTGTTTCTTCTTGTAGGCACATGTTTGTTGCATTATTTTCTGTTTACTTCTTGTTAGTTTTTGTTTTAAAGGAAGCAAATGTTCTCTGTTCAAAGTCTTTACCTTTAAATTTGAGAGTTTTTCTGACTCATTGTAATGTGTTTCAGCAGCGTGGGAACAACAGACTTCAGCAGCAACTGCAAGAAAGGGACAGTGACAGGGAACAAGCAGAAGCTGCGCTATGGCACCAAATCAAAGAAATAAGCAATGAACGAGACACGGAGAAGGATGAAAAAGCCACCCTCCAGGCCAAAGTTAAGGACCTCGAGAAGACGCTTCAAGAAAGAGACAGGAAGAGGGAGCAAGTTGAAGTCATGACTGATGACCGTATTAAAGAATTTGATGAAGTCCAGAAGCAACTGCAAGAAAGGGAACAAGTAGAAGCCACCCTCCATGGCCAAATAAAGGAACTAGAGAGAGAGATTCAAGAAACAGACGACAGTAAAAAGGTTGAAGCCACCCACCTTACCCAAATTAGGAACTGACGAGCAAGTATCAAGAAAGACAGAGTGACTGGAAAAAAGTAGACGCTGCCCCCATGGCAAAATTAAACAATTGAAGAAAACATGTACAGAAAGAGACAATGAAAGTGAAAAAGTGCAAGCCGCCCTCCGTGGCTGCGCTATGCTACCATGTTCAAAGCCGAGCTGTTCGAAATTGTAAAACTTAACATGCCCAAATTCAAAACTTACAAAATTGATTTTATCCACGAAGAACATGGTCCTTCTGTGCTACGTTTGCCACCGTATCATCCAGAACTGAATCCAATAGAACTAATATGGGGATTAGTTAAGAACTGGGTTGCGACACATAATGTTTCATTTAGGCTTGATGAAGTTGAAACTTTACTGAGACAAAAATTCAATTCAGTGACACCTGACGAATGGGCTTCGAGATGTCGCCATGCAAAAAGTTTCGAAGATCGTTACTTGGAGGATGAAGGAAGACTGGATGATTTTGAAGATCGCCAGTTTCTTATAAATCTGGAAATTTTAAGTAGCGGAGATGATGAATCGGGGAGTGATGAAAGGCAGGAGACTGACTTGGACATCTCTGAAATTGGCAGGTTACAATCGGACAACGAGTAAAAGCAGGTAATAATCCATCCCTTATTACTAATTACAACTGACTGGTGAGTGACAAGCCTAGGTTTATCCCAATGTTAGTTTCTTGTAGTAATTCTTTTCGAGTTATTAACAATGAGATGTTTTTACGATCACTAGTAGCATCGTCGCTCCGCCCCTTCATCTCTGTCTACAATTTTCCTCGCGCAGGACGCGGAAAAATTATGTGTCGCATACTACGGCTGAGTTCTATCAATGGGGGATCGACATAATACAACACGATTTATTGCAAATCTACAACGAGTTTTTCACAACGGGGCGCACAACACCGCCGTTCGCAAGGGGGATAATTGTCTGTATACCGAAAGGCAACCAACCAAAAACAGTGGAGGACTATCACCCTCTTACGCTTATGAGTACGGACTATAAGATATACGCCAGAATAACCAATCATCTAAAGCAAACGATGAAACAAGTAATACACGACACGCAATACAGTGCTACGGCAGGAAGGAACATATTGGACGCGGCACCGGCGATACGAGACGTCATCGCGGCTGGGAATAACAAACGTGGTGGCATTTGCATCATAACCCTAGACTTCAAAAGTGTTTTTAACAATATCGTGGCGGGCTCTTGTGAGTGCGGTAATGAACCTTCGGGTTCCATAAAACGCGGGGAATTTCTTGACTAGCTGACGACCTGCTAGCTTCTCAAGAAGGACTCTGCTCCATGGAGTTAGTTAGTTAGTTAGTTTTAACAATATCTCACACAAGTACCTATATGGAGTGCTGAGAAAATATAAGTACGGTGCAGGAATTACGAGAGCAATAGTCTCGCTGTATGACCACGCTACGTCATGCGTATCCATTAATGGACGATACACCACTGACTTTCAACTGAGACGCTCCATACGACAGGGATGCCCACTCAGCTCCATTTTGTACGCATTGGCTATGAATCCCTTCTACTACTACTGCATAAACACCTTCCAGGACTCCGCATAGGTCAGCAACGTACAGTTGCGTGTGTGGCATACGCGGATGACATCACGGTAGTCATTAATAACGAAAGGGAATTACACACTTTAACCCGCTTCATTACAATTTATGAGGACGCCACCGGCGCGAAGATCAACTGGGACAAGACGAAAGCCCTCCCCATAGGGAGTTGGGACAGCAAACAACTAGCAGGAATAAACTACACCAATGAGGCTACAATTCTAGGCATCACTTTCGGATCAGACATTCCCGCAGCGGTGGAGTACACCTGGACGAGAAAAATACAGCAGATATACGCATGCGTCAAGGACCAACATAGTCGACGCTTGGATATTTAGAGTCCCTGTAATAACTTTATACAAGCGACAGTCGGAAGGAGGATTGGAGATGGTAGACACAAAAGCGAAGTGCGACACACTGTACTTCGCGAAACTAGACCAACAGAGAGGGAACCAAGAAATCGTTAACGGCACATTGGTTGGCGTCACAACAAAAGGCAGTACAACGAAAAACACCACCCAATTGGGCACCCCTCCCGAACACATTGGAATATTTAAGAACATAGAGCAGGAATGGGCATATGTCGGGAGACGACGTGGGAGCGAGTCCCTTGCAACATACAACAGGCGCATTTATGCGATACAAACAGATAAACGACGAGCAACAAACCCACCGGTGGAGATAAGGGTCCAGCGGAAATTTCCACAGGTTAGATGGCCGATTGTATGGAAGAACATCAACATGACATTCCTACCATGCAAGGTGAGGACAACGTGGTATATACACGTATTGTGTAGTCTTTCATTTGTTGGTATGATATCCTGAACTACGTGTATAAACCTTCATGTGGATGGCAAATGCCGACGGTGCAGTGAACATGACACTTTGATCCATCGAATCACAGGATGTGGAGATACACGAACAATATGAGAATGGACACGGAGTCGCGTAGCAAGTTATCTACGAGCAGACACAACAGAGACGTGGCGGAGAAATGGATACGCTTCCCAGATTTTGTAACGTGGCCACTACAAAAGCACAATGCGACGGTGTGGATATTAGGACAGACGATATGGTACGTATGTGACAACAACACGCCCCCGACAAAACAAATCTACATGGACTTCATGAAACGCGCACATATACAGAAGCCTTCTTGTTCACAGTGTAACACTTAGCTAATTATTTTGCACACGTTGTTCGGGATCGAAAGTTTAGTGGAAGATCTACTCTGGTACAGCACTCAACAGTACACACAGGTGAAAAACCTTTTGTGTATTAAGTGCAGTCTTAAGTTTAGTCGAAGATCTACTCTGGTACAGCACTCAACAGTACACACAGGTGAAAAACCTTTTGTGTATTAAGTGCGGTCTTAAGTTTAGTCGAAGATCTACTCTGGTACAGCACGCAAGACCACACACAGGAGAAAAACCTTTCGATATACATTGGAAAAATATAAAAGATGCCTACCTAGAAACTGGTGAAAAAATTCTTGGTATTAGAAATAACCTACAAAAAGATTGGATGTCTGAAAAAACATGGGAATGATAAAGGAAAGGAAGCAAGCAAAATGAGAGAATTAACTCGAGTAAAACAAGAGCACAGAAGGGAAAAGCACAGGCTGAATGCTCTGAAGCGGTCAGGAAGATCAATTTTGCGCCCTCAGCAAAGAAAGAGTGTACGGCCCCTTCTTCTTCATGGAGACGACCATTACCGGTATCGTGTATCTGGACATGCTCCAAAAGTTCCTCATTCCACAGTTAGACAAAGATGACCAAGAAGGACGCATTCACTTCCAGCAAGACGGCGCACCCCCTCATTACCTTGGACAAGTGCGCGAGTACCTCAACACCCGTTTCCCAGGTCGGTGGATTGGTAGAGCGGCGCCGATAGCATGGCCACCTCGTTCCCCGGATCTTACACCCCTGGATTTTTTTCTTATGGAGATTCGTTAAAAATCGAGTGTTCGTACCAACTTTGCCTGCAAATGTTGTTGAGCTCCGAACTCGAATTACTGCCGCGGCTGCAGAAGTGACGCCAGAGATGCTACGTAGCGTGGGGCAAGAAATTGACTACAGGTGGGACGTCTGCCGCATGACCAATGGAAGTCACATTGAACCATAACTATCCGAGGTAAAACTCGGCGTGTTTTGCTACGTTATGACAGTTCGAAACGTTGTGTATGTCCTCTGTATAAATTTGTATAAGCTTTCAAAGTTGTAAAGCTCTTTTTGAAACACCCTGTATTTTTACTTTATCATCAATCACGTTATACGTCTCTTGATGCAAGGGCCAAAGGAATGTTGTGCTGCCAATACTGTGGGTTATTATTCCACGTCAGTTCAGATCTCTGATATTTACGTATGATCCGGAAACCAAGCGACAATCAATGCAGTGGAAGTCAACATCATCTCCATGTACAGAAACAGACAATGAAAGTGAAAAAGTGCAAGCCGCCCTCCGTGGGAGAATTAAAGAACTAAATGTCAGGTTTCATAAAGCAGATATGAACCAGAAGAATGACGAAGTCACCCTGCTTATTCAAATTGACCAACTGAAGAACATGGTCCAACAAGCAGAAAATTTGGAAGTCGCACTGCGTGGCCAAATTACGGGCCCGAAGAGTAAGCTTCGAGAAAGAGACAGCTGCCCGGTACAGCTGCCGATCTCCAGGCAGGAGGGAACACCCCCGAGGCGCCCCACACTGGCAGAGAAGGGAAAACGCAAGGCCGCCCCCCTAATGGAAAAATCAAGAAGGGAAGCCGATGCCAAAAGGAGGAGGGTCAAAGCCACCCCTACCGCTCCATAGACTTCTACGCCAAAGCGGACCTCCCGACTCCAGGATCTGTCGGCACTTCCCACACAACTACTCATGGAGGCACTTGCGGCCCGAAAAGAGGTAGAGAGGAGGTCGTCCCGGGAAAGCTCCTGGATTGCTGGACAGGAAGAGGAGAGCAGGGCTGGAAGGGATAGTTTATAGGAATTTCAATTTGTAATGTATGTTCCTGAAAGACAATAAAGACTTTGAGCTCAACTGCTCGTGCCATGATTAGTGGGTCCCTGTCATCACGGCATGGCGCATCCTCGGTTTGTGGATAGAGGAATGGCCTCCGGATATGGAGGGTAGCTGCGAATACATTGAATATGCAGTCGCGGACAGCCGACAAGGGGTGGTCTTCCAGCTTGGGGGTTGGGCGAGGTGCTAAAAAATCCTCACCGTAAAAATTACCATGTTACGAACCACTACACAAAGCCTCGGACCTGGACTGATTCTTTGGTACGACTTAAGCTTAGGATAGGGACAGGTGGCGGGATCTTGTGAGTGCGGTATTGAACTTTCGGGTTTCATAAAACGCGGGGAATTTCTTGACTAGCTGACGACCTGTTAGCTTCTCAAGAAGGACTCTGCTCCATGGAGTGAGTTAGTTAGTTAGTTAATGGTCGTCTACACGTCACAGACAAATTTTATTAAATTCCTATCAGTAAATTTGAAATAACAACATATTAACAGACAGAGAATTCGTTATGCTAATATATGCTTACTTCTTCGGATTAAGGAAAACTATAATTCTTTTAAATGAATTGTGAATAATAAGGGCGTTCTTTTGTTTCTTTTTATTTCGATTTGAATTTCTCACAGCGATGGACATTACGTTCTTCTGGGATGTGACGCCTTGTAATTCAGTAGAAGGGTGCCACATATCGAAGGAATCTGGTATCTTTATCTTCGGTTTTATTATCTTATTACACGACGCTCTCAGAATATACAGCATGCATAAAGACTTGTTGTCTTTGCTATTATTATTATCAAGCTTGTTCTTATTTTAATTATTTAATTTGTTAGGAAACTATCAGAAGAGAATGAGCACTCAAGAGTTTGTCTAAAGACGTGCTAGAGGAGCTGGAGTGTCCAGTGTACGTGGAGTACATGCTACAATTGTGAGTTTAGTGGTCCGTGAGGTCCGAATGGTTGGCGAGGTCTCGAGTTGCGATGTCAGAATTTGGGTTGAGTCACAGGACTTGTTTAACCAGAGTTGCGATGCCAGCACTCAGGTTGAGTCACAGGACTTCAACCTGAGTTGTGATGCCAGCACTGAGGTTGAGTCACAGGACTTTAACCTGAGTTGTGATGCCAGCACTCAGGTTGAAGAGAACCTCAGTGGCGATGCTGTTGTCCAAACGGAGAACAGGTAAGTTACAACATATAAAATCAATGTAGGTTATCAAGTGCGGTTATTTTTACACGCTCTTATTTCAAGACGATATTTGTGTTTCCACTCAGTTGTTCACACTGTGTTGAGGTAACCACAGAAATGCCCACTGTACATCGGCAAGTTGCAGGCCTTAGTTGGCTCAGTTTGCAGAAACTGGCAGTTCTGGAATAACGAACCGTAGAAATGGAATTCTAAATCACTTGATCAGTCTATAAAAACATTTTCTGTGATTTATGTTCATTAGCAGGACTGTACATAAATCACAGAAAATGTTTTTATAGACTGATCAAGATTATGTTCATTAGCAGGACTGTACAATGAAGGAAGTGGGTTTAGACTGGAAGGATAGACGACTGATTTTGGCCCTATATAGGTCCCAAAACACGATAATTGAGATAAATGGAAATAAAGAAGCAATTACTATGATGAAACAGAAGACAAAAGGTATCCACATAAATGGGAAGCAGATACATAGTATACGATTTGCAGATGACATTGCGATCCTTGCGGATTCAGAGAAAGATATGAATAATATGTTACAGATACTAGAAAAAGTTTTAAGCAAATACAAACTTAGGATCAACAAAGCAAAGACTAAGGTTATGAAAATATGTAACAGGATAACGAGTGTTTGGGTTCCATAAAATGTGGGAAAATTGTGGAACAGGTGAATGACTGTCGGCCTGTCAACAAGTTCTGTGTTTCAGAGAGTTAGTTTAACCTTATAACTGTAATACTGTAAATCAGAATAACAGACTAACATTTTTGTTCTGTTATTTTTTGTTTCAGCTATGAACCTGAACACAAGCCAGCATCTTCAACGTGGCAGAAGGTCTTCCTCGTCATGGTAAGTTAATGCACAGACTGATATTTGAGTAGGGTTTATTGCTTGTCTGTAATCTTAGGTCTTGTAAACGTGTATGTTTATGCACAATTGCTCTTATTGTTTGATTTAAATAAAATGCACGGTGCTAATACAGTGAAATTTATAAGTGCCCAACAGGCAAAAGCAACATATCTCCATCACAACATCAAGAAGAAGCTACTAAAGACAAATGCTGCAATATGGTTCAACAAAGTCTGCCGCAACGAGAATCTCCAACCAAAATACATCAGCATCAAAATCAACACCAACAACAAGAGAAACTACAGTACAAAACAAATGGCCATAAAACATCGCATCAACCTGGAATTGAAACATCTTTATAAGAAGAAAGCCAACCTCAATCTACAATTATACAAAACCCACTTGGAATGCGCGAACTACTGGCAAAGCACATGGCATATAATTCAAAGGTTAGAATTTCAGAAATTGGAATATACAAATGACTTACTATATGAGAATCTCAACAAAAAACTCAACCACTTAAGACACATACAGAGACCACAGACACAAAACACCGAAACACAAACAAATATAACAACAAAATTTTATCCACGTATAAAAAACTTGACCAACACAAAATTCAATAAAGAAGAACAGGATATACTGAAACTTGGACTAAACTATGCAATAGAAAAACCCACCACACAGATCATTCAGAACCTTATCATTGACACTGAAACTGCAATAAAACAACTCAATGAAAATGAACAGAACACATACAGGCAATTAGCATATAACAAGATAAAACAAATAAAGAATACTACAACCAACAATGTATTACATAAGAGGCAACACCACATCATGAAACAAATACGAAAGAAACTACGAAAAAACAACCTCACTATAACAAAAGCTGATAAAGGCAGGACTATAGTAATTATAAATCAAGATTGTCTCACACTAAAAACAGAAAACTTCCTAAAAGAAAACAATTTTACACAACTACCAAAAGACCCTACCCCTAAATTTCAGAGAATACTTCAACAAACCATTCCAAAATGCAACAAAATAATAGACAAAAACCAGAAAAAGTACTTAATGCAAATAAAACCACAGGCACCAAACTTGAATGTACAAATTAAAATACATAAAGACAATGAACCTATAAGACCTGTTATAAACAACACCCAAGCACCTTCATACAAAACAGCAAAACACCTGAACAAATGCTTACCTAATCTAATTCAACTTCATAACACATACATAATTAATAATTCCACTCTCCTTGCAACAGAGCTAAAATCTTTACATATCAATGAATACAGCCGAATGATCACTATGGACATAAAAGACCTATATGTAAACATACCTATTGATGAAACCATTACCATCACAAAAAACATAATGACAAAAAACAAAATTGACAAAATAACTATAACACAAACAATAACGCTCCTGGATACCATCCTAAAACAAAACTACTTTAAATTCGAAAATAAATATTATCAACCAGAAAAAGGAGTAGCCATGGGTTCTCCCATATCTTCCCTAATTGCAGAGATATTCTTACAGTTTTTCGAAGATAACCTGCTAAAGCAAATTCTAGATACATTCAACATCACCTACTACAAAAGATACGTGGACGATATTATGATAATATACGAACACAATAAAACCAATGGAAATGAAATCAAACAGTATATAAATAATATACACCCAGCATTAAAATTTACAATGACAGAAGAGGAAAACAACTCAATCAATTTTCTTGACTTAACCATAACCAGAAGGCATAAAAAACTGGAAATTAACATATACCGAAAACCTACAACTACAGATACCACAATACACTATAAATCAAACCATCCAATAGAACATAAATTAGCAACATACAGATACCTATTAAACAGACTACACAACCTACCATTATCTAAAGAAGAAAAACACCAAGAGATGAATACTATCTTACAAATTGCAAAAAACAATGAATACCCAGAAAGGCTAATAAACAATCTCAACTCCAAGATAAAGAAGACAAGATTCAAACATAACACAACCAAAATAAATACCAATAATAAAAAATGGGCCATATTTGAGTACAGCAATCCAATAATAAGAAAAGTAACAAATATATTAAAAAACACAGACATAAAAATCTCCTTCCGACCATGCAACATCACTAAAAACATCTACAAAACATCCCAAGAAACCAATAATACATACAATAACAGTGGAATATATAGCCTACAATGTAACACCTGTAAGACATTATGTTGGCCAGACAGGCAGAGATCTGGCCTCAAGATATACAGAACATACTAGATATATAAAGAATAACGACCCAAAATCAGCATATGCTTTACACATACTAAACAACAGACACGAATTTGGACCGTTAAAAGATACGATGAATCTGTTAAAACCATGTAAGAAAGGCCGAAATATGACAACCATGGAAAACGTGTACATGCAGATTTTTCATAGGCAGGGAATGCTGATCGATGAACAGTACGTCACAGACAACAGGTTATTCCAACTGTTAGACACCCCCACCACCCACCACTCATACCGCACTACAAACACGACAGCAGTAGCCTTACTCACTAGACCTTGAAAGGACACGACAGACGTTTCACAACACATAAGGTAAGACATTCGTAATAAACCATTTTCTTTTTTAAAATCCCCATTTAACTCAAACAATTTATATATAAACAAAATTCTTATTTGGATTGTTTAAATTTTTTACAGAATGGACTACGGAGATATAAAAACTATGCCAGTAGTTGCGTAAAATAATAACAAACAGCCAATACCACGAACAGATTACAACGTTTTATAAAACAGTTTTTATATATTTTAAGAGAGATCTTACATTTTAACTGATAAAGGTACACATCGTACAACTTCTAAAGTGCTCCGAATATCTATTTACATGAGGTTTTAAGACTGTTCAACAGACTATTGTATATATTGTGAATTTGTTTTTAATATGTGAATATCTGGTAGCATAAGACAAAAAAAAACCCCTGAAGATGGAACTTTAAAATTCCAAAACACGTGTAGGGAAATAGGCCAGAATAAAATTGGTCAATTTAGTGCATTTGTTGGTCTTATTGTTTGAAATATTCAAAAGTCTACACGATATTATTCCTATTTGTATGTATCAATTCCAATCCTTTGTAACTGTCCTATTTGATTAAAAAAAAAAGTATACAGAACGTTTTTAAACAGTGAAGTGCAGTGCTAGTCAAAATTTTTGTTTAAATTATTCATTTTACAGCTTTGGACACAAAATTTAAGAAATTAACATTAATTTTGGTACACTAATAAATTATGATTGCGTCAGTTAATGTTTATGGATTGAAGATGTATATTGTATGTGGTTTATGTGAATTTGTTGTTTTGTTTAGAATTTTGTAAATATTAATTTTTGGGGGAACCAGAAATAGTGCACTGTTCATTATAAATTAAGAAGCTGACATACAATTTTGAAAATTGGACAGACACTGATACAGTGTTGGATGATGTAAGTTTAATTTTGGTTTTGTGGAAATTTTGGAATTTGAAATGATTTAGATGATTTTGGTTTGGTTAATGACATTGAGATGATGCAGGGACACATCATGGTTTAAGAAGGTGGAGATGTTGTGAAGTAGTTTTTGGTTTGTGTAACTATGCAAAATTTAATTTTCTACATTTTACATTGGAGTGGTAATGATAAAATTTGAATTTAAGTTATGATACATGTTAAGTTTAGTGAGGTTACCCATCCTAGGGGGGCACTACAAATAGATGTCCTGACGGCGGCTGCCGCCAGGGCACTACAAAAGCAAAAGAATTTGCGAAAGAATTAGCTCACAATGAAGATAGTATTTCTGCAGCCTGGACTGATCGATGGAAAACTTGACACAACATTGTGTCTAAGAAAATGTGCGGCAAATCGGCTACTGTTCATGAAAGCGATGTACTATATGAATGGAAGGACATAAAATTAAGACAAATTTTGGATACATTTGCACCGCGTGACATTTACAATGCGGACGAAACAGAACTCTTCTGGAAAGCATTACCTGATCGCACTCTGGCATTTAAAAGTGAACGTGTTTCAGGTGGTAAATTGTCCAAAGAAAGAGTGACGTGTTTAGTTTGTGCTAGTATGGCTGGAGAAAAGATGTCATTGCTTGTGATAGTTAAGTACACAAAGCCGCGGGCTTTCAAGCGTGCAAATAGACTGCCTGTTGAATACAGGGCCAATCGAAAAGCGTGGATGACTTCCACGTTCCACCTACCAAGATCAGTCAACATTCAGACAACAATCAGTCAGCATTCAGTCGCTTAACTGACGTACAACTGCATACGGCAAGCAGCCCTGAACTCACGGACCAGCGGTACAATTCAGTTGCTCCACCACCCACAGCAGCAGCTGTCACGTAGCACAAGTGGTACACTGCAGTCTCGCCACTGTCCACAACAGCAGCAGACACAGCCAGTGCGATTGCCTGCCACCAGCGCTCCACTTCCCACTACACAGCCGACTACTCGGCCCGGCACATTGCTTTAGCGCACTCTCTTTGCGCAGCACATTCTTTACAAACAATATATCCTATATGGATTCTGTATAATCGAAGGAGTATAATAAAATAATGTAACCGACTAGCAACCACCACAGATTTCCAGTGACGATGTAGCCATTTCTCAGACTCCCTCCGGAATTGAACCGATTCCCCGTTATAACCATGGTAGGCCAGATAGCGCCCAATTCTCCCTGGACACATTCCACTTTGGAAATCCCAGTTCAAGGCCGTCCCAGCCACCAGAACGTTCAATAATCATACTGAGCCAGGGAAGTGAACTCGGAGCAACTCCTCCAGAGCTCTATACTAGGATAATCAGACCTATATTCCATGCTGCCTTGGTTTGGTGGCCAAAGGTTAAGCAAAAAAGCACTAAAACTCAATTAGGCAGGATTGAAAGAATGACCTGTCTTGCCATTACTAGGGCTATGAAATCGACCCCTACTGTAGTAATGGAAGTGCCTCTGAATTTGACTCCGCTAGACCTGTTGATCATTGATGTTGTATTCCTCATATGTTGTATGACTTTTTCCATATCTGTGGATTTATGGAAGGTAAAGAAATGAATAAATTAATAAAAATGGCGGAGGCGAGGATGGCACTCTATAGACCAGTGGTCACCAACCAGTGGTCCGTGAGAAAATTTTGGTGGTCCGTGGAGAAATTTGGACATTATTTGCAATTTTTATGTTTATTATACTGTTTCATTATATTCTGATTCGTCTTCGTGTGACCGACACAGGATCGCTGACAATTTTCGCCTTATTACGTTGCATCAAATTCATGTTAATGGAATGGAACTTTTATGATCATCATTTTATAGATGTTTGTACCTTTTTACAAAAATTCATGTTAGTGGTCTGCGGGATTCAAACTTGTGAGTTTAGTGGTCCGTGAGGTCCGAATGGTTGGCGACCGCTGATATAGACAACACATACTTGAGCAACCGAGTGTTCCTAAAACAGTGTCAGGGTTGCTGGGCATCTGGAGAAATGTGGGCGACCCTTTACCAGACATGCGGTCTGACTACATCATTTACACTGGAGTCACTACTAGCGTCACTGTCAGCCGAACAGCAATGCTTGAAACAAAGTACGAAGTTTTTCTCAGTTTATCAGTCTGCCAATGACAAGAAAATTCCCTGGCCAAAATGACTTTGCTCTTATATTTTGGAAATAGTAATACCCGACAATATGTCAAATCTGGGCAATTTCTCCCCTGTAAATTCGCAAGAAAATGACTGTCTTACTGGATTATGTAGTTGAACAGCAACTCCGCTCCATAACACTAAAACCTCCACACTTACGATTTGTTAACCAGCAAAAATCAGCACCATCGTCTTCTGCAGCATCCTGCCATCTGTGCCCTTGTCCCTGCCTAACCACAGGCAGCTAACCGAACAAGTTAGTACAGTGTAGTCCGCTCTGTGTGAGCACTATAAAAAACAAATAAACTGCTAGCAGCGCCATAGGCATACACTAATATGAACATCCAAACATAGCCAACTATCTGTGGCAGAAATACGTGAATGTGGGCCCTTACATTTCCAAAGGCATAATTAAAATGGTGCGCTTGTTCACATGCCTTCCTCATCCTCAGGTAGTGTTGTTCTTTACAGATTAGGTGCATCAGTGATCAATACGAAAAAAAGCAAAGAATCGGATTCAAGAGCCCGAGCGTAACTTGGGCTGGGACGCAGTATAATCCACTTTTTAAGTAAAAAACTTTTCTTATTTAACATAACTGTTTACGACATGCGATTCGATTTTACTCTTACTATCTTGTTAGTAACTGCTGTGCGCGTTGTGGTTTCAGGTTAGTAACGATAAATGATTAAAATATGTTTTACTTCTCAAAATTCGTAATGTGTGATTTGAAGTATGCTTTTACCCAAGATGTTTAATTACAATTTATAGAACTTTCAGTTTCTCTTTACCAAATTTGCATGAATGGCTACAAAATTTGTGTCATAAAAATTACAAATACAGAACTGATGTATCAGACCGTCATTACATCCTGTATTTTCATTAAAGATGTGTTACAAATAACATATCTTTGTTCTTATAGCTGTAACATAAGTGAACTGATATTGAATGGCCATTTTCTACACGCCTCTCCCACTCAATAATAATATAGAGTCCTTCACACATCTACGTGCTGATATGGGCCCTTCCCCTGAAAACTCCAATCTCGTAGTGTACGGTATTACATCCCCCACCACATAACATATAACATATTTTCCCAGACATATGTTAAATCCATACAATAAAACCAATTACATCAACAATAAAACACAAGAAGATTAGCACCATTACCATGAAAAAGAATACATAATAATGTCGTTCTTACTCTGCCACAGTTCCGCTGACGGAGACATACAGTGGCTTGGTCTAGTTCTCAATAGTTACAAGTGAGTGGGGCTAGTGTCACATAAGTACATACATTGTTTCCACGCACAGTTCTATACACGTAGTCTCTGTTCAAACTTTCGATACTTTTAAAATTTAATTACACAGTTACAACACGTAGTTGACCTTGGGGTCTGTAAAAGCTTTCGGCTCCATGTCTGCATGTAGTGGATGTAGCAGAAGATAAAATCTTTTAACATTTTGAAGCCCACCAGTTACATGATTTTTCAACAGGTTTAATATTAAAAAACTGTACATTCTGTCCCAAGTGTAACAACAGCGAGGACATGCTACAGAAATATCATTGACTTTACAGGTTCACCATCATGGTGCTTCAGATTTATGAAGAGAAATGATTTATGTATGCGGACTAAAACAAAAATATCACAAAAGATGCCAGCTGAATACGAAGATAAAATTATTGAGTTTCACAGATTCGTCATTAATGCTAGGAAACAGGAAAGATTTGGGCTTTCACAAACCCATTTGGCATAAAAGTGTTCAACAATCTCCCGCAGAGCAAAAAAAAATTTAAGTAACGTCACTAAACAATTTAAGTCAGTGCTAAACAATTATTTACATGCTCACTCCATCTACAACATAGATGAATACCGCACTTCCACGTCAGTAGGGAATGCTAAACTAAACTCTGTTCAGTTTCTAGATAATTATACCGTATAGTATCAGCTCTATGTTAAGAGTTTTTTTACCTGTTCTATATCCAAAGGTAAGAACCTGTATTCAGATTTACAGAATGCAAATAAATTCAATTCAACGAGCTGGCAGTGCAGCTAGCAACAAAACAAAGCAGAACCCACGCGGCAATCTGACGCAAAATCATACAGAGCAACAACGCACAACCTCCCACATTAACCACGGGCACAAAACTCCAGAAGCAACACATCAACAGTTAAACTAGTACACTGACAATGATACAGGAAAGTGTCAAAACACATATAGTACTTGTAAATTAGCAGAATAGCAAGGCAATGGACAAGAACAATACTGCACATCATAACAGCCACCTGCATGTATCGAATGAGGTTCTTCAGCAATTCGTTTAGGAAATCCTCCTTTCACACACTCATTTAGCATTGTTCAACGGAATTTGTAAATTAAATATCATGTAAATTCTATACTTTAGAACATAAAAGAAAGTTAAGAAAATGTTATAGTCAGGTGCACGGTCATATGCAAGCATGTGTGCATATATGTCTATTTTTATGATCATTTAAATAAATGCCTAGAAACTGACACTGAATGTTGTCTTCTCCCCAACCTGCTAATAAGAAGACAGCACTCAGAAAATACTGTATTACGAGTAGCAACTTGTTGGTCAGAAACATGAAGAGTATTGTCTTTCTGCGATGTTCATGTAGTAGAAAAGTACTAACATTGCAGAGGGACATTAGTACTTGTCTACCACATGGCACCACATCCTAGAGACAGTAATGTCAATAGTTGATGAAATGAGACCCTCGAATGTTACACAAAACAAAGATATTTCACCTACAGCAAACATACTGTGTGTGTATAATAGCAGTCACTAGAGGCAGTCCTTGAGACAGTTCCTACAGCAAGTCAGTTATTTCCCATAACTCAATGTTATAATTTGAGGTTACATTCCCAAATGCTCAGAAGATTTAGATATAAATTTTAATTCCTGGAATGAAACATAAAAGCAGTAGGGACATATTTATGACATGCTATAAAAAGCACATAAAACAATAATTTTAACAGAAATGTGACCAATAAACAATAAAGGGAAATTAAACATTTTTCTTGGTTTAAATGATTCCAGGACATTGCTATTCTTAACAAGATTTTGGATGACAAGCCACACAGAAGGTAGGGTAAAATTTCATAAATCTAGGATTGATTACTCCATTTCGGCAATAACTGGGCCATATTAGTGCAATGTTACTTCAAACTAACTTTACTTTCTCCTTGTTATGTCACTGGGGAAATAATGGTCCCCTTTCAAGTACATCTGATAACTGTTGCATGAGATTTGTGGTTCTTGTGTTCTATGATATAATGCGGTGTAGACGTGCACTGCTGATATTTTGGAGGAGCTTGCTGCCTCCATCTTCAGGGTATCTACAAGCCACTATATTCTACGAGTAGCATCTTCAGCAGTGCAATGCCCACCCCTTAGGTCCGCACACATACACCATTACAATAGTGCAATGCTCAGCCAGGAGGATTGCACATATGCACCATTTCAACATTACAATTCTCAGCCACAAAAACTGCTCACACGAACCATTTGACCAGTGCAATGCTGGGCCATGAAGGCTGCAGACATGCACCATTACAACAGTGTCAAACGTGGTTATACAAGTTAGTAAACAAATTATTCTGAGTTCCAGGAATATTCAAGAGCAGTACAAACTGATTCAGGTCGAACGGCTGTTATAATACAGGCTTTGGACTAAAATATTCGTTATGTGGTTCAGCGTAAAATAGACGACAGTTTTAGCACTGACCTCAGTGATGTCATTTCCAGAATTCAGCAAGACTTTGATCTACTCCCATAATACCAACACGGGAGTTCAGCTTCGCTACAACTGTCAGTTTCACATCTGTTCCAGGTTGAGTCTCCCCCGAATTTGTAATAATCTTCACCTGGAAGAAAGGTACATAATATGGTAGAAGAAATGAACAGTTTTCTGCCTGAAGTCAGAGACAGTAGGTTCCTCAAAAATGTTTATACCCCCTTAAAAGACTGCATGGTGTCACAACCCATAACACCATACTCTTATGTTTCCGCCACTGTGAAAACCTCAACTCCTATGTAGATTTTGATAAATAGCATTCTTATAGTTACACAGAATCCCCACTGTGCACATTTGTTCTAAGCCTATATTGTAAACAACATCTGGTGTCTCAACGTCCTTTGCAGTTTTGTCAAAAATCGCTTGTAGTTGCAAATTTTGCCTCATTTGACAAATGCATCTCATGCTGTCACCTGCTTATGTATTGCATATCTAGTATCATATCATGTCTTTGCCGACACACAACACCACAATGAAAGACAGCAAAACTGCAAACGATTTCTGTACTCCAAAAGTTAACTACACACACCCTTCTAAGAAATGTACTCACTTCTGGAACACCTGTGAACGGACACCGCCTGAGTCAAGTCCGACTTTCAGAACATTATTCTGAAGTGAAATGGCACAGTGTCTCACATATTAAAATTCTAACTATCAAATTGCAGTTGGACTCAATAATATGTAACAATTTCAAATAAATGGATCCAGAGCAAAATTTCTGCTCACATTCAGATAATCAAGTTTCAGTCTCATGTAAGACTTGAATTCTTACATACTTAAAATTAAAAATTTAACTTGGTTCCAACAAGTGAATCTATGATGAATTCACTTGGATATTATGAGCTCAGGTTCTCGTCAAATGTTGGGCTGATGGGTTATCATAAACACACTAACAACATACTGGTCTCAGAACAACATGGTTTAAGGAGAGGACTTGTTGGGGATTTCTTTTTTTGCTGTGGGGCGAATGAAACAGAGGTTTGTGTACTGTATATGGGCTGAAATAATTCAGGAATGTGGTGTGATCCATGTGAAGTGAGGAAGTGGGGTGATATGGCACCAGTTGCATCTGGTGGCTTATGGGTTACACTTTGAGTAGTGCACTGTGAAAACAATCATACCTATATCTGCATTGCACATTTTTACATTCCACTAATACTAATACCGATTATCCCGCAGGGGTATCTACTGAAAATGCGGCCTTCAAACTAGCAAATAGTGTATTAAAATCTATTAACCAAAACATGCATGTTCGAGGAATTGTCTGTGATTTGGCAAAGGCTTCAGACTGTGTAATTCATGAAACTGTGTTAGTTAAATTACATCTCTATGACATTCAAGGAATAAGTGCAAATTCATTCAGGTCCTATTTAGCAAACAGAAAACAAAAAATTGAAATAAAATCATATAATGCTACCCTAAATTTTTTCTCTCACTGGGGTATATTAAAACATGAAGTTCCACAAGGGTCAAGGGCCTTTACTGTTCATAAAATACAAGGATGCATTTCCCCTGGGCGAAATCATGTTTGCAGATGACACTTGCGTCATAATTTCTAGTAAAGATTTTGATAACTGTCATACAGTGTCAAATTTAGTTCTGCTTCATGTGTAAATGGTTTGCTACTAGTAAGTTGGTACTAAAGTCAGATAAGAAAATTTAATAAAACAAAAACAAAAACCACACCCCTGTGCATTAAGTATTGGTTATAAAGAAAGGAATATAGAAGAAAACATAGTACAAAATGCTTTGGTTTACAGACTGATAACCACCTAACTGGAAGAATCATACTGATGAAATGATTCCTAGGTTAAGTGAAGCATGTTATGCAGTTAGGTCAATGTTCCACATGAGCAAAATTAACACTCTGAAATCAATATTTTTGTCCACTTTCACTCAACAATAAAGTATGAAATAATTTTTGGGGGGTAATTCATCCAACAGTATAATATTTACAAAAGAAAACTGTCAGAATTATGGTAGGTGCATGATCTAATGTAGAAGTCTATTTAAGAAATTAGAGATGTTACCTGTTTGAAAACTATATCATCATGCATGAACATCACTGCAAATAACCAAAAAAAATTTCAAACAAATTCATGTGTACACAGTGCTAATACAAAGAATCAGCACCATCTTAATGAACCTTTAACTGAATTATTTGTACCAACAAATGCACTAAGACAGTTTTTCACTGTATTCTTTATTATTACGATGCCCCAATACGCATTTCGGCAGTTATTCTGCCATCATCAGGGGGTATTTTAAGTGAATTTTTACATAGACCAATTCTTTGGTTACGTCATAACAGTGAGTCAGTATTTGTTACCACATCGTATAAAATTTTGTAAAATTAGTGGTTAAGCTGCTAAAAGTTATTAAATTATTAAAACTTATAAAAATTACAATAAAATCAAGTAGTATATTATACTATCCTCTATCGTAATAATAAAATAAAACAGTGAAAAACTGTCTTAGTGCATTTGTTGGTACAAATAATTCAATTATAAAAAGATGCACGGTGAATATAAAGTGAAATTTATAGACGCTCAACAAGCAAAGACCTTTAATGTTTCCAGAAAAGATCATTATATGCTGGCATTAAACTTTTCAACAGTTTACAACTCCATTTCACAGGTCTTAGAAATGAAAAGGCATAATTTACTGTACCGTTACAAAAATACTTAAATACACGCTACTTGCACACTGCCGATGAATATTTTATGATCAAAAATGATCCATAACACTGTATATGAAATCTTTACTGTATCTGTAAGGTAATACCTCTGTGCGTTTTGCATATTTCGAGCATATTGTATGTCCATGTCCAACTGTTATTTTGGTTAACTTCCTGAAAAATGGAATGCATGCACATACACCCATATGCACGTACAAATACAGGCACAGATGTGTGTGCGCGCGCGCGTGATGGAAGGATGGATGTATATTAAAACAAAGTCACCACAGGCATGAATTTTTAACACAAAACCAATGTCACCTACACTTCAGTTTCAGCTTACTTGCTGTCCTACACAACATCACAGAACAGTTAGCAATCCAACGAACCAATCTTCATAATTCTTCCTACTCATCAAACTGACAAAACTCACTGCAGACAAGGAAAATTTAACATCATTACTGGCTATAATTTATTTCCTGTTGTTCATAGTCTTTTTAGCAGAACAGAAATTACACAAACTTACAAAATTCTGTAGCAATCCTTCAAATTCAACATCAATGGCATCTGCAACTACTTCACCATCGTCCTTCTTGTAAACCACCACAACGTGTGCGGTGGGTGTCATAACATATGTAGCCAAAAATCTAAATTTGTGTCTTTTTACTGGATACTTGGATTGAATTGGCCACAACCACATCTCCATGACCAGTCACCTGATGGCTGAAGTACTTCAAGGGTTCTGTTGAGAAAGTTCAATATCTTGATTCACCTGCAGCACAGAGAGGGAGAAAAGTTAATGGCTGCAATCCTACAAGTTAATTTAAAGGGCTAGTGAAAATTAGTAAATCAGAAACTTCTGCTTTATGATTCATCCTCTGATATGCTTTGTACCAAATCTTATGTTCATTTCAGTACATAAAATAATTTATTGGTCAAATACAGTGAACAAAGAAAAAGTTCCAATTCACCATCAATAGTCACTCTTGTATCATCCTATATAGAAAATTTGCATCTGACGTTACTGCTTTCTTGATCTTCAGTATGGAGTTTCAGTAAAAACAACAAGAATGAAAATCCCTAATTTTTAACACTGAAGTGAAGTGACCTTAGACAACCATTAATTACTATACATACACAAAACAAGGATATTACAGTGAAAATTTGTCCTAAAGAACAAGAAAATTACACTGAATTCGAATTTTCAATGGATGGTTAGATACATAATTCAATTCAAAAGGCATTTATTAATGTGCAGGCTTAACAGCACAAGTGCCAACTAAAAGCCAGCACAAAAACACAAATACAACACAAAAACAGTACAAATACACGAACATGTAACACTGAACAGACCAAACAAAACAATATTGCAGCATCTTTGCATACAAGGTTAGTAGTCAAAACACATCCCACAGATGGAGAGTCTTTACAAGTAACAGTGAACAGGGAGGAGTTTCTGAAATTAGGAAGAATTTGAATACCAGTAATATCCAAAAGAGATGGGCAATGTTTTAAATCTGAATAAACAGAAATGAAAAATAATGCATCAAGGCGAAGTCTTCCATCACGCAGGGATGAAGGTTTAAAAATTAAAAAAAAAATCCTCGTGGGTGACGTGGTCAAGAGTAAAGAAATAATTTTGACATGGGGCTACAAACTTCCACTGAATGTATTTCAGGTTTTTGGCATCAGTAAACATTATAGAGTTCCACACAACTGACGCAGACTCAAGTTTGGTTATGATTAGTGTTAAAATACAATATTAACAAAATATTAAGGGTATAAGAAAAAGGACATAGTTCGTATTAAGCCCAGCATCCTTACAGACTGGGAGAAAATGTAGTCTGCATGTGTGTGGAAATACAGTTTTGTATCAAATTGTACCTCCAGGTCTTTGACAGTGTACATACAGGTTATAGAAATCATATATTTTATAAGCGTTACAGAGAACATTTGTTTTCCTAGTGAAGGCAATAACTGTTGTTCTGATGCTTAATTTCATGAATTTAGCAGTACACCAACCTTGGTATATGTATGATATCAGACTGCAGCTGAATTCGTAGCACGAAAAATGTTAGTATCATCAGCGAATATTAGGAAATTAGGGTACTTAATTACATTATGAAGGTCATTAATAAATATATAAAAAATCAGAGATCCAATAACCGGTCCTTGTTGTAACCACAAAAGAACTTTTAAAGGTAGTGAAAAGGTGTCTAAAATCAATACAGAAGATTGCTGATTGAGGCCAGTTTAAATAACCGTCAAGTAGCCTATACCTATGAAGTCTGTGGAGTAAAATAGGATGCAAGACAAGTTTAAATGCACAGCTAAGATCAAAATAAATAGAATTAACTTGATGTTGAGCATTAGAGGGGGATTAAAATCAAGATACATTACCAAATTATTTGTTGTGGATTTGGCTTTTAAGAAACCATGTTTACTGGGATTCAATCTATGTATAAAATAAGGGGAAACATGTGACCATGTACAACGAATTAAAACACTTTGGAAAAGTTATTTAAAGGGAAAAAGACCTGTAATTCCTAATGGAAGAACTGTTAATGTTTTTTTTCAACAGAGGCACAATAACCACTTTTCTCCACTGCGTTGGGAAGTGTTCCCTTGACAGGCAAGATCGAAAATATACTCAAGCAGCCGTGCCAATATTGTGGAACACCCCTCTATAATAAAAATACATATACCATTGAGTGTGAGACTTAGAGGGTCTAAGGTATTTTATAGCCTTCAAAATGTCTAATTTGGAAATAGAAGGCAACTGCAAAAATGACTGGACAATAAACCACAGTAACAGCCCACCGGAAAAAAAGCATTATAAACAGACTTGAAGTTTTATGCAAAAGCTTCAGCTACCTCGACAGGTTCGACTACATTGGTACCACTTACATCAAGATGAATAGTATAGGAATTATGTTTCCTTAAAGAGGATACATAATTCCAAAATTTTGTAGGTTGAGTTTTTAGATCATCATCTATGCTCATTTTATTTTTCCAATTTTGTTTGTAATCTAGTCCTGTGTACTGTTTTACACATGTTACTTTTACTATTATTTTAATTCAACTTGTTCACAATTGGGACCAATCAGTATGGCAGTAAAACATCAGGATTCATAAAAGTCAAGGAATTTCTCAATCAGGAAACAGAAGTTTTCTCTGGGAAATTATATTTCATTATACTTACAATATATTACTAACTTCAACATGTATTATAGATTTAAACCTAACAGTAGTTTTACACTTCAACCAGTTTTTGATACTGCTGAGATTATGGTCTTCCGGGACATTATGGCACATAGTTTTGTAGACAGGGACAAACATTTTGGATGAAACTGCTACTTCCAATTCAACCCCCCAAGTATGGAGGCAGCACATTACTCCAAACTACTGATATCTCCGTAGCATATGCACAGGTTTACATCCCACATAACACTACTGAAATTCACCACACTGAGATCTCTAATTTTGAAAGTCAGTTCTCTAATCATCACAAATGGGGGGCATGTTGATGTAACATTTTTTGCTCAGAATCATTTATTTAAGAATCTCATGCAGTTTTGTCTTTCTCCCAACATTCACATATACGGCAAAAAGTAAACGTATAGTTTTCAGTGTCCACTCCTTGAAGACATACAGGGTGAGCAGACGTATACTTCCACTCATTCCTAACCTTGACACTAGGTGGAGGTGAATGGTCAACTTCATGCCCTAGCCACTTCACCATGGGGACAGTTATAAAAAGCAATTTCTTTCACCAGACTCTCATCAAAGTATATTTAATTTTATTACACTAAATACCTATTGCATTAAAATGATCACACATGAAACAATCTGGTATAAGATAGAAATATTTGTGAATAAGATGTCGATTTTAAAATAATAAGATAGCAACCAGCAACAACACAGCAGTGAATATGTTCATATGGTGATAAAATACCCACAAATGCTGTGTATTTGAGTTCAAGTTTAAAATATTCTCATGTCTTTGTACGTTCCATCTTGTATTTACGTTTGTGCAACATACCTCAAATGTGGTGTTCTGCCATCTAACTGCGAAAGCCTCTTCTACAGTCACACCAATCTGTACTGATCTTTCATAGTCATCACCCAACCTTAAACACAAAATTTTTAACACTGCATACAGTTCCCCATCTGCATAATACTTCCACTGTCTACATAAACATGTGACAAACTTACAGCAGATCCTTTGTAATGTCAAATTCAACATTTGCTTTGCCACCAACAGGTACGACCTTGCAAAGTGGATTATGGAAGACTGGCTGAAGTAAACCTGAACAATGTGTTGAGATTGTAACAGCTGCCTCTCCTATCACCTTACCTATCCTATTACCTTAAGAGTATCAAGTAGACAAAGCATTCATATTCACTGCTACTGCTCCATTCAATGCAACATGTGACGAAATTAACTCTCCAATTCGAAACAACTGAATCATGAAAAAGACAGCATAAAAACTCATTACACTGCAAACAGCACCTCTGAAAGTGTCATCTGTCTGAAGCATGGAATTCATCTCTGTAATAATTAAAAAATTACTTCCTACTTCAAAAGAAAACATAGTGTCTGCATTACAAAAACAAAGACCTTAATAATTTTAGAAAAATAATTACTGTTTATTCTGAGATTCAGGTAAAGTTGTCACTCTCCTTACCACCAAGGCTCATGGGGTGAGATATCGCTGCACTCGTTCTTAGCCTCAGCAAAAGATGGAGACAAGTGTGTAATTTAATGCCCCAGCTGCTTTACCCCCCAGAAAGAGCCCTGGTACCCATTAAATAGGAGAACGTGTGGGCTCCAGAGTAGGTGTAGACATTTTGGAGAAGAGAAAAATCTCTTGCCACTACTAGAAGGTATAAAAAGGAATTTTGTTTTCGCAACCAACTGCAGACTAAAAATAAATCTCTAAACTGTCTTCACATTTTGAGCTTCACTTTACAGTGCAACAACCAGAATTTAATTTTAGGGAAAAGAATAAAAGTTAAAGTTCACCCTACAACCTGCCATGAAGGCACAGAGGGGGAGTACAGGCATAGCTCTACTCTTTCTTTGAACTTTATATTGTTCATACTGTGCACTGTTGATATCAAAACACACAATACTCAAACAAAAATGCACTCTATTATTTTCAGATGTTCTATAATACCCTGTAAATCAAATCCAACATGTTTCAATCCCTCATGGGATCATAATCAGGGATTCGTACTAGAGTAAGATTTCACAAAAACAGAACAAGCAATGTATGTACATATTAAAAAGATATAAAATGTATAAAAGACTATCAAGTAAGATGTAGACAATATTTGCAGTGGATCCCTGGTATACTGCAAATTAGAGTTAAAACATTAAGTCAATTAAACTACAAACATGTATCAGTTTAAAATGCATGAATGTACAAAATATTTGAGAGTTTTTCTTATTTTCACAAGTTATCGTAGAATGATAGTTGCAATAACAATTACAGTACATACCATATACTGGAGATCGCCTATGTATGTGCAGATGGATGAGACAGTACCGAAGTTAGGTTGGTTTAAACTTGGCACTAGATGCGGGTGTGTGGTTAACGCCATTCCCCAGCCGCTTTACACCAGGGAATGACTTGGTACCCATTGTATAGGGGGCTAGGCAAGCCCCAGGGCCATATGAACGGGTGTGGAAAATCTCACCCGCTGGGATTCGATCCCCAGATTGTCGAGCCCATAGCGAGTCGCTATACTGGACCTTAGGGAAAAGAAGAGAAACATTTTTTATAAGGAGAAGAATAGAAATAACTCATAACAAGACAGGCAATGTACAGTATGTATAAACAGAACATCCAGACGTGTTCGCATAACAATTGTTGCCGCGAAAAGCAGTATTACAGAGAGAGAGAGAGAGAGAGAGAGAGAAGCCATAGTTATCCTACATGCAAAGCGCATGCACCGCATTGACATCTGTGGCTTCTCTGCCTCTATCATATTTTTTCACATCATCTCATAAACGGCAGTACTTCTGGGAAAAGTTATTGAACAAAAAATGTGTGTCTTCTGTCTGAAAAATTTCTCACTCTAAGAAGAATTCAGGGAGATACCATCATGAGTGTACATACGTCTTCATGTAAAGTACCCGTTGTTTTTGTCAGAGTTTAATAAAACTTGATCTAGACAAATTTTTGAAAAATACTCAAATATAAAATTTCATGAAAATTCCTCCAGTGGGAGCAGAGTTCTTCCATGCGGATGGCCAGAGAGTCATGATGAAGCTAAGTCGCTTTCCGCAATTCTGCAAATGCACCTAAATACTTTTAAGAAGAACCAACATTTCATTAAAGATGTTCCAAAATGGCTTGATTATTAGCAGTTTATTGTCCATAAGGCCACTGTCAACAACTCAAGACAATAGCATATGGAAAAGCGACTGGATGACATTGAGTAATGAACTGGAATGGTTGTGGAAGGGAGCGGTCTTTGTCCGATTTAAGGCAGACATATTATTCGCGAAATTTGCCTGACGGAAATTAAAACATACAAAATATGAATTCAGAGAGATGGTGTTTCTAACGAGATTTTGTTCTGATACGTTGTCCCAAAACGTCGTTTAACTACCAATCAACGCTGCATAACAACCCAGAAGAGCGAAGATAAATAAAAACATTTACCTACCACGCACGTATCATTAATAATGACACGCACGGGAGAAGGAGAGTGCACACAGGCTTTTGGTGGTGAAACCTGAAACAGATCACTTGTAAGACCTAGGCATTGATGGAATACGAAAATGGTTAAGAAAATCGTTCGCGAGGGCGAGAACTGGATTGATGTGGCTCAGGATAGGGACAATTATCGGGCTGTTGTGAATGCAGCAATGATATGTCGGGCTCCATAAATCCGGGGAATTTCTTGACTCGGTGAAGAACTGTTAGCTTCTTTAGAAATACTCTACTCCATAGAGTTAGAAGTGAATATGTACGCTTACGTAAGCATCCATACAGCCCTTGCTTGCAGAATGTTACTAGCGCGATGAAGCCTTTACTTTACATTCGGGACATGGGCCCGTACAAACCTAAGAGCAGAAAACTTCGGGGGGCAGACACAGACCAAAACTATATTACTCATGAAGCTATTTATTACTTACACAAACCGCGACGATGTAGCAAAATGGCGTCATTTCAGTCTCCAGTTGAACAGAAGACACAAGCACAGCCTGCTTATACACAAATGATCCACCCTCTTGCTGCTCGGTTAAGATGATAACATTTAATTATCATAAGAGTGGTTGATAATACCAAAAATAAGCACCTGAAGCTAGCGAATCAACTGCACGGCCAGCCGATTCTAAAAGCTTTCCTACGCCAACTTAACACTCAACTTGGCTTCAGTTGTGCCAACATGCCAAGCTTCCGAGAACGGACATACGTTTCCATAACATGCCATAACAAGCCGTGTGAAAACTGGCGTCTAAAAATAACCACGATGACTGTTGACTATTATACCAACAAACACAAAAGTTCGCTTCATATTACAACCTAACTGAGGCCGAGCTGTGACACAGTACCACTGTACAGTAACAAGTAATAAACCGAACCCAGTTAACGGTTACGATGAGAGATCATACATACGCATGCACACATATGCATCCATACATACATACACACACATACACGCAAAATACATACAAACTAACTCCATGGAGCAGAGTCCTTCTTAAGAACCTAACAGGACGTCATCTAGTCAAGAAATTCCCCGCATTTTATGGAACCCGAAGGTTCATTACCGCAGTCACAAGAGCCCGCCACCTGTCCCTATCATGAGCCGTATCAATCCAGACCACGCCATCCCATCACACTCCTTGAAGATCCATTTTAATATTACTCCCATCTATGACTGGGTTTCCCCACCAAAATCATGTATACACCTCTCCCCTCCCCCAAACGTGCTACATGCCCCGCCCACATCATTCTTCTTGATTTGATTACACAAATAATATTTCGTGATGAGTACAGATCATTAAGTTCCTCATTATGTAGTCTTCTCCACTCCTGTTACCTAGTTCCTCTTAGGCCAAAATATCAACACCCTATTCTTGAACACCCTGACGAATTCCATATCCAATCCCACTTACGTGGATGTTGGATCCGTGAATGTATATGTGTATGTATGTACCCTCAGCCTACGTTCCTCCCTCAGCGTGAGAGACCAAGTTTCACACCCATACAAAACAACAGGCAGAATTATAGTTCTGTATACCTTAATCTATGTATTTTTGGACAGCAAACTGTAAAACAGAAGATCCTGCACCGAATGATAACAAGCATTCCCCGACTTCAATCTGCTCTTAATTTCTTCATTAATAGAATTTTGATTTATTAGGGTTGTTCCCAAATATTTGAACTGTTCCACCCTTTCAAAGGATTTTGAAAAGCAATAGCGATAAAGCATCTCCTTGTGTCAAACCATTCTTAATAGGAAATGTGTCAGACAAAAGTTTGCCTACCCGGCCTCTGCTATAGGTTTTTAGACACATTTTTACTAGCCCTACTAGTTTCATAGGGACACCAAATTCAATGAGAATATTATACAAGACCATAGGGTTTCTTGAAGTCTATAAATAGCTGATGCACTGCCCCAATGTATTCCCATTTTTCTCAAGTATTTGACGAATGCAGAATATATCATCAGTAAATTTCACACTGTTGACACCAGTGCATCTTCGTCATATTAAATTAAGTTATACCATAGTACTCTTCACCGTACAACAGGCAGCACACTTCGCTCCCCACAAAAACATTTCACATGCCTTTAATACCCGATCCAACACGCCAGCACTTCCGCATTCTACTATCTACAGTACTTTTATAATTTTACAACTTTTAATGAGTCTTTTTACAAGATTTTAACTTATAATATATAAGTTTTAAAGTGCCGATAGAATATTTAAAATCATGTGTTTGAAGTGACTGTAGCTTTTAGCAAAAAACCCCCTGACGATGATCCTAGGATCGAAACACGTGTAGGGGTACAATTTTAAAATTTTAATATAAAGCTACTTAAAAAAGTGGTTTTAGTGTCCATCAGTTGGTCTATAACTTAATTTAATATGATCAGTAGTCGACCTGTTAAGTCTAAATCCACACTAATGCTCCCAATAACTTCCTCTGCACATGGAGTTAACCTTGACAGAACGATGTTGGATAGAATTTTGTGTGTGGTTGACAAAAGTGACATGCCTCGATAATTACTGCAATCTGTTTTATCACCCTTCTTATAAATAGGTACAATCATTGACTCCTTCTACTGCTCAGGCAATTCCTCTTTATTCCAAATAGAATTAATAAGTTTATGGATCTCAGAACAAATTGTCCTACCTCCTGCTTTAATCAGTTCTGCTGGAATTTGACCAATACCTGGTGACTTGTGCCTTTTTAACTTTTCAATAGCCATCAATAGC
The DNA here is from genome assembly GCA_021186555.1 of Reticulitermes speratus. NCBI lineage: Eukaryota > Metazoa > Arthropoda > Insecta > Blattodea > Rhinotermitidae > Reticulitermes > Reticulitermes speratus. The sequence goes on along the minus strand of JAJKFL010000002.1, from coordinate 40,477,751 downwards.
CATCTCAACCCAGAGGAATTGGGCTCAGGCACCAGTGGTTCTGCTGTATGTATTTCAGTCTGCCTAACATCATTAACCCCATGTACATTCAATAGCTGAAAGAAATTACTCTTCCACCTAGCCAAAATACTGTGGCAGTCTGCAACCAGATCACCCTTCTCATCCTTTACTACACTATTTCTGGGCTGGTAACCCTTCTTAAAGTCATGATGCCCCTAACAAGTCTCTGATATTCTTGTTCTACTATCTGTTTCAAGTTCATTAATTTTAGCTTGCAGATATTCCTTCTTTTTGTTCCTGAAATGTCAACTAGCTTCACATCTTACATTGTTCAGATTATCTACATTACTTTGGTTTGGATTCTGTAACCACTGCATTTTAGCCTGTTTCCTTTGATCTAAAAATTCTGAACATTCTTCGTCAAACCATAGTTTATGCTGCTTCCTTTCATACAGCCCTAGACTCTCTTTAGCTGAGATTTTGATACTCTCTTTAATGTTTTCCCAAGCCCTATTTACGTCCTCACTAACATTTAAGTCCTCCAAAGCTGCAAACCTGTTGGAGATCTTTATCTGATACTGTTTCCTAACCTCTAGTGAGATTAAATCTCTCCGCATCAAACTTCTGAGCTGCTTGTTCAATTACCGCCATTCTTTCCCTATCTTTTGCAACCACCAGATAGTGATCAGTACCACAGTCAGCTCCCCTGATAGATCGCACATCAAGTATACTTCAATGCCATCTCCTACCTATCAATACATGATCAATCTGATTACGAGTCTTCCCATCAGGAGAGGTCCAGGTGTATTTATGAATATTTTGGTGCGGGAACATCGTGCTCTTAACAACCAGATTTTTTAATGTGGCAAAGTTTACAACTCTAATCCCATTATCATTACTATCCTCATGTAAACTCTCATTCCCGAACGTCGGTTTGAAAGTATCCTCCCTCCCAAATTTTGCATTAAAATCTCCTAACAGAATTTTCATATGGTACTTAGGCAAATGATTGAAAACCTGTTCTAATTCCTCACAGAAACTGCCCTTTGAGTCATCACTTTTCTCCTAAGTTGGTGCATGCACATTCAGAACAATGATATTACACCAGTGACCTCTCAGCACCATATATGACATCCTATCACTAACAAACTCTATTCTTTTTATTCAGTTAACCAACAAATGCACAATCATAAACTACTTTATAGTTTTGATTAGTATCGATGTATTCCCCTACATGTTTCGGTCCGTAGACCGAAACACGTGTAGGGTAATACATCTCTACTCCCCCTATTCAGGTCTACATGTTACCGCTAAATTGCGCAAACTGTTATTTCATGACATATATAGTTATTTTATACAGTAACTGGAGTGGGCAGTTAAATTAAATGGTGAGGGTCCATTCAACACTTCAGCTAGTTATTCCATAGAATAACAAGATATTTAATAGAGTATTAAACCGAACCCAGCTAATGTGATGCATACGTACACACACAAATACATACTTAACACATGCATGCATGGCATAACATACATACATTCCATGGTGCCAGGGTTTGCCAAAATGACAGCAGGGCATGGAATAAGTCCTAAAGATACAAAATGTAAAAAAATATTAAAAATACATTAAAGCATTATTACAATCCAAAATAAAGATTTCATGTACCATATTATGAATAATTTTTAAACAAAAAATTCATCAACGGATAAGTGGATTGTGTATTAAAGTATACTACTTTAAATTGTGCCTTTTCATTCATAAGATTTGTGAAACTACATTGTAAACTGTTCTAAATTCTGATGTCATTATAGAATGTACTTTTCTGGAAGCAAAAATGATGAATTAATAAATTCTTTTGAAACAGATAACATAAATTCCCACATACTATGCTTCAGTGAACATCACATGGAAGAACAGCACCTGCTACACCTCACAATGCCAGGATATATTTTAGGATCCAGTTTCTGCTGTAAAAACCTACAGAAGGGAGATGTGTGTATTTTTGTTCGCAAACACCCGACTGTCAACAAAATTGGTATCTCACATAACTGTAAAGAAAAGGGTTTAGAAATTTGTGCAGTTGAACTAGAAACTCAAGCATCTAAATTAATTATATTAAGCTTATACAGAGTGATTAGAGGAGATTTTAATCGATTTATTAAAAACCTAGACGATACTTTGAAATGTCTGTAAACCAAAAGCTGAATTTTTAATTTGTGGAGACATAAACACAGATTATTCATTTTAAGCAACCAAAAATAACAACTGTCCTCATCATTAACAACATATATCACATACAGTAGATTTTGCAACGAGAATTAAAAATAACTCAAGTACAGCCATTGACTGTAGACTAGACTAAAGTCATCTTATACATCTCCCTAATACATGGCCTATCAGACCATGATGCTCAGTTTCTCACAATCAATAATATATATGCAGCAACACACAAAATTCCTTTAAAGGAGAGAACAAGATTAATAAATAGTGATATACTCACAAACTTTCAGACACTACTAAAAAGAGAAATGTGGGAATCTGTTCATCAAAACCAGAAGATACTAACTACATGTTCATGGCCAATGCCTTCAATAATTTCTAACAGTTACTGAAAAATTAAACATACAGAAAGGTGAGAAAGGAGATGCCATCTTGTTTTTAAAATATTCATTTCCTGAAAACTTCACTAGCATAAAAATACTCCCAGTCACTGAAGCTGAGATAAAAAGTATAACACACTCCCTTAAATCAAAAAACTCTTCAGATTTTAATTAAATATCAAGTTAAATCTTAAAAGCTTGTGCTCTGGTCATTAGTCGCCCATTATGTCTCATTTATAATCACTCAATATACAAACAAATTTTCCCTGACAGTCTCAAAACTGCATTTAGTAAAACCACTATACAAGAAATGAGACAAAACTAGTATGACAAATTATACGCCTATTTCGCTATTAACGTTTTCTTCTAAAGTATTAGAGCAAAATACGCACAGCAGAACTTTATGTTATATATACCGTGCATTTTGATAATTAATTAATTTTATTTCAATCCAACAAATGCACTACACTTTCTTTCAGTGATATCTTGCCCCTAGACAAGTGATATTTAGTGCTGGTGACTTACAATAATTATGTACTGTGAAAGTAAGTGAAAAACAATTGGGTGTATTGAAGATTGTGAACTCTCGACGACCCCCCTGAGGATGGCACAAGGTGTGCCGAAACATATGTAAAGGGGCAAAAAATCACTGGAAGAAAGTGTAGTGCATTTGTTGGATTCAAATAAAATTAATTAAATATGCATAGTAGGTTAAGCCACCATCTGCATACTAACAACATATTGGTCCCAGGATAACATGCTTTTAGGAAAGGTATATCTACTGAAAATGCTGCATTCAGACTAACAGACATTGTATTCAAATTTCTTAATCAAAAAATACAAGTTGGAGGAATATTCTGTAATTTAGCAAAGGCTTTTGACTGCATAAAACATTAAATTCTGTTAACTAAATTACATTTCTATGGTATTCCAGGAGTTACTGCAGATTGGTTCAGGTCCTATTTAACAAATCACCCATGTAGGGTTATTGGACATGCTTAAGAAATAAAGTGCATTTGTTGGTTTAGTTGTTGAGTAAAATCACCCAATTCAACTCAAACATTTTTCTCTGACTGGGGTACATTGAAACATGGAGCCAACGAAGGGTCCAGTCTAGGACCCTTATTGTTCATAATTTATGTAAGTGACTTTCCACTGAGAATATATTCCTTATCAGAAGCAACATTATTTGCTAATCACACTAGTATAATAATTTCTAACACAAATTTTGGAGATTTCTCTACAATACCAAACTTAGCTCTCTCTCGTATGATGTAGTATTGAAATTAGTATAAATTAGATTTAAATTAACTTTTTTAGGTTGATTAATATTTTCGTGACATACCTGTGGCGTGTTGTGCCGTGTTCTGTAAGCTTCGCCTGACGCCTGCGTTGTGACTGGTATTCCTGTATCCTTAATAACAAACACGAATATGGCCCGATACAATCCACAATGAAGTTAGTAAAACCCTGCAAAAAAGGTTTACACATGAACATATTGGAAAATTTCTACGTACGGCATTATTATCAAGCAGGATCATTGATAAATGAACAATATCCAGGAGAAAATAATCCCCTCTTCAATATCATACACACCACCGCACACAATACGCAAGCGCATATCATGCCTAGACAACACTGAACCAAGCACCGTAAAAATCAATACCAGTCACAACGCAGCCGTCAGGCGAAGCTTACAGAACACGCCACAGGTATGTCACGAAAATATTAATCAACCTAAAAAAGTTAATTTTAATATAATTTATACTAATTTCAATACTATATCTCTGCTGATAAATTCACCAGCCATTTGAGAAGGAAACAAGACCAACTGCCAATAATTTTAAACGTTTTAACCAAAAAGGAAAACAAACGCTCTTATATATTTTAACCACTGAAGCAAGAATGCTACATGTTTTTATAGTGAACATAGTTCATCTTATTTTAACATTGAATGTGAACCAACTATTATAGTGGATGTGTAGTCTGTGTTTATATACTTTGATCCTCCTGATGATGACTAATAAGTAGTCGAAACATATGTAGGGGTATATATGACGACAAGGTGTAGTGCATGTGTTGGTTAAAATAAAAGCTATTATATAAGACAGAATGCACGGTGAATATAATCTGCAATTAAAATCCATTGGGAACTAAGATTCATTTTACATTTAAGTGGATGTAATTTTACCTTTATGTGGATGTACTTTTTTAAAATTGAACAACAGATGTAAAGTCTGTGTAAAAAACTTTGACCCCCTGAAGATGGCCTGTTATAGGCCGAAACATATGTAGGGGTTATTGACTTGGTTATAAGAATATAGTGCATATGTTGGTACAATAAAACTTTTAATGAGCTACTCTGTTCAGACAAAGAACCTAGCAATGTGTACGGTTATAGGGATAAGTAAATCAACTGACGAAAAAGAAGAGAAAAAAATATTTCCAAATCACTACAGATCCATAAGGTATCTTTGCAATGCAACCTTAAAATGTAATTTATCATTTCTGAGATTCAAAATACTGGAAGGTAGACTATTGACAATTTTTAAGCCAGCATAGGAAACACCTTTCTGAAAGCATGAGAGATTGGCAATAGGCCTGTGAAGCTGAGTCTTGTTTCTTGTATCCACACCATGAACTGACGAGTTAATCTGAAAATTGTCCTGATTATCCACAACAAACATCAATGAAAATATGTATTGATATGGGACGGGTAAGATATCCAATTTATTCAATCAGCATCTACTTGAACTTCTAGATCCAACACCAGCCACAATTCTAAATATCCATTTTTATACTATAAGTACCCGATCAGCATCAGTAGAATTTCCCCAAAAAATGATTCCATATTTTATTACAGATTGAACGTATGCAAAGTAGACTGTCGAAAGAGCATCTAAGTTTAGAATATGAACCAGCTTCCTAACTGCAAAAAATGCAGCACTCAGTTTAGGAATTATTTGACTTATATGATTTTTCCAATTAAGGTGATTATCAATTTGTACACAAAGAAATTTTATACTTGTTGTTTCCTTTACAAGAGTATCTGCATATCTGACAGCCAATAGATACTGAGATAAACCAGTAGTCATAAATTTCACTATATTTGTTTTCTCCACATTTGCAACCAAATGATTAGCATCAATCCATTGATACATATGGGACAGAACACGATTTAATGTCAGTTTAAAATCATCACAGTTATCTTTAGAAATGATGACACTAGTGTCATCAGCAAACAGTATGGGATCTGAAATAGTATTAAAGGTAATATTTTTAAAACTTTAAAAAGTTCTCTACAAGAATCTCTAGGTCTGGCTGCCATTAATATTCTAATGATTCTCTTTTGTAGCTTAAAGATATTTCCACTATGCGAGGACTTTCCCCAAAATATTAGCCCATACGTCATAATGGCGTGGAAGCACGCATAATAGATCATCTTTAGGGTATCTCTCATGATAAAAACGGTTTGATCACTGCATCCGCTTATCCCTTCTCTCCACATACGTTGTAGCAAGAAACTTCAAATGCAACAAAATAAAGCACAAAAGCAGGTGATTACATTTTGTCTTACAGTACTAAGTAGTACAACACAGTTTAAAAGCGAATAAAGATGGTCGGTCGCCGGTTTGCTTCCATCCATGGTAACATTTCAAGTTGTCAGGAATATAGCTAAATTACGAAATGTTAAAGAGGATATATATGGCATAATAGCTTCATCCGCTCACCTACAGTCGGTCGCTCCGTCGTTCTTGTTGTTAAATGTGGCTGGCAAGTGTGATACAATTTACTACATACACGCCCATTAAATATGGCGCAGCACGCACAGATAGACCACCTGGCTTGAAAGACAATTTCAGTTCCACCAACACGTCACATAAACATAATTCCAATTAACCCACAATGTTTATATTTATTTGTCAATCGATTTACGTAATTTGTTAACAGCTTCGTTGTAACAATCCCCATTACAACTTGCCACACACGTCGGTTTTAAATCTTCATTGCAGTCTCTTCTAACACTGGGTTTCGCAGCTTGCCTAAGTGTTGCCAACACGTCGTCAAGAAAGTCACTAACGAGATACACGAACATCTCTTTTCGTCACCTTACAGCTTACTAAATAAGTAACATTACGCTGTAAAGGCCCTGAATGTAGATACACTTGGCGCACACACAAATGTAGACCAGTGACAAAGTTCCAAATCGGAAATACATTTGTTCACTAACCTAAGATTTAAATCCCCTACATTGAGCAAATCTCCCGCATTTGGTATCTCTGCAGCATGGTTTTGAAGTGACATCTACTGATTCTTCTGAATTCATACCACGAATTTTGATATTTTCCCCGTTTTCAGTATTTCTAATTGAAGCACACGTTGTTGTCTGTGAAGTCCGAACTGAATATAATGTAGTTTTACTTATTACGTCTTGAACATCATGATGGAACACTAGAAAATGACAGATGCGCACAACTCTTCAATCGCGAACAGTCGCGCGCATCGGCGCGAGTCTCCAACCCACTGCTATAAGGTGGGAAGCGTTGCTGCATTCCTTCTGGTGTGCTTTGGAACTGCAAACGCACCAGACGTGTTTTCGCACGCTTAGAAAGTTTTCAAAATAATTTAAAAGAAGATAGCATTGGAAGTGTAATTTGTGAAAAGGCGTTTTCTTTATTTGTAGACGTTTCCGGAAATTAAAGAAAAGAAGCATGGGCTTCTTTAAGAAATTAAGATTTTGGAAGAGGAGAGAGGTAAGTACCAAATATAGAAATGATACCTATAAAATGGCGATACGTTATTGACTATATGATAAAGTGCATATGAACACAGCTGTGTCGAACGTCTCTTGCTCGCAAGAAATGTACGTTGTAAAGTTATGAGCAGTTTAGGACGCCGATATTCATTGTTTCAGCAATTTAAAGCTCCATAAAATTTAGGTGAAGGTTTCAGTGATAGTAGCAATGATAGTGTTAGCAGTAGTGATAGACAATAGACTTGACGACGTAGCTGTAGCACATGCAATTGTAAATGATGGCAGTGGTGACGAAGAGGAACTTTTGCAACTAAGATTTTGTGTGGGAGACTGTGGATAAGTACACGGAAACAGAGAATTTAGTTGATTTTGTACCCATAAATGGTGCAGAAAATGTGATATTGTTGAATGTTTCGAGGTATGTTTTGACAAAGAAATCATACAACAAATTGCTAGAGGAGCCAGTGGGTTTGCGGAACAATATAAGAACGTGCCAGGCAGTATTTTCTTATTTCGATCACTTATGAGGTCGTGGACACCCATCACGGAAAATGAAATTCTGAATTTTTCCTTTACACACATGCACACTGTGCACACAAGCATTTTTGTGTGTATGTGTATGTATGACTTCCATCCTGTTTATGAAATGAAATTAATCCCCTTATATAGCTCATGTTAGACATTGCTGATTGGCATGTAGCACACATCTGAGAGAATAGAAATGCATGTATACTTATGTCAGTAATTAGTAACCATTGCAATTTAATATCATGAATTGCCCTTGTACTTTATTTAAAGTATGGGTATTAGTGTGAACAAGTTTTTACAAAAGCTTTGTGTCTGAGGTTTAGGTTTAGTGATTTTTGCATGCTTCTCTGTCTAATGGCTTTTCATTTCCATCACCAGGAAAAATCTGCAAAATTAAGAAGACGTCATGAGGCTGAAATCGCGGAAGAGAGTCAGGGGACAATAGAAAACATGCAGGGAGAAACGGAAGTGAGTGTTGTCTATGTATATAATGTGGTATTATGAGGTCCTGTTATCACAGGAACATGTAAATGAAAGTTATGTCACCTGGCCTGGTACTTCTGATATAAATTTCAAAGCTGTTTTAATTAGAGTAATTTAAGCCCTTGCAGCTAAAAGCATTGATGTGACAAATAGCTGTATCCCTGACTTGATTGCTCAGTATAATGACTGTCTGGAGTTACAGCCATACATTTCTGCTTACAAGGAACAGCTTCTATATTGTGCTGAATTGAGACTGTAGAGCCATTGACACGTTAGTCAAGTTCTTAACTTTCCAATTACACTCACACACACATACATACACACTCATGTGCACACATTTGTATATTTATGACTTACATAATTTTTTTCTAGTTTGTGTCACAGAACAAATCTGCTTATACAGCTTATGTTAAAACACACTGGTTGAGGTGAGAGAAGTATGTGCACACCTGTGTCAATAATTAGTAGCAAATTTGAATTAATATATCTTGAATTGTCCTTTTACTTTTTTTTCAGTTGGGAGTTAGTGTGACCAAGTTGCTATTAAAGCTGTGTGTTTTGTGTTTGTTGAGTGATGTTTGCATGCTTGAGTATTTATGGGATTGTTATTTCTTTTATCAGGAATTGAGGAAAAAATTAGATGATCAGATTGCCATGGAGAGACGTCAACATGATGTTCAACAACAGAGGCTTGTCGCGGTGATAGAAGATCTCCAGAAGACACAGCAGGTGAGTGTTGTGGACATACACAGACTGTGCAGTATTATTGGGATTATCACAGGACCATGTACATGAAAATCATGGCACCCTGCATAGTTCTCCGATGAATTTTAAAAGTGATTGAGCCCTTGCAGCTAAATGCATTAACATGACAAATGCCTGTAAACGTGACTCGATAGTTCAGTATAATTACTGTCCTGTGTTACATCCATACACGTAACAAGAACCATCTTCCACTTTAATATTGATATTCAAGCTGTAGTGTCACTGATACTTAGCCAAACTCTTTATGTTTTACTTCTACACGTGCACATGCTTGCATGCGTGTGTGTGTATGTACTCATGACTTATATAACTTCCTCTTGTGCATGAAATGAAACTAAATCGTCTGATACAGCTTGTGTGTCTGAGGTTTAGGTTTAGTGATTTTTGCATGCTTCTCTGTGTAATGGCTTTTCATTTCCATCACCAGGAAACCGGTGCACAATTAAGAAGACATCATGAGGCTGAAATCGCGGAAAGAGTCAGGGGACAATAAAAAACATGCAGGGAGAAACGGAAGTGAGTGTTGTCTATGTATATAGTGTGGTATTATGAGGTCCTGTTATCACAGGAACATGTAAATAAAATTCACTTTATATTCACTGCATTTTTGTATAATTGATTATTTCTACCAACAAATGCACAAAGACAAGTTTTGTCACTGTTTTCTTTGTTGAAAGAGTGCCCCAATACTCATTTCGGCAATTATATTGCCATCATCAGGGGTTTTTTTAAGTGAGCTGTTATATAGACCAATTCTTAAGTTACGTCATAACAGTGAGTCAATGTTTGTTATTACCACTTCATAAAATTTTTTGTATAATTAGTGGTATTGTAAAGTTGCTAAAAGTTATTAAAATTAACAGTAAAATTAATTGGTATAAACTACTTGCTGTAGTATACTTTATTAACTAATTAATGGTAGCGTGGTCCTATTTTCCGGTGTGTATTCCAGTTATCTGTTAAAATATTCATATGATTAGGGTCATGACGACTATTGTTAATTATATTGTGTACATATGCTTGCATCAGATTTCAAGTTGAGTGTGGACGTACCTGTGTGTGTTTTGCTGTTAGGTAGGACCTCCTTCCTTCGTGTCTGCTTGATCTGTGGGATTGATTTTTGGTGTGCTACCAAGCCTACAGCGCATGCGTAGCGAGACAACACGATAGCACACCAAAAATCAATACCACAGATCAAGCAGACACGAAGGAGGGAGTTTCCTACCTAACAGCAAAACACACACAGGTACGTCCACACTCAACTTGAAATCTGATGGAAGCATATATACACAATATAATTAACAATAGTCGTCATGACCCTAATCATATGAATATTTTAACAGATAACTGGAATACACACCGGAAAATAGAACCACGCTACCATTAATTAATTAATAAAGTATACTACAGCAAGTAGTTTATACCAATTGATTTTTCTGTTAATTTTAATAACTTTTAGCAACTTTACAATACCACTAATTATACAAAAAATTTTATGAAGTGGCAATAACAAACATTGACTCACAGTTATGACATAACTTAAGAATTGGTCTATGTAACCGCTCACTTAAAAAACCCCCTGATGATGGCAATATAATTGCCGAAATGCGTATTGGGGCACTCTTTAAATAAAGAAAACAGTGACAAAACTTGTCTTGGTGCATTTGTTGGTAGAAATAATGAACTATGTAAATGAAAGATATGTCACCTGGCCTGGTACTTCTGATATAAATTTCAAAGCTGTTTTAATAAGAGTAATTTAAGCCCTTGCAGCTAAATGCATTGATGTGACAAATACCTGTATCCCTGACTTGATGGCTCAGTCTAATGACTGTCCGGAGTTACAGCCATACATTTCTGCTTACAAGGAACAGCTTCTTATTGTGCTGACATTGAGACTGTAAGGCCATTGACACATTAGTCAAGTTCTTAACTTTCCAATTACACTCACACAAACATACGTACACACTCATTGCACACATTTGTGTATTTATGACTTACATAATTTTTTTCTTGTTTGTGTCACAGAACAAATCTGCTTATACAGTTTATGTTAAAACTCACTGTTGAGGGTCATGTAGCAAGCATTTGAGGTGAGAGAAGTATGTGCACACCTGTGTCAATAATTAGTAGCAAATTTGAATGAATATATCTTGAATTGTCCTTTATTTTTTTTTTCAGTTGGGAGTTAGTGTGACCAAGTTGCTATTAAAGCTGCTATTTTATGTTTGTTGAGTGATGTTTGCATGCTTGAGTATTTATGGGATTGTTATTTCTTTTATCAGGAATTGAGGAAAAAATTAGCTGATGAGATTGCCGTGGAGAGACGTCAGCATGATGTTCAACAACAGAGGCTTGTCGCGGTGATAGGAAACCTCCAGAAGACACTGCAGGTGAGTGTTCTGTACATACACAGACTGTGCAGTATTATTGGATTGATTATCACAGGACCATGTACATGAAAATCATGGCACCCTGCACAGATCTTCTCAGATGAATTTTAAAACTGATTTAGCCGTTGCAGCTAAATGCATTAACATGACAAATGCCTGTAAACGTGACTTGATGGTTCAGTATAATTACTGTCCTGTGTTACATCCATTCACTTAACAAGAACCATCTTCCACTTTAATATTGATATTCAAGCTGTAGTGTCACTGACACTTAGCCAAACTCTTTGTATTTCACTTCTACACGTGCACATGCTTGCATGCATGTGTGTGTGTGACTTAACTTACTTCTTGTTTATGAAATGAAACTAAATCGTCTGATACAGCTCATGTTAAACACACTGTAGCATGCATCTGAGAGAAGAAAAGAAAGCAAATGTGACTTAATATATTGTGATAGGTTCTGCTGCTTCAGTTATAGCTGGGCGCTAGTGTGATCAAGTTGTTATCAGAGGTGTGTGTATGTATTATTCCTATGCTTATGCTGAGTGATTTTTGCATCCTTCTGTATTTGATGGACTTTTATTTCCTTTATCAGGAAACATACAAACGGTATGAAGAGAAATGTCAAGAACATGAAGAAAGATGCAAACAATATGAGGCCCAATTGTCAGCTCAAATGCGTAATTATCAAATTGAGCTCCAGATATATGCCAGGAAGTTGGAGAATTTACAGAGAGGAATAGAGGTGAGTATTCCTACATGATGGGGACTTGTGAATGATAGTTATTGCATCCTGCTCAGTACTTCTCAGATCAATTTTGAAGCTGTTTTAATTTAAGCCCCTGCAACTAAATGGATTGATGTGACAAATGCCTGTATCCCTGTCTTGATGGTTCAGTATAATTACAGTCCTGAGTTACTGTTATACACTTACGCTTCCAATGTACCAGGATAGCGTAGTCGGTATAGTGACTGGCTACGGGCTGGACGGTCCGGGGATCGAATCCCGGTGAGGGGAGATTTCCGCTCCTATACAGACCAGCCCTGGGTCCCACCTAGCCTCCTATACAATGGGTACTAGTTCTCTTTCCCGGCGTTTAAAGCGGTTGGGGAGTGGAGTCGACCACCCACCCTCATCTAGTGCCAGGGTTAAAGAAAGAGTAGAGCTATACATCTATTCCCATCTGGGCCTTCATGGCCAATTCTAGGGAGAACTTTACCTCTACCTGTACCTTTGTGTTGACATTCAGGCCCCAGAACCACTTGCACTTTAGCAAACTCTTTTCCCTTTACATATGTATGCGTGTGTGTACTCGTGGCTTATGTAACTTATTTACCTCAGTAACAAATCTAGCCCGCCTATAATCTGGTGTTTAATCCAGTTTTCAGGGCCATGAAAGGATTATTCATGAATTGTGAATTTAGGTAATTTGAAGGGAAGTGATATTTTGTTAATTTACTGATAGGGTTGAGCAATACTGCTGTCATGCTCAGTAATGTCTGGAATCCTGTTTGAGATTCAGAGGGGGGATTCTTCCAAATACCAGTTACAGGTGTTTCTGCTACATTAATCTGTTTGACTACGCTGTTAAGACTGCTTAGTGCCATGAAACCAAAATATGCACGACATATACACAACATAAGAAGTGGCTGGAACGTGAAGTGTAACAATTTACGTACAGTGAATGGTGGTGTGAAACCTAAGTGCCCTGCTATATGAGTGAACCGTGGGGCATGCTGTAGACATAAAAGTATTTGGAACATATTACAGTTTCAGATTTACACCGTGTTGTGACCTCCTCAGGAATTATATTCTAAAGAGACTGTTAATGAAAAATGTAGATTTGTGCCTCTGTCTGACTGCCATGCTACACAGGCATGCATGGAGTGAATAGGCAACACTCCACACTCTGTAAACCTTATTTGTTGTACTCAGGACCTTCAAGGTCTAGAACTATCTTGTACAGATGCATTGTATATTCAGAGATATTAGAGAATGAAGGAAGAAAGTTGGGAGCATAACTTAAAGGTTTTCAGGAAAACCGTACGTTGCAGGGTTGAATGGACAATGGATAGTGGATTTTTTTCAGATCTTTGGATTATCCATTGCTTTTAAATTTCTGCTCTGTCTCTCCATTGCTGAAAATAATTGAACATTCCCACAAACAAGGACATGCTTTCTCATGAATCATCTCAAGTGTCTGGGCATCTGAAATTACATTTTTTAATGTAAAAGGCTGTGTGGTGTATGTTTGTTGTGTGTGGACCATCATTGAATGGTTGTATGCAATTTATATTCATGGCTGTTCTTTTTGTTACAGGCCAAGAAATCACCAAAATATGTGCAGCCTCATTGTAGCCGTTTTGAACCTAAAGAAGGTAAGAACTTGTATTATGATGGTGTTCCGTAATTCACAGACGAAACTTATCCAGAATTAGGTGATTTGCTTGAGGATTTGTAGTTGTTTGTAATAGAAAATAACTGCCTCTGAATATCAGAGTGGTTCTTGTAACAGGTTACATTATAGCTGTTTGTTGTCTGCAGTTTAATTAGTCCACACTTCTCCTATGCAATACATGTTGCTAATAAATATATAATCACTGCCGGCTACATATCAGAATGCTTTTGGCAAAAATAAGCATTATGTGTTAAAAGATTTTCAACTATTACTAGACCATGTAACCAAAAGTTACTGGAGTCTGTTGGGTTTTCTTTCCAGTATGTAAAAAAATGTACAAGAATATTTTTGGTCCTACCTGATCAAATTTTGTGCCATGAACTGTGGAAACAAATGCCATATTGTGTCTTGGCTGTGAGAGGTTATAAACAAAACAGCACGAGATATTTTGTGCATGTGTGACCTCTCAGTAGCAGTTAGGTTCATATGCTCTTGGACTTATCATTGGGAAAGTTCATAATACAAACACATTGTATGTCTTTGTCATATTGACAGTGCAGATGTTGTTTTAAGCATAAACAAAACATCTTTTGCTGTTATTAGTGTCATGGACCAACACTACTGAAAAAATCTGCTTTTTGTATTATTCACGTTTTTATAATTTTCACAAGCTAGGACTTGTATAAAATTATTTTTGACATTAGTGTATGTAGTACATAAGTTTATTATAATTTTAACACGTATATATGTTGTATAACATCCTTTTTCTTAATAATACAGTATATTATATATATATAGAATAATTGTATATATGTCTTCAGTTTAAACTTATGCAGATGATTGTATTATAGGTCTGCAAAGAGAAAAAACTGAAGACAGGGATGTAAATGACAAGAAGCCTCCTTTGGATCAATACCAGTTGATCACATGTCTCGGCCAGGGAGCCTACGGCGTGGTCATGCTGGCCAAAAGGAAATTGCCAGTTGGCCCCGGCTCCCGGCAAGAATTGTTTGCCATCAAGTCTGTACGGAAATGCCGTAATGCCTCTGAATACAGGAGTATCCCCGAGAAGGACGTACTCATTCGTGCAATTGGCCATCCATTTCTGGTCCAGTTGCATTCGTGCTTCCAGACCAAGGTAAGATGCAGTTTTTTAAATGTTTATGTCTTCAGGCAGCTACTAATACTGAAATTTACCGTGAGCTTAAGCTCTTAGAAGTATGTGATGTTATTGGTAATGAGTAGATGTGGTTACACTGATTACAGATAATATATTAAGTTAAGTAAATACATTTATATACTGCAGGTAGTTGAATTCATAATGAACAAAAGGCTTTACTGAGTTTAAGAATTGTAGTGGTTAAATGTCATGCGTCATATCTTGGAAGGAAGTTTGAACGTTATTCAGGAGGTTGCACTAACTGACGTAATTGCTTTTATATTTTCTAATACTTGAAGACTGTCACACTTCATAATAATTTTGTCATTTCTGACTGTATGTTATCTAAATCAGTGCTTTTCAACCGTTTTCTCTTGCTTACCGGTATCACAAACAGAAAATGTACCTGTTATGTTAAAACGTGTTGCATTATTAGGTTGTCAGTGGTGATCAGATGACAGAGAATATATTTCTTTCTGTTTCAACAAATAAAGTTGAGTTTTGGTACTGTACATGCTATATGAATATTTTTTGTTTAAATAAATTTGCAACAGTTTTAATAATGTAACTAACATATTTGAGTCTGCATTATGAAGTAAAGGAATAATTGCCAAATATATTAGTGAACTTCCGCCTACCACCAGTTGACGAGCACTGATCTAAATCACTACAGTTTGCATGGTGTCATTAATTAAATCAAGAAGCAGACACTGATGCTAGAAAACACTTATTCTTGCTCTTCTTTTTCACATCCTCTGCAACAGTTGTATGGATGCGTTGTGAACATGTAGATGTAAAAGGATGAGCGAAAGTTCTTGGAACTGTGTGTGACATGCTAATGACTCTGGCACTTTGTTTACAGGGAAGATTGTACTACGTGATGGAGTACGCACATGGAGGGGACATGAAGTCCCAGTTGTCCAAGGCCAAAATATTCAGTGAGTTGAAGGCCAGATTCTACGCAGCTGAGCTGACTTTAGCAGTGGAGTTTCTGCACAAATGTGGCATTGTGCATCGGTAAGCAGCTTTTCTTCTTTTTATGTGCCATTGTCATTGAAATGATTGTCAACTGATCCGCATACTGTTTGTATGCAATACGGATGATCATGTGTGAAATGTATATACTTACATTCAGTAAACATAGGCTTACACAGCAATATTGTGTGGCATTTTTGTGTGATTTTATGTATAACATTCCAGATTTGGCAGTATCCAGTATCTCCAAATATTATCTTTCTCACTTTACATTCCTTGTTCGTACTGATATTAATTTGCTGCAGATACAAATCTTCTATTGACAATGCTGATTTTCAGCAGAGATATGGTACTACATGTCATAATCATAATTGTATTGCTGACAGAGACTGCAGTAGAGATATAAAGACCACAGAAGCATAAACAGTTTTCTTCTTATATTTCATTCAGCAGGTACTTCTTACCATAAGATACAGATGGTAATGAGATAAATGTTTTGTCATATGTCAGTGTTCCGTGTTTTGACAAAGTCTGTAAAGTTGAAATTTTAGTTCACTGAAACACGCAAAGTGAAAAATCTGCCATACAACTTTAACCTTTATCGGCCATGCACTGTGCTATAGTAGAAGCACATGTCTGTTATCCACGTGGCTAAGCTTAACATTTGCAGCACAAACGTGAGCTAAAATACAACTGCCAGCCCCATGGAAGGTTTAAATTCGCTGTTTTCAGATGACATCGTGTTGTCCCTGAATTAAAATATGGCTACCAATCCTTAGGCCAGGACGTACGAACTCGTTAGATCCCCATATCATATACTGTCAAAGTCATTTTTGTGTGAGGTTAGATGTTTGCACAGCAGTATTGCTGAAGGTTCAAGTCTTGTGGGATGTTATGCTATGCTCTGGGTATTTAGTTCCTGACTCTTGTTGGGCTGCTTGACCCTGAACTTGAGGGCGGTATGATCATTCAGAATGTGTAGCTGTTTACCCATCAACACAGCATAACATTCCAGAAGACTCAAGTCTTCATGCTTTGCCTGGTTTGAAGATTGAAATGTACAATCAGACACATCAGTGGATGGACAGAGATTCACAACCAATCCATCATTTATTCAAGCTTTTTTTAAAGAAAGTGTGGAAATGTGTTATGTCATCCTTCTCATTCACGTGTGTGTAGCAACATGTTTTATGTTGCATGTTGCATGACCACTTCAGCTACCATACATTCTGTTTTCCCAGACATGCCATCTTTTTCGACCCAAAAATTTCCGTCTGGGCAGATTTTTTAAATTTGCAGAACTGTCTGAGTTTTTGAGTATTTGTTATTTCATAAAGGTTTTGCATATTTTAACGGTACTGAAAGTGCAGAAACAATATTTCTGCTACTTTTCAAGGAAATGTCATCATCATCATGACGGTCTGAGTAAAAAAAAAATGCTTGAACTCAGCTGTTGACCTTTGGGTTGCCCTGGAAAACTTTGCCACGGTAATTCTGAACAACTTTTACTCAATGAAAGACATGCTTAAAGAACGTCTCCTTCTGAATTTCATACTCATGAAATTTAAAGAAATATGATCAGAGAAACGTTGAGATGTACTTTTATTTAATAATCCTTTTTCACTGGTACGTCCCTTTTTTTATGGTCGATAAGTGGGAAATGTCCTCTTTTTTGTGATGGGTGTGTGGTGAACTTAATACAATAGTTCCTCAGTCATCCATACTATATGGGGAGAGGAGTGGTCTGGATTACCTGGGAATCTGGATCACCGAGGGGGAAACTCTGTGGTATGGGTAACATACAAAAAATCATCACTCAAAACTAATGTATAACTCCTTAGAGCCTAAATACTGCACTTAAGAGTACATAATAATAATAATAATGACAACGATGATGGGACTTTTGTCACTATCATTTCACTATAATAGCAGAGAAAGATCACTACAACACTCGGGAGATAATGTCCATACTGCTGATGAGTTAAAGACTGGCTGCACTTCCTGCATCACCCATGCCTCCAGTCTCAGAGTACGGATCGTCCCAGTTGTACCCCCGGTGATCTGGACAATGGCTGTATGACTAGGGAAAAGAGAGGGTTATAGTTGGCCCAAAATTTTCTGGGTTACCGAGGACTGCTGCCCTGAAACTTGTGGTGACATAGTGGATTGTAGTCATCTGATAGTCTGAAGTGCAGTGCAGTGCTGAAAACTACCCTACTAATTTGCATGTGGTATATATCTTTGATTTGCAGAGACATAAAGCTGGATAACATTCTCTTGGACCAGGATGGCCATTGCAAATTGGCTGACTTCGGGCTCGCCACACTTGGAACTTTTAATAGAAGGAAGACAAAATCTTTCTGTGGGACTGTACAGTACATGGCCCCAGAGGTAATTATCACCTTCTATTTTGAGTGTGATATTATGGGAGGCCAAGGCTTGACTACGGGCTCTAGTGTCGTAGGATGGATGGATTTTAAATATTTTTGAGTTTTATTTTGTTACTTTGTATTAACCTTTAAATGGCCGGGTTGGTATTTAAATTTTATCACATGGTTTATGTAAAATGTGAGTATTATTTGAACAGTTAAAGATAAAATTATGACATAAAACGGCATTTTGTGGAAAATAAAATAGGGATTATTTGCATGCCTTAAAGTACAGTAAATTTCCTTGTTACCTAAATATATAAAATGAATTTCATGGGGTGGTTTTTTGTGTGGATTTGCATATGCAAATGTTGGTTGTTTAAAGGCTAATGTTGTTATTGTGATGTTAATGAGTTTTTTTATCCTTTATAATGTTATTAGTTTTATTGAACACACAAAAATTTAAGTTCAGCTAATTGTTTAATTTTGTCATGTGGTGTATGTAGATGTTGCAGCGGGAGAAATACGGACCTGAAGTTGACTGGTGGGCCCTTGGAGTTGTTATGTATGAAATGATGGTCGGTCGGCACCCTCTCATTGAACCTAGAAAGTCTCGCATCTCCTATAAACGTCTTCCGAAAGAGGTGCAGTATCCACAGTGGCTGACCAGTCATGCTGTATGCATACTGAAAGGGGTGAGTATATTTAATATCAAAACAGGCATTAGGAGTACCTTGCAGTCTAGTGAATGCATTGTTTTTCCACATTAATGGACACTGATTTTATTGTCATTAAGTGAATAAATATTAAGAAGGTTTGTGTTTTGGATCTAGGGCAGTTTGGGTGTTGTTTGATCTTAGATTCATCTTTGTGTGACACATGGTTTCACGTAAGCACCTGCCTAAAGGTCATTCTGACACTAAAATTTCAAAAACTTCTAGGGCTCCCCCCTAAAGAACTTGCATTGAATCTGTATGGTTCACTTTAATTGTGCTTCTCTCATCAGTATTTTCATTTACCCCTCTTTTTGTAATTCTTTATACAGTGTTTTCTGAATTGTTCAGTTCCAAGATTCTGATTTAGATATATGTACAGTAACTGGTGTGTATAAGGATGACATGTCATGATTAAGTTAGTCACTGCTATTTGCATATAAGTGTGACCGTTAGAGGGCATATAAATGCCTTGCAACAGTGGCTTTTACTAATTGATGATTAGTTATACCGTTATGAGATGTTACTAATGTTTCTTACAGTCTGAAGGCCATGGTGACTGTAGTTACTCATTGCACCTTTGCTGCAGGTTTCTTTATTGTACATAAGTGACAAAACATTGTATGGAGTTTCCCATGTCTGACTGTAAAATTTAACTTTACATTTTGGATACTACAAATGGCATGGCTAGCTTTAAATCAGCAGTGTTGTGGTGAAAGGTACACAATTGGAATTTGTATTGTCTGAGGGAAAAATTAACAAAAGCTTGAGGTAACTGGTTTCTGGATTTTGCACTACTTGCATTATTAACTTAATTAAAATATTGATAATTACTAAAGTCATGATGGGCACAGATGATGTGAGTGAACTGTCAGTTTATTAACTATGTTTTGTTACTTTCAGTTCCTGACCAGAGATCCAAAAAAACGCCTAGGAGCATACGGAAATACAGAAGATATTCGAAATCATGCCTTCTTCAAGACAGTGGATTGGGAACTACTGTTGAAGAAACAAATTGAGCGCCAATGAAACCAGAGATTACGGACGTAAGTAGCTCAGGTTCTGTGTTAATTTCCTGTCATAAGCAGTTGTTAGGAAATTGCATGTTAATGGAGGAAGTAACCGGTTTCGGCTTGGCTTGATCTTGCGCACTACATTTAAAATACACTGTTCCAGTCTTCCTACTACGCAACCATCTAGACTCTGTGTCTTGTGCGTACCCTTACCCTACCCCTACCCCACCCTTTCGTACTACCTGTGGCTACCTTGGCAATTTACTCCATGTATAGCCACCAGTTTAGCAAGTCATTTCATAATTTGTCTCAGACTGGGGATTCAAAAGAAGGTTTGGTTTGAGTCATTGATTCACCAGGTCCTTGCTGATGTTGTCCAAGTTTTAGTTTTATATATTTCTCTCTTTTGTTGGTTTAGTTCCTTGCAACACTATGCAAGTATTTATTGTTTGTTTATAAGGAGGTTGGAGCCTTCCTATGTTTATTGTTGTGTACTCCATTGAGTTTAGTGGGGCATTGTCATCCTTGTGTTTGTGACGTGTGTGTGTGTGTGTGTGTATATATTTTGTGTGTACATGCGTGGGTGTGCGCGTACGTGACTGTGCATGTGTGAGATTATTGTTGTTTTGATCCACATTGTAATAAATTTGTGTGTTACTGAATTCTTGGTTCTCATCTGATGTTATGTGTGAGATTTCTCCCACCAGTGCTTCCACTTGTTCCCTATTTAGGTTGAGTGAGTCCGTGTTGTATATTGCATGCTGTTTTGGCATACAGGTAAGTGGGGGCCATATCAGTATACATGTCCATATGTACCTAATTAGGTTGTGTATTCAGAAACTGTTTTTTTTTTAAGATGGTGTTTGAGAGAACTCACACTATTCTAAAGCATAAAGTGCATATCAGTATTCCTCAGCAAACACATTCCTCCCAAGCTGCCTGAAATTTTTTTGATGCCTTCTGGAATCAGATGTCACATTTCCGTTTATTTCAAGTGAAAATTACGCACGCAGGATTACGAAGGTTTGGCTCTCTGCCATATTTGTTTCTTAATGCATAGCCCTGTAGGAAGATCCATTCCATTTGTTATTCAGTGACACACTTCAGGAATGTATTTGCATAAGATTTTATATTGAATAATAAAAAGAGAAACTGAAATTATTGTTCTGAATCATTCATACAAGTTGGGGTTGAAAATGAAAATATGTTTCTTCTGTGGCGTGATGCTCTGTAGCTTGGTAGCTACTGGCCACTGTCTCCCTCTGTCTGGCCAGTAAAGATTAGGAGCCTTGGAGTTCAGTGGTATTAGTAACAGGGTGAGAGACTCCATCGTGTAGCATTGTATGGGCAGTAAAGTGTAACACCTAGTTCAAGTGCTCTTTCTGTACTGTTGGAAAGTATTACCCTATTTCCACCAGAATTAAATGCTGGTGGGGGCTGCAGAATACATAATTTACATGAGAGCTGCATAAGGAAGGCCATTAAATGCCATCACCTTAACCTGAAGCTGGCATTTTGAGGATCTCGCTGTGTGACTGGCATACCGGATGATAGGCTCCAGAGGGTTGAAGCAAGTAACTATATGTTTGTTTTTCTTGTTACAGGTAACTGAGATGCCGCATTCATACGAGACCATAAAAGAAAGTGCTATGTCGTCATCGTTTAAGGACGTTTGTGCTCATCCTCGAAACCAGGAAGCATACAGGAACTTCACATTTGTAAATCCTAACTATGGTGCAGGACAGGGTCAGGTTCAAAGAAGGTGAGTGATTCCTAACTTGCAACAGTCACTAGCTGTCACTTTAGTCATGGCATGTTTCCATGTATACTGCCTAAATTTAGTTGCCATGTGAGATGGTTGCTTGCATGGTGCGACAGTGATGGCTGCCTAATGCTCTGCATTCCAGCTAACTGCAGTATAGAATGTTGTTGCCTCAGCATTTACCTCTGTAAAGTCAGGAACCCTTGTATAGCCCCTGAATGTTGTGTCTGCAGCTTATTGATTGCTGGTGCAGGATTATTTTCTAAATTTATCCTTTAACTTCATACTAAAGGCATTGACCATCATCACGTGAGTGGATACGTGTAATCCAATCCACATGAGCCCCGTCCTCTAAAGAACTTGATGCATTTTTTTTAAAGCAGTGCTGACAGTATATCCTTTTCCTGTCTCTGAAATTACTGTCCCATTCACATTTTTTTAAAGAATTATAAATTGTAATTACTTTGCTGTTGGATTACACCATCCCAAAATATTTCTGTGGAACAGCACAAACGATCGCGATGCAAAACCAAGAAAACCCTTATCATGCCCATAATGCAATGAAGTATGAAATTAGAGTAACGTTTAACAGGCCTGATGAAATACGTTACAAGATACTTATGCTTCCATTTTTAATTTCAGTGAACGTTATGTGGGGGAGGAGTCAGAAGAAATGATGTTGAACAAGACTGGCATTATATTGGAGGTAAGGTCATGGGTATAATCTAACCCTTTTCATGCAACACACATTAATTTCATTTAAAACAATAACGCTTCGGTTTTTGTGTATTTGGTGTCTGAGAAAGTGAACAAAGGACAAGAAGTGAATGATTAGTGTGAAGCTCTGGCTGGTTTAGCCCCAGAGATAGGTACCTTGTTTGTTCATTTACAGGCAGTGGCGTGGTTCCCAGACCTTTTATGGATGCACTGGGAAACAGATTGGTTGTGCCATTACTGGGAATTTACCGCAGTCATCCACTTGGTATCCATTCACTGTAGACTTCTGACTGGTGTAGTGTATTAAAAATTGGAAAGTGCATGGGGTTTAAGAGCACGGCGTTCATTGTAATTTATAAGTGTCCCAAAATTGCAACAAGTTTTATATGTTCAGTGTAATATACCCTCATCACAGCCCTACAGAAGAGGGTGAATTTCTGTAGGATTTGAAGATTCTAACCTGTGGGGAGAGGGCTGTAAATTTCAATTACTTAAGTGGATAACTAATGAAATATTTTTTGAGTGATTGATTTTGGTGGAAATGTATGCAGTTACTTTATTGCAAATCACTTTTTTATCATGTTTTAACATTTTGTAATGAACGGATCAAGTGAAAACTGGCGAATTTCATTCTTGTCCATATTACTCCCAACATAATTTCTACATTATTGTGCCTAACTTGCACTTTATTGCTTTCTTTAAAAAATGTGCCATTTAGCACAAAATTGATACATAACATGGAATGCAGATTACTTTAAGACATGCAGCTATTGTGTGGAAAGTGTTTGATGTGGTGGGTATTTAGTGAACTAGAAGGAAAGACATAATTGTCATGCCTGTCATATAAATAATGTGTAAGGTAATATCTACAAAAATGAACACCAATATGACTAAAGGTGTAAACAACAGAAAATAGCATGTACATAAAATATTGCCGAAAGTAACAGACCTACAATATAGATGTTTTGATTTCAGGTAACACCTGTGGAAGAGTTAGAAGAACAGAAGATGGTGGAAGAAGACTCAATAGTTGAGCAGTGGAGGAGTCAGAAGAAGAGAAGATATTGATCGAGGAGTCCATTAAAAAGGGCGGCATTATATTGGAGGTAAGGTCATGGGTATAATCTAACCCTTTTCATGCAACACACATTAATTTCATTTAAAACAGTAACCCTTCGGTTTTATGTGTATTTGGTGTCTGAGAAAGTGAACAAAGGACAAGAAGTGAATGATTAGTGTGAGGCTCTGGCTGGTTTAGCCCCAGAGATAGGTACCTTGTTTTGTTCATTTACAGGCAGTGAGTTGGTTCCCAGACCTTTTGTGGATGCAGTGGGAAACAGATTGGTTGTGCCATTGCTGGGAATTTACCGCAGTCATCCACTTGGTATCCATTCACTGTAGACTTCTGACTGGTGTAGTGTATTAAGAATTGGAAAATGCATGGGGTTTAAGAGCACGGCGTTCATTGTAATTTATAAGTGTCCCAAAATTGCAACAAGTTTTATATGTTCAGTGTAATATACCCTCATCACAGCCCTACAGAAGAGGGTGAATTTCTGTAGGATTTGAAGATTCTAACCTGTGGGAGAGGGCTGTAAATTTCAATTACTTAAGTGGATAACTAATGAAATATTTTTTGAGTGATTGATTTTGGTGGAAATGTATGCAGTTACTTTATTGCAAATCACTTTTTTATCATGTTTTAACATTTTGTAATGAACGGATCAAGTGAAAACTGGCGAATTTCATTCTTGTCCATATTACTCCCAACATAATTTCTACATTATTGTGCCTAACTTGCACTTTATTGCTTTCTTTAAAAAATGTGCCATTTAGCACAAAATTGATACATAACATGGAATGCAGATTACTTTAAGACATGCAGCTATTGTGTGGAAAGTGGTTTTGATGTGGTGGGTATTTAGTGAACTAGAAGGAAAGACATAATTGTCATGCCTGTCATATAAATAATGTGTAAGGTAATATCTACAATAAATGAACACCAATATGACTAAAGGTGTAAACAACAGAAAATAGCATGTACATAAAATATTGCCGAAAGTAACAGACCTACAATATAGATGTTTTGATTTCAGGTAACACCTGTGGAAGAGTTAGAAGAACAGAAGATGGTGGAAGAAGACTCAATAGTTGAGCAGGTGGAGGAGTCAGAAGAAGAGAAGATATTGATCGAGGAGTCCATTAAAAAGGGCGGCATTATATTGGAGGTAAGGTCATGGGTATAATCTAACCCTTTTCATGCAACACACATTAATTTCATTTAAAACACTAACCCTTCGGTTTTTTGTGTATTTGGTGTCTGAGAAAGTGAACAAAGGACAAGAAGTGAATGATTATTGTGAGGCTCTGGCTGGTTTAGCCCCAGAGATAGGTACCTTGTTTGTTCATTTACAGGCAGTGGCGTGGTTCCCAGACCTTTTGTGGATGCAGTGGGAAACAGATTGGTTGTGCCATTGCTGGGAATTTACCGCAGTCATCCACTTGGTATCCATTCACTGTAGACTTCTGACTGGTGTAGTGTATTAAAAATTGGAAAGTGCATGGGGTTTAAGAGCACGGCGTTCATTGTAATTTATAAGTGTCCCAAAATTGCAACAAGTTTTATATGTTCAGTGTAATATACCCTCATCACAGCCCTACAGAAGAGGGTGAATTTCTGTAGGATTTGAAGATTCTAACCTGTGGGAGAGGGCTGTAAATTTCAATTACTTAAGTGGATAACTAATGAAATATTTTTTGAGTGATTGATTTTGGTGGAAATGTATGCAGTTACTTTATTGCAAATCACTGTTTTATCACTGCCTCTGGACTTATTTAATAGGAACACATTACACTGCTGATTTATCATTCATAAAGTAGAGTAGAGTTTTCCTTGCATATGCCACAAATGCATGTGAGGAATTGAAGGTACTGGTACAATCATTGTTAACCTGAGCACTAGATAGATGCGTGTGTTCAGCTTCGCTTGTAAGTCGATTTATCTCTGGGGATATCTCCAGTATGCGTTTAATGCCAACCAGCCTTATGTTCAGTGAGTGGTGGGGGCTCTTTTACAGAGGCAAAATGTGGCTGGAACATGAGGCTGATGACACATCACCATCTAATGCCAAGATTAAGAATGAGTGGAGCTGTACCTCTGCCTTCCCTGTATACCATCATGTCATGTACAGTTACAGCTTCACCTTTTACATAAACTTGCTATGTAATAACAATCTGTGTCATATGGTATGCTTCTTATGTTTAGATTTTAATGAACAAATTTTTCTGATGTACATATGTCTATTATAATTTCAGGAAGAATTTGAACAGTTACGGGCACTGTGTGCCAAAAATGATATTGAGATACAGAAGAGGCATGAAGAAATGGAGAAGGCAGCCAAACAGGTGTAAGTTATTTACACAAAATAGAGCATAATATACATACTAATATGGTGTATGGGCCTCTGTTGCATGTTCTGGTCTATGGGATAATAACACTGTGTAGCAAGAACATACCCAAACACCAGAATCTTCAACATAAGCCATGTGGAAAACTGAAATATCATGTGGGCCTGTATTTTGTGAGTGGGTAGGCAGGTGATTAGGTGTGTGTGTGTATCATGCAGTGTGCACAAATATGTTAATTGTTTCAAATAACAAGCTTGAGACATAACTGAAGGAATCACAAACAGAAATAATGGCACACACTTAGAATGTAAGTTAGTAAAAAAGTTTGACATAAGCACCTGTGTAGTGTGACAGATATCAAGACAGTACTCCATCTTGCCTCACCTGTGGGATGTTGACAGTTATGTTAAATGAGCCATATCTAAGTGGTATTCACGTGGTGCAGGTAAGGCAAGCAGGAGGATTAGACGTATAACTACACTCATTCTTAACCTCATCACTAGATGATGGTTAAGTGGTCAGCTTTACACCCCAGCTGAGTTTCCTCAGGGGAAGGAACTCTGGTAGCCATTGAGTGGGAGGCCGTAACAACAGTTGATGTAACATTCGTATTCGAGGAGGGATCAGGACGTATGGAAATTAACACAACATTTTGATCAGAGAACCTGAAGGTTACATACCATTTGGGTAATGTAGCACATATTGAAGGATAGTTGTTATAATGAATGTTAAAGAAATGGTGCATAAGGTGTGAAGAGAAACTCTTTAGTTCAGGGGAGGATGAAGTGATGGGCCTTGTGAGCAGGATACTGAATCTTTAGGTTCTGTAAAATGTGGGGAAATTACAGAGCAGCCGAATGACTGTCGGCTTCTCAAGCAGTACTGTGTTTCAGATAGTTAGTTTTTCCTTACAACTGTAACACTGTAAGTCAGAATAAGAAACTAATATTTTTGTTCTGTCATTTTTTGTTTCAGCTATCAACTTCAACACAAGCCAGTGTCTTCAACGTGGCAAAACGTCTTCCTTGTTGTGGTAAGTTAATGCACAGACTGATATTTGAGTAGGGTTTATTCCTTGTCTTTAATCTTAGGTCTTAGGAAGTGGTTTGTAAACTTGTATGTTTATGCACAATTGCACACATGCATGATGTTTGTCAGACAAATTTACTGACATGGTAACAGTATGAAACTTTGAGGTTATGTCTGACACATAATGCACTGAATAATTTGATCATAGAAGTAAAATAAAATGATAATGTTAATATCTAAGACAATGTAGACCTAGAAGTATGAGCAGTAGCGAGGTAGGATTTCACAGAAACTCCTTGTTATATAATTGTATTGCATACTGTCTAAGGAAATCATTTCAAAAGTGTGGCATGTTTTGGGTGTAATATTAATGGTGATTTCTGTCTTCTATTGCAGGGTGGAGCCATGCTCGGTGTTGTCTTTGCAGTACTGATGGGCTTCTGTCCAATAGGTATGTAGTATTTTAGGTTAGCAAGTTGGTACTTAGTGCCTGACTAAATCACCTAGTTGAATCACACAGCAATAGTACTACTGTGAACATATGTTAACAGGAGATGACAAGATTGCCCAATGAGCCAGGTCATCACAGTCAACACTGTTTGTTTAATATCCATGTACTATTTTCTTACATCTCTGCTTAGGTTTCCCAAATGATTATTCCCATTTAAAAGTAACACAGCATTAATCCGTTTCTGTTGCAGAAGTGAAAGGCGAGATCAACAATTACTATTCTTTCGAGTGAAGCTGCGATGGTAGTACGTAAGTATGTTATTGAAAAATGGAAAAAACGTATTTGCTGCGGGGCCCTTCACCACAAAAAGAACCATAAGTTAGTTACTAAGTAAGTTAGTTAATAAGTTAGTAAGTTTTTAATCTTAATTCACCGTGTATTTTTATTATTTAAGATAAAACACCAACAAAATGCACAACTTATAAGGTGCAGATTAGCTCCTTATATCATGATATTACCCTACGCGTTTCAGCTCTTCGTGAGCCATCATCAGGGGTCTTTTACTCTTATAAAAGGTGCTTTACAAATGCTGCATCTGTTGATGACACTTTTTAAAAATTATGCACTATCTGGAGCATAAAACACTTGTTCATAAGTTAAAAACACACGAGTCATAAAACACAGTTAAAATGGTGGTTTGTTAAAAATAGCTTGTTAAAAACACTGTTCACTGCGTCTATTATAGAAAAGATGTTCGCACTTCTAAAGGTTACAGGAGATCACATACTGCACTCTGCTGGTTGCGATGGACTTTGATGTAGCACGGCGATAGACATTCGTTCTGTATATAGTGTTGTCATTTTGTTTACTTCACGTTGTAGTGTGGTCTTCCTGATGGTGTGGTATATATAAATTGATAGGAAGAAGAAGTGGTTCTGGTGCTAGTATGGTGTGGGGTTGTGTCTTGAAGTATACCCGGTGAGAGTGAACTGTGTTACGTAACACAGTTCACTCTCACCGGGTGAACTGTGTTACATAACACAGTTCACTCTCACCGGGTATACTTCAAGACACAACCCCACACCATACTAGCACCAGAACCACTTCTTCTTCCTATCAATTTATATATACCACACCATCAGGAAGACCACACTACAACGTGAAGTAAACAAAATGACAACACTATATACAGCACGAATGTCTATCGCCGTGCTACATCAAAGTCCATCGCAACCAGCACAGTGCAGTATGTGATCTCCTGTAACCTTTAGAAGTGCGAACATCTTTTCTATAATAGACGCAGTGAACAGTGTTTTTAACAAGCTATTTTTAACAAACCACCATTTTAACTGTGTTTTATGACTCGTGTGTTTTTAACTTATGAACAAGTGTTTTATGCTCCAGATAGTGCATAATTTTTACAAAGTGTCATCAACAGATGCAGCATTTGTAAAGCACCTTTTATAAGAGTAAAAGACCCCTGATGATGGCTCACGAAGAGCTGAAATGCGTAGGGTAATATCATGATATAAGGAGCTAATCTGCACCTTATAAGTTGTGCATTTTGTTGGTGTTTTATCTTAAAGTTAGTAAGTTACTTAATGAGTAAGTAAGTTAGTTAATAAGTTAGGAAGTAATGAAGTAAGTTAGTTAATAAGTTAGGAAGTAAGTAAGTTCATAAGTTAGTAAGTTACTAAGTAAGTTAGTAAGTAATTTAGTTATTGAGTAAGTTAGTTAACATCGCAACATGTTTTGTAGTTTTAAAGTTAGGTTATCCTCTTTAGGGCCACAACGTTCCTTTTGAGGGTTACTTCGGTCCTTTTTAGGACCACGTCAGTCCATTTTAGAACAACACCGGTCCTCTTTAGTAAGTAAGTAGAAAATAAGATAGTAAGTCAGTAAGTTACCAAGTAAGTTAGAAAGTAATTTAGTTAGTGAGTTAGTTAACATCACAACATTTACACAACACACAGCAATTACTTAAGAGTTTTAAATTTAGGTTATTTTATTTTAATTACATATTATTATATAGTCAGCCAGAAAACATTCTTGGAACACAGAATTACTTACATCACTATATCACTTTAGCTCGAAAACACGAATTCCAGATAGCATCACATCCCTATCTGGACTAGTGTCTCGGATGTGGATATGACATCCTGTGCATGACACAGGGTGACATATCCCCCCTCCAGATCCTGTGCCTCACCGTGGCGAGGGGGTGTAACAGTGAATGGTGCCTGCTTCTGTGTGCAGCTATTGTAGATATCAGAGAAATATTACAAGTGCTTGTAGGAAGGCTGGATAATTGTAAGCTGACGTTTCGAAAGTATATTACTGGATTTTGAAATGCCTTTACAATTTCCTGTCATATTCCACATATTTTCTGGACATCTCTTTGTTAAAACATGTTATTACCTGCCATATTTACGTAGAAACTTGTGTTGCAACTTTACACTAATTGGTCACCAAATCAACTAATAATTTCAGTGTAACTGATCATAAACTGGTAGCGGTTTGTACTGTATCTGACACATAAAGTGTCACTGCATACAGCAGCAATATTAACTGGCATCCTTCACTGGCCAAAGCAGGACATGACAAAAGTTTAAAATGTCTGATATCCGAATAGAAACCACACAACATACAAACCACTCACTTGCGACTTCTGTTAAGCGCCGGTATGCAAATATCCTACAAGATGATATTAATATGATATAGTTTAATATTATACCTCCTGAGGCCTATATAGTTTGTAGATACATCCTGAAGATGTCTCCACACCTCAAGCTGAAAAATGTTGCTGTAGTTAGGTTTAAACTGAAGCAAACAGTTAGTAAGTAAGTAAGTAAGTAAGTAAGTTGGAAAGTAAGTTAGTAATTAATTTAGTAAGTAAGCAGGTTAGGAAGTAAGTTAGTAAGTAAGTATGTTGACATACATAATTTGAAACATATTATAATAAAATGTAAATGTACATGATAAAGATTATTTTTGTGCCAACTGGAAAGAACCTTGTGTGTTCAATTAAAACTCGTTATGCAATAAAAGTGTAAAGTTAGAAATATGCTTGTGTGTAAATGTGTCATGCAGTGGGCTTTGTCACCAATTGCATGCATGCTAACACTGACGCTACACTGCAGTACTGCAATAGTTCCCAACTGATTCTGATACTGCTGCCCTTCCACATTACATATGACGGCGTTATTTTTTGCAACCCGAACTCAAAATTGTAAACACATACCTTAAACTGAGTGGTAAAAATAGCATAGATACTGCATTTTCATGTTTTAAATGCTGGCAAAGAAATCAAGAAAAATAGCGCCTTGTTTATATATGGGTTTGTCCAGGATCACAAAAAATGAACCTATCATTTGGGAAGATCATAAATTGAGAATCATAAATGAGGGTATACTGTAATACATAATGTGGCTATAATTACCACACTGACAAGACTCATGTTGAAAAGGAAGGGAAAGAAGAACGTCCTAGTTATGACATAAGTTTTAAAGTTAACTACAGACAGCACTTTAACAACTCTGTACATGTGGAGATGTGTAATAACTTTTTAAATATCTGATGTTATGGCTTATTCCAAGATTTAGGTGTATACACATCAAATATTTTGTTGTTATGCAAAGCATACAACACAGTATTCAATAAGACATGCTCTGTTCTTTCTTGAAACAAGCATAAAAAACGGAAGAAGCAAATTCTCACAGCACTTCGCATTACGTGAATGTGCACTCAGTTACATTAAGCTTGGAGATAGAGATCCATTTTAGAATTCGTGTGATGACATTGGCTTCTTGCCAGGCACAGTGAGGGCTTTTTCTCCTAATCACATCGGCAAATCCAGGTGTTGATATTATTCTTTTTTTTCTCTCTCGAAAAGTATGACCTCGCAGTTGGTTTTTGCACAATGCCCATCAGTAAAAACAGACCTAAAACAGTGTAAATTTCATTTTCCGTGACAGGTGTCCACGATCTCACAAATGAACGAAATGGGAATAGATTGCCTCGCGCGTTCTTGTATTGTTCTGCATACCTATTAGTTTCTATAACAATTTGTTGTATGATTTCTTTGTCAAAAAATAACTCTAAACATTCAACAATACCACTTACATTTTCTGCACCATTTCTGTGTCCAAAATCACAACTAAATACTTCTCTGTGTCCTGTGTAATTATCCATAGCCTCCCACACGAGATCTTGGTGCAACATTTCCTCTTCATCAACACTGTCGTCATATATGACTGCATCTGCTAGAGCTACGTCATCAATTTCATTATCACTACTGCTACCACTATCATTACTACTGTCACTGAAACTTTCATCTGATTTGTACACAATTTCTAGCACTTCAGTCTCTGTCAAACCTTTCCCTGCCATGGTTACGCCCCCAGAATCACTCCTAAGTCAACTGCTGAAGCTACGCACTGACCGTGAAAAGATGCAGGGGGAAAACCAGTATATACAAAACAAACTAAGCTGAACGATATACCAAATGAGAGGTTGATTCACACTCTGTCGATCTACGCATGGAAATGACATGATATCTGTTTAGACTTCAAGGGAGCAGCGCAAACCGAGTCTTTGCAGCGCCCGAGTGGAAGGTGACCAAATTATTTGAAGCAACAGATATGCAGTTAAACACGTATGAATTGCATCATCCACACACTATAAGAAAGCTAAGATCTTAAGCTACAAAGATATGTTGTTCAGCCCGTAGCTTTCTTTATTTTGGTTTGAGAAACAGCAAAGGTCTCTGAGAGTGAGCGTTTTTGAAGAGGAGAAGGAGAACTTTCTTCATAGGACAATTTACTCTTGAATAGATAATAGTACATTCTAGATAGAGAATTTATACCATTATATCCTGAAAGCACAGTTCTTAAACTGTAAAGAGAAACCACTCGCACTTCGATAGCACTAAATCTCTGCATGTGAGAGGAGATTGAATCCAACCATGCAAGGGTCTATACGACGTATAGAGGCCGGCAGCATGTGAAGAAACGGAGGTCTATACCACGTATAGAGGACGTTGCTGAAGGGTTAAAGGAGATAACAAGATTAATAAATAGTGATATACTCACAAACTTTCAGACACTACTAAAAAGAGAAATGTGGGAATCTGTTCATCAAAACCAGAAGATACTAACTACATGTCATGGCCAATGCCTTCAATAATTTCTAACAGTTACTGAAAAATTAAACATACAGAAAGATGAGAAAGGAGATGCCATCTTGTTTTTAAAATATTCATTTCCTGAAAACTTCACTAGCATAAAAATACTCCCCGTCACTGAAGCTGAGATAAAAAGTATAATACATTCCCTTAAATCAAAAAACTCTTCAGATTTTAATTAAATAACAAGTTAAATCTTAAAAGCTTGTGCTTTGGTCATTAGTCGCCCATTAAGCCTCATTTATAATCACTCAATATACAAACAAATTTTCCCTGACAGTCTCAAAACTGCATTTTGTAAAACCACTATACAAGAAATGAGACAAAACTAGTATGACACTATTTCGCTATTAACGGTTTCTTCTGAAGTATTAGAGCAAAATACGCACAGCAGAACTTTATGTTATATATACCGTGCATTTTGATTATTAATTAATTTTATTTCAATCCAACAAATGCACTACACTTTCTTTCAGTGATTTCTTGCCCCTAGACAAGTGATATTTAGTGCTGGTGACTTACAATAATTATGTACTGTGAAAGTAAGTGAAAAACAATTCGGTGTATTGAAGATTGTGAACTCTCGACGACCCCCCTGAGGATGGCACAAGGTGTGCCGAAACATATGTAAAGGGGCAAGAAATCACTGGAAGAAAGTGTAGTGCATTTGTTGGATTCAAATAAAATTAATTAAATATGCATAGTAGGTTAAGCCACCATCTGCATACTAACAACATATTGGTCCCAGGATAACATGCTTTTAGGAAAGGTATATCTACTGAAAATGCTGCATTCAGACTAACAGACAGTGTATTCAAATCTCTTAATCAAAAAATACAAGTTGGAGGAATTTTCTGTGATTTAGCAAAGTCTTTTGACTGCATAAATCATTAAATTCTGTTAACTAAATTACATTTCTATGGTATTCCAGGAGTTACTGCAGATTGGTTCAGGTCCTATTTAACAAATCACCCATGTAGGGTTATTGGACATGCTTAAGAAATAAAGTGCATTTGTTGGTTTAGCTGTTGAGTAAAATCACCCAATTCAACTCAAACATTTTTCTCTGACTGGGGTACACTGAAACATGGAACCTACGAAGGGTCCAGTCTAGGACCCTTATTGTTCATAATTTATGTAAGTGACTTTCCACTGAGAATATATTCCTTATCAGAAGCAACATTATTTGCTAATCACACTAGTATAATAATTTCTAACACAAATTTTGGAGATTTCTCTACAATACCAAACTTAGCTCTCTCTCGTATGATATAGTATTGAAATTAGTATAAATTAGATTTAAATTAACTTTTTTAGGTTGATTAATATTTTCGTGACATACCTGTGGCGTGTTGTGCCGTGTTCTGTAAGCTTCGCCTGACGCCTGCGTTGTGACTGGTATTCCTGTATCCTTAATAACAAACACGAATATGGCCCGATACAATCCACAATGAAGTTAGTAAAACCCTGCAAAAAAGGTTTACACATGAACATATTGGAAAATTTCTACGTACGGCATTATTATCAAGCAGGATCATTGATAAATGAACAATATCCAGGAGAAAATAATCCCCTCTTCAATATCATACACACCACCGCACACAATACGCAAGCGCATATCATGCCTAGACAACACTGAACCAAGCACAGTAAAAATCAATACCAGTCACAACGCAGCCGTCAGGCGAAGCTTACAGAACACGCCACCACACGCCACAGGTATGTCACGAAAATATTAATCAACCTAAAAAAGTTAATTTTAATATAATTTATACTAATTTCAATACTATATCTCTGCTGATAAATTCACCAGCCATTTGAGAAGGAAACAAGACCAACTGCCAATAATTTTAAACGTTTTAACCAAAAAGGAAAACAAACGCTCTTATATATTTTAACCACTGAAGCAAGAATGCTACATGTTTTTATAGTGAACATAGTTCATCTTATTTTAACACTGAATGTGAACCAACTATTATAGTGGATGTGTAGTCTGTGTTTATATACTTTGATCCTCCTGACGATGACTAATAAGTAGTTGAAACATATGTAGGGGTATATATGACGACAAGGTGTAGTGCATGTGTTGGTTAAAATAAAAGCTATTATATAAGACAGAATGCACGGTGAATATAAACTGCAATTAAAATCCATTGGGAACTAAGATTCATTTTACATTTAAGTGGATGTAATTTTACCTTTATGTGGATGTACTTTTTTAAAATTGAACAACAGATGTAAAGTCTGTGTAAAAAACTTTGACCCCCTGAAGATGGCCTGTTATAGGCCAAAACATATGTAGGGGTTATTGACTTGGTTATAAGAATATAGTGCATATGTTGGTACAATACAACTTTGAATGAGCTACTCTGTTCAGACAAAGAACCTAGCAATGTGTACGGTTATAGGGATAAGTAAATCAACTGACGAAAAAGAAGAGAAAAAAATATTTCCAAATCACTACAGATCCATAAGGTATCTTTGCAATGCAACCTTAAAATGTAATTTATCATTTCTGAGATTCAAAATACTGGAAGGTAGACTATTGACAATTTTTAAGCCAGCATAGGAAACACCTTTCTGAAAGCATGAGAGATTGGCAATGGGCCTGTGAAGCTGAGTCTTGTTTCTTGTATCCACACCATGATTGACAAGTCAATCTGAAAATTGTCCTGATTATCCACAAGAAACATCAATGAAAATATGTATTGATATGGGACGGGTAAGATATCCAATTTATTCAATAAGCATCTACTTGAACTTCTAGATCCAACACCAGCCAAAATTCTAAACATCCATTTTTATACTATAAGTACCCGATCGGCATCAGTAGAATTTCCCCAAAAAATGATTCCATATTTTATTACAGACTGAACGTATGCAAAGTAGACCATCCAAAGAGCATCTAAGCTTAGAATATGAACCAGCTTCCTAACTGCAAAAAATGCAGCACTCAGTTTAGGAATTATTTGACTTACATGATTTTTCCAATTAAGGTGATTATCAATTTGTACACAAAGAAATTTTATACTTGTTGTTTCCTTTACAAGAGTATCTGCATATCTGACAGACAATAGATACTGAGATAAACCAGTAGTCATAAATTTCACTATATTTGTTTTCTCCACATTTACAACCAAATGATTAGCATCAATCCATTGATACATATGGGACAGAACACGATTTAATGTCAGTTTAAAATCATCACAGTTATCTTTAGAAATGATGACACTAGTGTCATCAGCAAACAGTATGGGATCTGAAATAGTATTAAAGGTAATATTTTTAAAACTTTAAAAAGTTCTCTACAAGAATCTCTAGGTCTGGCTCCCATTACTATTCTAATGATTCTCTTTTGTAGCTTAAAGATATTTCCACTATGCGAGGACTTTCCCCAAAATATTAGCCCATACCTCATAATGGCGTGGAAGCACGCATAATAGATCATCTTTAGGGTATCTCTCATGATAAAAACGGTTTGATCACTGCATCCGCTTATCCCTTCTCTCCACATACGTTGTAGCAAGAAACTTCAAATGCAACAAAATATAGCACAAAAGCAGGTGATTACATTTTGTCTTACAGTACTAAGTAGTACTAACACACAGTTTAAAAACGAATAAAGATGGTCGGTCGCCGGATTGCTTCCATCCATGGTAACATATCAAGTTGTCAGGAATATAGCTAAATTACGAAATGTTAAAGAGGAAATATATGGCATAATAGCTTCATCCGCTCACCTACAGTCGGTCGCTCCGTCGTTCTTGTTGTTAAATGTGGCTGGCAAGTGTGATACAATTTATTACATACACGCCCATTAAATATGGCGCAGCACGCACAGATAGACCACCTGGCTTGAAAGACAATTTCAGTTCCACCAACACGTCACATAAACATAATTCCAATTAACCCACAATGTTTATATTTATTTGTCAATCGATTTACGTAATTTGTTAACAGCTTCGTTGTAACAAGCCCCATTACAACTTGCCACACACGTCGGTTTTTAACCTTCGTTGCAGTCTCTTCTAAAACTGGGTGACGCTGCTTGCCTAAGTGTTGCCAACACGTCGTCAAGAAAGTCACTAACGAGATACACGAACATCTCTTTTCGTCAGCTTACAAAATAAGTAACATTACGCTGTAAAGGCCCTGAATGTAGATACACTTGGCGCACACACAAATGTAGACCAGTGACAAAGTTCCAAATCGGAAATACATTTGTTCACTAACCTAAGATTTAAATCCCCTACATTGAGCAAATCTCCCGCATTTGGTATCTCTGCAGCATGGTTTTGAAGTGACATCTACTGATTCTTCTGAATTCATACCACGAATTTTGATATTTTCCCCGTTTTCAGTATTTCTAATTGAAGCACACGTTGTTGTCTGTGAAGTCCGAACTGAATATAATGTAGTTTTACTTATTACGTCTTGAACATCATGATGGAACACTAGAAAATGACAGATGCGCACAACTCTTCAATCGCGAACAGTCGCGCGCATCGGCGCGAGTCTCCAACCCACTGCTATAAGGTGGGAAGCGTTGCTGCATTCCTTCTGGTGTGCTTTGGAACTGCAAACGCACCAGACGTGTTTTCGCACGCTTAGAAAGTTTTCATAAATAATTTAAAAGAAGATAGCATTGGAAGTGTAATTTGTGAAAAGGCGTTTTCTTTATTTGTAGACGTTTCCGGAAATTAAAGAAAAGAAGCATGGGCTTCTTTAAGAAATTAAGATTTTGGAAGAGGAGAGAGGTAAGTACCAAATATAGAAATGATACCTATAAAATGGCGATACGTTATTGACTATATGATAAAGTGCATATGAACACAGCTGTGTCGAACGTCTCTTGCTCACAAGAAATGTACGTTGTAAAGTTATGAGCAGTTTAGGACGCCGATATTCATTGTTTCAGCAATTTAAAGCTCCATAAAATTTAGGTGAAGGTTTCAGTGATAGTAGCAATGATAGTGTTAGCAGTAGTGATAGACAATAGACTTGACGACGTAGCTGTAGCACATGCAATTGTAAATGATGGCAGTGGTGACGAAGAGGAACTTTTGCAACTAAGATTTTGTGTGGGAGACTGTGGATAAGTACACGGAAACAGAGAATTTAGTTGATTTTGTACCCATAAATGGTGCAGAAAATGTGATATTGTTGAATGTTTCGAGGTATGTTTTGACAAAGAAATCATACAACAAATTGCTAGAGGAGCCAGTGGGTTTGCGGAACAATATAAGAACGTGCCAGGCAGTATTTTCTTATTTCGATCACTTATGAGGTCGTGGACACCCATCACGGAAAATGAAATTCTGAATTTTTCCTTTACACACATGCACACAAGCATTTTTGTGTGTATGTGTATGCATGACTTCCATCCTGTTTATGAAATGAAATTAATCCCCTTATATAGCTCATGTTAGACATTGCTGATTGGCATGTAGCACACATCTGAGAGAATAGAAATGCATGTATACTTATGTCAGTAATTAGTAACCATTGCAATTTAATATCATGAATTGCCCTTGTACTTTATTTAAAGTATGGGTATTAGTGTGAACAAGTTTTTACAAAAGCTTTGTGTCTGAGGTTTAGGTTTAGTGATTTTTGCATGCTTCTCTGTCTAATGGCTTTTCATTTCCATCACCAGGAAAAATCTGCAAAATTAAGAAGACGTCATGAGGCTGAAATCGCGGAAGAGAGTCAGGGGACAATAGAAAACATGCAGGGAGAAACGGAAGTGAGTGTTGTCTATGTATATAATGTGGTATTATGAGGTCCTGTTATCACAGGAACATGTAAATGAAAGTTATGTCACCTGGCCTGGTACTTCTGATATAAATTTCAAAGCTGTTTTAATAAGAGTAATTTAAGTCCTTGCAGCTAAATGCATTGATGTGACAAATAGCTGTACCCTGACTTGATGGCTCAGTATAATGACTGTCTGGAGTTACAGCCATACATTTCTGCTTACAAGGAACAGCTTCTATATTGTGCTGACATTGAGACTGTAGAGCCATTGACACGTTAGTCAAGTTCTTAACTTTCCAATTACACTCACTCACACATACGTACACACTCATGTGCACACATTTGTGTATTTATGACTTACATAATTTTTTTCTAGTTTGTGTCACAGAACAAATCTGCTTATACAGTTTATGTTAAAACACTACTGTTGAGGTGAGAGAAGTATGTGCACACTTGTGTCAATAATTAGTAGCAAATTTGAATTAATATATCTTGAATTGTCCTTTTACTTTTTTTTCAGTTGGGAGTTAGTGTGACCAAGTTGCTATTAAAGCTGTGTGTGTTGTGTTTGTTGAGTGATGTTTGCATGCTTGAGTATTTATGGGATTGTTATTTCTTTTATCAGGAATTGAGGAAAGAATTAGCTGATCAGATTGCCATGGAGAGACGTCAGCATGATGTTCAACAACAGAAGCTTGTCGCGGTGATAGAAAATCTCCAGAAGACACTGCAGGTGAGTGTTGTGGACATACACAGACTGTGCAGTTTATTGGATTGATTATCACAGGACCATGTACATGAAAATCATGGCACCCTGCATAGTTCTTCTCAGATGAATTTTAAAATGATTGAGCCGTTGCAGCTAAATGCATTAACATGACAAATGCCTGTAAACGTGACACGATAGTTCAGTATAATTACTGTCCTGTGTTACATCCATACACGTAACAAGAACCATCTTCCACTTTAATATTGATATTCAAGCTGTAGTGTCACTGATACTTAGCCAAACTCTTTATTTTTCACTTCTACACGTGCACATGCTTGCATGCGTGTGTGTGTATGTACTCATGACTTAAATAACTTCCTCTTGTTTATAAAATGAAACTAAATCGTCTGATACAGCTCGTGTGTCTGAGGTTTAGGTTTAGTGATTTTTGCATGCTTCTCTGTGTAATGGCTTTTCATTTCCATCACCAGGAAACCGGTGCACAATTAAGAAGACATCATGAGGCTGAAATCGCGGAAGAGAGTCAGGGGACAATAAAAAACATGCAGGGAGAAACGGAAGTGAGTGTTGTCTATGTATATAGTGTGGTATTATGAGGCCCTGTTATCACAGGAACATGTAAATAAAATTCACTTTATATTCACTGCATTTTTGTATAATTGATTATTTCTACCAACAAATGCACCAAGACAAGTTTTGTCACTGTTTTCTTTATTGAAAGAGTGCCCCAATACGCATTTGGGCAATTATATTGCCATCATCAGGGGTTTTTTTAAGTGAGCTGTTACATAGACCAATTCTTAAGTTACGTCATAACAGTGAGTCAATGTTTGTTATTACCACTTCATAAAATTTTTTGTATATATTAGTGGTATTGTAAATTGCAAAAGTTATTAATAGTAACAGTAAAATAATTGGTAATAAACATACTTGCTGTAGTATTCTTATTAATATTGTCATTGGTGTCATGTTGTTTGTTATTGTAAATAATCATATGATATAGGTAAATGAACAGATATTGGTTACTACTGTGTTGGTACTTCTGCTATCATAAGATTTGGTTGCAAAGCTGTGTAGTTGTATAGTGCTTTTGTAGAGTATTTAATGCCTTTGAGCTAATATTGATGTGACAAATAGCTGTATCCCTGACTTGATGGTCAGTAATGACTTGGAGTAAGCCATATTTCTAAGGATTATATGTGTGACATTGTTAGCTTGCATGTAAACCTCCAAATGACTATGCATTGTGTGATTGTTGTTTGCACAGAACTGCATAGTTATTAAAATCATGGCATTACACAGGAATACATGCAATCATGGCATCTTGCACAGATCTTCTCAGTGTTTTGATAATTTTTAATAAACTGATTGAGCCGTTGCAGCTATAAATGCATTAACATGACAAATGCCTGTATCCGTGACTTGATGGTTCAGTTATATTACTGTCCTGTGTTACATCCATACACTTAACAAGAACCATCTTCCACTTTAATATTGATATTCAAGCTGTAGTGTCACTGACACTTAGCCAAACTCTTTATATTTCACTTCTACACGTACACATGCTTGCATGCTGTGTGTGTGTGACTTAACTTACTTCTTGTTTATGAAATTAAACTAAATCGTCTGATACGGCTCATGTTAAACACACTGTAGCATGCATCTGAGAGAAGAAAAGAAAGCAAATGTGACTTAATATTTTGTGATAGGTTCTGCTGCTTCAGTTATAGCTCGGAGCTAGTGTGATCAAGTTGTTATCAGAGCTGTGTGTATGTATTATGTTAATGTGAGTGATTTTTTGAATCCTTCTGTATTTGATGGACTTTTATTTCCTTTATCAGGAAACATACAAACGGTATGAAGAGAAACGTCAAGAACATGAAGAAAGATGCAAACAATATGAGGCCCAATTGTCAGCTCAAATGCGTAATTATCAAATTGAGCTCCAGATATATGCCAGGAGTTGGAGAATTTACGGAGAGGAATAGAGGTGAGTATTCCTACATGATGGGTACATGTGAATGATAGTTATTGCATCCTGCTCAGTACTTCTCAGATCAATTTTGAAGCTGTTTTAATTTAAGCCCCTGCAACTAAATGCATTGATGTGACAAATGCCTGTATCCCTGTCTTGATGGTTCAGTATAATTACAGTCCTGAGTTACTGTTATACACTTACGCTTCCACTGTACCAGGATAGCGTAGTCGGTATAGTGACTGGCTATGGGCTGGACGGTCCGGGGATCGAATCCCGGTGGGGGGAGATTTCCGCACCTATCCACACCAGCCCTGGGTCCCACCCAGCCTCCTATACAATGGGTACTAGTTCTCTTTCCCGGCGTTAAAGCGGTTGGGGAGTGGAGTCGACCACCCACCCTCATCTAGTGCCAGGGTTAAAGAAAGAGTAGAGCTATACATCTATTCCCATCTGGGCCTGCATGGCTAATTCTAGGGAGAACTTTACCTCTACCTGTACCTTTGTGTTGACATTCAGGCCCCAGAACCACTTGCACTTTAGCAAACTCTTTTCCCTTTACATATGTATGCGTGTGTGTACTCGTGGCTTATATAACTTATTTACCTCAGTAACAAATCTAGCCCGCCTATAATCTGGTGTTTAATCCAGTTTTGAGGGCCATGAAAGGATTATTCATGAATTGTGAATTTAGGTAATTTGAAGGGAAGTGATATTTTGTTAATTTACTGATAGGGTTGAGCAATACTGCTGTCATTCACAGTAATGTCTGGAATTCTGTTTGAGATTCAGAGGGGGGATTCTTCCAAATACCAGTTACAAGTGTTTCTGCTACATTAATCTGTTTGACTACGCTGTTAAGACTGCTTAGTGCCATGAAACCAAAATATGCACGACATATACACAACATAAGAAGTGGCTGGAACGTGAAGTGTAATAATTTACATACAGTGAATGGTGGTGTGAAACTTAAGTGCCCTGCTATATGAGTGAACCCTGGGGCATGCTGTAGACATAAAAGTATTTGGAACATATTAGTTTCAGATTTACACCGTGTTGTGACCTCCTCAGGAACTATATTGTAAAGAGACTGTTAATGAAAAATGTAGATTTGTGCCTCTGTCTGATTGCCATGCTACACAGGCATGCATGGAGTGAATAGGCAACACTGCACACTCTGTAAACCTTATTTGTTGTACTCAGGACAATGGATAGTGGATTTTTTTCAGATCTTTGGATTATCCATTGCTTTTAAATTTCTGCTCTGTCTCTCCATTGCTGAAAATAATTGAACATTCCCACAAACAAGGATATGCTTTGTCATGAATCATCTCAAGTGTCTGGGCATCTGAAATTACATTTTTTAATGTAAAAGGCTGTGTGGTGTATGTCTGTTCTGTGTGGACCATCATTGAATGGTTGTATGCAATTTATATTCATGGCTGTTCTTTTTGTTACAGGCCAAGAAATCACCAAAATATGTGCAGCCTCATTGTAGCCGTTTTGAACCTAAAGAAGGTAAGAACTTGTATTATGATGGTGTTCCGTAATTAACAGACGAAACTTATCCAGAATTAGGTGATTTGCTTGAGGATTTGTAGTTGTTTGTAATAGAAAATAACTGCCTCTGAATATCAGAGTGGTTCTTGTAACAGGTTACATTATAGCTGTTTGTTGTCTGCAGTTTAATTAGTCCACACTTCTCCTATGCAATACATGTTGCTAATAAATATATAATCACTGCCGGCTACGCATCAGAATGCTTTTGGCAAAAATAAGCATTATGTGTTAAAAGATTTTCAACTATTACTAGACCAAGTAACCAAAAGATACTGGAGTCTGTTGGGTTTTCTTTCCAGTATGTAAAAAAATGTACAAGAATATTTTTGGTCCTACCTGATCAAATTTTGTGCCATGAACTGTGGAAACAAATGCCATATTGTGTCTTGGCTGTGAGAGGTTATAAACAAAACAGCACGAGATATTTTGTGCATGTGTGACCTCTCAGTAGCAGTTAGGTTCATATGCTCTTGGACTTATCATTGGGAAAGTTCATAATACAAACACATTGTATGGCTTTGTCATATTGACAGTGCAGATGTTGTTTTAAGCATAAACAAAACATCTTTTGCTGTTATTAGTGTCATGGACCACCACTACTGAAAAAATCTGCTTTTTGTATTATTCACGTTTTATAATTTTCACAAGCTAGGATTTGTATAGAATTATTTTGACATTAGTGTATGTAGTACATAAGTTTATTATAATTTTAACACGTGTATATATGTTGTATAACATCCTTTTTCTTAATAATACAATATGTGTATATATATAAGAATAATTGTATATATGTCTTCAGTTTAAACTTATGCAGATGATTGTATTATAGGTCTGCAAAGAGAAGAAACTGAAGACATGGATGGAAATGACAAGAAACCTTGTTTGGATCAATACCAGTTGATCGCATGTCTCGGCCAGGGAGCCTACGGTGTGGTCATGCTGGCCAAAAGGAAATCGGCAGTTGGCCCCGGCTCCCGGCAAGAACTGTTTGCCATCAAGTCTGTACGGAAATGCCGTAATGCCTCTGAATACAGGAGTATCCCCGAGAAGGACGTACTCATTCGTGCAATTGGCCATCCATTTCTGGTCCAGTTGCATTCGTGCTTCCAGACCAAGGTAAGATGCAGTTTTTTAAATGTTTATGTCTTCAGGCAGCTACTAATACTGAAATTTACCGTGAGCTTAAGCTCTTAGAAGTATGTGATGTTATTGGTAATGAGTAGACGTGGTTACACTGATTACAGATAATACATTAAGTTAAGTAAATACATTTATATACTGCAGGTAGTTGAATTCATAATGAACAAAAGGCTTTACTGAGTTTAAGAATTGTAGTGGTTAAATGTCATGCGTCATATCTTGGAAGGAAGTTTGAACGTTATTCAGGAGGTTGCACTAACTGACATATGTTGCTTTTATATTTTCTAATACTTGAAGACTGTCACACTTCATAATAATTTTGTCATTTCTGACTGTATGTTATCTAAATCAGTGCTTTTCAACCTTTTTCTCTTACTTACCGGTATCACAAACAGAAAATGTACCTGTTATGTTAAAACGTGTTGCATTATTAGGTTGTCAGTGGTGATCAGACGACAGAGAATATATTTCTTTCTGTATCAACAAATAAAGTTGAGTTTTGGTACTGTACATGCTATATGAATATTTTTTGTTTAAATAAATTTGCAACAGTTTTAATAATGTAACTAACATATTTGAGTCTGCATTATGAAGAAAAGGAATAATTGCCAAATATATTAGTGAACTTCCGCCTACCACCAGTTGACAAGCACTGATCTAAATCACTACAGTTTGCATGGTGTCATTAATTAAATCAAGAAGCAGACACTGATGCTAGAAAACACTTATTCTTGCTCTTCTTTTTCACATCCTCTGCAACAGTTGTATGGATGCGTTGTGAACATGTAGATGTAAAAGGATGAGCGAAAGTTCTTGGAACTGTGTGTGACATGCTAATGACTCTGGCACTTTGTTTACAGGGAAGATTGTACTACGTGATGGAGTACGCACATGGAGGGGACATGAGGTCCCAGTTGTCCAAGGCCAAAATATTCAGTGAGTCGAGGACAAGATTCTACGCAGCTGAATTGACCTTAGCAGTGGAGTTTCTGCACAAATGTGGCATTGTGCATCGGTAAGCAGCTTTTCTTCTTTTTATGCGCCATTGTCATTGAAATGATTGTCAACTGATCTGCATACTGTTT
Source organism: Reticulitermes speratus (assembly GCA_021186555.1). NCBI lineage: Eukaryota > Metazoa > Arthropoda > Insecta > Blattodea > Rhinotermitidae > Reticulitermes > Reticulitermes speratus. The sequence goes on along the minus strand of JAJKFL010000002.1, from coordinate 40,432,804 downwards.
GTATGCAATACAGACGATCATGTGTGAAATGTATATACTTACATTCAGTAAACATAGGCTTTCACAGCAATATTGTGTGGCATTTTTGTGTGATTTTATGTATAACATTCCAGATTTGGCAGTATCCAGTATCTCCAAATATTATCTTTCTCACTTTACATTCCTTGTTCGTACTGATATTAATTTGCTGCAGATACAAATCTTCTGTTGACAATGCTGATTTTCAGCCGAGATATGGTACTACATGTCGTAATCATAATTGTATTGATGACAGAGACTGCAGTAGAGATATAAAGACCACAGAAGCATAAACAGTTCTTACCATAAGATACAGATGGTAATGAGATAAATGTTTTGTCATATGTCAGTGTTCCATATTTTGACAAAGTCAGTAAAGTTGAAATTTTAGTTCACTGAAACACGCAAAGGTGAAAAATCTGCCATACAACTTTAACCTTTATCGTCCATGCATTGTACTATAGCAGAAGCACGTCTGTTATCCACGTGGCCAAGCTTAACATTTGCAGCACAAACGTGAGCTAAAATACAACTGCCAGCCCCATGGAATGTTTAAATTCCCTGTTTTCAGATGACACCGTGTTGTCCCTGAATTAAAATATGGCTACCAATCCCTTAGGCCAGGACGTACGAACTCGTTAGATCCCCATATCAGATACTGTCAAAGTCATTTTTGTGTGAGGTTAGATGTTTGCACAGCAGTATTGTTGAAGTTTCAAGTCTTGTGGGATGTTATGCTATGCTCTGGATATTTAGTTCCTGACTCTTGTTGGGCATCTTGACACTGAACTTGAGGGCGGTATGATCGTTCAGTAGGTGTAGCTGTTTACCCATCAACACAGCATAACATTCCAGAAGACTCAAGTCTTCATGCTTTGCCTGGTTTGAAGATTGAAATGTACAATCAGACACATCAGTGGATGGACAGAGAATCACAACCAATCCATCATTTATTCAAGCTTTTTTTAAAGAAAGTGTGGAAATGTGTTATGTCATCCTTCTCATTCACGTGTGTGTAGCAACATGTTGCATGTTGCATGACCACTTCAGCTACCATACATTCTGTTTTATCCAGGCATGCCATCTTTTTCGACCCAAAAATTTCCGTCTGGGCAGTTTTTTTAAATTTGCAGAACTGTCTGAGTTTTTGAGTATTTGTTATTTCATAAAGGTTTTGCATATTTTAACGGTACTGAAAGTGCAGAAACAATATTTCTGCTACTTTTCAAGGAAATGTCATCATCATCATGACGGTCTGAGTAAAAAAAAAATGCTTGAACTCAGCTGTTGACCTTTGGGTTGCCCTGGAAAACTTTGCCACGGTAATTCTGAACAACTTGCACTCAATGAAAGACATGCTTAAAGAACGTCTCCCTCTGAATTTCATACTCATGAAATTTAAAGAAATATGATCAGAGAAACGTTGAGATGTACTTTTATTTAATAATCCTTTTTCACTGGTACGTCCCTTTTTTATGGTCGATAAGTGGGAAATGTCCTCTTTTTTGTGATGGGTGTGTGGTGAACTTAATACAATAGTTCCTCGGTCATCCATACTATATGGGGAGAGGAGTGGTCTGGATTACCTGGGAATCTGGATCACCGAGGGGGAAACTCTGTGGTATGGGTAACATACAAAAAATCATCACTCAAAACTAATGTATAACTCCTTAGAGCCTAAATACTGCACTTAACAGTACATAATAATAATAATAATGACAACGATGATGGGACTTTTGTCACTATCATTTCACTATAGTAGAAGAGAAAGATCACTACAACACTCGGGAGATAATGTCCATACTGCTGATGAGTTAAAGACTGGCTGGCACTTCCTGCATCACCCATGCCTCCAGTCTCAGAGTACGGATCGTCCCAGTTGTACCCCCGGTGATCTGGACAATGGCTGTATGACTAGGGAAAAGAGAGGGTTATAGTTGGCCCAAAATTTTCTGGGTTACCGAGGGACTGCTGCCCTGAAACTTGTGGTGACATAGTGGATTGTAGTCATCTGATAGTCTGAAGTGCAGTGCAGTGCTGAAAACTACCCTACTAATTTGCATGTGGTATATATCTTTGATTTGCAGAGACATAAAGCTGGATAACATTCTCTTGGACCAGGATGGCCATTGCAAATTGGCTGACTTCGGGCTCACCACACTTGGAACTTTTAATAGAAGGAAGACAAAATCTTTCTGTGGGACTGTACAGTACATGGCCCCAGAGGTAATTATCACCTTCTATTTTGAGTGTGATATTATGGGAGGCCAAGGCTTGACTACGGGCTCTAGTGTCGTAGGATGGATGGATTTTAAATATTTTTGAGTTTTATTTTGTTACTTTGTATTAACCTTTAAATGGCCGGGTTGGTATTTAAATTTTATCACATGGTTTATGTAAAATGTGAGTATTATTTGAACAGTTAAAGATAAAATTATGACATAAAACAGCATTTTGTGGAAAATAAAATAGGGATTATTTGCATGCCTTAAAGTACAGTAAATTTCCTTGTTACCTAAATATATAAAATGAATTTCATGGGGTGGTTTTTTGTGTGGATTTGCATATGCAAATGTTGGTTGTTTAAAGGCTAATGTTGTTATTGTGATGTTAATGAGTTTTTTTATCCTTTATAATGTTATTAGTTTTATTGAACACACAAAAATTTAAGTTCAGCTAATTGTTTAATTTTGTCATGTGGTGTATGTAGATGTTGCAGCGGGAGAAATACGGACCTGAAGTTGACTGGTGGGCCCTTGGAGTTGTTATGTATGAAATGATGGTCGGTCGGCACCCTCTCATTGAACCTAGAAAGTCTCGCATCTCCTATAAACGTCTTCCGAAAGAGGTGCAGTATCCACAGTGGCTGACCAGTCATGCTGTATGCATACTGAAAGGGGTGAGTATATTTAATATCAAAACAGGCATTAGGAGTACCTTGCAGTCTAGTGAATGCATTGTTTTTCCACATTAATGGACACTGATTTTATTGTCATTAAGTGAATAAATATTAAGAAGGTTTGTGTTTTGGATCTAGGGCAGTTTGGGTGTTGTTTGATCTTAGATTCATCTTTGTGTGACACATGGTTTCACGTAAGCACCTGCCTAAAGGTCATTCTGACACTAAAATTTCAAAAACTTCTAGGGCTCCCCCCTAAAGAACTTGCATTGAATCTGTATGGTTCACTTTAATTGTGCTTCTCTCATCAGTATTTCATTTACCCCTCTTTTTGTAATTCTTTATACAGTGTTTTCTGAATTGTTCAGTTCCAAGATTCTGATTTAGATATATGTACAGTAACTGGTGTGTATAAGGATGACATGTCATGATTAAGTTAGTCACTGCTATTTGCATATAAGTGTGACCGTTAGAGGGCATATAAATGCCTTGCAACAGTGGCTTTTACTAATTGATGATTAGTTATACCGTTATGAGATGTTACTAATGTTTCTTACAGTCTGAAGGCCATGGTGACTGTAGTTACTCATTGCACCTTTGCTGCAGGTTTCTTTATTGTACATAAGTGACAAAACATTGTATGGAGTTTCCCATGTCTGACTGTAAAATTTAACTTTACATTTTGGATACTACAAATGGCATGGCTAGCTTTAAATCAGCAGTGTTGTGGTGAAAGGTACACAATTGGAATTTGTATTGTCTGAGGGAAAAATTAACAAAAGCTTGAGGTAACTGGTTTCTGGATTTTGCACTACTTGCATTATTAACTTAATTAAAATATTGATAATTACTAAAGTCATGATGGGCACAGATGATGTGAGTGAACTGTCAGTTTATTAACTATGTTTTGTTACTTTCAGTTCCTGACCAGAGATCCAAAAAAACGCCTAGGAGCATACGGAAATACAGAAGATATTCGAAATCATGCCTTCTTCAAGACAGTGGATTGGGAACTACTGTTGAAGAAACAAATTGAGCCGCCAATGAAACCAGAGATTACGGACGTAAGTAGCTCAGGTTCTGTGTTAATTTCCTGTCATAAGCAGTTGTTAGGAAATTGCATGTTAATGGAGGAAGTAACCGGTTTCGGCTTGGCTTGATCTTGCGCACTACCATTTAAAATACACTGTTCCAGTCTTCCTACTACGCAACCATCTAGACTCTGTGTCTTGTGCGTACCCTTACCCTACCCCTACCCCACCCTTTCGTACTACCTGTGGCTACCTTGGCAATTTACTCCATGTATAGCCACCAATTTAGCAAGTCATTTCATAATTTGTCTCAGACTGGGGACTCAAAAGAAGGTTTGGTTTGAGTCATTGATTCACCAGGTCCTTGCTGATGTTGTCCAAGTTTTAGTTTTATATATTTCTCTCTTTTGTTGGTTTAGTTCCTTGCAACACTATGCAAGTATTTATTGTTTGTTTATAAGGAGGTTGGAGCCTTCCTATGTTTATTGTTGTGTACTCCATTGAGTTTAGTGGGGCATTGTCATCCTTGTGTTTGTGACGTGTGTGTGTGTGTATATATTTGTGTGTACATGCGTGGGTGTGCGCGTACGTGACTGTGCATGTGTGAGATTATTGTTGTTTTGATCCACATTGTAATAAATTTGTGTGTTACTGAATTCTTGGTTCTCATCTGATGTTATGTGTGAGATTTCTCCCACCAGTGCTTCCACTTGTTCCCTATTTAGGTTGAGTGAGTCCGTGTTGTATATTGCATGCTGTTTGGCATACAGGTAAGTGGGGGCCATATCAGTATACATGTCCATATGTACCTAATTAGGTTGTGTATTCAGAAACTGTTTTTTTTTTTAAGATGGTGTGAGAGAACTCACACTATTCTAAAGCATAAAGCGCATATCAGTATTCCTCAGCAAACACATTCCTCCCAAGCTGCCTGAAATTTTTTTGATGCCTTCTGGAATCAGATGTCACATTTCCGTTTATTTCAAGTGAAAATTACGCAAGCAGGATTACGAAGGTTTGGCTCTCTGCCATATTTGTTTCTTAATGCATAGCCCTGTAGGAAGATCCATTCCATTTGTTATTCAGTGACACACTTCAGGAATGTATTTGCATAAGATTTTATATTGAATAATAAAAAGAGAAACTGAAATTATTGTTCTGAATCATTCATACAAGTTGGGGTTGAAAATGAAAATATGTTTCTTCTGTGGCGTGATGCTCTGTAGCTTGGTAGCTACTGGCCACTGTCTCCCTCTGTCTGGCCAGTAAAGATTAGGAGCCTTGGAGTTCAGTGGTATTAGTAACAGGGTGAGAGACTCCATCGTGTAGCATTGTATGGGCAGTAAAGTGTAACACCTAGTTCAATGCTTCTTTCTGTACTGTTGGAAAGTATTACCCTATTTCCACCAGAAATTAAATGCCTGGTGGGGGCTGCAGAATACATAATTTACATGAGAGCTGCATAAGGAAGGCCATTAAATGCCATCACCTTAACCTGAAGCTGGGCATTTTGAGGATCTCGCTGTGTGACTGGCATACCGGATGATAGGCTCCAGAGGGTTGAAGCAAGTAACTATATGTTTGTTTTTCTTGTTACAGGTAACTCAGATGCCGCATTCATACGAGACCATAAAAGAAAGTGTTATGTCGTCATCGTTTAAGGACATTTGTGCTCATCCTCGAAACCAGGAAGCATACAGGAACTTCACATTTGTAAATCCTAACTATGGTGCAGGACAGGGTCAGGTTCAAAGAAGGTGAGCGATTCCTAACTTGCAACAGTCACTAGCTGTCACTTTAGTCATGGCATGTTTCCATGTATACTGCCTAAATTTAGTTGCCATGTGAGATGGTTGCTTGCATGGTGCGACAGTGATGGCTGCCTAATGCTCTGCATTCCAGCTAACTGCAGTATAGAATGTTGTTGCCTCAGCATTTACCTCTGTAAAGTCAGGAACCCTTGTATAGCCCCTGAATGTTGTGTCTGCAGCTTATTGATTGCTGGTGCAGGATTATTTTCTAAATTTATCCTTTAACTTCATACTAAAGGCATTGACCATCATCACGTGAGTGGATACGTGTAATCCAATCCACATGAGCCCCGTCCTCTAAAGAACTTGATGCATTTTTTTTTAAAGCAGTGCTGACAGTATATCCTTTTCCTGTCTCTGAAATTACTGTCCCATTCACATTTTTTTAAAGAATTATAAATTGTAATTACTTTGCTGTTGGATTACACCATCCCAAAATATTTCTGTGGAACAGCACAAACGATCGCGATGCAAAACCAAGAAAACCCTTATCATGCCCATAATGCAATGAAGTATGAAATTAGAGTGACGTTTAACAGGCCTGATGAAATACGTTACAAGATACTTATGCTTCCATTTTTAATTTCAGTGAACGTTATGTGGGGGAGGAGTCAGAAGAAATGATGTTGAACAAGACTGGCATTATATTGGAGGTAAGGTCATGGGTATAATCTAACCCTTTTCATGCAACACACATTAATTTCATTTAAAACAATAACGCTTCGGTTTTATGTGTATTTGGTGTCTGAGAAAGTGAACAAAGGACAAGAAGTGAATGATTAGTGTGAAGCTCTGGCTGGTTTAGCCCCAGAGATAGGTACCTTGTTTGTTCATTTACAGGCAGTGGCGTGGTTCCCAGACCTTTTATGGATGCACTGGGAAACAGATTGGTTGTGCCATTACTGGGAATTTACCGCAGTCATCCACTTGGTATCCATTCACTGTAGACTTCTGACTGGTGTAGTGTATTAAAAATTGGAAAGTGCATGGGGTTTAAGAGCACGGCGTTCATTGTAATTTATAAGTGTCCCAAAATTGCAACAAGTTTTATATGTTCAGTGTAATATACCCTCATCACAGCCCTACAGAAGAGGGTGAATTTCTGTAGGATTTGAAGATTCTAACCTGTGGGAGAGGGCTGTAAATTTCAATTACTTAAGTGGATAACTAATGAAATATTTTTTGAGTGATTGATTTTGGTGGAAATGTATGCAGTTACTTTATTGCAAATCACTTTTTTATCATGTTTTAAACATTTTGTAATGAACGGATCAAGTGAAAACTGGCGAATTTCATTCTTGTCCATATTACTCCCAACATAATTTCTACATTATTGTGCCTAACTTGCACTTTATTGCTTTCTTTAAAAAATGTGCCATTTAGCACAAAATTGATACATAACATGGAATGCAGATTACTTTAAGACATGCAGCTATTGTGTGGAAAGTGGTTTTGATGTGGTGGGTATTTAGTGAACTAGAAGGAAAGACATAATTGTCATGCCTGTCATATAAATAATGTGTAAGGTAATATCTACAATAAATGAACACCAATATGACTAAAGGTGTAAACAACAGAAAATAGCATGTACATAAAATATTGCCGAAAGTAACAGACCTACAATATAGATGTTTTGATTTCAGGTAACACCTGTGGAAGAGTTAGAAGAACAGAAGATGGTGGAAGAAGACTCAATAGTTGAGCAGGTGGAGGAGTCAGAAGAAGAGAAGATATTGATCGAGGAGTCCATTAAAAAGGGCGGCATTATATTGGAGGTAAGGTCATGGGTATAATCTAACCCTTTTCATGCAACACACATTAATTTCATTTAAAACACTAACCCTTCGGTTTTTTGTGTATTTGGTGTCTGAGAAAGTGAACAAAGGACAAGAAGTGAATGATTATTGTGAGGCTCTGGCTGGTTTAGCCCCAGAGATAGGTACTTTGTTCATTTACAGGCAGTGGCGTGGTTCCCAGACCTTTTGTGGATGCAGTGGGAAACAGATTGGTTGTGCCATTGCTGGGAATTTACCGCAGTCATCCACTTGGTATCCATTCACTGTAGACTTCTGACTGGTGTAGTGTATTAAAAATTGGAAAGTGCATGGGGTTTAAGAGCACGGCGTTCATTGTAATTTATAAGTGTCCCAAAATTGCAACAAGTTTTATATGTTCAGTGTAATATACCCTCATCACAGCCCTACAGAAGAGGGTGAATTTCTGTGGGATTTGAAGATTCTAACCTGTGGGAGAGGGCTGTAAATTTCAATTACTTAAGTGGATAACTAATGAAATATTTTTTGAGTGATTGATTTTGGTGGAAATGTATGCAGTTACCTTATAGCGAATCACTTTTTTATCATGTTTTAACATTTTGTAATGAACGGATCAAGTGAAAACTGGCGAATTTCATTCTTGTCCATATTACCCCCAACATAATTTCTACATTATTGTGCCTAACTTGCACTTTATTGCTTTTTTAAAAAAATGTGCCATTTAGCACAAAATTGATACATAACATGGAATGCAGATTACTTTAAGACATGCAGCTATTGTGTGGAAAGTGGTTTTGATGTGGTGGGTATTTAGTGAACTAGAAGGAAAGACATAATTGTCATGCCTGTCATATAATGTGTAAGGTAATATCTACAATAAATGAACACCAATATGACTAAAGGTGTAAACAACAGAAAATAGCATGTACATAAAATATTGCTGAAAGTAACAGACCTACAATATAAATGTTTTGATTTCAGGTAACACCTGTGGAAGAGTTAGAAGAACAGAAGATGGTGGAAGAAGACTCAATAGTTGAGCAGGTGGAGGAGTCAGAAGAAGAGAAGATATTGATCGAGGAGTCCATTAAAAAGGGCGGCATTATATTGGAGGTAAGGTCATGGGTATAATCTTACCCTTTTCATGCAACACACATTAATTTCATTTAAAACAATAACCCTTCGGTTTTATGTGTATTTGGTGTCTGAGAATGTGAACAAAGGACAAGAAGTGAATGATTAGTGTGAGACTCTGGCTGGTTTAGCCCCAAAGATAGGTACCTTGTTTGTTCATTTACAGGCAGTGGCGTGGTTCCCAGACCTTTTGTGGATGCAGTGGGAAACAGATTGGTTGTGCCATTGCTGGGAGTTTACCGCAGTCATCCACTTGGTATCCATTCACTGTAGACTTCTGACTGGTGTAGTGTATTAAAAATTGGAAAGTGCATGGGGTTTAAGAGCACGGCGTTCATTGTAATTTATAAGTGTCCCAAAATTGCAACAAGTTTTATATGTTCAGTGTAATATACCCTCATCACAGCCCTACAGAAGAGGGTGAATTTCTGTAGGATTTGAAGATTCTAACCTGTGGGAGAGGGCTGTAAATTTCAATTACTTAAGTGGATAACTAATGAAATATTTTTTGAGTGATTGATTTTGGTGGAAATGTATGCAGTTACTTTATTGCAATTCACTGTTTTATCACTGCCTCTGGACTTATTTAATAGGAACACATTACACTGCTGATTTATCATTCATAAAGTAGAGTAGAGTTTTCCTTGCATATGCCACAAATGCATGTGAGGAATTGAAGGTACTGGTCCAATCATTGTTAACCTGAGCACTAGATAGATGCGTGTGTTCAGCTTCGCTTGCCAGTCGACTTATCTCTGGGGATATCTCCAGTATGCTTTAATGCCCACCCAGCCTTATGTTCAGTGAGTGGTGGGGGCTCTTTTACAGAGGCAAAATGTGGCTGGAACATGATGCTGATGACACATCACCATCTAATGCCAAGATTAAGAATGAGTGGAGCTGTACCTCTGCCTTCCCTGTATACCATCATGTCATGTACAGTTACAGCTTCACCTTTTACATAAACTTGCTATGTAATAACAATCTGTGTCATATGGTATGCTTCTTATGTTCAAATTTTAATGAACAAATTTTTCTGATGTACATGTGTCTATTATAATTTCAGGAAGAATTTGAACAGTTACGGGCACTGTGTGCCAAAAATGATATTGAGATACAGAAGAGGCATGAAGAAATGGAGAAGGCAGCCAAACAGGTGTAAGTTATTTACACAAAATAGAGCATAATATACATACTAATATGGTGTATGGGCCTCTGTTGCATGTTCTGGTCTATGGGATAATAACACTGTGTAGCAAGAACATACCCAAACACCAGAATCTTCAACATAAGCCATGTGGAAAACTGAAATATCATGTGGGCCTGTATTTTGTGAGTGAGTAGGCAGGTGATTAGGTGTGAGTGTGTATCATGCAGTGTGCACAAATATGTTAATTGTTTCAAATAACAAGCTTGAGACATAACTGAAGGAATCACAAACAGAAATAATGGCACACACTTAGAATGTAAGTTAGTAAAAAAGTTTGACATAAGCACCTGTGTAGTGTGACAGATATCAAGACAGTACTCCATCTTGCCTCACCTGTGGGATGTTGACAGTTATGTTAAATGAGCCATATCTAAGTGGTATTCACGTGGTGCAGGTAAGGCAAGCAGGAGGATTAGACGTATAACTACACTCATTCTTAACCTCATCACTAGATGATGGTTAAGTGGTCAGCTTTACACCCCAGCTGAGTTTCCTCAGGGGAAGGAACTCTGGTAGCCATTGAGTGGGAGGCCGTAACAACAGTTGATGTAACATTCGTATTTGAGGAGGGATCAGGACGTATGGAAATTAACACAACATTTTGATCAGAGAACCTGAAGGTTACATACCATTTGGGTAATGTAGCACATATTGAAGGATAGTTGTTATAATGAATGTTAAAGAAATGGTGCATAGGGTGTGAAGAGAAACTCTTTAGTTCAGGGGAGGATGAAGTGATGGGCCTTGTGAGCAGGATACTGAATCTTTAGGTTCTGTAAAATGTGGGGAAATTACAGAGCAGCCGAATGACTGTCGGCTTCTCAAGCAGTACTGTGTTTCAGATAGTTAGTTTTTCCTTACAACTGTAACACTGTAAGTCAGAATAAGAAACTAATATTTTTGTTCTGTCATTTTTTGTTTCAGCTATCAACTTCAACACAAGCCAGTGTCTTCAACGTGGCAAAACGTCTTCCTTGTTGTGGTAAGTTAATGCACAGACTGATATTTGAGTAGGGTTTATTCCTTGTCTTTAATCTTAGGTCTTAGGAAGTGGTTTGTAAACTTGTATGTTTATGCACAATTGCACACATGCATGATGTTTGTCAGACAAATTTACTGACATGGTAACAGTATGAAACTTTGAGGTTATGTCTGACACATAATGCACTGAATAATTTGATCATAGAAGTAAAATAAAATGATAATGTTAATATCTAAGACAATGTAGACCTAGAAGTATGAGCAGTAGCGAGGTAGGATTTCAATTCTGCAGAAACTCCTTGTTATATAATTGTATTGCATACTGTCTAAGGAAATCATTTCAAAAGTGTGGCATGTTTTGGGTGTAATATTAATGGTGATTTCTGTCTTCTATTGCAGGGTGGAGCCATGCTCGGTGTTGTCTTTGCAGTACTGATGGGCTTCTGTCCAATAGGTATGTAGTATTTTAGGTTAGCAAGTTGGTACTTAGTGCCTGACTAAATCACCTAGTTGAATCACACAGCAATAGTACTACTGTGAACATATGTTAACAGGAGATGACAAGATTGCCCAATGAGCCAGGTCATCACAGTCAACACTGTTTGTTTAATATCCATGTACTATTTTCTTACATCTCTGCTTAGGTTTCCCAAATGATTATTCCCATTTAAAAGTAACACAGCATTAATCCGTTTCTGTTGCAGAAGTGAAAGGCGAGATCAACAATTACTATTCTTTCGAGTGAAGCTGCGATGGTAGTACGTAAGTATGTTAGTAAGTATGTTATTGAAAAATGGAAAAAACGTATTTGCTGCGGGGCCCTTCACCACAAAAAGAACCATAAGTTAGTTACTAAGTAAGTTAGTTAATAAGTTGGTAAGTTAGTTAATAAGTTAGTAAGTTACTTAATAAGTAAGTAAGTTAGTTAATAAGTTAGTAAGTTACTTAATAAGTAAGTAAGTTAGTTAATAAGTTAGGAAGTAATGAAGTAAGTTAGTTAATAAGTTAGGAAGTAAGTAAGTTCATAAGTTAGTAAGTTACTAAGTAAGTTAGTAAGTAATTTAGTTATTGAGTAAGTTAGTTAACATCGCAACATGTTTTGTAGTTTTAAAGTTAGGTTATCCTCTTTAGGGCCACAACGTTCCTTTTGATGGTTACATCGGTCCTTTTTAGGACCACATCAGTCCATTTTAGAACAACACCGGTCCTCTTTAGTAAGTAAGTAAGTAGAAAATAAGATAGTAAGTCAGTAAGTTACCAAGTAAGTTAGAAAGTAATTTAGTTAGTGAGTTAGTTAACATCACAACATTTACACAACACACAGCAATTACTTAAGAGTTTTAAATTTAGGTTATTTTATTTTAATTACATATTATTATATAGTCAGCCAGAAAACATTCTTGGAACACAGAATTACTTACATCACTATATCACTTTAGCTCGAAAACACGAATTCCAGATAGCATCACATCCCTATCTGGACTAGTGTCTCGGATGTGGATATGACATCCTGTGCATGACACAGGGTGACATATCCCCCCTCCAGATCCTGTGCCTCACCGTGGCGAGGGGGTGTAACAGTGAATGGTGCCTGCTTCTGTGTGCAGCTATTGTAGATATCAGAGAAATATTACAAGTGCTTGTAGGAAGGCTGGATAATTGTAAGCTGACGTTTCGAAAGTATATTACTGGATTTTGAAATGCCTTTACAATTTCCTGTCATATTCCACATATTTTCTGGACATCTCTTTGTTAAAACATGTTATTACCTGCCATATTTACGTAGAAACTTGTGTTGCAACTTTACACTAATTGGTCACCAAATCAACTAATAATTTCAGTGTAACTGATCATAAACTGGTAGCGGTTTGTACTGTATCTGACACACATAAAGTGTCACTGCCTACAGCAGCAATATTAACTGGCATCCTTCACTGGCCAAAGCAGGACATGACAAAAGTTTAAAATGTCTGATATCCGAATAGAAACCACACAACACACAAACCACTCACTTGCGACTTCTGTTAGGCGCCGGTATGCAAATATCCTACAAGATGATATTAATATGATATAGTTTAATATTATACCTCCTGAGGCGTATATAGTTTGTAGATACATCCTGAAGATGTCTCCACACCTCAAGCCGAAAAATGTTGCTGTAGTTAGGTTTAAACTGAAGCAAACAGTTAGTAAGTAAGTAAGTAAGTTGGAAAGTAAGTTAGTAATTAATTTAGTAAGTAAGCAGGTTAGGAAGTAAGTTAGTAAGTAAGTATGTTGACATACATAATTTGAAACATATTATAATAAAATGTAAATGTACATGATAAAGATTATTTTTGTGCCAACTGGAAAGAACCTTGTGTGTTCAATTAAAACTCATTATGCAATAAAAGTGTAAAGTTAGAAATATGCTTGTGTGTAAATGTGTCATGCAGTGGGCTTTGTCACCAATTGCATGCATGCTAACACTTGGAGGGTTGGCGCTACACTGCAGTACTGCAATAGTTCCCAACTGATTCTGATACTGCTGCCCTTCCACATTACATATGACGGCGTTATTTTTTGCAACCCGAACTCAAAATTGTAAACACACACCTTAAACTGAGTGGTAAAAATAGCATAGATACTGCATTTTCATGTTTTAAATGCTGGCAAAGAAATCAAGAAAAATAGCGCCTTGTTTATATATGGGTTTGTCCAGGATCACAAAAAATGAACCTATCATTTGGGAAGATCATAAATTGAGAATCATAAATGAGGGTATACTGTAATACATAATGTGGCTATAATTACCACACTGACAAGACTCATGTTGAAAAGGAAGGGAAAGAAGAACGTCCTAGTTATGACATAAGTTTTAAAGTTAACTACAGACAACACTTTAACAACTCTGTACATGTGGAGATGTGTAATAACTTTTTAAATATCTGATGTTATGGCTTATTCCAAGATTTAGGTGTATACACATCAAATATTTTGTTGTTATGCAAAGCATACAACACAGTATTCAATAAGACATGCTCTGTTCTTTCCTGAAACAAGCATAAAAAACGGAAGAAGCAAATTCTCACAGCACTTCGCATTACGTGAATGTGCACTCAGTTACATTAAGCTTGGAGATAGAGATCCATTTTAGAATTCGTGTGATGACATTGGCTTCTTGCCAGGCACAGTGAGGGCTGTGAAGGTTATCCACCGATCATCTGCACACAGTCCCTGCAGGAAGCTACATGTGATCCAAGTCCACACAGTCAGGTGTTTTAAGTAACTTCCTATTTCTAGTCTGTTGCTCCAGCTCAATCTGTAATGATGGTTCCAGCAGCTTGATAGGGAGCCCATGTCACCTTGTGGTCCACGAGTACATCGCAGTTAATGCCCGGTGCAGACTATACAATTTTACTGCTTCCATCTTCTGCCAGTTTACTACTATCAGAGATGAATAACAGAAACTGCAAACACATATTTGGCATAAGCTGTCTTAATCTTAAAGGTGTAACAAGTCTGGATGTTAGTGTTCTTCATCTAGAAGCAATTTTCATTACATAAACAATACATATATCATTCAATTAAAGATCTCTACATTTACAAACATAAAACTTTTACCACACTTTGGGGAAAAGTTGCATTAGTCCCAACAAAAGTCTTCTTTTGCCAGTGAAAGTAAATCCAAATTACATCACAGCTTTCTGCTGTCATATAAGATTTAACACAGTTCACTCTCACCGGGTATACTTCAAGACAGAACCCCACACCATACTAGCACCAGAACCACTTCTTCTTCCTACCAATTTATATATACCACACCATCAGGAAGACCACACTGCAACGTGAAGTAAACAAAACGACAACACTACATACAGCACGAATGTCTATCGCTGTGCTACATCAAAGTCCATCGCAACCAGCACAGTGCAGTGTGTGATCTCCTGTAACCTTTAGAAGTGCGAACATCTTTTATATAATAGACGCAGTGAACAGTGTTTTTAACAAGCTATTTTTAACAAACCACCATTTTAACTGTGTTTTATGACTCGTGTGTTTTTAACTTATGAACAAGTGTTTTATGCTCCAGATAGTGCATAATTTTTAAAAAGTGTCATCAACAGATGCAGCATTTGTAAAGCACCTTTTATAAGAGTAAAAGACCCCTGATGATGGCTCACGAAGAACTGAAACGCGTAGGGTAATATCATGATATAAGGAGCTAATCTGCACCTTATAAGTTGTGCATTTTGTTGGTGTTTTATCTTAAATATAAGATGTTGCTTACTAAGTCTAGACACTGTCACTATAAAAATAAGTAAATTGATATAACACCAGATTTTTCTCCAATCTAAAAAGAAGACCAAATTTATGAACTAATATAATAAAAATACTATGATCAAAACCAGAATCGAAAAGCATACTTTATAACAAGAATCAGCTGTCCATTTAGCACATGTGGCAGTACATGTCCTAACTTATAAGCATTCATTATGGAGTTCAGTGCACAAATGAATGGTTGCTGCATTGAGCTGCAGAACTTCCTGGTTTGTGGTTTGAAACTTGTACTGTGCAAAATCTGGTGACTATCCTCATCTAACCACCCCCCTAAAATCACATTCACAATGCCCATACCACGCTGCCATAGTGCATTAAACGTTAATCACACTTTCTATTGAAATTATGGACCAGTTCCTTTGATCATAATTCAGCTGCCCTTTATACATATGACACCTGCTGTATATGCACCAGCAGCAAAAAGTGTACAGACATCACAAATAACATGCTCTTCCACACTGTGTCTGTCTTGGCCCCTCCTTCTTTATCATCCATTCTAACCTTCTACTCTGCCATGGGCATTGGCAGGTCCCAGTGTCTATATTTCATGACATGATGAAGAATACACTTCAGTATGTCTGCTCAAACTTATAAAGAAAATAGAATATATGAATAAAAATATAGAAATGGGAAGCTGGCATTATATGATGATGAACATTATATGATAATTTACTTATATTCATATACAATTAGCAGAAAAATTGGTGGTAAAAGTACAGTATTTAATTATTTCTGACGTTTCTTGTACAAGAGTCACACCTTATAAATTGTGTTAAGGCATAAATTATTCCAGTAAAGGTAAAGCAATCCCATTACAGGCCCTTAGGGTTCCAGGAGGTTGAGGCTCCCAGATTTCTAGACAATTGGCACATGAAGGTGGTAAGGTTGTCAGCCCTATGCACCAGCCGCCTCTACCCCCCAGGAAATATTCCTGATACTCATTTAGGGTAGAGGCTGGGTCGACCCCAGGGCCACAGTGCAGCCAAAAGGATCATGTCAATGAAAAATTCCAATGACACCATCGGGAATAGAACCCGTGACCTTCTGGTTTGTAGTGCAGTGCCGTATAGCATCACCTGTACTCAGTTTCATGAAAAATTCATGAGCTTCACATCTTGCACTACACACCCCAAGCCTGGTGGTCATACTACTGTGAACATGACAGTATGTAACACCTCTTGCAAACAAATTACTGATCATGTGTTTGACTGGAATTGTCTAACTCATACCATATGTGATGCCACATTCTGGCTGTGGTGTAGACCTATGCACCCAGTGGGGCAGGTCTGTTAGAGCCTCCTGAGGAAGCCTGGACCCATGTTCAATAGTTGTACCATCAGCAATGGAGTTGTGTGTGTGGGAGCAATTGGGCAGATCTCCTGGAGCACAATGTTGTGTATATTAAATGTGTACAAGGGGAATATGATGCATCTTCCAAAATCTGGGAATGGAAAGTCTGCTTTCACCATTCTCTGGTACAGCACACAGGTCATCCAGCAGCCATGGGAGTCCACTTTTCTCTGATATTGTTACCAGTTGGCAAAAAAGAATAAATATGTCTGTCATTTTGGACACTGCTTATCATCATAACACTTTCAAGCATGGTGTTTTAGAAATGATCTAGTGTAAGAAAGGAAATATCCTAGTGGGCCTGAATGGGAACCTCCCCTTCCTTATATCTAATGACAGAAACAGATCCAGTTTCCAAAATACTGCACATGAAAACACTAAAGACACTGGACAATGTCCAAAATAAGCCACATTTACTGTAAATGCCACCATCCAAAATTTTTACACTTGGATAATAAAATAAAGTTGACTACTTGCAAACCAAATTATCTGGGGCATCTCAGCAGCTGTCTACATTCCCATTAAAGCAGTTGTGCAGCATATCATACAGCTGGCACACACAACCTGTGCAGTATACACTGTTCTATGTGGTGATATGAGTCAACTACATGCAATCCATAGTATCTGCAGCATCGCAGTAGCTGTCGACATTGCCATTTACAAAAGAGGTATATGATGTTATACAGCTGGCACGTCGCATATTTACCGAAATATAAGACATCCCCCCCCCCCCTCACAATTCCAATTTTCAGAAAAAGGCCCATACACAATGTGTTCAACTCTTTGTTTGATGACAAGGTGACACCTCTACTTACCAGCTGATGAATTAGGAAAATACTTCCTGTCTTACATTTGAGTACATACACCGAAAAACTCCATAGCATTTTATGAGGTGACAAGCCAGCTACCTTCAATTCCAACCAGTCTTACTGCATGCATCATTTACTTTATTCTGCAACTCTTAGTTTTATCAGTTTCCTTCGCATTTTTTACTTGCCACCTGACTCTTATACTTTCTAGTCATTTCACATGCTTTGTTTTAATTGTCACCCTTTCCCCTCTTTCATTTGACTAGTGTCTCTTTCCTATTTTTTCATTAAGCACTTGCTTGTAACTTCTTGGTTCTCTCAAGATCTGGGATGGAAGCAGAATGCATGCTACAGTAAACCCATTTGTATACTTCAGAACACGACTGCACTACCTCCATAATGTTTGTCTTGGTTTCATTTGGATGGCAAATAATTATATTATGTTAGTTAAATTGTTTCACTTGCAGATGGTAGTATTCGAGTTTTTGGTTTTCAGATTTGGCATCTTCACCCTCTCATGTGTCTTACATCACCATCGCATAAGCCATAGTTCCTCATTATAAAACACCCTACCTATCAGATCAACCCATCATAACCAGCTACATTCCACTATTCTAACAAGAACAGATAATCTGTATAAATCACAGACCTCCTCAATCACACTTTGGCGCCAAAAGACGACTTTAGTTCACCTGCAGTGTGATGCTGAGAAAACTGAACGTTACCTAAAGTCATCAGCCAAGGACATACAAAGAAATGGGTGGCCATTTAAATACCAGGTCTTTTGCAGAGTACACTGAGCACTTAATTCTGGTGCCAAAGGGTTAAGTATTGTACATCATAGCTACATACCCAGCCCATCACAACCTCCAGCATTTCACTACCCTATTAACAACAACACATGACATGAGTAAGTCACTCACTTCTTCATTAAATGATACCCTCAATTCTCCGTTACTCCATTTTGTTATACTCATACCTGAAATTTCAGGCAGTGTCATTGCTCGAGTACCAAACGGCATCACAGGTGAGTGTTGTAGATTGTTACTGTCACTGAGGTGAACTGGTGAAACCAAAATAGGAGTAAGCATGGCCAATGGACCACTCAAAAGTGGTGAGCTGGTACCTGTCAAATGTAAATACATATGAGAGCACCTGATTTTAAGAATATCATACAAAAAGTTAGTTCTTAAGAGAGACAGAGAGAAAACAAAGAGCACCCAACACATCTAGTCACCACAACAAAGCAGAACCCACACAGCAACCGCACACAGGCAACAAGGCACAACCACCCAGACAACACACACAGGCACGGCCACACAAAAACAACACATCAACAGAAAACCAGTAAACACGGAGGATGGCAAATATGAAGATAGTGGATAGACGTTTTCCTGTCCATACATTGCAGGTGTCACATATCTTATGATCAAGAGAAGTGGCACTATAAGAAGTGCAATTAAAATTTCACATTATATTCACTGTGCATTTTTGTACAATTGATTAACTCACACCAATCTTTTAATAAAGAAATCAGTGACAAACTTGATTCGGTGCATTTGTTGGTGTGAGTTAATCAATTGCAATTAAAATGTTTCTGGATTCACCACAAGGCTGCATGTTTTGCAGCATCACCTCCATCATACAATCCTAACCAAGAATCTAACAACTGCTCACCCAGTCAAAATCTTTGTCAAGTTTTATGAAACATGACAATTCACTACCATATGCACAAGAACCCACCACTGGTCACTGCTGTGAGCCAAAGGAATCCAGTCCACACCCTTCCACCCTACTACTTTAAGATCTATTTTAATAACACACTTTCATCACCTCAGTCTTCCAAGTGGTCTCTCTCCTTCATGTATTATGGTGCAAATTTTACATGCATTTCTCATTCATAGTATATATCATACATGACACACCAATCTCTACATGATTTAATCCTGCTAATAATAGATAGCAAACAATAGAAATTATGAAGTTCTTCAGAATACTTCAAACAAAACAACAATAATAATTATTAATTCCCCATCATGTGTCTGAATCTAATTTATTGTAACAATTATAATGTGGCCTGTACCCATCCTCTGAGAGCTGAACATGGTGCGAGTTTTCATCCGGAAACTGGTGAAACTTCCCACGTGGTGACAGGCGGTGGAGTTTCACATGCACTTCCTGACGCAGACCGTTGACGCTGACCCCCACCTGGTGGTGTCCCAATCATAAACTGAACCTGAGCACACACGAAAATTGCAAAACATTTACGTAATTCAGATGGCTCATCTTCAAAAACAATTGCCCACACTAACATGCCAGCAGGTAAAACTTTGTTAGCAGGTTACAATAGTGCAAACCAGTATATCATTTTGACATCCGCAGGAGGACCTGCATCTCAAAAGTTTAATCAAAAATAAGAAATTCTGAATTTTGTTCTGTATGCCTGAAAGCTTTCATGTATAAACACAGCTTTGATTTCTTAAAACTAATATTCAGAAGTGTATAGATCACCTGTTACCAACAAATAAGTAAGTGTATAATATTAGATGTATAAATCTGAAGTGTTAATTAATTAAATAAGCAGCTCCAAGCAGAACTCATTAAGGCTACTTTCCTATTGTGTAAATCTAGAGTCCTAGAGATGTTGGTATTATTCATAACTCAATAATTTCAAACCACACAACAGTGCAAAAATGTTTAGGTCATACGTGACGCACATACATGGTACTATTAAATAATTTCTGGACTGTATGCAAGATGACACTACACTCGCTCGCACAAATGTCTACTGTTAGGTGCAGACAGAGTAGCGTCCTGCTTCAAATAAGGCTGTAGCATGTGTGATTGTTGAGTAATGTCTTCTTAAGGACAAGCAAGTGCTGTTCCATTTGCAAGTTGGATGTACCTAGAAACCAGTAGACTGGGAACAACAGTATGTCTGAAGCACATTTTGTTTAACCTGAGAAAAAATGATACGGAAACTTTAAACGTTTGGGAAGAACACAAGTTTCTAAGTGGCTGTCCACTTTCAACAGCAGTGTAACCTCTGTTGAAGGCGCTGAACACACAGGATGTCACTGGTACAGCGAAGAAATTTGTCCTCAAAAACACAAGAATCACAAACTGTGAAGTCACTAACCCATTGGGGATTTCATTTGGGTCACTTCACAGCATTCGGCAAGTCTGAATATACATCAGATGGCCATCAATTAATGCCCTGCCTGCTGAGCAAGGAGCAGAAGGAGAATCATGTCAACATATGCCAGATCTTCAAGAGAGGCTTGAAAGACACACGGAATTACTTTTGGAGATAAATGCAGATGTCAAGACTCAAATTGGCTTCAAATGGAAGGAGATTCAATGACATCACCATGATTCAACAAAACTGGGAAATGTACCTGCAGTGTTTCAAGCAGTGCACTTCAAGAACCAACTGTCTGTTAACCAGTAAGCATAATTTAGTGTAACATAATAAGAGTAACAACAACAAAAAGAAGATTCAGAAAACACCTGAGCAACAAGGAGTTCACACTCTTTCAAGGGGAGTTACCAACTTATATAATTATAGTATGTGTAAAGTAATTATAGCAGATTAGAATTACATCAGCACTGTGACATAATACTTGTCTTTCATATTACTGTGTATATTAAATGCTGCGTGTATAGAAACATATAGATTTTTTAATCTTTATATCAACTCCACAGAGCACAAAGATTGTGGACAACTGATAAATGTATGTTCCAAGATTCCTACTGTATACAAAGCTACCCACAGATACCATGTTAGATCACATGCAAAAACTTCCTTGACACCCATCTATGGTAAATAAAGACCACGTACTTACAAAGCAAAATAATCGGAACCAAATTTTTATCACTACGTTCGTGATATATCTAGGGCAGCATCACGCAGACATTTAATGTACCATTATTTTATCATCAGAAATTCACGACGTACTTATATGTGCATTTCACCATCACTGCAGCTACTTTAGTTAAACACACACTTTTAAGAGTGTACTAATTTTATGAACATAGCAAACATCACTGTGCCTGCAACAGTGCATCGCGAGATTCCGTGTCATTTGGGTTTCGTATTCACGAAACACGATTGCACTTCAACTAAGAAGAATCGTGATGAGATTGGTGGTCATCTTATCTCCGTGCGCTGCGTCCGTCCCTGCGCTCCAGTGTGCACTACCTTAAGTTTCAGTTTAATTGTGGAAGTTTGGATTGTATTGTGAATGTTTAGTTTGTTATGCATGTGATGTACGTAATTATATATTTATATGAATGTTGTGTTCCTTCCAGGGCATAACCCAACCAGGCCACGTGGTTAGTTAAGGACCGTGTGTAAAGGAACATTTCTATGTACCGTAAGTTTCAGTTTAATTGTGGAAGTTTGGATTTTGTTGTGAACGTTAAGTTTGTTATGCATACGTTGAACTATCTTGAACAGCTAGCCGAACAACTGTCCAAAGAAGACACAGAGGAAGTGAAGCTGACTCTGCAATGCCAGTTAGGACATTAACAGTCAAATCAATGCCATAGGCTATTGCTCTTATTAATAAGGGATGTGAGGCCTGTAGCAACAACCGCAACTGGGAGTGGAGCTGAACCGTTAAGAGAGGAAGTGAGACAGTTCTACAGCATACTATAACTTATTATCAGAAAAGAAGAAAGCAGTATTATGTGTTGATTACTGAAAATCTTGGAATGGAACCTAATATATTTACATGTGTTCCGATTATATTTTTGCTTCCATTTATGCAGCTTTATTTATGCCAGAAATCTCAGGAATGTAACCATGGCGTAAACCGATTCATGCCTGTATATGATTATTCCCTTGCACACTTACAAATTCGTAGTTTCTTTTCTGAACGAATCCCTATTGTGGGATCATCATCAGGGACTTGGATTGTGAATTACACAAATTACAAATCAACAATAATGGTACATTTTAAAGGTACAAAAGTTACAATTTAGGGTATGTCAGTTGTTTTCTAGGTGCACTATGCATGAGAAGTTTTGTGTCTAGACACACAAGGTTGTGTGCATGGAGTGTACTCGGTGCTTTTACAGAAGTGATGATCCACTATTACAACAGCAGCGTAACCTTTTAATCCGCTAACATTCTATTTTATGAACTGTCACTGTGAACTAGTGTGTTTCTCTACTTTGTAGTGCATGATGGTTTAACATGTGGATGGATGCAAAGTTCTTGTGGACCTTTGTTTGAACAGCGTGATGGTGACAAAGACCTGTCAAAACATGTAGGGGTTCTCCCTAATACATGCTGTATACATATTTGTAATGTGCATTTGTTGGTGTTAAGTATATGACAAGATATATAAACTATAAAACTGAATTTTTAATGTTTAAAAATGAATCATAATATGTATATGTGTGTATAATCTACTAATTTCAATATAAATGTCTGTGATCGAAGGATGTTTCTCGTTGATGATATCCCTATATCACCTGTGCTTAATCATTATAACTATTAAGTTTTTTCTGTACCATAGTCCAATTTCAGTAAGGGGAGTTTGGACTGCTGTGAATTAAATGTTTCTTCACCTGCACATGCTTCTGTCCATCATATGGAGAAGTTACTCTGCAATGTCAATATTTCACATGTGTTCATGAGTCTGACAGAAATAAAGTGAGGGGACATAGCGGTGAAATTATGATCTACATACCGTGTAGCTAGTATAATTCTATATTGTACGTACTGACACCCTGCAATTGTATGTGTTCTGCGTACTGACTGCATTTTGGTGCTGACTGTTGCATCATCATCATCATCATTAGTTATACATCTTGCCATTTGTAGGTGGGTGCATTATTTGTGCTTACTGTGTTGATGTTTTGCACTGTTGCACCCAGTTGTTTCTTCTTGTTGCTACTTGTTTTACTACTTGTGTTTCATTTCTTTTGTTGTAACTTGTTCACTTGTTGGTTGTCCTGTGGCAGTTATAAGTGCAGCATCCAAAAATTGAAAATGCCAATCTTACAATAGGGAGTTACAATGAAAGAAGTGAATGGAACAGAATTTCATATCACAAGTGCAATAGGAAGAAAAACAGTGAAAAATATAAAACTATGCAAATAATACAGCGTATGATAAATGGCTGTGTTAGGATGATACTGAAGATAATGCATTAGTTAGCATCGAAATGTTTGTGTCAGTAAGTAGGACATATGTGTAGGTTGTTGGTAATTACAAGAGAATATTGAGGGTTGGATAGTAGTGGCTGTTGTTACCGATTGACGCAGTGAGGCATGTTCTGTTAGTACCGACCTTGGGCGCAGGTGTCGTAATCATCGTTACGGGCGTGTTAGTTTGAAAAGAGCGTACACAGATGGGACGCGCCGCGTTGCCTACTTTTATCGTTGACTTGCCTGTCTGTATACTAGATAATCTGTGTCTGCGATGATGTGCGCACGGATCCATAGATTACCTCGGATCTTTGTGCGTCAGACTTAGACCTTACTTACTGCCACCTGTTGGTTACAAATAGGAAATATGTGCCGTTAGTTGCATAAAGCCCACTGTAAGAGGTCTCTGGTGCATGTTTCCTCCTTGCCCAATGAAGATGAAGGTTTAATCAAAAGTCATCTGATGAATGAACTTCAAATATTTCCTGGTCAATATATTTAATTATTTACTACGAATACTGTGTGCTTAAATATTTATATCGAAGTTTGTTCTTGTGGTCCTCTGAATCGTAAAAGCTGCCAGGTTGGTGTTGCCAACCATTCTAAGCAGCAAACCAACTCCATCTTCAGTACAGTGAATAAAACGTGTATGTGTGATGAATCAGTAATGGTAGTAGTAGTAGTAGTAGTAGTAGTAGTAGTAGTAGTAGCAGTAGCAGCAGTATTTGATATAGTAGTAGTGTTTGATCTAGTAGCAGTAGTATTAACAGTTAATGCTAAGGCACTTGGGGGAATTTCATTCGCCTTCTAGCATGCCCGTATAATGTTAAAATGATTGAGTATTCCCAGAGTTTAACGCTGTGCAGTCTGGAAGATGATTTGATTCGTCATGGAGTTGTACTCTCTGCATAAGACACACATTGGGTGGGTAAATCGTCAGTCTGTGTACGTGGGCTGTTAGACAGTTATGGCCGGCGGTTAGTCGAAAGGTTGCTACTGCATCTCCTCTTGTGAAATCGGGAATTAAATTTCTGTTCTCTACTATTTTGTTCTAGGGCTTGTGTTGGCCTTGACCAGCCTGCATAGGATGTAGACACAACACAACATGTAGGGCAAATGCAATATTAAGCAAGCTATCCACCTATATATTAAATAATAACCCCCCTCGGAACTTAGTACCTGGAATGAATGCACGCCGACTTACCGGATTGAAGACGATGCTGTGACAAATTGTAATAACAAAAGAAGTCAAATGTGTACAAAATATTTGTAATAGTGTGGTAGAATCTCTATCCACACATTTTATTCCTGGTTATGACTATAATAATTTTAACATATTAATAATTTTAATTGCATTTTACGGACGCATATTTCTTCCTCAGTGTGTTTTAGACACAGATTGTGAACCTGAGGATGATCTGAAATGGGATGAAACATGTAGTACAGTGCAATAAATAGAATTTAGTTGTGTTTGGACGGATTTTTAACATGATTTCGGTAATAAGAGTTTTTCGGGTTTTGCTTGCGGAGTGTACTGCTGTCGTGTGATGAAACATATATGAATCGACAGACGCAAAAAGTTGATATGTACCGATTCATATGTCTAAATTTAATGTCGTGTGCTTCTGCTGTACGACACAGTGGAGTCTGGTAGGTGGGTATTAGTATTTCGGAAGAACAGACCGCCTCATTCTTCAGGCAGGTAAAGGTAAAGGTATCCCTGTACTCGCCATGAAAGCATAAAAGGGGAGTGAAAGTTTAGCTTCACTTATTCTTGACCTTGGCACTAGAAGGATATGATTGATCAGCTTCACGTCCCAGCCGCTTATTTTTCATGGCTCGACAACCGTAGTTGGCCTACGCCTCCTCATTGTTGGGGTTTCGAGATTAAAATCAGTTAGACACACCACACTCAGGAGGTCTCCTCTGGACGAGTGATCGGCAACACATTCTTAGTGTGTATAGCTTCAGTTATCCAGTACGCAAAGCGAATGCACTGTATTATATTGTCAGCTGTGGCCTGTCTGGCTATACCATATTTTTCCAAATTATCTCATAAACGGCACGACTTTAGGAAAAAAGTTTTTGAACATAAAATGTGTGTTTTGATTTTGTCTACAACTTTTTTCTGAAACATTTCTCATTCTAAGAACTGGCCGAAATATAAATACACATAAGTCTTCATGTAAAGTACCCGTTATTCTTCTCAGATTTTAATGAAACTTGAATTTTCTCGACACATTTTCGAAAAACAATCAAATGTCGAATTTCTTCAAAATCTGTCGAGTGGAAGCCGAGCTGTTCTGTGTCAATAGACAGACAGACGGACGGACATGACGAAGCTAATAGTCGCTTTTCGCAATTTTGCTAACACGCCAAGAAATGAATGTTCAGCTTTGTTTGACAGTAGCAGTGAAAGATGAAATTTTCCTGTGCCTATCACAAAGGCATATGGAGGAGTGTAGGTATGGCTCCACTCATTGTAAACCGTAGCACTAGAGGGGGGAGAATGCTTCCTTGTTTGATGACCGTACTCTGCAATTATATCAGCGCGAGGTGAATACCAAGCCCCGGGTTCAGTAAGTTTTATTGCACGTCTCTGAAACGTGCCACACGTTTTCACTTCGGTAAGAATTCCTGATCGAGTTTTGTGTGTTGAAACATTAGGGTAATGAATGTGTGAGGCAGGATTTTCAAGGTCTACGTCATGATAACCCATTGTTAATATCTATGCATTTTTAGGTGCGTTCGCAAAATTGCAAAAAGCGACTATTAACTTCGTCGTATCTGTTTGTCTCTCCGTCCGTCAGTCTGTCCGTCCTCATGGAACAACTCTGCTCCCACCGGACGGATTTTCATGAAATTTGGGTATTTTTCGAAAATCTGTCACGAAAATTCAAGTTTCATGAAAAATGTGTGAAGAATAACGGGTACTTTACATGAAGAGCTGTGTACATTTGTGATAATATTTCGCTGCATTCTTCTTAGAATATGAAATGTTTCAGACAAAAGCTGTAGAGAATATCAAAAGACACATTTTATGTTCAATAACTCGTGTCGTTTGTGAGATAATGTGGAAAAATATGGTAGAGCCAGACAGGCCACAGATGACAATATAATACGGCGCATGCGCTTTGCATGCTGGTAACTAAGGCTACAGACACACACTCATAATATGAAATACTTATGCTCTTCCACGACAACAATGGTTACACAAACGCGTCTCAATGTTACGTTTATAGTACATTGCCTGCCTTTTTTAACTTAATGAGACTATCTGAGTTGTAGAAATAAATAGTTTGAAATGTGATATGCGTGCTTTGGAAACTGCCTCTGAATCATCAGATGCTGACGTGAAAAGTGAAATGGCCGCATCTCGTCAACCCGTCGTTATGAAGATAGAATTTGGGGAAATACTTTACACGGCTGATCGACCAAGAGAATGTATTGCATAGAGTCGCCGTGAAAGCTTCAGTAATATACCAGCAACATGTCTTAAACAACGTATGCAGAAACTGTTGGGTATTCGACCTTCCCATTTTTTGTGAGGTCTTGCCGTGAGGTAATCGCCGGAGAAAGAGCCTGTATTTTCAGTTTAGGTAACAAAATAAATTTTCGTTTTGGGGTTCCGATTGTTTGATGAACTGTTCGGGATAGCGTTTAGGCTACGGAATGTCTAACCAAGGAATCGTGGTTCGATTCGCGACGGGGGCAAGTGATTTTTTTCCCTTATCCAAAGTTTGCAGACCGGCCCTGGGGCCTACCCAGCCTTCTACTTAGTGGGTACCGGGGGTTAAAGCGGCCGGTGCATGCAGCTGACCACTCACCTCCATCTAGTGGAGAGGTTAAGAATGAGTGGACCTATACCTCCAATCCACCATACCCTTCATGTAGTGCACAGGGCAAAACTTACCTTTATTTTACCTTCGGTGGCTTTTGCAGGTTTGTGACTAGCAACTCACCTTGAGCCTATATTTTAATTGAATACTTGTTTAAATACTTCATGTAATCTGCGACATCGGAAAAGTACTTTTGCGTGATTTCAGGCTTCCGCCGCGGTGTAAATGAGATCTGCGCTCTTCTGGGATTTTACGCAGCGTAGATTCGTACTTTCAACAAACTACCAATCTACGCTGCGTAAAATTTCAGAAGAGCAAAGATCTCAAGAGTAGGTACTTTGCTGTAAACTCTACTAACCCCATAACTGCGTCACACATCGCCATCTTGTGATCTGTGTTGCTGACAAAACAATGGCTAAATATGCTGGCTGGCACGGAACAATGTCTCTCATGGGCCTAATTTCTCCTTTCCTCCACATTACTCAAATTCTATTTTATTATTTGTTATCTTTAATATCCAAAGCAAGT
Organism: Reticulitermes speratus; assembly: GCA_021186555.1. NCBI lineage: Eukaryota > Metazoa > Arthropoda > Insecta > Blattodea > Rhinotermitidae > Reticulitermes > Reticulitermes speratus. Next base: position 40,404,940 of record JAJKFL010000002.1, on the reverse strand, counting down.
TTAGCCTGCAAACGTTTCAGTGCTCTATATTCTTAGTGCAATCCCACGTATTATTTCCTCCAGCGTCTTTGCAGCTGCGTTTCGTTATGAAACAAACTTGCTTCATGCTTTAGTCATACCTGTCCGTCTCTGCAAATTAGAAATTATCGTGGATTAAATGGCAGAACAAGTTGTGCATAGCCGATATAGTGACTATGCTACGATCTGGACGACCGAGGAATAGTGGTTCGATTCCCAGTAGGGGAAAGGGTTATTCTATTCTCCAAAGACGCAAATTTTGTCTCAAAAAGGGGTCGTGTTAGGGGAAAACAGGAAGAACTGTGGTAAGCCTGGATATAAGTTAAGTCTTATACCCAGGCTTAACCTTATGCTATAAGGTTATTCACGGGAATTAAAAGTATTTCTGCATGGTGGTGGAGATTCGAGGTCCAGCAAGACGCCGCCTAAATCAGGGAATGCACTAAGAAGTGCCTTAGTAGGCAAAATCAGTGGTAGCGAACTGGGAAGCAAAGGCGGTATACAGCATACTGCTTCTTCCAGCTCAACCTTTTTATCTGTCGTTTAATTTACAGATGATAAAAAGGTAAAGCAATCCCATTACAGACCCTTAGGGTTCCAGGAGGTTGAGGCTCCCAGATTTCTAGACAATCGGCACATGAACGTGGTAAGGTTGTTAGTCCTACGCACCGGCCACCTTTACCCCCCAGAAAATATTCCTGTTACTCATTTCGGTTAGAGGCTGAGTCGACCCCAGGGCCATAGTGCGACCGGAAGGATTATGTCAATGACACCATCGGGAATCGAACCCACGACCTTCCGGCTTGTAGCGCAGTGCCTCAACCAACTGCGCCACCGCGTATTTACAGATGATATGGATGACATATATGCCATTTTAGTTGTAGAGTAATAGCCCAAAGACAATCCCCTGAAAGCGTGTACCGCGAATCGAGTGTCAGAAACCCCAAACCAATAGAGAATCTAAATTTGGCGGATTACTATTTTCGTATTTACAAACACAGATGTACGCTGATTTTGTGGGCATTATAAATTTAGTTACAGTCCTTAATCATGAAAATGGAACATTTCTGAGTACTGCTTTTGCTTATAGTTACTTTATTTGTACAAATTGCGCACTACTTGTTCTAGCGTAATATTATTACTGCAATGAGGAAACAGCTGTGAAGAAGAAGATGGAGGATGTTATGTGTGACGCTTAGTGATTTGTAAAAGTAATGCCTGCGTTTAGTGTTTTTAATTTAAGCCACTATCTCGTACCGTAAAGAATATTTAGTTTTTAACAATGTGAAGGACGAAAATTACGGCTGTGTGCATTATGAACAATGAACGAGCGTAATTCGAATTAGCTAATATTTTGATTATTGATCCCTGTGCTACCACAACTTACACTACGTATGATTTACTATAAGTGAGAGGGTATCAACGGCGAAAACTGCAGTATAATATAAAGTGCATACAATGGAGTGTGTTGGTGATTTTGAATATAACAGCAAAGATTTAATTGGTCATGGTGCGTTTGCTGTTGTATTCAAAGGTAGGCATAGGAAGGTAAGAAAGACAATCTAAAATTGTGTACTTTTTGAAAGTGTTATAGAGAATTACAGGTTCTGGTTAATGAGACAGTATTTATAACTCCGTTGTTAATATCTTCCATATTTTTGTTTCCTAGAATCCAAATTTTGTGGTTGCCATCAAAAGCATTACAAAGAAAAATCTGGCCAAGTCACAAAACTTGCTGGGAAAGGAGATCAAAATATTAAAGGTAGGTTTTAAAATATTTTAATTTATAAAATAAACTGTTTTATTGGTCATATCCACGTTAGAATGTTTATGCAGTATTTTTGTGTGTACAGTAATTAATAACTACATTAAAATATGTGGTATCCTCTTTTTTTTTTTTTTTTTTTTCAAAAAGGAGGGTCATTTATTGTGGAATAGGATTTCTTTACCTTTCATAGATCATTCATAGGACTAAGCCGAGGATGTAGACTATGTGCTGGCCTAATATTATGTTTGTATCAAATATAAATGTGAATACAAAGTAAATGTCTGTTTACTGTTCAAGCAAAAAATAATTAAATGAGAGTGCCACACCATGCTTACATATATGTTTTATGATAACTTTGTAATGGTAAAAATGCTTGTACAGAGTGGAAGGAGTGAGATGATACTGCTGGATTAAATACTTTTTCATTATGACCTAACATATTGATGGCAGGTGGAAGGTTATGGAACTTTATTCCAGGGTAGTAAACTCCTTTTTGATATTGACTGAGGGTAGTACAGGTATTTCGTACGTGAAGGTGATGTCCATGTCCATGAATTGTCTGTATCTGAAATTGATACAAACTGTTCCCTGTTGTCTACAAGAAATGATAATGCTGAGAGCAAGTACTCACTGGCAAGTAAAAGAACGTCAAATACTCTAAATATTCTTGTACAAGAGTCTTTTGTTTCAGCACTAGCCAATATTCAAATAATTTTGTTCTGGATATAAAATATTGTTATGGTTTTTGTTGAATTTTCCCAGAAAGTTATTCCATGTGATAAAATGGAATTGAAATATACAAAATAAAGTAATTTTAGGTTTTCTGTTGTCAACAGTGATGTGGCTGTAATCACAATGAAGCATACATTACTTTGTTTAGGGATAATGTATTTTGTGTGTGTTTTGCAGTTGAAGTTACTGTTAATTTGTAAGACAAGAAATTTCACTGTTCCTACTTCTTCAGTTACTTTATTTATGTATCCCAAACTTAGATCAACACAACTTCTGTTATTAGTGCAAAATTTTTTGGACTTTGTCAAAGTCTGATAAAAGTTTATTGGCTTTCAGCTATTTATTTATGACAGTGAAGGCATAATATTCAGTAAATTTTGAAAGTAGTCAGTTGCTGGATGAGAAGTAATGACACTAGTACTGAAGATTCAAGTCTTGTGGAATATCACACTGCGTCAGCCAGTAACAGTTTGGAGAAGTGTAGTGCTTCTGTCTTCAGGGTGAAGCATTTCAAGGAGACATGGATTGCTTTATGCCAGAGACGGAGACAGACATTAGACATTTCTGAAATGCTAGTAACAGTTCACCACTCTACATGGCATAACACCCCAGAATGCTTGAATTTTCATTACTACCACTGTGAGATTATCAGAACTTGCAACTTTAGTATCATCTGCAAAGAGAATGTAGGTTTGGATTTGGAATTGAAGACGGGGCAGGCAGTTGATACAGATAAGAAGCAGGTGACCAAGTAATAACTATTACTTGTAATAGTGTGAGTATTGAGAAAGTTTCCCAAGTCATGTCAAACTTCATGTTCATTGCATTGGAAGAATACTGTTTGGTGTCAGCTTACCATGACATTGTCCATTCTTGCTTATACACAAATGTTTCTGATTTTTAGGAATCCACTGAGAACTAATGGGTTTATGGACTTTGTCCATTGTTTGGAAATCTAAAATAACTAGGTAACATGACGTTTCGGAAACTGGATCTGCTTCTGTCCTGAGGTGAAGGGGGAGGGTAGACACCTACTGTGTTGGGTCCCTTAGATAGAGCTAACCTCAATCACTGGACCAGTGTTATCTAGTTATTTTAGATTTCCGGGCAATGGACGAAGTCCAGAAACCCATTTGTTCTCAGTGTTACATACCGTCGACAGAACCTTTTGGAATTTATTTCGGGATCCAGTTAACTGTTTTTAATTTGTGCTATGTGAGTAGGTAAATTCCTTACAGCAGTTATATTTCATGAGATATAGTCTTCTTGGTAAGTCACTACCCTTCAATTGAGTTGCCTCTTCTGATAGAACTCGACTCAAATATCTTTTCCGCGACGCAGAGACAAAAATCAGTCAGTCCCCACTACTCCCTTTCTGTCGCTTTAGCATCACCGTTGTTGCTACATCAGTCATTTTCCTTTCAGCCACTGTCGTGTGAAGGTTATTTAGTAGCGTATAGGAGTGGGAGATATTTGTCTTGACGTTATAACAACGTGGCAGCGTTGCGTTGATTGCCCAGGTCTGGGTACAGTGCGCTATTGCCAAGTCGAAATAAACTGTTCCCAATATATGCTCTGTTAGTAATACGTTTAAACGATGTTACCTCTGTGAAAATTGAGAGAGAGTGACTATGTGGCAAACATGGTGCCAGAGCCCTCTACCTTTGCACTTAGCTCCGCCCCTTCCTCTCTCTCTAAATTTTTCCTCGCGCAGGACGCGGAAAAATTATATGTGTCGCATTATAACCAAAACCCCCTGATTTTCAGAGTATGGGTGTCTGGAATATGATGCTGTGTAATCTGGTACATATCTACGGACGTTGTGGAGTGACGGCAGTAAATTTCTACCAGACTGCATGGCATCACATTCTGGAAGACGTACCTTCATAATCACTAGTGTAAGAAGGGCAGTTATCACAGGTTGGAATGAAGTATGCTGGGATTTTTTGTGAAGGTCAGTAGTAAGTTGATTTTCTGAAGAAAGATAATTGTTTTGATGAAGTTTATTACCAGTCCGAATATCTGAAATGAAACAGATATTGCCTGAAGTTTGACACTTTGACATTTAGACAGTTTGTCAACATTATTGTTGTCCAGTTCTGTGAGTATAAATACTAAGTCATACTAGGAAATTACCAAACTGGTGTATGGGTGCTATCTGTACATACTGAGAGGCTTTTGCTGTAAGCTTTGTGTTGAACCTGTCAAAGCCAGAAGCTTAGCTAAACAATATTTAAACATTTCCCACCTTACAGAAAACATATTTTGTTCCTGTTATAAGGATCAGCTGATTAATGAGGCACGGGGAAATAATTGCTGTTTGTTTTGAGATTCACATGAAACACACAAAGGGCAAAATTCATTGTTCCGTACTGCTAAAGTATTTGATACACACAGTTACTACTGTGTTTTCAAGGGCTAATACCGTTATCCCACATATTTATACGCCTCTATAAGCAGCTGTCCTTGTGGTTTATAACCATTGTTTTGTGTCAGTTTCTTGTCCGCATTCTGACTGTTGTATTTTAACCACCCACATACAATGCACCTTACATTTTATATGTAATGGTTGTAATAAGAGATCTGTTTAGCTGCTGTGTAATAAGTTCATTTGCACTTTTCACCAGATATTTAAGAGGGTGATCAAATTAAGAAGGTTGAGATGGGTGGGGCATATAACAAGCATGGGAGTAATGACAAATGCATGCATTATTTTTGTTTGAAACTGTGAAGAGAAGGGACCTAGGCCTAGGTGGGAAGATAACATTAAAATGGGTCTTAAGGAAGTAGGATGTGGAAGCATGCACTTTATTCAGCTGGCTCAGGTTAAGGTCGAGTGGTAGGTTGTTCTGAACATGGTAATAAACCTTTGGCTTTCATAATAGGTGGACAATGTCTGGACTGGCTGAGAGATTATCATGAAGCTGACGCACGTATTAGACTTCTTTGTTGTCTATTTTTAGTCATTGGATTAAAATTATGAAACCACCTATGTCTGCGTGATGAGAATTAGCTGAATCTAATGTACCCAGCAGAGATCTTTTTCTCTTTTTGATGTAAGTGCAGTCAGTTTCTGAAACTTGTGTGTGCAAAGAGAAAGTACCATATGTGTGTCATGTTAATGATACAGCATCATCACAGAATTTTAGACTTATGAATGACTGTCATCTTCTCATGAAGGACTATGCTTCATCTGGTTACTCTTAGGTCATGCTCTGACATCATGTATAATGTTCATGATGTTCCTTTTTAGGAATTGACGGAACTTCATCATGATAATGTTGTGGCGTTGCTTGACTGTAAGGTATTTATTATTATTATTATTATTAGTAGTAGTTAGTAGTATTATCATCATCACCACCACCATCACCTTTATGCAGGGTATTTGCAATTATATACCTGAAACCATGTTTCTAGGGTAGATAGTGTTGCAGCTATTCTGTAGTTACAGTTTATGGCACATGTAATGTTATTTCCCATGTTGAATGTTTTGTACTTTTACATGAGTATACTTCGAGTGATTCCACAAAGTCTCCGGCTGCAGGCATAGCTACAGTTAGCGAGCCTAGGCTGATGTCACAAGTCGGGTGGGTGCGCAAAGTCGTGTTCGTGTAGATCAATGTGTTTCTGCAGTCAGAGCGGTGGAGGTTAAAGTGTCTTCCGGACCTTCTCGTGCTCAAATGACCACTAGCCAGAATGCGAGTAGGATGCCGCCCGGTCAGTCCCGAGGTTACAGGAAAACACTGAAAGGCCAGACATGGAAGGTTGTAGCGAATGTGCTGCAATTGATGCAGAAAGAGGCAGATCAACACAAATTTGTTATCCCAGTCACGAAGGTGCACAAAAGTGTTGCGCCCGCAACGGGAGTCTTGAAAAGTGCAGTAAAGAGTATGAAAAAGGAAATGTTAAATTTGCAGGTTGGGGCAGCCACCTCATACAGCACATCAAAAAGAAATAGAAATTTTTTTAAATCCATAAATACAGGTCTCTTTTTCAGAATAATTGTCTAAAAGGTATAGACGTTTGTCTGAAAATTGATTATAGTTAAAATGCCATACTGCACTAACCACTTTGAGAAAAGTGTATTTCGGTTTCGTCCCCCATCGATTTCCAAGAGGGAATATGAACTTAGGGAACAGGTAGATGGATACCTCCTTAAGAGCGTACTTATTGTTTGAAGTGTTTAGGATTAATGGCCACTTAAAGCGAAAAGAACCTCGGCTGTCAGTGGCTGTGTTGGGGTTTAAATCTCTCGTACTTTTAAGCAACACTGTGACTGTCATCTGCATGGAAGGTTCAGATGGTGTGCTGTTTGCCAACGCAGTAGCGGCAAGGGGTGGGCTGAGGTGGACACTTGACCTCTGATACATGGTGGCTGCTGTCACGTGACTGAGGTAGGAGGACCGTAAGGTTTGTGAGACGCGCGATGAAGGTTGTCATTTAAAATGACGCAGACTTTGTGGAATTACTCCAGCTATACTTTCTGAAGTATGTGTGCAATTCCCAATGTGGCTGTTTTCTGTAGTTCCTTGATTTTGCGCTTTCCTGGTATGTTACTCAGATATTTTCTGAATGTTTATTATTATTATTATTCAACGCCTTTTGGAATCCTTGCCAGTGTTCCTCAAGGCTCTGTACTAGGGCCTCTGCTTTTTTAACATATGTATAGATACGTGTAATGTAATAACACATTCAAAATTTTTTCTTTTTGCTGATGATATAAACATTTTTCGTGTTATTAAGTCATTGGATGATTTTACTCATTTACAATTATATATTGATTCCATAGAACATTGGTGCACTGCTAACTTCATGAATTTCAATAATAGTAAAACTTGAGCCATTACCTTTTCCTGGAAAACTAACACCTTCTCTTCAAATATAAACTTGGGGATTCTTATCTTACACATACTGATTGCATTAAGGATTTGGGAGTTTTTATTGATTCCAAATTGTATTTTCACTCACGTTCATTATATTTTTTCTCAATCTATTAAGCTTTTGGGTCTCATTTGCAATATTACCTTTTCATTTTCGACTCTTGATAGTTTATTGGTTTTATATTTTTTACTTGTTGAACCTAAATTAGAGTATGCATCCATAGTATGGAATTCAATTACCTCTACTGATGCTAAAAAACTTGAGTGCATTTAAAGGAAGTTTGTAGCTCTATGTTATATTCGATTCCTTTCCCCAGACAGTAATGGCTATAGTTATGCTAATGCTCAAGTACTTAATTTACGTACTTCACATAAGAGAAGACATCAACTTGATGCAATTTTTGTCATTAATGTTTTTCTGGGCTCTAAATCTTGTCCATCTACCATGGACATTATTGGTCTACGAGTACCCACTCGGAACCTCTGAGACTTTCCTCTGTTTCATGTTAGTTTATCCTATAAAAAGTGTCCCTCTGGCCAGTGTGCAACTGCGGTAGATTCAGTTTGTAATGAACTGGATGTCTTCAGAAGGCAAATTTTCGCACTTAGTCAAATGTGATATTATTCTACTATATTATTACAAGGTGTCTTTATTAATTATATAAGTATTCTTTTATTTGTTTTGGTTATGTCTGTTCCATTTGTTGTTATTTGTGTTTGTATGTTTTGCTGTTTCTGTAATTGGCCATCTGGCTGTTGACTTGGCACATTAATAAAGTAGAATTGAATTGAATTATTATTATGTTACACTAAATCATGGTTAACAGACTGTTGTTAGCGAGGTGCAATAAAGTATTAACATATTTCTTCTTTTTCCCCAGGAAACATCACATAATGTGTTTTTGGTTATGGAGGTGAGTTATACTTCTTCTATCTGTAAGTTGATAATGTTCTGTATTCTGTAATTTTCCAGATTAGAGTAGTTTGAAGTACAGTGACATTTCAGAAAAGGAGGCAATGAATGATCTTATCCTGAAAACTGTATTCTGACTTTGATGTTTACATTGTGCATGGGTAGCAGATGGTACACACCAGACCTTCATGTAGTCACCATTGACATTTAAGTGTTTGTCCCATCGTGGCACCAAGGCTTGTATCCTGGTGTAGAAGAAATCGGTGTCAAGTGTTTGTAGGTAGGAGGTGACAGCTTGCTTCATGTCAGTGTCTGTTGCAAATTGCTTGCTAGTCAGGTACCTCATAAAGGGTTCACACAGATGAAAGTCACAGGGCTTCGTATTGCCAGTAGTTACAGCACTATGGCTGGGAGGTTATGAAACACTTCCCCCCTCCCCCTGCAGTTCTGATCTCACACCTGGTGATTTCCATATATTTGGCTACCTTAAGTAGCCCCTGGCCGGCAGGCTGTTTGCAACAGATTCTGACGTGAAGCAAGCTGTCACCTGGCTGTAGGCACTTGACACACATTTCTTCAATGCCAGGACACAGGCCTTGGTACTAGGGTGGGACAGATGAATAAATAGTGGCTTCAAGTCTTCATCAGTCATGGTGGGGCAGATTCTTATCAGTGGTGACTACGTGGAGGTCTGATGTGTACCATCTGCTACCCAAGTCAGGATAAAGTTCTTGTCGTCCGAGTGTTCGTTACCTTGTTCTTGAAACACCTGGTTGTTGTCTTTGTGCTGTTTCAGTAAGACCAGAATCTTCTGAAAGACTGTATGACATAAAACATATTTAGTTAATGATGCTGTTACTACCGCAGAGACTATAGCATCAAGTTCTACTATGATCAGTGAGTGACGAATTGCAAAGAATAGTGAAGGGAGTGGTCATAGACTGTTTTAACCCTTTGGTGCTGAGTGACCGCTGTAGTCATCACGCTGTGGGATGCTGAGAAAGCCGAACAACCACTATAGTTGTCAGGCATTTACATGCAAAGTATGGGCGGGATATTTAAATTCCATTCTTCTGCAGAGTGCTCTGGGCACTGAATTCTGGCATCAAAGGGTTAGGGTACTGGAGGGTAACAGGTTATTGCTTGAGATTCATGTATTGCATTGTTTTACAATACAGTAAAGTACAATAAAGTACAGTAACCCCTCACCAAATGCAGTTTTGCTCAGTGCAGTTTTGACTGTGTGGGGTTGAAAATCGTTAAATATGCGCGAAAGAAATTTTCTGAACACTGAGAAATTAAATGCACTTGGATAAATGTAGGTGATTACCTGCCCAATTGCTATGTTAATGTCCAAAAATGTGTTTGTTTCAAGTGATGGGGGGATACATCCATACACGCCTGCATTCACATAACTTTAGTTTTCCCACAAGAAGTTTGTGCAACCCAGTTTTGCCGAACGTGCTAACCCGTGTTGGACATGGTGTCACTGTATAGCAGATGAAGAATATAATGTGGATGTGATGTTCACAGTGTGGTAGCTGGGTACCAGCATTTTAGAGGAACATAACTGTCTCCAACTTCTATCTGCAGTGAACTCTGATATTGTGTGAAGTGAACTGTGTTGGCACTAGACAGTTGTTGATGATCTGGGGTATAGCTGTTGGTGCTGAACCTTCTCATTCTGCATCCACAGAGAGCTGTTTATTTTCTGGAGATGATTTTGATGAGAATGTTAAATGAGCAATTTTTCTTAGGTGATGTTATTAATTTTCTTCCCCTTTTAAAAGTATTTTACCATTTTTGATCCATTTAATGGTTAATTTGATAATATATTTTATTTTTATTTACAGTACTGCAATGGAGGTGACTTGGCAGATTACTTAGGGGGTAAGGATTCATTTGTATGAAGTCCATTATTAAGTTCTGGACTCAGTTCTGAGAATTTTAATTTAATTCCTGAATTTATTGTTATTTATTGCAGTGATGGGGACCCTGAGTGAGGACACAATTAGACTTTTTCTCTGTCAGTTGGGTAAGGGGTGCATTTCTTTTAAGGATTGTTACATAAATAAATGCTATCATCATGCAAAGGACTGTGAGAAATAATTTTAATTTTTTTGCAGCTGGAGCAATGAAGGCTTTGCACGCAAAGGGTATTGTGCACCGGGATTTAAAGCCGCAGAATATTTTGCTGAGTCATAGTGGTGTAAAATCTTGTCCGCAACCACACGAGATTCGACTGAAAATTGGTAGGCTGTAATACTCATCTGAATGGCGTTTAACATCCAAAACACAAGTAAATGAATTACTTGCATTCTGACATAACAATATCTGGTGTTCTGTTCTCAGCTGACTTTGGCTTTGCAAGGTTCCTGCAGGATGGAGTTATGGCTGCGACACTGTGTGGATCTCCAATGTACATGGCAAGTTTAAAGCTGTTTATAAGTTTTCTTTGTTGCATTAATTAACATCCTTTTTTAAAATCCTGATTTAAAAGAAGATCAGAGGAGTTAAACAAACAACTTTTATTTGGAAGTAAGTAATCTCTTTGTTGCAATGAAAAGATGGTTGGAAAGTCTGAGTAGAATAATTAGATAATTTGTTATAAGTGGAAAGGTTTCTAAAGTAAGTTATTTATAATGTTGGCCAGATATTGTTGAGGAGTATCCTTAAACTTACATGCAAGTTGAATTCAAAAGGTAGTCACGTACATCAACATATTCATTACTTCTTAAGTTGTACTGCCTTTAATTTTCTGTTAAAGGTATGCACTTAATGTTTTCCATATTTTCTGTGCATTAGACAATTACACACACACGCACACCTGCACATGCGCACAAGTCCAACAAAAGTCACTTGTAGTCGGTTTGCATATATTATTTTTATCTTATACATGTTGTTTAGGGAGATTTCTCCCTGTTGATGGCTCAGAAAGGCCCAAAACATGTATGAGATGATGATGATGATGATGATGTGTAATAATAATAATAATATATATGATGATGATGATAATAATAATAATAATAATAATAATAATAATAATAATAATAATAATAATGGTAATATTAAATCCAGAATTGCCATGGCAAAAGCAGCATTCAACAAGAAGAAGAATCTTTTCACCAGCAAACTGGACTTAAATTTAAGGAAGAAACTAGTAAAGTGCTACATTTGGAGCATAGCTATGTATGGTGCTGAAATGTGGACACTTCAGAAAATGGATCAGAAATATCTGGAAAGTTTTGAAATGTGGTGCTGGAGAAGAATGGAGAAGATGAGTTGGACCGATTGCGTGAGAAATGAAGAAGTATTACAAGAGTAAAAGGAGGAGAGGAATATCCTACATACAATAAAAAGAAGAAAGGTTAACTGGATTGGTCACATCTTGCGTAGAAACTGCCTTCTGCAACACGTGATTGAAGGAAAGTTGGAAGGATAGAAATGACGGGAAGACGAGGGAGAAGACGTAAGCAGCTACTGGATGACCTTAAGGAAAAGAGAAGATACTGGAAATTGAAAGAGGAAGCACTAGATTGCACTGTGGAAACTGCTTTGGAAGAGGCTACGGACCTGTCGTAAGACAGACTACAGAATGAAATGAATAGTAATATATGCAAACTGACCACAAGTGCAGTTTTTTGGACTTATGTTAGTAATATGTAAATGCTAGTGTTCGTATGATTCACATTAGGCATTTATGTATGCAAACTGTTTTGGTTCATACATGTCACATCACTGCTTTTTAAAAATATTTTATGTGTGTCATATTAACATGAACTTCACATAAGCCACAGTGTGGGGATACATGTATGCTGTAAGTGCATTCACTCTTATACATCTATAAGTATTTTAATATACCAATTTTTTTAAATGAATATTTTATTGTAAAGTACATAATCTTTTAAACTTTCCTTTTTATGTATTTATTTTTTTCTAGGCACCGGAAGTGATCATGTCCTACAGTATGATGCAAAAGCTGATCTTTGGAGCTTAGGTACCATAGTATTTCAGTGTTTGACTGGCAAGGCACCCTTCCATGCACAGACACCACAGGCACTCAAACAGTACTATGAGAAGAATGCAAACCTTGCTCCAAAGTGAGTTTATATGACTTCGTGTTAACCCTTTGAAGCCAGACGTTTATCTAAACAATATATAAAAATTCAGTTTGTAACTCACAGGAAACATGGTCTGCCTCCAGTATAAAGACGGCCAGTTCCTATTGGTTAGAGAAATAAGTGGTGCTTATTTTGAGAACTGTACAAAACACACAAAGAAAGCTTGAGGGCAAATGCAGAGTTCTTAATGGTAATGCATGTAGTATATATGGTTACCACCTTTCTGTAAAGGGCTAATATTATGTTTTCTGCATGTTTCTTATGGACTACATGAAACTATTTTGACTCCATGCAGGATTCCTTCAGGAACATCCCCAGAATTGGCTGACCTCTTGTTAGGATTACTGCGACGTAATGCCCGTGACCGCATACCATTTGATAGTTTCTTCAGCCACCCATTTCTGCAGCGCCACCTGGAACTGACACCACCTCGATCGCCACCATCTTGTCCCATGTCAGGTAGTGAAAATTTCATAAAGGACTATCTAATGCTTGTCTGGAGTGAATTAACTTATTTCCTATTATATGTTTATAGGTTTGTAGCATTGAATTGGTATCTTATATGTCAAGTTTTGGTGGTACTGGGTTGTGGTCACCCCAGATTGCTTTGTAATTACCACACACACACACACACACCTGTGAAATTTATAGATGTCTAAAGTGTTTTACCTGTGTTCCTGATACTGTACTACTGGAATATTTGTATTATTACAACGTGTGCAATATTTGGTGGCATCTTTTTTATGCTGTGTGTGTGTGTGTGGTAGAACTGCTGTGTGGAGTGTGTGTATGGAATGCAGAAATTGCTATGTTTCTCCTGTCAAAATCTGAATTGAATGAATCTCATAAGAAAGATAAAAGTTTTTGAAGCTTGTGATTATGAATAACAGAAGATTAGAATTCAACGAAAAGAGTTTTAATTGTTGTGCGTTCATCTGTATCTCAGTGATCGTGTGTACATTTTTGTGAGAAACTAAATCTTGGAACTCCCGAGAAATCCCTCAGTCAAGAAGACTGGTAAATACATACATATCGCTTTATAAAGTTGAATGTTGTTTGGAGAATATTCTGATACGGTGTTAAGGGAGAATGAAAGTATGTTTGTTAGAGCAACAAGCTTCTGTAGTGGTCACTGTGTTCGGTACGTTAATAAGGCAATTTTTGTAGACTGAATAGAAACTGGAAAAACTGATATACGGTATCTTTGATTTTCTTGTCTCGCACAAGGTAATCATTTGTGGGCAAAGCATTTCTGTTGTCTTATGATTCTTCCATTTAAACTCACACTGTTATTGTCATATTTCTTAAATTGTACTGGAATATTTTAGGAGACCTTCCACCTTCTGCTGGGGCTGTGTTTACCCCTGCTGTGGCAGCGGTATCTGCAGGAGCAACAGTGATTGTAGTCAGCCCAACACAACAGAAGGTTGATTCAAGCTCTCCTGATCCAGGTACATGTATTAAGAATTTTGTATTATATGTACCCGTGCATTTTGCCATAAGTTTAAGTTAAACCAACTAATGCACAAGAATTATTAACAAAGTATATTTGTAACCCCTACATACGTTTCGGCAATCAAGTTGCCATCCTCTGGGTGCATCAAAGAATCACAAATATCTATGGCATCCAGATACACATACATTTGGCATTATAATGGAAGTACACATGCCGCTCACTATATTAAAATGAATACACGACACTTCACCAAACATGCAACATCTCATGCCACAGGACAAGATCGACGTAGATCGACTGTATGATTGTATACACGGCCAACAGCCAGTAAAACTTCTTTAAAAAAGCTTTTGTGTTTTTTAATCGTCTAAGTCGAATCATGTAACAATATTTGTGTATAATAATTTTTACTGTGTTATATGAAGTATCAGCTTACATCACTGACTTAGACATATTGTATTATTTACTCTTAACGTTTAGTTTTATGAACATAGGCATCAACTCATTTTAATATTGTGAGTGGCATGTGTACTTCCATTATAATGCCAAATGTATGTGTATCTGGATGCCATAGATATTTGTGATTCTTTGATGCATCCCCTGAGGATCACAACTTGATTGCCGAAACGTATGTAGGGGTTACAAATATACTTTGTTAATAATTCTTGTGCATTAGTTGGTTTAACTTAAACTTAAAAACATGTATTAAGATAATAGCTTTTATTTAAACCAACATATGCACTACACCTTGTCGTCATATACACCCCTACATATGTTTCGACTACTTATTAGTCTTAATAATAATAATAATAATAATAATAATAATAATAATAATAATCATCATTCATAAACGGTGAATTATAATGTGAAAAATGTATTAAGAGTTTGCCACATTTACTGACACACTAGTTACAATTATCCGTTTTCTCTAGGTGTGGACTGTTTGACCTGTCTGTCTTGTGTCCACCATTTAAGGAAAGCTGTAGAATCCATTTCTGATGTTGGGGCACATGTAGGATGGATTCTATTACCCCATTATTGGTAATAGGGTGATAGCATTATGGCCCCTTTCAGGCCCCACACACATCCACAATCTCTCATTTTCTTGTCACATCACACTGAAATTCCCGTTGCTGTATTTGCCCACTACATCCTAAAACTTTCATGATGTACTTTTCATAGCAGCCACCTGACAACTGCCTCTTCCAGTATGGCCCTGACCACTGCATTGGACCAATACTCCCATTGGCTCACTAATCCATTGGCCTTTGCAAATGTAATTTAACCATTTTTCCAGTGTAGCTGCTCTTCTTCCACTATTTAGACCCTAAAGATGGAGGAATAGTTGACACTGCTTGATCTTTCAGAAGACTTGACATTTAGGTGATCTAGAGTTTAGTATTGGGTCTGAACCACTTGTGGCGAGGAGGAGGGGGTGGGATTCTTGTATTATTCATGATCCCAAAGTTTTATCTTGTGTAGATGTGACAGTTTGTCTGTCAGCAAAGTCCACATACAGATCTGGCCAAGAATCAAATGCTGAATTGTCTGATTGAAAGCCCAGCATTGTATCCAGAGACCACCAGATTCCCCACACTTAACTGTAGGTTTCAGTCTGAAAATCCATGTTCTCTTTTTATGTATGAAATTTCAGTGTTGTGCAAGGTGTTTGAGTGTGTGATACATATGTCTCAGTTCATCTTAAAGTGGCTCAAGCTGTCACATTGGTTAATTAGTCATCTTTAGTTTGTTCATTTGAATATAAAAGTGTATATAAAAATTCAGTTTTTGCCTCACTGTGGTGTGATTTTCTTACCTCTTCCCTTCATGCACCTGGCGGTGGCCTCATGTTTCTGGGGCCGTTTTCCTTCACAGCATTTGTTAGGCAGCTCTACTTCCTTCTTCTCCTTACCCCTTCCAAATCCTCCATGCTCCACTAACCCTATTGACTAGCGTCACGTTCTCTGAGAACCATTCACCGCCCACACCATTTCCTATATAAGTGCACACCTAACTGTTCCTGGCATGCTTCTTGGACTGCTTGACCCTTGAAGATGGCACTGATAGGTTGTTCTGAAATGTCGGTAACTACCAGTCAGCACTGCTTAACCTCCCAGAAGAGCGAAGATGTCAAGACACACTGGTGTTTTCATTACAAAGCCCTAGTGGTTAATACTGTGTAAGGAAATACTGTTTTTTTGTGTATTTTATAGGCTGTCCGTATCTCAGTGTCAAATGATCAGATGAATGATGAACTGTAAGGATTTCTAAAAATACCCATCAGCTAATCAATACATTATCCTGGAATTTGCCTAGAGGGACTGAGGAAAAGAATGAAAGACCTCAGTTAAGTTAGCCAGTGTTGTGGCCAAGATTTGAAGTGGGCATCTCCGAAATACAAGTATAGAAAGCTACCACTACACCAATTTGCTCATTATTACTGTATATTGCAGGAACTGTAAGATACTAGCCTCTATTTGGGCAAAATGAAGTTCTTTAATAGTAAGTTAACTGGTACAAATAGTTACCACTGTGTTTCACAGATCTAGGACTGATGGATTCACCTTCCTGACTTTGTTTTGAAAGTAATTAACATGTTGGTCATTTGTTTATTGGATATAATGACATATTTTTTAATTGTTATTATTTAGTTACTGTGTAACATGTGTGGTGCATATATTTACCACTGCATTTTAAAGGTTTAATACTTCTAGGTTCACCTTCCTTAGTTTATTTGAAGAATAATATAAATTGGTTGGTCATTTGTTTAGTGGATAATATTTTGAATATAATGAGATATTCTTTAATTGTGGTTATTCCATTACTGTGTATCATCTGTGTGCAGGTGCAGTATATTAATATACTTGGAAAACTGACATTGAAATGTGTATGTGATATGAATTTAAACATTTCTGTTGAGACATAGTTCACATCCAAGATTATACTCTCCCATGCGGGTATAAATAGCTGTTACATAATGCTTGAGCTCTGTGCTGACATGTTAGTTGAATCACTGCCAGTTTTCATCAGAACTGTGTGTTTAATTTTGTCTTTGTTCATGGCTTTTAGTGTGTGTTCTAATCCCAGTAGTCGTTGACATTTGATGTGGTCAGACTGATATATTTGTGAAATATATCTGAAATGATTTTCTGATTTTGGCAGGTTCTCCAGTTTCTGGTACAGGCCAGGGAAGCAGTTCCAGTCCAGAAGAAACGGATGACTTTGTTTTGGTTCCTTCTAACATACCTTCAGATGTGTCTAGTGACAGCAACCATGCAGAAAGGCCGTGAGTTGTAACACTCTTTTGTCACTTATTTTCCCAGAACAGATAAATGTGTGGCAGTTCCTTAAGATTTATGACCAATAATGCGTTTCTTTTAGGACCAAGGGACATAGGCCTTGCTTTGCAATTGCTAGCCCTCCAAGGCCTAGTTTCCTGCCTATCTCGGAACCAATTCCAGTTCCAACGCAGAGGGGTGTGTATCAGCAGCTCCACTCCAATGAAGGGTTGCCCTCTCCTACAAAGGTAACCAATTTAATAACCTTGCTATACTTTTTATAGATGTTATGTTACATTTTTGTGTATGTTAAATACATATATGAAAATGTAATTTACTGTTTCTTACCATAGACCAAACAGGGACCACCCAAAGGTAGTTTAAATTTACTTTGTCCCTTTGCCAGTATGTGCAACTGTTAAGGCTGTGTGCAGGTATTGCATTCATGCAATTAGCATCCTACTCCCAGTCTTCCCATCGCTCCCCCTCCTTTTTAGGCATGTTTGCATGTTGCAAAAAGCACCTGTTAGCTTTGACATGTCTGTCTGTGTCCATCCTTCCATCTGCACGTATCAACTTGGCTCCCACTGGATGGATTTTCATGAAGTTTGATATTGGAGACTTGTTGAAATCATGAGAAAGTCCAAATTTGGTTACAACTGGACAAAAATATCGGGCACTTCACATGAAGGCCTCAGTACGTTTGTATTTTTGACAGCAGTACAAAATATTTTGTATCTCGACAGTGTGAAGGGAATGCATTGTTACATTTCCTTGGTGACACTCAACAGTTTTATATTGCTGACAGCAGAACGTGGCTCAAGAATACAAAGGGAAAGCATTATTGTGTTTTCATGGCAACAGTGGTTATGTTAATGTGCCACATTGTTATGTTACACGTAAACTGCTTGTCTTATTTTTTGTAATTACATGAGTAAACCTTAATTTCTTAATTTCATGTTCTTTGTTCTTTGCGTTTGAGCTACAACTTTTATGCATTGCGGCACTGACAAGGAAATTGGCCATATTGTGTGAAGATGGTACTTGTGCTTGCACAAAATAACTTCTGTAGTAATTGAGAAGTAATACAATAGGGTTTTGTAATCCTATATATAAAATATATTTATCCAGTGGGCTGCTACCCTGTTAATAGAGGCAGCAGGTTCCTTTGCAGTGTTAGTACCCACTGACCAAACTGCATGGTGTCATAAGCCAGATAACTACAGATATTTTTCATTCTTGCTTTATTCAAAAGAAAAGTGATACCATTTGTCAAAGCCCAGGTCTTTTACGAGCACATAGCAGGCAAAGTGTACGTATCACACTTAATTGTAACTGGTTGTTCCAGAGCACAATTCCAAGATCTCAGCCAATCAGCATGAAGCGCAGTGGTGATCATACAAAGACAGCACCACCAGATCTCAGCTCCCTCTCTCCACCTTCAGTAAGTCCATTTACGCTTTTTCCATTCAATACATCGCTGTTTTCATAGTGCAGTCTTAACAGAAAAATTGTTCAGCTTGTCAGGTCTTTGTGTCTTGTTTTTATTCAGATTCCAGCATGTTGTGCCACCAGATATACATATACTGAATTTTTAGCCTACTTTGCTTTTATAATATTGTTCTGTCAAAATTTTCCTAAATTAGTAGTAACCACATGGCAAATGTTTGAACCTGCTGGGTGGGAGCACCACGCAATATAGTATCTTGAACTGGTGCTTGGTAACATATCTTGAAAAAATATGAAAATTTAGTTGAAGTATTCCCAACCACCAAGTGGGTGGGGGGGGGGGGGGGGAGGAAAATTATAAGATTGGCTTTCAGTTTGATGATGGTAACTAGTAATCCATTGGAGCTACACTGTGAAATTTGGTATAGAGACGGATGATAGATATATGTACTGTTATTTGTAAAATGTTGTTTGTAACCAGATAATTTTAAACCTGGCATTAGTGTCAAGCTTCTGGGATATATTTGAGAGATTTCATGAGGACAGTCTGAGGCTTAAGTAGTGAGTTGCCACTTGGAAGTGGCAGTGGCAGTGGAGGTGGAGGAGGTGGCAGTAGGGCTGGCAGAGTGGCCGTGGCAACAGCTGGTCATGGTCGTTGTCATTTTCTTAGATGAGGAACTCGGTACTTAACATCATTCTGTCTACGTTACATGGTGTGACCAAGCAGTTCCCAGGCGAAATTTATTTCTCTGTAACAACACTTACCTTCTCAACAGTGTTGTGCTGTTGAAAGTAGTGTCCTTGGGACTTTATACAGTGAGCCTAGTGATCATGCCACTTCCAAACTTGTTTTAGGCCCTAGTTGTGTTTTTGAAAAAGTGTGTGTAAATGAAAAATCATGTTACTGTAAAAAAGACTTAAATAAATGGAAATAAATGAGCCAAAGAGCGATAAGCTGAAAATGAGAGGACATAAATTAAGAAGTGGTGTAAATTGGCAATGGGTGCTAAAGCAAAAAGGCATAAAATGGGTGTAAAACAAGACCTTGGTGTATTTCTTGACGTGCATTACTTGAAACACTGCAGGTACATTTCCCAGTTTTGTTAAATCATGGTGAATGTCATGGAATCTCCTTCTAATTAAAGCCATTTTGAGTCTTGTCACCTGCATTTATCTCCAAAAGTAATTCTGGGTGTCTTTCAAGCCTCTCTTGAAGATCTGGCATATGTTGACATGATTCTCCTTCTGCTCCTTGCTCAGCAGGCAGGGCACTAATTGATGGCCATCTGATGTATATTCAGACTTTCAGAATGCTGTGAAGTGACCCAAATGAAATTCCCAACGTGTTAGTGACTTCACAGTTTTGATTCTTGTATTTTTGAGGACAAATTTCTTCGCTGTATCCACATTTTCATCAGTATTGCTTACCAGTGACATCCTGAGTGTTCAGCGCCTTCAACAGGGGTTACACTGCTGTTAAACATGCACAACCACTTAGAAACTTGTGTTCTTCTGAAACGTTTAAAGTTTCCTATAATTTTTTCTCAGGTTAAACAAAATGTGCTTCAGACATACTGTTGTTCCCAGTCTACTGGTTTCTAGGTACACCCAAATTGCAAATGGAACAGCAATGCTTATCCCTAAGAAGACATTACTCAACAATCACACATGCTGCAGCCTTATTTTAAGCAGGACGCTACTCTGTCTGCACCTAGCAGTAGACATTTGTGCGAGCGAGTGTAGTGTCATCTTGCAGACAGTGTAGAAACTATGTAATAGTACCATGTACATGCATCACATATGACCTAAACGTTTTTTTCACTGTTGTCTGGTTTGAAATTATTGAGTTATGAATAATACTAACATCTCCAGGACTCTAGATCCACACAGTAGGAAAGTAGGGTTAATGAGTTCTGCTTGGAGCTGCTTATTTAATTAACACTTCAGATTTTTACAGTTACCCTATTCCATACTTCTTGAAATACTTAACATTGTGCAGTTGACCAAGTCCGTTCCTGATTTCTTTAAACAGTGCAGTTAATGTTAAACACTTATGTGTTGGTAACAGATGATCTATACACTTCTGAAAATAGTTTTAAGAAATCAAAGCTGTGTTTATGCTTTAAAGTTTTTAGGCATACAGAACAAAATTCAGAATTTGTATTGTTGCTTAAACGTTTGAATTGCTGGTCTCCCTGCAGACATCAAAATGATAATGTGAATGTGCAGATAATTTACAATTTTGAACTGATTTCCATGCATTGAGAGTTGTAGCATTGAGTTTAATGAGATTTTGAATCACTGGTGAATATAAATGGATTCTGTAACATATTCTTCACAAATGGAATTAGCTACCACATTTAGACCAACTGTAGTATCCTGTTTAGTGAGTGCTGTTGTCTGTCTCCCTGGATGTAAAGTAATTGGAGTGTGAAGCTGAGAGCCGAGCTCCATGTAGTTCCAAGATTGGAACTGTGTGGAGGTGTTCCTCATGTGGTGCTTACATAAGCACAAGAGCCCCGATGATCGGGAAGGTTGAGGATGTGAAATAGAAAAGATGGTTGAGAATAGAAATGTGAGTACCAACAGAGTCTGATATTAAGCGGGGGTGCCAAATTCTGGGTTTCAATTGCTTCAGAATACTTCTCTGGATTTGATTTTAATGTACTGGCTTGCACTATTGTAATTTGTTCATGCAGTTTTAACTGCTGGCATATCAGTGTGGGCAATTGTTTTAGAAGATGAGCCATCTGAATTACGTAAATCTTTTACAATTTGCGTTTGTGCTCAGGTTCAGTTTATGATTGGGACACCACCAGGTGGGGGGCAGCGTCGACGGTCTGCATCAGGAAGTTCATGTGAAACTCCACCTCCTGTCACCACGTGGCAAGTTTCACCAGTTTCCGGAGGAAAACTCACACCAAGTTCACCTCTCAGACGATCAGGTACAGGCCACATTATAATTTTTACAGTAAATTAGGTTCCGACACACGATGGGGAAGTAACTATTGATTATTGTTTTGTTTGAAGTATTCTGAAGAACTTCATAATTGTACTGTTTGCTATATATTATTAGCAGGATTAAATCATGTAGAGATTGGTGTATCGTGTATGATATATACTATGAATGAGAAATGCATGTAAAAATTTGCACCATAAAACATGAAGGGAGAGACCACTTGGAAGACTGAGGTGATGAAAGTGTGCTATTAAAATAGATCTTAAAGTAATAGGGTGGAAGGGTGTGGACTGGATTCCTTTGGCTCACAGCAGTGACCAGTGGTGGGTTTTGTGCATATGGTAGTGAATGTCATGGTTTCATAAAATTTGACAAGATTTTGACTGCGTGAGCAGTTGTTAGATTCTTGGTTAGGATTGTATGATGGAGGTGATGCTGCAAAACATGCAGCCTTGTAGTGAATCCTGAAACATTTTAATTGCACTTTCTTATAGTGCCACTTCTCTTGATCATAAGATATGTGACACCTACAATGTATGGACAGGAAAACGTCTATCCACTATCTTCATATTCACCATCCTCCGTGTTTACTGGTTTTTCTGTTGATGTGTTGTTTTTGTGTGGCCGTGCTTGTGTGTGTTGTCCGGGTGGTTGTGCTTTGTTGCCTGTGTGCGGTTTGCTGTGTGGGTTCTGCTTTGTTGTGGTGACAAGATTGTTGGGTGCTCTTTGTTTTCTCTCTCTGTCTCTCTTAAGAACTAACTTTTTGTATGATATTCTTAAAATCAGGTGCTCTCATATGTATTTACATTTGACAGGTACCAGCTCCCACTTTTGAGTGGTCCATTGGCCATGCTTACTCCTATTTTGGATTCACCAGTTCGCCTCAGTGACAATAACAATCTACAACACTCACCTGTGATGCCGTTTGGTACTCGAGCAATGACACTGCCTGAAATTTCAGGTATGAGTATAACAAAATGGAGTAACTGAGAATTAAGGGTATCATTTAATGAAGAAGTGAGTGACTTACTCATGTCATGTGTTGTTGTTAATAGGGTAGTGAAATGCTGGAGGTTGTGATGGGCTGGGTATGTAGCTATGATGTACAATACTTAACCCTTTGGCACCAGAATTGAGTGCTCAGTTTACTCTGCAAAAGACCTGGTATTTAAATGGCCACCCATTTCTTTGTATGTCCTTGGCTGATGACTTTAGGTAACGTTCAGTTTTCATCACACTGCAGGTGAACTAAAGTCGTCTTTTGGCGCCAAAGTGTGATTGAGGAGGTCTGTGATTTATACAGGTTATCTGTTCTTGTTAGAATAGTGAATGTAGCTGGTTATGATGGGTTGATCTGATAGGTAGGGTGTTTTATAATGAGGAACCCAACTTGAAAGCATATGAAAGCATACGCACACAAATATAATTAACAGTAGTCACGACCCTAATTACATGTAATATTTTAACACATAACCAGCACAAAACAGCACACCGGAAAATTCATGGACCACGCTGCCAATAATTTATGAATTACATAACAGAATGTATTTTAATATAATATAATATACTATTTTACTACTGTTTTAGCATTTTAACAATACTACTATTGTACAATTTTATACAAAGTGATAACAACAAAAATTGTAATAATATTACCATACACAACCCCAACTGTTCTGATGTAACTCAAGAACATTGGTCTATGTAAAAACTTCAACGATCCCCCTGATGATGGCAATGTAGAAGTGCCGAAATGCGTATTGGGGTAATCTTTTAATAAAGAAATCAATGACAAAACTTGGTTTGGTGCATTTGTTGGTGTGCATTAATCAACAGTAGTGGTAGTTTTAAACAAGATAAGAAAGGGAAGAATATGGAACAATATGTTGTGTGTTAGAAACTTTATTTGCTAAGCTGAGCTGATGACAGTTGTTTTACAAGTTGGTGTGTGCGCGCGCGCGTGTGTCTGCATGCGCACGAGTGCCTACCCCCTTAGATCAGAGGTGTTAGTGATCGCTTATACATGTTTGTTCCTGTCAAAGTTTGAACTGTTTGACCAAGTTGTATGAAAAGAACACTTATTACAGCAATTCATGTGTGATAATTTCTCAAGATTTTTTTATTTTTGATGATGATTGTTTTTTAGGTAAAAATGTGTCAGTACTGTGTGTCATTGCGTACTGCCAGAGAATTAAGTGCTGTGTGTATGTGAGTGCCTTACATAATTTGTTCCTGTGCTTTTTCCTTGTGTAGGTGGATACCAGCGTCTGTTTAATGAAGCTCCAGTTCCTCCTTTAGATGGCCCCATTACTTTTGTTGCACCTGAACTACCTGAGGAAACACTTCTAGAGGTGACTGTGTGAACCTTTTTGTTGCCACTTCATTGTGAGTTATGAAATCCATAGGACAGTGTGATTCAAGCATTCCAGTTTGGGAAGCCAGAATTACCACTGACGTGTAACCCAGAGTCTGCAGTGTGAGATTTGAGGTTGTCATGACAGTGAATTTCATGGTATGGTCTTTTGGTATGTGACACTTTGTACTGTCTGTGGTATCCCTGAGGATGGCAGCAGCAGTTTCTGTTGCTGTGCATTCATTTCAATATACTGTTATACAGTGAATGTTTTCAAGGCAGGCAGTGATGCTCCAAGATGAAAGTTTTGCCATACAGTGAATGTTAGTGTGGCATATCAACTTGATTGTAAATGTAATTTTTATTAATATTAAGTGATCAGGGATTTTAATTAAGCAGATACTCTGTATTTTTATTGATATGCAAGCAGCTGTAGTGAGATCTGAGTTGTGATGGCAGAGAATATGAAGATTATTGTCTTTGGGGATGTAATGCTATGTAGTTCGGTGTATAGGTACCAATTTTTATAGGAACCTGCGCTGTCTCATCTTGAGGGCAGGTGCATGGGAAAGGGCATTCATATACGGGGAAATGGAAGCCCTGAAAATTTAAAACAGGCAAGAAAAACTTTTTTGAATTTGAAAGGGGTGAGCAGAATTTCAGAGGTGCTGTTGACACTCATCCCAAAATCATCCAGTTTATTGTCTTATGCACTTGATCCTGTGAAATTCTTCAAACCCTTGTCCTCCTTAAACATTTTTTCTCACCATTTCACTTCCCAGCTCCAGTTCTTGTCCCAATTTTCTTATAACTGTGTATCCCTTTTTCGTACAACTTAGTCTTCTACCCTGAAGATGAAAACAGCCATTTTCTCCAAAATGTTTGTACCTGTCTACTGAAGTACACAGCATCACATTTGAGAAAGCTGTTGTTGGAGTGTTCATTTGAGTTTAAAACATTCTGCCTGTTATGATGTGTTGCAGAGGGAGCACAATGAGACGCTGGCTAAGTTAAACTTTGTGCTGGCTTTGTCGGACTGCGTGATGGAACTGGCACAAGCAAGATCAACACCCTTGGCAGCACTTACTGAAAGCACAAGTGGGCGTCAACAGACAGAAGGTTGTCGTCGTGCTGAACAGTTAGTGCTGCTGGTACGTGCATTGCAGCTGCTTAGCTCAGGGCTCAGCTTGGCATCCCAGCAGTTACGAGCAGGTCAGCTACAACCTTCAGCTTCTGTTAAGAGCGGTAAGTGTTTAGTTGTAAATGAGCCTTCTATGTTTGAAGTACTTTGGCAGTTAATAAAACAGTTTGACAACCCAGCAGTTATGAGCAGGTCAGCTGCATCCTTTGGCTACTGTTCAGAGTGGTAAATGTGGAGTTCGACATGGTTGTTCTTTGGTTAAACTTCAGCAGTTGATAAAATAAAACATCATGTTAACAGACATTTATAACAACTAGTTAATTGTGGGTGTTAACTTTATTTTCGTTTTGTTTTTTTTTAGTGATGCCTTCAATAGCTCAGACTGTAGTTAAAATAATGGGATGATCACTGAATAATGAATTGTAAAGGACATAATTGGCCAAATTGAGGTTCTTGGAGGGTTGGAGGAAAATTGTCAGGATAGGGAATGTCACAGCTGAGATTTGAATCAGGCATCAGTACTACTTGAGCCAGTGTGCTTGTAAGTTATGGTTTGTTATAAAACCTTGATTTAATGTTCCTGCATTTAGTGAAATCCCGGATTTAGTGATGATTTTTTCATGTTCTGACAATAGCTCCATTTTAATTGAAAACCTCCATTTAATGAAAACCTCGATTTAGTGAAATATATTCTAATCCCTCAGCAATTCATTAAATAGGGGTTTTACTGTATTTGTCAAATGTAGGCACAAGTAACTGTCACTTTGGAGTAGTGTGAATACACTGGTGTGCTTCCACATTATTATTTTATTTTTTTATGAAGAATTTGCCCATCTCCTAAGTGCTAGCTTAAGGACAGGTTTATAAATTTTTGTTTTTTCCTATAAGAATAATAATGATTTATTTGAGTTCAGTTCTTATAATTCTTGAGGCTACCTTCCAATTAACACTGGGTTGTCATGTTGGTAGCCCATCACCATTTGATATTTATGATATGTATTTACACTTCTTTTGTTTTGTTAAACCATTTATACTTGACTTTGTCTAAATATGTGCCTAAATTTTTTATGATCTAATTAGTGCATCTTAATATTTTTTTGTAAGCTACTTCTTTATTCATATTTAACCATTTTTAAGTTAACTTTATTCTCCAATTTCTAGTTTCCAAGCAATCCAGTAATATGTGTTTAACATCCTCTTCACCTAAACATAATGGGCGTCTTCCTGTATTTATGTTCCTTCTTGTTGCTTTCAGTTGCCACACCCCTGCTAGCAACCACGCTATTCCACTTATTTTTTCCTTGAACAGCATTCTATTATGATCTTTTACCCCAAGAGAAGTTCATTTCTCAATATAGTGTTAATGAGCTTTCTCTGACAACTTTGCTAAAATATTTTGTCTTTCAGTATCATTATATCTATCTTTCACTGTCTTTGTTACTTCATTCAAGTTACCCTCTTGTTGCTTCCTCCACACAAATGCTAATCGAATATAATACATAATTTATTGTTTTTCGACCTTTCTTCTTTTATTTATTTATTTATATATTTTTTTTTCCCCCTTGGTTTTTGTACGGTTACTCTTTTATTCATTTCCATTCAGTTCGTTTCACTTCCTCCAAGTTGCTGCCGCATTCCAGACATTTTTCTTCTCACCCGCCGCACTACATATTGTGACCTTGTACCCACCCACCCCCTCTCTCATCCTATTGGCTTGTCGTCACATCGCACATTTCCCCACTCCGCTATGCTGTCCAGTTTCCTTGTTACAGGCTTTCTTTCCTCTTGGAATCTTGACCCGTGAAGATGGGACCGATACGTTGTCCCGAAACGTCGGTAAATAATTACCACACGACGCCGTGTAATTACCCAGAAGAACACAGATTTCATCAACATCGCGGCGTAAACCTGAAATCAAGAATATAATACAGTTTGTCTTTGAACTCCACAGTGCAACTTCTCACACTCATATTACACTTCTGCCATTCATAACGTTGTTCTGCCAGATCGTCTATATCCAGACACATAATCCAATACCAGTACTTTACAATCTGTCCTGTGCACTTGCCTCTGCTACTCTGTCTGCCAAGTTCCATCTCAGCAAATCAATTGGCTGCACAATTTGGTATACCCATTAATTTCTTGCAAAATCTGCTATGACCTATCTAATTCTGTCCGTGCCTCACTCAATCTCCACACCTCAATTCCATACATAATCTCTGATTTACATTCCATGTCATGTATGTTCTCTAAAATCTGTACCTTTATGTTGGTGGTTACTGATATACATTTGTCTATAGCTACAGGAGCTTGATGTCCTTTAGTTTTAGCCAGTATTTTCTGTTTATTCCAACCTCCTGTGCTTTCCAGTATCACTCCTAGGTAATTACATTTATCTACTACGTCAGTGTTCTGTCTGTTTTTTCCTATACCACGGAAATTGTAGTGGCATGCTGTTTATGCTGTTTGTACCACGTTTCATGGAAACTGATCAGTTAATATGTGTAACACGGGTACCTGGAACTGCAATATGATGGGCAGGCAGATACGTGGAACTCATTATTGCAGCTCTGAACAAGCCTCACCGTTCCCTTGCAGCCCCCTGAAAAACACTGATATTATTCCACGTTTTAATTTATTGTACTATTACAAATGTAATTTAATTGCTAACGTAGTTTTGTATGAAAGTTAAATTTCCTGTACTGCTGTTCTGAGTCATAGTCATCTGCTTTGAAACCTGAAGCTCACCTAAATAATATTTAAATATTAAGTTCCTTCTTCACAGTAAACACTTAACAGTCTTCATTACCAACATGATCGGTTAATGATGGGGGAAATGTTCAGTGTTTATTATGAGACTCATGAAAACTCATAAGTACACATAATCATCAAAACAATAGCAGCCAAAAAATATAAAAAATAACCAGAATGTGAAATCACCTCTATTTTTATTGGGTGGTGATTCTTTACACAGTGGTTTGTTTACTCAGGTGTAACTTTTTTTTTTTCTTTCTTTCTTTCCTGTTTGTAAAGATTCTAATATTTATGGTACATCATTTGTTGCCATGGGGTCATGTTGGGGCTTTCTCATCTGCTGAAGTTGTTCATTGGTACACTGTAATGGTTCTGGGTATGAATCTTTGGTTAGCCTGTGTTGGATGGGGCCAGATGTGTGATGTAATTGCTGCAGTTTGTGCATTTATCATTTTTTTTTTTTTTTTGTAGTCATACCAATTTTAATAGGAGGATTCACAATTATAATTATTAAAAGTTAAATCAGCGAAACACAATGTTTTTTATTATAAAAACAATTTCTGTTTTTACAATAGTTGTTATTTTTAAATTTTAAAATTGAAGGTTGTTTAAACAGATTTTGTAAGTAATGCATCTATTTGTGAGAAATACTTATTTCTGTAGCATCAAACATGTTAATGGATTTTCATACAGTTTACTAATTATGAAAATGTTTTGTAAGAAAGAGAAAACAAGTACCGAATGCCTTACTTTTATATTTTGTACCACTTTTGCCTGATGATGACCGTCCAGGTCAAATCATGTTGTGAGCTATTGTAAAAACAGACATTGCTTTTATAATAGAAAGTAATTGTGTTGGAGTTATCTTGTAATAATGAATTTATAACAACACAATGGAATGTCATCTTTGAAAATGATATAGAAATGGTATAGCAACTCGCTACGGGCTTGACAGTCCGGGAATTGAATCCTGGTGGGGCGAGATTTTCCGCACCCATCCAGACTGGCCCTGGGGCCCACCCAGCCTCCTGTACAGTTGGTACCTGGCCTTGTTCCCGGGAGTAAAGCGGTCAGGGTGTGGTGTTAACCACCCACCCCTATCTAGCACCAAGGTTAAAGAAAGAGTAGAGCTATACATCTCTTCACACTCTGGGCCTTCATGTCTTGTTCTAGGGTGAACTTTACCTTATTAAATAAAAACCCTAACACTGGACCATTGTGCAAGATCAGAATCAACCTTTTCATATTATGAATTATTGAAACAAAAATGGGACAGAATTTTCAGTGGTAAAGCAGGTGATACATATAGTTATTGCTGCACTTTAAAGGGTTAGTGGTAGTCAGGGAGTTAGAGAGATTGAGAGTAACAAACAAACAAACAAACAAGAACCCTTTATCTTTTGGTGTTCAGCCCCTAGGAAGGAATTCTGAATTGCGTGACTATCTTCATCTCAGTATGTCTATAATCTTTCTTATGGGTCCCATGTTTTATTTGCAACTGTATTTCTTGAATTTTCAGTTGTCGGTGTTTTGAATGCCAAATTCAGACAGTGTCTGAGTGAATGCAAGCAGTTGAACACACCTGGGTTATTGCAGAAAGCTGGTGTGGACCCTGGAAGTACAAACATTACAGCCGACAAGATCCTCTACAACCATGCCATCCAAATGGTTAGAAAGTTTTAAGTTTGTTTTACTAAGAAACCATTTTGTAAGGCAGTTTGACAACTGAAAATTTCATTATGAGGTAACTTCTAGCTGAGTAAGCCACTTTGTGAAGAGCGTTGGGCACATGTAATTTCCTGCTGTTGTACAATGAAATGGAGTACAAATTCAAGCCTGGAGTTGTATGCAAATAAATGTAATGTAAATGTATATGTAAAATCCTTTTGTACAAATTTACAAGTTCTGTGCTGTGTCTGGCCTGGTTGCTGGGTGGTCATGACCAGTTTGTATAATGCAAAAGTGATTGATGTCCACAGTTGTTTCATTGCTTGGTATGTGTTTAATTCGTGAATTCATTGTGGGGTGTCATGGCAGTGAGTAATAGAAAATTGGTGAACATAAATTCATATTGCCTTAATAAATATAATAATAATATATAATAACCATGGCTCAACAGCCCTATATGGGTTCAGGCCTCCTCTTTCCGAGGTTACTGGGTCGTGCGCATTCGTGGCAGTTGGTGACTGGCCAACTGGCCGCGCTGCTGTTCTATCGATCCTGATGTGACCGCCAGAGCCATCTGGCAGGCAGTCAGGAGACTTAGGTGAGAAATGACCACAATTCATGCTCGTAAGGTTCTTTTACATGCCGTAAATCTACGACATGGGACCGACGGCTTTACTTCCCCTCCGAAGGAAGTGGTGCTCTTAATAAATTTGTAAGTTTATTATTTATGTGCAGTCTAACTCTGAATGCCAAGTTTCTTTGATGAATTTAGAACAAAGTATTGTCAATGGACATGTGTAAATATTTGTAGCTGAATATAACATATCAAAGGACATATGTGTGCATCTGTAAAATGGAGAGCGTTCTGGAAAACTATTAATGGCAGGCTTTTGTGGACATGATGATTAATCTTGGGGGTTACATGAAAGACAAGGAATCTCTTGACCAGCTTAGTGCTAATGGCTTCTCAAGGACACTGCTGCACTGAGTTTGTTACATTGGTAGTACATTCATAACCTGTTTGACTGGTAAAGTGTTTTAATGTGAAGTTGCACCAAATAATTATTTATTTAAGGCAACTAGGAACAAGACAGGCAATGTACATCTAATGTAACATCGAGGCACGTTCGTGTAACCATTGTTGCTATGGGGAAACAATAAGTATTAAATATTATGAGTGTGTGTCTGTTGCCTTAGTCATCCAGCATGCAGAGCGAATGTGGCCTGTCTGCTCCACCATATTTTTCCACATTATCTCATAAATGGCACAATTGTCTGAAAAAAAAAATTAATATCAAATGTGTTTTGATATTCTCTACAACTTTTGTCTGAAACATTCTCATTCTAAGAAGAATTCAGTGAGATATTATCATAAATGTACAAAGGTGTTCATGTAAAGTATCTGTTATTCCTGTCAGATTTTAATGAAACTTGAAATTTCTTGACAGATTTTTGAAAAATACTCAAATATAAAATTTCATGAAAATCTGTCCAGTGGGAGCCAAGTTGTTCCATGCAGATAGACAGATGGACAGACAGATATGATGAAGCTAATGGTCTCTTTTTGCAATTTTGTGAACATGTGTAAAAATCAGTGTTTAGCATGCAGTTACAGGTGATGTAGATTGTGAAATTGATTATAGCAACCAGCAATTAATGCCTTAGTCTTTCACCTACAAGATGAGACATACTATGCCATATCATGTATAGACAGTATGAATGCAATGCAAAGAACAGACTATGAGGGATTTTTTGCTGGCACAAAGAATGTCAGAATGGACTTCAGTATATTGATCAGCACTGTTAGGCTCTGAGTTAAATGTACGTTCTTTGTGTTTCAGTGCCAGACAGCAGCTTTGGACGAGTTGTTTGGGAATCCAGAGGAATGTTTTCAGCGTTACCAAACTGCACAAATATTACTGCACAGTCTATCACAGCAAGTGAATCACCAGCAGGACCGGGCACTGCTCACAAAGTGTAAGCTATGTGCATGTGTATTAACGTCACCATGTTTTAATGATGATCACGCTAAGAATTTCATAAGAGAGCAAAGCTGTGACAGCAATCTGGAGTGGACGTTGAATCATGATAGGGAACTTACTACAGAAGTGTGTGAAGCCAGCTGTGTATAATATAGTTATTTGCAGTGGAAGGTTTTTGAAACAAATTTGATATATGTGCAGACTGATATGAAATATTTGTATGTTTGTTCCTTTAAGTTGCATATTACAACATTCATTCTTCCTTTCCACCATGTATGCTATTCTTACACTATATCTTGATCTCTCTTTTGTTTATAGTCCTTTGCTGATGTCTTTTCACTTCTTTCTTCATCTGTTTTATTTCCACATATTTCTAATCATATTTAATCCTTTCCTGTCTTCTGTCAGAAGTCTTTGTAATCCTTCCTTACAAATTCACTGTCAGAAACCTGGCACCACCACAGGCTTTATAAATTTACCACTACATTAAAATGTCACACGCTTTTACATCACATGTAGGAACAACAGATGGGGCACAGGACCAGTTATTTGTCGACAGCATTTTCTTTTTGGAGAATGGCTAAGGACCATCACCTCAGTCACACACTTGGTATTTTGTTGTTTCCAGACAAGGATGCGGTTGAGAAGCGGTTGTACGTTCTGCAACAGCAGGGGTATATCTACTCCACCTGACGTGACATCTGGTGGCGATATGTTATTAGTACTAATAATATTAATACTACTACCATTACTGCAAGGGTATCTACTTGATGCTTGTCTCACTGGAAGGCTGTTGGTGGGGCAGCTAACATAACAGATGTCTTACCTTGTGCTACTTCTTTCCCTTGTAGAGGTGACTTGCTACAGGAGGGCTTTGGTATAAGATCGTATCCAAACAAATGGTACTTGTGCATTTGGGTGTTCATGCTGATACCATAGTGCCAGAACTGTGTTAGATTTGTTTTGGCAAAGCTATATTTCTGACTAGTAATTAACTGTAATGCATCAAATTTGGTATGAATGATAATAGAAAAAGAAGAAGTCTTACAAGAATTGTGACAGTCACACATTGTTGAATTTAACAGTGGGAAAAATGAATGTTCATCATTCTTGTTGAAGCAGGTGTACCTTTACTTAATTTTAATTTGTACAGTGAAAACGGTTAAGAAGAGGTGATCACAAAGAAAGCTATTAACCCTTACCTGTCCTGTGCTGGAAGGTTTCTGACACCATAATTTCCACTTACAGATCCACTGTTGGAAGCCTTCCATCACCAGTTTATTATTAATTCATCGCCACATGATTGTGTGCCGAGAGTTCTTTACATTATTTGACATCTTTTTTAGTAGTACATATGCAGAAATACAGATGACAGATTTATATTTCCACATACCAAAGTTGTTTTTTTTTTTTTTATTTTTTTTTTTTTTTTATTTTTAAGTTTAACACACATTAATTTGTACCTGGCAGGAGTTAGGCTGGAAATAAAAGTGCTGGAAAAGGGTTTAATTCATTTCTCCAGTTGTATATTTTCTTATTGTAACTGCACACTCTTTGTTCCACATTCAGCATTCAGATTTATTACTGAGTACACTTGTTCTGAGTTAGCAGCTGTAGTTACAACAATATTTTAATCTTTAATGAACGTTTTTTAAAGTTTTTTTGTGGTATATTTATGAAGCAAATGCTTATTTATATTGTGTTTTTCTATGTCTTCCAACTGAATCTGAAAACTGAAGAAGCAGAACTTCATTCATCAGAATTGAAAGGACAGCAAACTTTAACTCTCTAATAATTAGATTTGTTTTAGCCTTTATTGTCCAGGACTAGGGAATTTTAGATGCCCCAGCATTGTGGCGCTGATGGCTGAATTTTAATATGGGGTAGCTGTATTACTAACTTAAAAATTCAGTACTGAGCATGCTGGTCTCTGCATTGCACTGGAAGTAGTGCAACATATGGTGTAAAGGTTAACACGGTTGCAGTTGTAAAAAATACATCTATCATACATACAACAAAAATATGTTAAAATACAACAGATCTGTGTGTTATAGGTAAAAGTTGGTACTGATGATGGTAGTGTATGCCGTGTAATTTATGTATGTGTGTTACAGTTTAAATATCTTTTAAACTTTTGAAGCATGAATTTTATCTAAGTAATATATAAAAATTTAGTTTCTGTTTGACAGAAAACACGGGAAATCTCCAGTTCAACAGCCAGTCTGTTATTACTGTTTAGGGAAATTTTACTTTCTGTTCACCGTGCATCTTAGTATTAATATTCACTCATTCAACCAAATTTGTTTATAATAGTGCATTCGTTGGTTGAATGAGTGAATTTTTAGGGAAATATTTGCTGTTTATCATGAGAATTATAGAAAACTCATCAATACAGTATATGGGCAGAATGCAAAGGATTTGAATTTTAAAGATGTTAGTACGTGTAGTGACCAATGTGGTTTAAAGGGTTAAACCCAATTTTCTGAAATTACGTTTGTAATGCATTTCATCTTGTAAGGCGTATGCTTTATCAATATTTTTGTACTCTTCTGAATATAAATAGCGCAGTCTCAAAATATACTTCACAAATTCATGCAGAGATATGATTTGGAAAGATTAGTATGCTGACCAGCATCAAATTACTGAGATTTTACAGTGAGTTAGCTTGTGATTTGAACCTGTGCCTTTGTTAATATACTCATTTTTCACACTTGTAGATCTGAATGTGAATTTGAAATATGTGATCTGTTAGGTGTTTTTGTTGGTGTAGTATCTTGTATGCTGTGAACCTAATGGAGTGTTGGACTTCACAGCATTTTGCGCTGGTTGCATTCCAAGCAAATTCAGCATTGCTTGTAATGTGGAACATTAACCATAAGCAGTAAGAATAGTATTCTGTGATGATAAGTGTTGGCACCACAAAAACCGTGGATAGAAAGCGGTGCAGTTTTTGGCATCTGAACCAGATACTGCAATCAACAAGTGAGCACGAGGAGGATGTGAATTGTAATGCAGTGAAAGCTCTATCCGTTCTTTCCAAAAGGATGATGGGAGGAGAAAAGAAAAATTTGGGAAAGTGACAGTTGTGGGAAAGCAATAAATGTGTCAGGAACATGAAAAAATAACAAAAAATGAAAATTATACATTTTCAAGTTAGGCTTCAAAAAAATAATGAATAAAAGTTAGTTTAATACCTGTGTGAAAATAACTTTTCAGGCATTATTTGTGATGTAAAAGACAGCACCTAATGTGGAGACCATGTCCACCCATCTATTCTTGACCTCGTATCAGTGACAAAAGCATTTGCCAGATTTTCATAACATTCAGTATAAGAATTCTTTACAAAAATTTGTGGAGCAGTTGTGAGTTTCATCAAAATCAGCTCAGTGAAAGGTATTTTACTTAAGGAGTAACTGAAATATTGCCTGTATTTTCTACATTTCTTGATGTGGATAAACTTCAGTAAAGAAGAGGTACACAAAAATTTATCAAAGAATTGTGAGTCATGTGAAAATTGGCACAATGAAAGCCGTACTTAGGAGTGTAAATTAATTTCCATCTGTACTTTCCACATTTATTGTCTGATTTAAGTGAAATTTGGTATAAGGGATGGGAACATAAATGCTGTTGAGCATTTATGGGTTTCATGAAAATCAGTGTGGGGAAGGCAATGCTTTTCTTACAGGCGTTACTTAAATTACATTTTCACATGTATCGACATCCATCTCAGCACCTTCACCTCACCCTTGCCACTTGTCGACCATTCCTCACTTGGCCAAGGTATGGTGACATTTCTTAAGCACCATCATGGCTGTAATGGTAATACATTCCAAAAACATCACATTACTTGTGTTATTATTTTCTTTTCCAGAAGTTATCATTCTGGGAATACTATGGATTAGTACTAAGAATTCTGAATGATGAAGTATAATGACACTTAGAGGAACAATGAATCTAGTATAATTATACATTGTTTATATGGGCAATTTTGCTACCAGAAGAAATGAACAATACTTGCAGGAAAACGGCGTTCGGGAATGATGGGTAGAGGTTTCACTGTACATGAGGATGGTTTGTACTTGACCCAGCTTCATTGGAACTCATTGTGTATTCACTTTTCAAAAGCAAAGCTGCTTGTGAATGATTGTATCTACACTTTTGCCCCGGACAATTGCATGTTGTACGATGTCATGCACAGAAACATGGCAGTTGTCCAGAATAGACTGCTCAACTTTGTTAGTGTTAACATGATTGACTGGTGTATGTGGCCATGTAGGAGACTGCTCACTGTTTCATGGCTGGCTTCAAGTCCAGTACGCCACTTGTGCGCCTGTGCTTTAAATGGTGTATCATCTTCAAAGTGTATTTTGGTGAATATCAGCCACTTTTAAGTCTTCTTTCACCAAAAATATTTTATTATACATTACTGCCCACCTTTTTACCCCTAATAACACCATTTTATGGTGTGACTAATGACATGTGCATCAGTACAGTCAGTGTGTACAGGTGGGACATGGAATGACATTGGTTTATATAATATATGAAAAACTATGAAAATTCTGGGTCGTGTTTGAACCACGTAATAAAATGTGTTCTGCATTCTCGTTCTGAACTGTTCTGTTGTCACTTTTCAATTCTGAAGTCTGGGTATACTTTACCAGTACCAGTTCCATTGCTTATTTGTGTATTGTGTTATAAATATTTCTACTTCAGGTGATTTGTGTGTACATAACAAGTGGAGGACTCATGATATCTTAATGTATCACTCTTGTGATGAAGTCAGTGATGTGAGTGTAACAGAATAAGAACATGTGGGTCTACCAGGTTTCTTGACATTGGCCATTGTCTGTTCAAAAAAATGAACACAACGTTTCAGGAACTGGATCTGTTCTTATGCTCAGGTGAAAGTGTTGGGAGTCATCTGCTTAGTTGAGTCTGACAGGAAGAGCCATCC
Organism: Reticulitermes speratus; assembly: GCA_021186555.1. Classification (NCBI taxonomy): domain Eukaryota; kingdom Metazoa; phylum Arthropoda; class Insecta; order Blattodea; family Rhinotermitidae; genus Reticulitermes; species Reticulitermes speratus. The sequence goes on along the minus strand of JAJKFL010000002.1, from coordinate 40,368,514 downwards.
TCAATCACCTATCCAGTGTCGATCCAACTAGGAGATGCCACGAGGGGGGGGGGGGTGGCAGCAGGGAATGGTGTGGTCACCCCATCAGAGTTGAAGGGGCAGTAAAATGAAAAGAAATTGATTTTCAGAACAATATGAATTTTAAATTACTGAGCCAAACATAAGAAAATTCAATAAATAATTGTGATATTTTTAAAGTTCATAATTTCTGTTAGGGGTGGCCATTATGATTACTCGCCCCGGGCACCAAAAAAATCGTAACTATGCCACTGGGTGCCACCAAACTCTTTCACTAGATTCAGTTCCAGAATGCATTGCTTTTTTAAAACAAGACAGTGAAAAGTCCAGAAGCCTAGCATTCCTGTTGATGAACCATCATCATAACCCTTTAGAATGAATGTATTTTGGACCTGATGACTAGAATCTCTTAATATAGTAGTAAATGGTGTCAGTTGTTGTGCCATTTAATGGTTCCTAATTTCATTGGATTTCAGTGTCTCTTCTTTTTGTTAAAATGAAATAAATAGTAATGTATTTCAGTTTGTATGTTGTAATTTAACTTTATGTGGACCAACAGTCATTCTTAGCAATGTTCAGTATGTATGAGGATGGGGTACATTTTTTCAGTGTCCAACTGGAATGACTGTATTGATGACTCAACAACAGCAATATTGTTTAGAATAGTTTACTAGTTTATTTATTAACTCTACTTGTTTTTTACTACCTTGCCCTTCATTGCTACAGCAAAGTACAGCAAGGCAATGGAACTTTGCTGCTGGCTGGCCGATAGTTAAGCAGGACAGTGGTAACTGTTGTATTGTCTTGTATGGATTCAACTCTTCCTTCATTCTTGTTTTTGTTTTCACAATTGACTGGGACAGTACATGGAACTGGTGGAAATGCACAGCCAGGAAATTATAAGGTTTCTCTGTACTTATGTATCCCTTGATTTGTATTGCTACGTAGTTTTGTGTTATGATAATTGGTTATGGTCTGGTCCTGTGGCTGGGAGGTTTCAAGAATGCTATTTCTGAAAAAGTGAAACAGCTCTGAAATTATTACTTAACTACCATAAAGCCCACGGAACTTTTAACACGAAATTGTTAAAAACAGTGTTCAAAGGGGGCACGCTGTGGCGCAGTTGGTTCAGGCACTGCTCTACAAGCCAGAAGGTCGCAGGTTCGATTCCTGATGGTGTCATTGGAATTTTTCATTGACATAATTCTTTCGGTCGCACTATGGCCCTGGGGTTGACTCAGCCTCTAACAGAAATGAGTACCAGGAGTATTTCCTGGGGGGTAAAGGCGGCCAGTGCGTAGGGCTGACAAACCTTACCACCTTTATGTGCCGATTGTCTAGAAATTTGGGAGCCTAAACCTCCTGGAACCCTAAGGGCCTGTCCAGGCCTGTAATGGGATTGCTTTAACAGTGTCCAAAGTACCTAACCTCATTAACTTGAACAGTTGTGTAAAGATGACTACGTGTATATTAAGATGCTGTACGTGACACAGTAGCAGTATGCACTAATCAGTGCTGCTGTCTAAACAAACTCTTGGCAAAGGTAAAAACTGCAGTACCAACCCAAGCATACCTTTCACTGCTGCTATTTGTAACACCTACCACATCTTTTGTGAATCTAGGACAGTGGTATTCAACCTGGGGTACACGTACCCCCGGCGGTACGCGAATACATCTTAGGGGGTACGTAAAATTTAAAAAAATCTATTATTTCATGATAAACACTGAATAATCAGGGCCAGATTTAGAGTTAGCCACAAGAGACCCGGACGTAAGGACATGTGATTTGGGAGCACCATTGTTTTCTCTCTCTCTCTCTCCTTTATGTGATTCTTAACTGGATGGCTAGTTTTATTTTATTCCACATAGTGCGTTGGAACGTGACTGAATTCTTTTGGACGGGATTAACATTTTCCCTAATACTGTTTTTCACTTCTTTTAACCATGCATTGAACCTACTTCAAAATATTGTTGGGGCAATAAACAAACAGATGCACTCATTCACGTTACCTTGTTCTTTGACGATTGCCGCTGCCATCATTTAATAGCTTGATTCTCCTTTTTCTCATTTCAAACTTATTATTTAATACATTATTTTGGATGTAATTTATTTAATTTATTTTAGATGTAGATTATAGACTATGTATAACTTGAATTATGCACCAACAACTTTGGGGGTACAAAGTTGAAGAGAAATTATATCTGGAGGTACATGAACAAAAGAGGTTGAATACCACTGACCTAGGAGACAGCACACAAGCAACATGTGTACACAATTGTGTCCTTGTTGGCCCACATGCTAGAAAATGCTCTCTGGTCATGATTTTAGATTTACGTCTTTTTTTGTCAAGATTTTCCTTCCTCCTGTCAATGTAAAATATATTCATTGCTGAAGACAAATTTGCAAGCATTTAACCCCATTGGAACAACCTTGATTCATTGTTCTTATGACATGAGTTAGTATGGGGAAATAGTTTGTTTTATATTATTGTTGTTATTAAATTTTATTTGCTTCTTGTTATATCCATAACAAACATCATTTCAGCTGAGAAATAATCTTGAATGTATGTTGCAATATGGGAAAGGTGGCATAAATACTGTGACAATACAAGGTTTTTTGTGTTACTTCTGAGGTTGGTGAACTAGTTGCAGTTTCTTGTAACCTCTATTGTCTGTGCGTAGCGGCTTTTAAATCTCCCAGTAATACAGGATTGGCAACCAGATTGTGACTCAGTATTAATTTTATTGGTTTTGAAGTAAGATTGTGAACGTATACAGTGTCCACTTAGCAGGCATATTCGTCAAGCCCGTCTTGTTATTTATGAGAAAAGAAAACTTGCTATTGGTAGTGTTGGAATGAATGCTGTAGGGAGTGTTATCCAAGTAATGTGAAAATATACGGTTACACAACTTCCTTCTCTGGTAACTATTTATTGTGATAATCTAGAGAAATTGTTGGTGCTGTTGTATAAGTGGTCATAAAAACTGTCAAATCTGAACGAAAATTTACATGGATTGACAGTTTCTTATCAAATTCTTCAATATGAAATTTCATCAGTATCATTTTAGCTGTTCTGTATATGTGACAGATGGACAGTGATTTTGATAGCAGCACCATAGGGATGTGATTGCACCTAAAAATGGGATTCTTGACCAGCTGGTCTATCCAAATGCACCATTATACTAGGGCAGTCCACAGCCAGTAAAGGTTAATTTGAGGTAGGCGGGGGGATGTTGCATTGCAGAGGAAGGATGTGCAATATATCATTTTAGTTCTGCGATTGCTGTACAGTGAACCTTATTGTGCAGCTGCCATGTATGTAGATGTATGTATGTGACATAAATTCATTGTAATTCTTATTTACTTATCTGTCTCTTTTATTGTTAAGTGATGATACTAATGGTGGTTATCATTTGGGTCTCTATACAAGTTTGTTGTGACATTTTGGAGAACATACTGCCTCCATCTTCAGGGCAAGTGAATGTGGCCGTAAAATGGATGGTATTCCATATCCATGAGGTCTTGGATTCAGATCTCAGCCAGTACATCATTTATCGTGCAATAGGTGTCTGGTGTTCTCCTAAGTCCCTTCAGGCAAAAACTGGAATAATTGCTCAAATTGGGGCATGCCTGCTTCGTGTCACTACCTTTCCAATTCGTTATTCAGTGACCATTAACGTCCAGTGCTGTATTGTGTGAGCTCCTGGCAGCAACTTTAAATACTGTAAGTAAATATAACCACTGTAATTTTAATACATTTATATCTTTATTATTCTTTCACTGAATTTGTGCAACTTTTATACAGAATAATCCATGGGTGAACTCAGAAGTTGCAAGATTGTTTGTACACGTACATATACTATTTTAGTGACCTTCATATTGAAGTTTGTAATTATGGGGCACTGGGGCACTTATGTACTGTATACTGAGCACTCATTCATACACACACACACACACACGTACATACACATAGTACGCACATATGTACATACATTTCAGGAAAGATGTAAGAAACTCATTAAGTACTTGATATTTTTACTTGCAGCAGGATTCATAATATTGTAACCTTGTTATAAACCATTTTTATTATTATTATTTTGGGTTTTTAGACTAACGTACCTGTCAAAGTAAAGTTATAAATAAATAAAATAATTTGTGATGCAATGTTGAGTGATAGCTGACATACTTGTACCATACAGTAGCATGTTAAGACAAATACAGTAATTGTGTTTGAGAGATGCTGAAGGATAATTAAATGTATTGTGTGGCTGCTATCCTGTACATAAATCTTGTTCTTTTTATTCAATTTAGTAAAACTAGAGAACATCTGAGGTTCATATGGCAGTGAATATTAAGAACAGAGTACTCTCGGATGTGGGGCCATGTAGTGGTAGATAGATACCAAAGTACAGAGCATCACATTGCAGCATACCATAATATTCGTCATAAGTTGCACAAAGTCTGGCGTAATGCATGTTTACTGTTAATGCAATACTGGCATGTTGCCAAAGGATTTTAATGTAACCTATAGCTCTATTAAATACTTAAGCAAAGAAATTTTTATCACAAGGGCTGCAAGGTAATCAATTCAGAATAACAAACACACTTGAAGGAATAATCCATAGTGATGTTAAAAGTAATTTCTGTGTTTGAATGCATAGGAACTTCAGTCTCTGTTATTTTAAACTTTTAATTCCATGTAATTATTTCTTTCAACTTAGGGTTGCCTGTCTTCGTAACTAATTGTGTTACTGCTGCTTAACACTCTACTGCCAATGCCAGACTTGTTCCACTGTATGTAAATGCCACTCAAATGCAGAGAAATGTTGAGTATAGCTTGTTGAAGATAGCAAAGTCAAAATATACTGTGGTTTTAATACTTATTTGCTTCCATTTAGTTCTTAATCTACTTTTTGCACAAAAATGTCCCAGCACGTAAAGGGTCAGTACAGGGGCATGGCAGTATATGTGTTAACATAGTTGGGTAATGCCTTACAAAGCCTTCCATATTGTTAGAACATATCACTACATATATTGACACTTCTCAGCAGTGACTGAATGCAACAAATCGTCTTTCTGTAAGTGTTTGTGGCTGGTGTTTTGTATCTCGCTGGCTCCAGATATCTGTATGTAATATATGTAGGTAACCACATAGAAAACACCAGTTAAGTCCCAACTAATAAGCATGGTTATATAATTAGTCTTATTCAATATGTATCATTGCAGTAACCTTTATTGTCCAGAAACAGATGATTTTAAATCCCTTGATAGATGCTACAGCTGGCAAAATGATATTTGTATGGGCTAGCTGGATGGCATGCATGTGTGTACACACGCGGTGGTGTAATGAAGGTTAAATTGGTGGTGATGGTATTTTGCTGAGGGACATTACTGTAAATAAGCCGGTCTTTATATATGCTATATTAGGTATTCTGAAACACTAATGTGTATGTGAGTACCATTTGCTTTCTACAAAACCTTCCTGTAGCTGTACGATGATGGATCTTTCTTGAATCTCATAGAACATGAAATTAGAATAGGCATCTAACATTGCAATCCATTTTGTAACTTTCTGGTTGTGTTGCTCCAGTAATATTGTAACCAAAGTTGAAACATGTAACTTGATCCTTAAAAATGGTTATGACCCTGGCAGTGTGGTAAAACTGAATGCAGAAACATTTGGCTTGCTGGTCTGTTCACTGTAAAAAGTAATAATAAGGAAAAGAAATAGAAGGAAAATTTTTTGAGAAGGCTTTCAAATGAAGTGTCTGCATTTAAAGACAGTTTCTGTCTTTACCCTGTCATCCCATATCCTGTTTCTTCTTGAGGGTCTGGTAAACAACCGAAATAACCAACCTGCTCGTTTTATCATTTATGCAGTTTCATTCTTGTAAGTGCAAAGTTGCAGTTGGTGTTCAAGTTGGTACCGAGGTAAAGGTAGTAACATACTGGTGACATAATGTGTTAGCCAGCCTCAGTATCTCTACTGCACATTTTTTATAGGTTCTTTAGGTTTTGGTTACATCTTGGGCAGTCAACTTTGACTGTATAGAATGGATTTCTGAATGATTGTGCAAACTGTCAGTGCCTCCATCATCAGCACAACACCTGATGGCTCCCACAAGATTCAGAAGCCAGTCCATCTCTACAGAGTTGACTGTCCAAGAAGACTTTATTGTATTTACTGACCATTAAAACAAAATCCTATATTTGCTACTTGCCTCCTTAGAGGTAAACTGTCTCATCAGTTGGCCACCCAATGTGAGTCAACTGTGTCTGGCATTGTTGATGAGTCGTGCAGTTTTTGTGTGGTTTCTTGACTTTGTGAACTGATTCTCAGACATTCCCACTCATTTTTGAGGGGATTTGTAAAAGACAAACTCAAAAATGATTTTGCTGAAACTATTGTGGGAAACAAAAGTCTCCTGAGATGTGTTGGCTTGAAAATGGAAATAGCAGACTTATAACCAACTCTATTTGTAAATTATAAATTTCTCCTGTTCCCAGGCAGCACACCAGGAAACTGTACGGAGAAAGGGAATTGAACTTGTTAACATCAGACAACCCTCTCTCCTCCAGGAGGGTAATTTGTCTTAATACACTGAGGAAGAAGTTGGTTGGTCCTCGAGATTTCTGGCTGGACACAGTAACAAAGAGACAACTAGTGTATTGACATTTGCATACGTAAATGAGACCTGAGTGTTGAATAGTAACTTCAAAATACTGTTGCCATTTAAATTTTCTTCCCAACTACACTCATTTTATATTTTCATAAATCTTGTGCACATTACTTTTATGATGGACAGACACTGAAAAATATATTTACATATTTTATTAGGAAGCAATTTTATGGGTCATTCTAAGTTTCAAATACCCTTCTTGGATTCAACATTATTAAACACATATATAACGGTTTCGAAAGTCAAATTCCAGAGCGTCCTGTCACATGACGTACACCATTCATGACAGATAATCAGTTCGAGGGACATTTTGTCAACACAGGATATAACCTAGAGAAGTGGAACATAAACAGAGTTTAGAAATTGCTTACAAAACAAACGTGCATTATAAGCAATAGGGTATGCGTATACAAGATGTATCCTTTATAACGTAAATTATGAGAAACTACGTTAGGAAGTTTTTACCATGACATGATGCCTCTGTCATGATTATATATAATGTGACAATCGCTCGGATCGAGGGAAATTTTGGAAACATTTGCGTATAACTTACGTGGATCATAAATACAATAGGCTGAGTTCTTGTGAAAGAAATGTTGGCTAGGTGTATTTACATACTAAATACAGTATTTCCTTCATATAGTAAACTAGAAAGAGCGACGACATGAAAACGTCGTACTGTTGCAGATTGACAGCACTGACAGTGCTGGGAGAAGAAGAAGAAGAAAACGTGAACTATATGTGGGCTTGTTTTTATATTTTAATGGGTTGTTGCCAATAAATTTGGCGTTTATGATTATTAGTAGTATTTCATGTGTGTGAGATTTTAGATGAAGATACAATTAACTTGTGCTTTGGTTTGCATTTAGTGTGGAAACCTAGACCACACCCGACCGTTGTTCTACATATGAGGAAAATGAGTTAATGTGGGGAAGTTAGGTTATGATGGCACTAGAATCAACAAAAGAGGAAGATATTTTCTCAAAATTGAAATCCTCTGAATCATCAGTTGCATATGATGGCCTTCTCCAGATAAGATCGAATATCACTCAAACAAAAGAAGGATATAAGACACTTAGAGAAAATAAAGTTTTAGGGGATCTTGTGAATCTTTTGCACAAGCCAAATGAGAAGATACTTGACGTGACTTTGAGTATTTTGGGCAACTGCTGTTTGGACAGTGATTGCAGAAATGAAGTGAGTATTAGCACATATGTGCTGCTGAAGTCAAATAAGAATGGACGATCATAACTCGGAAGTCCAAAATTACATCCTGGGAGAAGGGCTATTGGGCAATTGGAACATCTTTTTTAAGTTTTGTTAATTTTGGTTGCCCCACTATGATGTTATTAAAATACATGAAACTTGTGTGTTGTTTACAGTTTGTGAGTTAATCGAACGTTTAACAAATTACTATTGTCATTTGCCAGCATTAACTCGGTTGGCCAGTTGGATTATTACAGAACAGTCTTCTCATGTTTATGGAGGTTTTTATAAATATGTTGTTTCTGTCATATGATCTCTTTCAACATGGGGGGGGGGGGGGGGGGGGGGGAAGGAGAGTGATAGGAGCACGATTAAATTTTCTTTTTGGTTTTACATGAGTATTGTTACCATACCAGTGATTATTTCACATTATATATCTTCTTTACTCTTATTTGTAGTTAATAATAAAGATCAATTTATAGTAAATTTAGAAAACTATAGTATAAATACAAGACAAAGTACTAACCTTCATTTACCTCAGGCAAATCTGGCTATATGTCAAAAAGGAGTTTACTATCTGGGTATTAAGATCTATAATAGTCTCCCCTCTGATATTAAAAACTTTTCTAATAACCCAAAGAAATTTAAGACAGTTTTAAAAACCTTTTTATATACAAATTGCTTTTATTCATTGGACGAATACTTTAATGTTAATAAGGGAAAAAAGTAGACATTCCTATAATGAATCCAGTATCACATTCTCCTGTTTTGGTATATTGTTTGTTAAATGTTTTTTAATCTGTACAGTCAGCTGCTTTTATATATCTAGTTATGCATTCAATATTTTATCTTATCTTATATAGATTGCAGTAATGCATTCATTGTAATCCTTTTGTAATTGTAATTGTATTTGTATGTACATTTAATTCATTTGACGTGTTCTATATCCAGTAGGTTTTCCAGCCTTTTTGGATCAACTTGAATGTAAATGAATGAATGAATGAATGAATTATAGGCTACATGAGTATATATCATTAATACATATTTTATGATTGCTGAAACAGATGCCATTGATGCTTCTTCTGCAGGTTGTCAGTCATGGAATTGTGGGTCCATTGGCCACAGTCATCCAAAACATCGCAAGAGACAGCATACAGTGCCGAGCCTGCCGTCTGATTGGGAACTTGGCCCAAGAACCTTGTATTGCTGAACTACTGCATAATGAAAGGATTACAGCTTCCATTGTAGCAGTGCTGGTATCAGATTCTGGTAGTTCAGCTGGTACACGGCAGATGGCAGTTAGGGCACTGAGGTTTGTTGTGCATGAGGTTATATATACTACAGCTTTTATTTCTTTACACATTGCATACAAACTTGTATTATAACTTAATCCCCCATTTCAAAGGACATTAGTGCTATCAGAAGCATTGCATTGAGCCATCAGGCTTTTGTTTTTCACTTACTCATGTATGATATACAGGGCATACACAAAAGAATGGTGCGGTTTTAATAGTGTTCACTATTAAAACCGCACCATTCTTTTGTGTATGCCCTGTATATAAGACTATGCATCTTTTAGTGTGTTTTATTAAAATTTTAACCTATTTATTATTATATTTATTTATGTGTAATAAAATATTTGTTATGTATTTTTAAGAAGCGTTTATACAAGATAGAATTTTGTACTTTCATATATTGGATCAGTCTATTTAAATTAATTTAATATATTTCCTTACATTTTATGGGTCCATATTTAAGTTCATGTTATACGGGTTTTCATGAATCTGTTTTGATAACTTCAGATTGATTTATGACTGTAATGAATATACATATTGTATACGTAGATTTATTTTATTACCAGTTCTATATCTTGTCTTTAGAACGATATGTTATTGACAAGTTCTGTATCCAATGGTTATGTACCAATACTGGATCCTTGAATAGCAGAATAAATTAAATGATTGCTTCAGTCTTGCTGTGGACACTTGGAACATGGTGTGGTAGTGTTTTTTATTGTCATGGCCCACGAAACACAGCTGTACCTTCATTGACTCTGAACTAATGTTAGTGATACATCTTATTTTGCATTTTTCCTTGTTAGCAGCTCAAACCTTACATATGTTGGTTTGGCTGGCCACTTCGCTGGGTTTTAATGGAGCTTAGGGGTTCTCATGGTGGTGACTATGAAGATTGCTTCTTCTGAGATGTAACACCTTGTAGTCTGGAAGCTTCTTTCCAGCATTTTGGAGGAACCTGCTGCCTCCATCTTCAACCTACCCTGAAGGTGGAAGTGACAGGTTCCACTGAAATTTGTTACACTCTAGGAGAAGGCAGCCTTGCAGATTAAGATAGAAAGGTAACAGGTAAAGATGTTCCTGTGGGGGCATGAAGGCATATAGGGGGAGTGGAGGTATAGCTCCATTCAATCTTAGCCAGATCACTAAATGGGGGTATGTGGTCACCTTAATACATCAGACACTATCAAAGAGCCTTTGGTACCCATTGACTAGAAGGCTGGGTGGGCCCATAGCTGTTTTGGATGTTTTAGAGAAGAGAAAAATCACTTGCCTCTGCCAACAATCAAACCCCTCATTATCCAGCTCATAGCCTAGTCACTGTACCAACTGTGCTGTCAAGATTAGTAAAGACTGACGGCTGTAAATTTAGGAGATGGTTTCCAGGCTGCCAACAACAGGTGGTTCTGTAGCTTGGGTATTGGGTGGGAAACAACCTTTTTGTTGTGAAAGAGCCACTAATTTATGAAATGTTATGCATGCCATCTGTGTTATTAGCTCCTGGAGAAGGACCCTGCTCCATGGAGTTATTTTAATTCAGGGCTGGGTACTTACTTAGGGTGTCCAGCCATAATACCAGCTTAGGTAAACTTTATGGGCCACATATTGTCATTGGTATGCTTAATTTATTATGCATTTCATCATAGAAGAAATGAGGAGGTTTGAGTTTAAGATTGTTCATTCTCAACAGAATGAAATAGGTTTGTAGTCCAAAAGTGTTGTTTTCCCTGAATATCATTTCAGTATTGCTGTTGAATGAATTATGTGTATACTGTAAGTGTACAAAAATAAACGCATTCACAAAAGGTTTTGCTGTAATCATCATATGCTGCTGCATGCTGATTTAAAGTGTTATCTGGCTGGTTGAAGTCCATGGGGTGGCTTATGCCCACCCATGCATTAGTAAATTGTTTAACTAATATTTAATTCTGAAAATGTATATTAAACAAATGTATAACTGTTGAGACAGTATAAAACAATTTTTATAAGATCATTTGTTCCAAATTTGTAGCATGATCGTACTTCAGCTGAACATTTTCCTTAAAGCTGTTGTCTGTGTATGTCACTTTGGATAGAATTCTTCACTCAGTGCATACTTCATTGTTTACTAACAGAATGTTGTGGAGTGTTACAAGTCAGAGAGAGCAGATGCTGAACTGCCAAGTGGTGCGTGCAGTTGCTTTGCTTCTTCCGGTGAATCAGAAGAACAGCGGAGAACAGCACTTGTTACTAGCAATTGTTAAAGCCCTGGCAGCCTTTACTAACCACCGTTCAGATGAATGTGCCCAGCAGGTAATATGCTGATAGCTTCCAGGATTAACTGGTGACCTTTAACGAGGCAGAGTCAAAGTGTAAAGTAAATTTATTAATTACTTCATGTACAGCAATCTGACAAATGTAAAGTGTATCATTTATCAACATAATCATACCTCTTTTAAACACATCAGGTAACGGTTCACAAGCCTTCTGATAGCATTTGTGAAGAAAGTGTTCAGTTGCAATTGAAGTCAAGTATCACTGGCAAATCTTTGTGTATACAGGCTTCTTTTAGTGGTTCAAACATGTGATAATCAATGGAGCTAGGTCCAAATTATATGGGGGTGTGGGAGAAGTTCAGATTTCACATTCATATTAAAGTTTGATATACATTTTGTGTTCACTTCAAGTTTCTTATGTGTGTACATTTTTAATCCTGTACAGCCATTAATTATTGAACATGTGATCACCATGGCTGCTATATCAAACCTGGCATAAAAGTTGAGCTGCTCTCAGTTCAAGAAACCTTGCTATTATAAACATGGTGGATGCTACTTAAAATTTTCGTTGCAAAAAAAAAAATCACTTAAGAACTTTGTGTTGCTTTGTTAACTTCAAAAATGAGGCAGAATACTCCATTTGTAGGTGAACATCTGAAATGGGGGAGGCTGAAAACATTAAAATACAGTAAGGTTTAATCGGTATTTAAGGAGTGATTCTGGCAAAACTGGCCTGTTCATCCATCAGTTGTGCTTATAAAAAAACTTGTATTCTGGAATGTGCAAGTATCACTAAATAAGGTAGGACATTAAATGAGGTTTGGTGGTGAAAATGAGTAATGAATAATTTAATGCAGAATTTATATGGAAAAAAAATCTAGTAAAGTAATAATAATAATAATAACCATGGCTCGACAGCCCTATATGGGCCTGGGCCTCCTCTTTCCGAGGTTACGTGGTCTGCGCATTTGTGGCAGTTCGGAGACCAACCGACTGGCTGCGCTGTTCAACTCAATCCTGATGTGACCGCCAGAGCCATCTGGCAGGCAGTCAGGAGACTTGGGTGAGAAATGGCCGCTTGAATTTCGCTTACAAGCACTAATAGTTCTATTCATGCCGTAAGGTTCTTTTACATGCCGTAAATCTATGACATGGGACCAACGGCTTTACTTCCCCTCCGAAGGAAGTGGTGCTCCGGATTTTTATCACCCTTAAAAATCCATCGACTTCGGTCGGGATCGAACCCGCGAACCTTGGGTCCAGTGGTGAGCACGCTAACCACTAGTCCACCGAGGTCGACATTCTAGTAAAGGGAATGTCAATTTCAGTACAGAATTACATAATAATGTTTTCAGGCTTACCCTACCAAGACTTTTCCTGCTAGGACTACTTTGTTGAATTTTTTCAAAAAAAATATAAGACAGTATCACTATTAAATTAAGTTATAGACCAACTGATGCACACTAGAACCACTTTTTAAGTAGCTTTATTATTAAAATTGTTAAAATTGTACCCCTACACGTGTTTCGATCCTAGGATCATCGTCAGGGGGTTTTTTTTGCTAAAAGCTACAGTCACTTCAATCACATGATTTAAAATATTCTATCGGCACTTTAAAACATAAGTTAAAATCTTGTAAAAAGATTCGTTAAAAGTTGTAAAATTATAAAAGCACTGTAGATGGTAGATTGCGTAACTGCTGGCATGTGGGATCGTGGTATTAAAAGCATGTGAAGTGTTTTTGTGTGGAGCGGAGTGTACTGCGTGTTGTGCGGTGTAGATTACTACGGTGGAGTGTCACACGCCAGCAGTTCCGCAATCTACCATCTACAGTGCTTTTATAATTTTACAACTTTTAACGAATCTTTTTACAAGATTTTAACTTATGTTTTAAAGTGCCGATAGAATATTTTAAATCATGTGATTGAAGTAACTGTAGCTTTTAGCAAAAAAACCCCGTGACGATGATCCTAGGATCGAAACACGTGTAGGGGTACACTTTTAACAATTTTAATAATAAAGCTACTTAAAAAGTGGTTCTAGTGTGCATCAGTTGGTCTATAACTTAATTTAATATGACGAAGATGCACGGTGTCAACAGTGTGAAACAGTATCACTATATTTGCTGTGTACATCTTTTGACATCTGTCATAGTACAGGGTTTTATTTTATGTGGCTCATGTCATTAGTCACTTCCTGTCAGTTTACTTATCATATAAGACTTAGTGCAGCCACTGGCATGTCCACCTGCAAGGTACAGGAGATGTTTTGAGGTCTGTACATAATTAGTTGCAGTGAGTAGCCCAGTGGAAGATGGTGTGTTTCTGCATGATAGATACGCTGAATACAGTTCCTACAAAAATTTAACTTTTGAACTGGTACCTTTGTGGTGTGTATGCTGGAGGCATGGACCCAACACTTCTTCTGTTTAGTTATGGAGGTAGGTTTTACCTCAGTGGATATGTGAATTCTCAGAATAATAGTTATAGGTCTGCAGAAAATTCCATGCTAATCCATCAAGTGCCATTACATGATGTGTTTGTTGTGTGGTATTCAGTAAATACAAAGGATTGTTGGGCCCATTTTTTTTGAGACCATAAATTTAGTTAGTATGTTATACACATTCTGACACCATTTCTTAAACTTCTGTCTGATTATGAGGGAACCTGTGCCAATTTTTTTTTTTAGCAGGTCAGTGCAATGGCTAATACAGTAAATAATTCTGTGTTGTTTAGAGGGTTTTTTTTTGTGGGGGGGGGGGGGGGGGGGGTGTGGCTGAGAGGAGTTTGTGGCCTTCTCATTCACTAGGTCTGAATGTGTGTGATTTTTATGTGTGGGGCATGTTGAAGGATAAGTTGCATAGTAATAATCCTTGTACTGAACACTGTGAAGAAGTGTTTTTCAGTATCATCACCAGAACTTTTATGTGAAATGAGTAACATGGTTGTTAGATATGACATGTGGCTGTAAGCTAAAGGAAAACATTTCCAGCACCTTTTTCAAATATAGTGAGTAGAAACCTAATATTATAGTGCAGTACTTTGAACAGAAACTTTCCAGAACATTCTTTAAATGTTGTAAGTACGTAATATTAAATGCAACACATTGGACAGAAAGTTGTGGACCCTGAATGTAGGTGAATTGGAATAGCAGTGAGTAGTAACCAGGGATGTGGATCATATAAAATCATGACTGTGTAGTTAGTGTATAGAAAGAACAGATGACAGAAGTTTTTTTTTTTTTTTTTTATTTTGCTTTTACAGATTGAATTGTGTCTGCTAGGAATGAGGCTGGAAATAAAAGAGAAAAGGTAAAGGTTAATGTAGTAAGCAACAAACACCGTACAAACTTTCCAAGGGGCTTAATAATTTATTTCTTTATTTTGGTTTTTATTCCTTATGGTGCTACTCTTTTTGAAAAATTTTCTGTGTCCTAATACACACTTTTTGCAGGTTCAAGGCAGTGGCTCAGGTTACCAACATTTAGTGTCCCTAGTTGCAAACTCCCACCTGAAACACTTGGCATTGGCATGTATTTGCAATTTGTGCTATACATCCAGTTCAAGACCTGCGCTAGGCAGTGTTGGAACTGTAGAAACCATAATCAACGAATTATTCAGTGATCAGCAGAACAACACAGGTGAGTGGTGATCTTCTGTTGCTGTGTGCATGTATAAATTTACAGTAAGATGTCAATTGTATCTCTTGACCACCTGAGTTTTTCTGGCTAGGCATGGACATTTAAATAGCTACCAAGTAAACAAGCAGAGCTCAGCATGTGGCATGCCAGGCAATTTGCTAGTACATTTTAGAGACCGGCATATGGTTTTGTAGGATGATAAAGGTTAATTTGACACATCACTGTGTTCATAAGAGCTCTGATCTCGGGTGTGTTTAAAAAATCTCAAACAGTTCACAAACATTCAGGATGTGAAAACTATAAGACAGCTTTCTTGAGTTTACTTTTCTGTTTTTAAGTTTCGTGAAGTGCTTCCAAGTATATTTGTGAGTAATAAATTAAAAGCACCTTATTCATTTTACTTTCAGTCCTCCTTTTAGGTCTTGTGTTTGCAAATGTGGGAGTTAGATTGTATATGTTTATTTCAACATCAAATTTTTCTTTCTGGACAGGATTGCGTACTGAAATGGTGCTGGCGTTGTGCTACCTGTGTCGTGAATCTGTCAATCGTGCCAAGATTCGACATGCAGGTGGTTTACCATTGATGCTCAGAATCATTCGCAATTGTTCAACAGCAACTGTTCGATCTTCTGTTTTCAACGCTCTTGTACAGTTCTTGTATGATGAAAATAGTTTGCAGGTAAGAATGAATTGTGATGTGATATTGCTGCTCTGTTGCTGTGCCAGGGATGTGGCCGTGGCAGATGTAATAGTGCTATTAATTATTTATGTGTGTTTCATTTAATGATTATGCCAGTAACACAGGCTGTATAATCTTGAATGATATGGTGAGTAGTAAATTGTGAACGGGAAAGGACATGGAAGTGGTCTTGGCCTAATTTGAGGCGCTATCGTAGACTTAGCATGGAGGGAGTGAGGAGAATCAGGAAAAATCTTGGTTATGATTGGATGGTGTCCCTACTGAGATTTTAACTGGGCATATCTCAAAACAGGATAAAGTGAGGCAGTTGCAACCCCATGAGGAATTTGTAACTGTAACAGGAATTCTTTTAGACATGAAAAGCTGCTGTTACCAGTTTTAACATTATGGGTGTTTGTGAGTCCATCTACAGGCTGCAAATTCAAATCTAGACTCTTACACGCTCACAGTACATAAGAAAGTAAAGTATTGCATGTGGAAAAATTTTCTCTTGTGGTTGAGGCAAGTGAGATTAAAATATTCTCCAACCTAGTATGGCATTTTATTTCTTATTACCCTGTATTCCTTGTTATTTATTTCTTGCATAGCATCAAGTTTGACACATGATGAACTGTGGACATTTTCAAAATCTTGGGAAACAAGAACCCATAAATGTTTTGCAGAACATTTTAATTTCAAAGTAAAAGTATTACAGCAAAGTGAAAAATTCAAAATAAACAGAATTGGCTTGCATGTTCTGAAGTATTAAATGAACTAAAATATTACAATGTTCACTGGCATGAAATTATGACTGATTTATGCATCACTGGCCCCACTTGCCCAATCTTAAGGTGGTCTCACTTACCCCTGGGAGACGTATACAATGTCACCTGTCTTAATGGCCAGTCGATAACTACCAAAACTATGCATACATTTTTAGAGTTTCATGTCCTGTTTTCATGCTGGCAAAATTTGTAAATAGGTCTCATGATTTTGCATACCCAGAAATTAAGATGTGGGCTGTATTATAGCAAACATGACAAAAATTAAAGTTCACCCGTAAATTCTGGACTGTTATTCAGAGCACTGTAAAAAAAAAAACACGGGCAAGGCCATCTGTGGTCTTTACTATAACCTTGTAAAAAGGCTCTAAACATAATGTGTAGCGAAATGTGTGGGGTGGAAGCTCTTGCCTGATGTGATGTGTTTATCCCTCCTTACTATACAAGCCACAAACATTACGTACCACTTGAGGAAATTTGCTCAGTGTAGTAATAATGTAGCAACTAGATCTTGTGTTGTATGAAGGGACTAGTGTGTAGCTGTGACAGTAGCATCAACAGCTATCACCATACTCATGCGGTTTTGATCGTCATCGTCGTCATCTTCGTCCTCCTCCTCCTCCTCCTGTCAGGCCATGTGGCCTGTTATAGGTTTATGCCATCTCTTCAGTGATGTTTATAAATTTCTGTTCCCTTAGGCTGTGTGCTACAATATATTCCTGTCATCATCATTATCATCATCATCAGCAGTAGCAACAGGGTATAAGCTATTTCGGACTTGCTGGACGGGTGAAAGGTTAGGCATCAGATGAAGAGACACATTCTGTAGGTCTTGAGGCTGTGAGGTGGGAACCTCATCATTAGACTTACCCTGCACAGCACTTGTAATGCAGCCAGGGGACATATCACATACTGAAAGTGTTCTACATGGGAATTGCCAGACAGATGATAAGATGATATGTTTTTGTATTCTGTTATACTCATTAGTTGACTTAAAAGTAACCATGATATGAAATTTTGTAATCTTTATTTGACATCTTAAAGTAAAAGAAGGTTACATTGAAACCCCAAAGCAACCTTAAACAGATTGCTTTGGGGAGCAACGGATTCAAGCCTGAGGAAATGGTGTGCATTTAATGGATCACTAATTTGGGATAATGGAAGTTGAATATTGATGATGATAATACCTTAACCCTTTGGAGCTGAATGTTACCAATTGATAACATTCAGTGTGATGCTCAAGATGCCAAATTTTACTGACTTGCAACTGCCAGTTATGGCCTCTCTCATGCAGTCCTCATTTAAATTCCAGTCTTCTGAAGATCATGCCAGGCATTTAATTCTGATGCCAAACGGTTAAACTGACGGACACTGAAAAGTTACTGCATTGTACAGGGTGTACCTGTAGGCTGCATCCACCAGGCCATATTGTGACAGCTGTGGTGCTCAGGACAGCAATGAAAGAACAGACTGTATTTTATTTTTATCTGATATGATTTGGTGTGTGAGATGCATGTGTTGGAAAGTACCAAGATACTACAGTTTTTTTTGTTTGTTTCAGGTGCTACTCAAAGAGGGTCTAGTTGCCATACTGGTTGATAAAGTGGTAGATTTTGTAAAGGCAAATGGGAGAGTTCATAGTAAAATTAGTGTATGTCTTGAAGAGTCAAGGAAAAGTGGCAGTTACAGTGAAAACGTAGACCCTGCTTCTGATAACAATAAACAGCATTCACCAGGACTGAGGTGAGTTGATCGTGATCATGTAGTTTTTTATGGTTTATTTTATGGTGCATCGGTATCTCTCCTCCTCCTCCTTTTTCTCCTCCTACTTCTTTTCCTTGTCATTTCTTCTTCTTCTCCTCCTCCTCCTCCTCCTCCTCCTCCTCCTCCTTTTTTCTTTTTTGTTCTCATTCTTCTTCATCTTCTATTGCCAGGGTCTCAAAAGAGTAGAGTTTTCACAAGGTGAGGGTGTCAGCCTCATGCCCAACCCCAACCTGGAGGACCAGGCTATCTCTTTTTTCCAGCACCTTGCTCAAAACCTGTCTGTTGTGGGTGGCCCTACCAGCAGCTTGGCTGTTGATGGCATAGATTTCAAGTTCACTGATGCTTGCAAGCTCCCTCACCTGACTAACAAGCCATGTCATTGTGTCTCAGGCTGTATAATGTTTATGGTAGGGTAATGATAAGTGATGAGTTGGAAAGACTTTGGAACCATTTGTGTTCTAATCCAAATATTGTAGTGTTTGGCTGGCAAGACTGGGAAGAACATGGAACACCCATTAGAGTAGCCAGTGTGCTGGCTGAGATTTTAACAAGAAACTTCCCAAATACAAGTGTAGGGTTAATGTAGAGCATGACAGATTTTCTTTAAACCTTCCACTATTGCCGTTAATCATATTGTATGCATGGTGGGTGCATGGTAAATCACAAGATACTCGTACACATTGAAAATTGTCTTCTGAAATGATATACTTTAACAAATTTTTTTAAATCAAAAAAAGCCCTCAAATGCATGTAAAATCAACAGGCAGATCTAAAAACACTTAAAACATATTTAAATAACAACTCTCTTATTCAAACTCAAAACTAATCCAAAAATAGGCATATAAAAGATCATCCCATGACATGCCTCTGCTGGCACAGAGCGGAGGCAGAGGTATAGCTTCCACCCATTTGCAACCTTGGTGCTAGAATGGAGTGGATGGTCAGCACCATGTTCCAGCCACTTTACCCTAGGAAAGACCCGGTACCCATTGTACAGGAGGCTGGTGGGCCTTGGAGCCAGTGGATAGGTACAGAAGATCTTGCCCCACCAGGATTCTATCCCCAGTCTGTCCGGCCCATAGCGAGTTGCTGTTCCAACTGCACTACCCTGGCTGCCAAAACTTGCATATAGTCCACCATAATGATCGTGCCATACGCTAGTAAGAACATCCAACTTAGCTGCTGTGACAGTTACTATGTTGCCCACCATTATGCATACCAGACCCTTCAAACATTGAAGAGTACATTACCAACCCAAAACTAAACTACACATGTGTCACAAAATGTTAAAATCACTGTATTCAGAATGATACCCTGTTCAGACACCCATGTAACTGCATCTTCCCCCTTTCCAACAACTTTAGCCAAATCTAGCCAATGTAGCTGCTCCATGCCAACAACACCGCTTCATATACCTTATTGTGCTAGTGACCTGCCACATAAAACACAACACACACACACACACACACACACACTAATGATCTTCCAGATCAAGTAAAAAATCAGCATTGCCTTTTTACTGAAGCAGGAGTTGTAATATTTTGGAAACATGTCTGGTGTCATTTCTGAAGTATACCCTACAGGGACATTATGCAGAATAATAGTCTGACAAAAACGACACTTACTTCCACCTTGCCTTATTTGTTCTTTTGTGGGGATGAATGTGCCTTGTGATTTTAGACATGAAATACCGATGACTCACAGACTTTGAAGGATCAAACTCCATTACTGATGGTCCATTAATATTGCACATCATCAGGTCAGACTTTCCTCTGGCCATAGAAGACTTTAAATCCATTTTTAACAAGATTCCTCAAGCTGGATCCTCTTTTGCAGCGTATGGTTGAGACAGGGAGCACACACACTGTAGATTACAACTGACCTAAAACTGGGACTCTATCCTTATTATACAGCTACATCCAACAGTGCGTTCAGTTTCTTTCCCTTCCTGAGGACTTTATGAATAATTTGCAAGTCTTTATTCTTGGTTGAATGTGAAAGTTATTTCTTGAAATACTGAGCTAGTGCAGAAGCCACACTGACACCATAATCTTCTAAAGATTTTGTTGGCCAAGCACAAGTCTTGAAAATTGCTGTAAATCTTTTAATGAATCCTTCATCCAGAAGTAATTTTTTTCAGGTTTATTGTGGCCATGTCTGATCAAATCTTGCTTTTCAGTTTTAATGAAATACCTAGCAACACTGTTTAATCCATGCAGTTGTGCGTCCTCATGTATCCCATTTAGAGATATGTTTGACACAAATCTGCATTTATTTTGCCCTGGATGGATTTTGTTGATTCAAGAATTCCATTGTGACATTTGCTCTTTTGGGTTGTTTCTCAGCCTAGGGTGGTACCTGACATTGCTGCTAGCCCAAGCAAGTTTTATTTGAATGTTCTTGTCTCCACATTTTTCTCACACAGTCAGTTCATACTGTTTGTAACAAACAGAAAGCTGTGGAATCATACTAACATGAGGAAAACAGTACTGAACTGAAACTGAACAGTTTGTTGCATTGTATTATTGTGACACTGCAATACCTCTCAGAAAAGTGAATATAAACAAACAAACAAAAAATCAATGGATTACACCTGGAATTTGTAAATCTAGAGAAAGATTAGAAATTTTGAGCAGATACATTAAAGAAAGAAATGTGTCAACAGAATTTATAAATTACTATAATAACTATAAACAAATTTATCACAAAGTAATTAATTTGGCTAAAAAAAATTCATCATGACAAACGAATGTCAGAATCAATCAATAAATAAAAAAAAATATGGGACTTAATCAAAGATGAGCCGGGCGAGTTGGAAAGAAAAAATATGCACCTGTTGTTATAAATAAGAATGGAAACTTAATTTCTGGAACAAAGCATGTAGCAAAGCTATTTAATGCTTACTTTACTGAGCTAGCAGAAAGGCTACAGTGTAATTTTACCCCTGGGGTACTTAAATATTCCAACGGTAATCAAAAACTTTCAGCCTCAATATTTTTTACACCCAAAAATGATGGTGAAATAATTACTATTATTAAAGATTTAAAAAACAAACAGTCAAGTGGACTAGATGGGCTTTCAAGCTTCCTTATCAAAAAATGTTATGTATATTTAATTAAACCACTAACCTTTTTAACTAATCTATCACTTAGTACTGAAAAATTTCTGGAAAATCTTAAAATCTCAAAAATAAAAACCCTTATTTAAAAAAGGAGCTCCAAATGAATTGAGAATTATAGGCCAGTCTCATTGGTCTCGACTTTTTAAAAAATGTTGGAGACAGTAGTATGTATTAGATTAATAAACTTTCTAGAAAAGCACAACACGTTTACAGAAAGTCAACACGGTTTCTGTAAATGTAAATCCAGTAATACAGCATTAGTTAATTTTCTGGAAGATGTGTATAAAACACTAGATAATAAAGAAGTATGTGTAGGTCTATTTTTAGATTTATCTAATGCATTTGACATGGTAAATCATAATATCTTGTTACAAAAATTAAATATGTATGGCATTAGAGGAATTGCACATCATTGGTTTGCCTCTTACTTAAAAAACAGAAAACAGCTGGTAGAAATTGACCATCTTGATGTAACAACTCACGAAATCCAACAAAAGCGGTCGGAAGAAAGAATAATTCAATGTGGAGTCCCACAGGGTTCCATTTTAGGGCCGTTGTTATTTTTAATATATCTGAATGATATAGATACAAATATCAGCGATGACATAGGCATCAAACTAACACTCTTTGCTGATGATACTAGCATCTTAATAACTGGTAAAGACATACAGGATCTAACTTTAAATTTGGATAAAATTATTAAAAGTATCTTACCCTGGTTTGACAATAACAGATTGATTATAAGTAAAGATAAATTGTTGGAATTAGGCTTTCATCACAAATTAAGTAAACATATAGTATTTCCTGACATAATATTGAAAGATACACAAATTACGTACGTATCCGAAACAAAATTTTTGGGAGTCTGGCTAGACCATAATTTAAATTGGGATTTTCATGTGCTAAAGTTAGTAATTAAACAAAGTAAACTTTGTTTTGCAATTAAAACAATCAAGTCATTTGTAAATAAAAATATTGTTAAAACCATGTATTTTGCATACATGCATTCATCTTTGAAGTATGGTATTTTATTCTGGGGAAACGTTAGAAACCTTAAGAAAGTTTTTAAACTACAAAAAAGGGCAATAAGATTAATAGCTAATATTTCAAGCACTGCAAGTTGCAAACCATATTTTAAAAAATTAAAGATTATGACACTGCCTTGTATATATATCTATGAAATTCTTCTATACACTAAAATGTCCTTAAGTAAATTTGAAACTAATTCTATGTTTCATTCGCATGTTACAAGGAATAAGTCAGATTTATTCGTTACAAGCCACAACACCAAACTATTCGAACAGAGTATTGCTTACAATGGTGTGCTTGTTTATAACAAATTACGTAGTGAAATTAAAATTGTTCAAGTCCATAATAAAATTCAAGAAGATACCTACCTAACAACTTTCTACTTGAAAAGAGTTTTTATTTGGTGGAAGAATTTAGACAGTTGACTCCTAATTTGTAGGAATTGGGTTAATGATATAGCTCCATATTGTAATTGCCTGTGCTTTCATCTGTGTACTTTGTTAATTAGTGTTTTGTGTGGTCCTGTACATGCATGTAATTATATCAGTTTTACGTGTTTGCTGTTACTGTAGTTATTGTACTTTATTGTAACTACTCTCTGGACGTGTCCAATATCATTCTGTAATGATTTTAGGCTTCCACCACGATTTGTACCGAAACGTCGGTAAACAATTACCACACGACGCCGCATAATATCCAGAAGAGCGCAGATCTCATCATTCTGTAATGATTTTTAGGATGAAATACAAACTAAACTAAACTAAACTAAACAGTTTCTTACATCATATAGAAACTAAAACTAGATTGTTTCCAGTTGCAACATGGCCTTGTCTGGGCATGTGAGTCTGAGGGGTGAGAGGAGGCATGACAAAAAGCAGTTGTGTCTAAACCAGGTCTTGCTTTCATTATTTCTCCACCCTCACAGTGAATCACCTGGCTTGCTGATAGGCATTCTGCTTTCCTCTCCATGTTGTGGATTTGAGTGCAGTGGGATGGGAAGAGCCCAAGCATTTTACCCATGGTGGGGAATGAAACCCAGTATTTTGGTGAACTGTGTATTCTATCTCTGCTGCAAGTCATGGCAGTTTTAATGATCTAAGTTTGTCATGTGACAGTTCACACAGCTCTCCCAACAGAAGGGCAAGCTGATGCTGGATACCTGCAAGGCTACAAGGGAGATGAAAAATTGAGGACAAAAACCTTGTGATGGGAATTGATGGTTTGCTGATAGGGATAAAATTATATAAGAAACACCTGTGGACTGCTGTTTTGGAGGACAAAACAAAGTCTTTTCTGACAATGTATAGGGACATGTGCAACCACGAACCCCTTAAAGCCCTCATCTTTGCCTTGTGTCTTCTGTGCCGATCATGACAAAGATATTTACTGTCCCTTCGATGCATTTTCATGTTATGCTAATCTGATTTTGGTAGTTTGGCAATGAGCAAGCTGTGTAGTACTGCTGTTACACTAAACTGATTTCTGTAGTTTGGCTGCGTAGTCAGTTGTGATGATGTGCAAGCTGCATACACTAAACTGATTTCAGTAGTTTGGCTGTGTATTCATTTGTGGTGTTTAACAAGCTGTGTAGCACTTCTGTTACACTAAACTGATTTCGGTAGTTTGGTTGTGTATTCATTGGTGGTGATGAGCAAGCTGTTTAGTAAGGGAGTGATATGAACTGAGATTAAGAAAAACATTGATTTACAGTACATGATTCCAAAATTCTAGACACCGTGACAAATTATGTAGGTATCTGGTGACCTGGTGCCTGAGTTTTATTAAGACATAGGTTAATGCTATACCAACCTGGTTGGTTTATGATTAAAATAATTATGCTCTGTAAGAAGGGATAAGTGCTGAATATTAGCCTGAGAGAAAGAAGAAGAGCAAAAAGATAGTAAGTTACAGGAGATGCAGTGTTTCTTTTTAGGGTGGATTCATTCAGTGAGAACTCCATTTCCGAAGCATAATTACTCTGTTATCAGGCAGAAACCAGAAAAGTCAAAATGGTAGATGCATTGTGATGGAAATTTGAATAATAAAGTCAGCACATTGACACATTTCCCACACCTCACCACTTCTGTCTTTTAAACTGGTGCACATTTGATGGCCAAGAATATACCGAAGTTAGTGATTTTGTGAAGAACTTGTATGAAGGACTGAATTTTATTAATGCTTTTATCTTTGTAATCAAAAATCAAACAACGTGAGGTAGAATTTGTATCGGAGTTACAAAGGCAATCTGATAAGTATGCATAAAGGCCAGTTGATGTATGTTTGCCATGCTCACAGATCATGTGGAACTCGGGGAAAAATGTTGCAGTAACATAGCACATGACACTGTTTGAATATAAAGGAGAGGGAGGAAGAAGGGGCAAGAGAAATGATGGTACAACATACAAGTGAAAGGGATGGGAAAGGAATGCTGGAGGAAGAGGTAATAGTATGAAGATCATATAGTAAGGGAAGAAAGGGTGTAAATATGCAGATATGAAATAAATGATTTTCCCTGGGAGACAAACTTGTACATGCACCAAAAAATTTAGAACAGATGATTGGAACTTTATTCTCTAATCACCGTGCATCTTTTCACAGTCACTATTTACATACACCAACTGGATGCAACTTTTAAATATGTTTTAAAAAACTATGCAGTTTTTTTAAATAAAGTTGCATCCAGTTGGTGTATGTAAATAGTGAAGATGATTGGAAGTTTGCAGTTGTTAAATATTTTTGGTACTGGAGATGGGAATTTCACTGGTTTTATGTATGGTGAGATTTGAAAATATGGGTTGAGTTTCTGTGTGAAAATAGAAGTGTATAAAGTTGTTATCATAGCTGTATGTTCAACCTTTTCTGTTTTTTTTTTTTTACAGACTTTGTGATGATTAACCTTTAGCCAGCACCCATCCTATGTTTAGGACACAAGTACTGCTACCACCATATTTCATATATTTAGTCAACCAGTATATATACTACATTTTTGAGACATGCTGTACAATGTCCATTTCTTTTCTCCACAAAATGCTGTGTATTTTATATTGTTATCTTTTTTTGTTCGTAAAATATTCACGTTCTACATAATTGGTGCACTGAAATTTAAATGTACAGGCTTGCCACCAAAGAGTTTAGTTTAGTTTAGTTAATTAAAAACTGAATAAATTGTTTCTTACATCAACATACGTGTGGTGTCTGTTGTAGAAAGAGCTGTTTATCGGATGGAGTGAGTGACACAAGTGCAAATACGGACAGAGATCAAGAAGTACCAAGACGCAGGTTCCGAGCAACCAGCCCAAGCTACCAAGCAGTGGTTCAGGAGCAAGGCAACACAGCCAGGTGAATTACCACAATGAGAATTCACATTGTGGTCTTTTGTCTTATGACACTGCAGTGTGGTAGGTTGCTGTCAGTGTTTCAGAGGTGGTATGGCTCTCAGAACCATGAAAATTTAAAGTCTCATGACTTCATGTTATCTTGATAGTGAAAGTACCAAGGGTTGTTCCAAAAGTAATGCACAACATTTTTTAATCTGAACATATTTTAATTTATTACACAACGGACATGTTGTCCCCTTTATGCCTCAGGACAGCTTCCCAATCCTCTGGTAATTTTTGTATATCATTTAATTGTCTGCTTGAGTTAAGCTGTCTGATATGTTGGGTCACAGCTGCATTCATCGTTTCTAAAGACTGAAATCATTGGCCACGCGGTGGTTCTTTCAGCTTTGGCAAGAGATCGAAATCAGGAGGACTCGTATGATGACTATAAGTGGGTAGAGACATTGCTTCCCACTTGTAATCAGTGAAAATACTGTTTATAGTTTGTGCAATATGAAGTTGTGTGTTGTTGTGGAGTGGGCAGTGACCCATATTTTTTCTAACACCTGAGTTAAAACAAGGTGAATGGATGATTTTGGTATTCTGGATTTCATAGCTATCTCATCACGTCATACATCTGTCTTCCTCCAAAATGGCAGCAATAATGGCCGCAAGTGTGTTGTCTGTAGAAATTCTCAGCCCACCAGAGTGTTCCTCACCTTGTGTACAGTCCTGGCCTTGATGAAACCCTTGGGACCAATATGGAATTGTGCTCTGATCTGATGTTGTGTCACCACACTTTTGCAGCAAGAATTCATAAATTTCTGTCAGTGTGTGACTGCATAAAGCTTCAGTTTTTCTGAGCGATCTCTGATCCAGTATTGTAATCTGATCTGAAGCAATTTCATCACGCATTTTAAATGATTCTACACAGACAATAGACACAACTTCCTTTTTTTCATGTATATAAATGAGGAGAGTGAGATTCTGACTTCTAACCAATACAACATAGCCACACAGGCACATGGAGTGGGGAGTGCATGCATAGTGTGCATTACTTCTGGGATCACCCTCGTACATTTTAGGCTTTCATTGCACAGAGACTTGTAACTTCACTGCATGTATTTTAATGCCTTGTTTTTAAATAGCAATGCATGACAATTTCAAGCAGGATAAATTTAATTACTGAACAACAGTGTAGTTATTACCACTCATTTTGCTGTAGAAGAGCTGAAGAGACTTGATGTCCTGGCTTTGGTTTCTCATAACCTCCGGGCTAATAGCACAACTATAACAGTTACCTCGTGTGATTTTACCAGCTCAGATGTCATATGTGCTGTGCTGTGCAGAGATCCCAGTCCAGACTACATTATAACTGGTGTGTTGCAGATCTTCGTCAAACATAATGTGTGGTGGACAATGCAGAGATCCAACCCACACTACAGTATAATTGGTGTGTTACAGATCTTCGTCAAACATAATGTGTGGTGGACAATGCAGAGATCCAACCCACACTACAGTATAATTGGTGTGTTACAGAACTTTGTCAAACATAATGTGTGGTGGACAATGCAGAGATCCAACCCACACTACAGTATAATTGGTGTGTTACAGAACTTTGTCAAACATAATGTGTGGTGGACAATGCAGAGATCCTAGCCCAGACTACAGTATAATTGGTGTGTTACAGATCTTCGTCAAACATAATGTGTGGCGGACAATGCAGAGATCCTAGCCCAGACTACAGTATAATTGGTGTGTTACAGATCTTCATCAAACATAATGTGTGGCGGACAATGCAGAGATCCTAGCCCAGACTACAGTATAATTGGTGTGTTACAGATCTTCGTCAAACATAATGTGTGGCGGACAATGAAGAGATCCTAGCCCAGACTACAGTATAGTTGGTGTGTTACAGAACTTTGTCAAGCATAATGTGTGGCAGACAATGCTGAGATCCTAGCCCAGACTACAGTATAGTTGGTCTGTTACAGATCTTTGTCAAACATAATGTGTGGTGGACAATGCAGAGATCCAACCCAGACTACAGTATAATTGGTGTGTTACAGATCTTCGTCCGACATAATGTGTGGTAGACAACGTGAGATCCTAGCCCAAACTACAGTATAATTGGTGTGGTACAGATGTTCATCAAATGTAATGTGTGGGTGGGCACTGCAGAAATCCAAGCCTAGACTACAGTATAATTGGTCTGTTACAGATGTTTGCCAAACGTAACGTGTAGTGGGCACTGCAGAGATCCTAGTCCAGACTACAGTATGGTTGGGGATTGGAGTCCAGCAAGTCCAAGTAGTATGTATGTCTCTCCTGATGCCTCTCCTTCACAACGGGGGACATGGATTGCATCTCCTTCGCACACTTCAACCTCAGATGGACTGTCTCCTCCATCTTCTCCTCATGCTTTATACGCAACAACTTTTGATCATGTGGATTGTCCAGAAGCATATTCTCCAGTCTGCTATGATCTTGGTGATGATGAAGATGATTGTGATTGGCATAGTGATCATGATGATGGTGGTGGTGGTGGTGATGATGATTTTGATTATGATTATTTTGATGAAGAAGAAGAAAAAGAAGAAGAAGCAGCCTACATTCAGTCTCGGGACTTACGTGAGGACAAACATAGTGAGCATGTCAGTATTCATAACGTTTTTTAAGTTTATACTTTTAAATAATTGCATTTAGTTAGTTGTGTGTATATGCTGGGGGTTAAACAGGGTTTACTCTAATCTTATCCATTTAAGGCAGTTACCATGTCTGAACACATAACGCGTACAGCCGAGATCAGGGTTTAAAAAACGTTTTGAAAAGGAGCCACTTGTAAAACTGAGAAAGAGATGGGAAGGGTAATATTAAAATGGTAAATTTCAACTTACAACCTGCCATGAAGGCACATATGGCCAGTAGAGTTGTAGCTCTATTCTTTCTTTAACCTCGGTGCTAGATGGGGGTGGATGGTTGATGCCATTCCCAGGCCACTTTAGCCAAAGGAATGACCCAGTACCCATTGCATAGTAGGCTGGGTGGGCCCCAGGGCTGGTCTGGACAGGTGCAGAAAATTGTGCCCCACCGGGATTCGATGCCCAGACTGCCCAGCCCATAGCGAGTCATTACACTGACTATGCTATCCCGGTCCACAATATTAAAATTATCATAGGGAAGCAGGTTGTAAACTGAGAATTTTTCTAATTGGCATGTTTAGTATTAGCAGTATTGAACTTTCCAGTTCTGTTAGGTATATTTATTTATTTATTTATTTTATATTATTCGTACCGTGCATTGTCATCAATCAAACATAAAATACTGAACCAACAAATGCACTCTTATTGTTATTATTTTTTTTAGATACTGTGTATTATACGAGTAATCCCTGTAAACCAGTCCAACGTGTTTCAATCCCTTCCTGGGATCATCTTCTTCTTCGATGGCTGTACAGACTCCACTGGTCCTTGGCCCGATATAGCTGCTTCTTCCATTCTGCCCTATCTGGGGTATACTGGATCTTCAGCTCCTTCATGTCAGTATGCACTTGGTCCTTCCATCTTGTCTTGGGTCTTCCTTTTGGTCTTGTTCCTAAGGGCATCCTTTTAAACAGTCTATTTACTAGACGTTCCTCCCCCATCCTCATAACATGTCCATACAACTGTAATCGTTGTATTCTTGCATAAGTTGAGATGGGAAGATCTTTCTGTAGTTGGTACAATTCGTGGTTCCATCTTATTCTCCATTCGTCATGTTGATCTCTGACTGGTCCATATATCTTACATAAAATTCTTCGTTCAAAAGTGTCCAGTCTTTCTTTATTACTTTGATTTAATACCCATGTCCCATGTTAAAATTGTACTGTCCTATCCATCCGCATACAAGCAACCAATTCTCTCTACACAGTAGACCAGGGGTCCATCCCGAATTGATCACCTGCAATTTTAACCGTTGTTTATACATTTTATAGTTTTAATATGTATTTATATTGTTGGTTTTAGTTTATGTAATTTATACTCTCACAGTTGTCCATGATGATGATCCCAGGAAGGGATTGAAACATATTGGACTGGTTTATAGGGATTATAATATACAGGGTATACACAAAAGAATGGTGCGGTTTCAATAGTGAAAACTATTGAAACCGCACCATTCTTTTGTGTATACCTTGTATAGTATCTAAAAAAATAATAATAATAAGAGTGCATTTGTGGTTGAATATTATATGCATATTTTTTTTGAGTTTTTTATTCAATGATGCCATCACTGCTCAGACTATATAGTGTGGAATAGTAGGATGATTAGTGAATGATGAATTGGAAAGGATGTAGAAGAAAGCAGTCTTGACCTGACATGAGGTTACTGGCCTGGCACTTGCCTGGAGGAATTGAGGAAAAGCAAGGAAGACCTTGGGCTAGGTGGTTTCCAAATATGAAACCGGAGTGCTGCCCTGGCTGCAGTATTCAGGTAGTCAGTTGTGATTTCCTTACATCTGTAGATGTCTTTCATTGTCTTAATGGGTACCTATTATTCTCAAAATGACAGGTGGTATTCAGCCCTGACTCTAAACAGCAAGAACCTGTTGCTGATGATAAGTGTCTGTGCGACACTGAATTGGATGCAGCGTTGATTTTACTTTCAAGAATCTCACACATGGACAATCCTGTGGACGAACTGGCAGCTCATTCAACACTTGCTGCCTTGATAGATTATATCACATTAATCAGAGATCCACAACCAAGAGCATCAAGAACATTATTTCGTATAGTAAGGTAATTATATTTTATGGCTTCTGCGTCTAAAGAACATTTTTTTTTTTTTTTAAATCAAGTCATCTTTGAAAATTGCTGTATTCTGAGATATTATACCACATAGTCTGGTAGTTTGTTACCAGTATTTGGGATAAACGTGCTGCCTTTATTTTCAAGGTGGAAGAATTGTGATAACCTGAGATCTCACAAATCTTTTTACATGAATGCAGTGAAATGCTGTTATAATGAATTTCAGTAAGACTTTAGCCTGATGGTGGGGAGTTTTCGGTCTAACTGGGCTGAACACATTGACGACCACAGAGAATGCAGTTCTGTGTGCAGAACATGTGGCTTGCTGCCACAGCAGTCACCATTCTGCTGCAGATCCCTTTATGTACTGCCACAGAGAACACTGGATAGGTATGTTTTCATTGTAGCACTTTGTGTCCAGTGATTACATGCTGTCAGTGTCTGACAATTCACAGTAATATAACCCTATAACCACCATCCTATGTGTGTGTGTATATATATATATAGGATGCAAGTAGGGTTGCACCCAAAAGTCGTTGCATATACAGTAAAACCCTGATTTAATGTTCCCGGATTTAGTGATGATTTTTTCATGTCCCAACAATAGCTGCATATAAACATATAACCTCCATTTAATGAAAACCTCGATTAGTGAAATGTATTCTAATCCCCCAGCAATTCATTAAATAGGGGTTTTACTGTATTTAGGCAACAAGGATACATTCTTCATTTTTGAAGATATGCTCAAAATCTGCGTTTTAATTCCTACAAAATGCCATGTACTTCCGAATTCTTTTCTTCTTCTTCTTCGGTTCAAATAATATTCACATTTTACTTAAAGAGTGGGCTAAAATTTGTATGTTCACCCCTGTCAGGAAAGGGATAAAATATTCTCAACCTGGTTGCCTAGAACAAAACATATATATGTGTATGTGTACACACACATATATATATATATATATGTACATATAATTGTGAAGTCAGTCAATCTGTTAATCTATACTTTGGTTTTCTGGGTTGTGACACTATGTAGTCTGGTAGGTGGTTATGTTTCAGAGATACACACTGTCTGCTACTCCTCCTACTCGAGATATGTACGAAAGCAGCGCGGTTTTCTCTTGCTTCTGTGTTCGTTACCTAACACTATGCATGTTGATTCATGCAGGAACCATCACTACTTCATGTCACTTCTGCTGCAACGGTTTGTGCTAACTGTTCAGTCCGCCTCTGCCAACCGCAACACACTAATTGTCAGATGTGCGGCGAGTTCGAGTCAATTGGACTTTTGTTATTTTGGAATATCACAATATTTTCTCATTCTGGATTTGGTGAAGGAGAATTGGCACATCATCTTCTGAAAGGAGAGGTATCAGTTCAGAGATTACTGGCAGTGAGCATTCCGTATGTTGTAAGGTTAGTGGAACATGTAGTGACATCATATTCTTACATTTTATTTTATTATAAATGTAATTAATGTAAAGTATTACACTTGATTGGTTTCTTTGTATGTCTGAATGTGTTCTTGCTGTTTCTGGCTGCAGATTTTTTGTTGTGATATTTATAGCTAATATAAAACCCCATTGAAATTTCAAAAAGAAATTGAGCATAAACCATTCAGAAGACAGTTCCTGTGCATATGCAGCATAAACTATTGAGAAGGCAGTTCCTTTGTACGTGCAGCATAAAGTCTGTAATCCACTTACTTCAGTACCAGCAGCTGAAGCTACCTTCCAGTGCTGTTTATTGCTGCCATCTTCTAGTAAGTGCTACCCACTGCCATCTTGTAACATCTAATAACCAGCATATGTACCCATGGAACAGTGAGCATTTATTGCCTTCTTCATGGTCCTGCTTGTCACTAATGCTGACATGAAAACATACTTAATGACAGAAGAGCAAGCCTTAGCCATCTAAATATTCATTCATTCTGTAGACTGTCTTCCAAAGCGAGTGCTCCACAGGGTTCGATCTAGTGCTTTCTCTTTCAATTTCCAGTATCTTCTCTTTTCCTTAAGGTCATCCAGTAGCTGCTTACGTCTTCTCCCTCGTCTTCCCGTCATTTCTATCCTTCCTTCTATCAGTAGGGTCTCCCAAGCCGGACAGATCAAGAGGGACCAGACGAAGAGAGATGCCTAGGAGATGGGAAATCCAATAAAAACTCCCCTGATGCCGGAAACAGCGACATCAGTAGCGACTTGAAGCACAGAGCAAATGATGCTCGAGATGTTTCATGATCGTATAGCAACAGGCGTGACCAGAGTGGTCTGAACGGCTGCTGTACTGCAATGTGGAAAGCAAATGGAAAAACTACCACATTATTACTTTTCCTGGATAGTTTCTTCCAGAAACATAGACAAATGTGAGATGCTTCCTTTGGAGACAAAACAATCTGGAGGTAAACTACTCCCCCATTCGGATCTCTGGGGGGGGGGGAGTGTTTCTAGGGGAGACACCATGCGGTAAGAGTTACAGCGAGGAATACATCTAAATATAAGGATATTTTAATGATACTCTCTGGCCTTATAGATGCAAAGATTTACTGTTTAGTAACAGTAATAAGTTAACTTTTATTATATCAAAAAAAACCCTTGACAGATTTTGAGAAAACTCTGTACAAGACACTTTTGTTTTATGTGTACTGTTGCTTACACATTTCTTTCACTTTAATTCATTTTAGTGTCATTTTATGTGACAGGCTAAGTAAGCTTTTGTCTTTTGACCTCTGTTAACCGGCCCTGGTGCCCACCCAGCCTTGTGTACAATGGGTACCTGGTCTCTTTCCCAGGGATAAAGTGACTGGGGCATGGCATTGACCACCCACCCCAATCTAGCACTGAGTTTAAAGAAAGAGTAGAGCTATACCTCTGCTCCCCCTCTGGACCTTCATGGCCTATCCTAGGGTGAACTTTACCTTTACCTTCTTAACCAAGCATTACCACATGTAAGAAACTTTAATGTTTCTGAAGACAGAACATGTTTATGTATCTTGAAGGATTTTAGTGTTTGTAATTGTTTGTGTACACTTGTACTGGAATCATTTCCAGGATACAGACGGTGCTGTGGAAGCTTCTGGTGGAATGTAATGCGCTGAAGATACTGGTTCAAGTACTGGACAGCAGCAACAGCACTGAACATGATGGCCTTTTAAAGTATGTGCCATTGAGTCTGAAACAGCTTGCTGCTGATCTGGGTATTTGTAACCCTTATAACCACACTGAAAGAACACATGACCGTGACGATGAACATCCAGAGCATTTCGATGAAGCAAGTTCTGGAAGTGTTACAATACAGAGTACTACAAAGGTAAGTTAAATGTTAGGTAACAACAGCATAAGGAATGAGCATGATTCATTTTTTATGTAATACTATGTGTATCTCATGTCATATTTAAACTTCATCTGAGATGTGAGCTTCTGATAGGTGGGTACCATGTTTCAGAATGGCATACTGCCTTTGAAACTTTGATCCTTATCTACCAGAGTAAATGGTGTTATCCCCGAAGAAGTTTCACATCCTTCACAGACTTTGCAGTTCATTATTTACTGTCATCCAACCATCCATGCCATGAAGTGTGAATTATTGAGTGAATAAAATAAACTATAATTAAATGAGTACAGAGAACTGAAATGTTAATTTACCTATGTCATCCAGGAACAGGAGTGTTTTAAATTCCCTGCCATTATGGAGCCAGCAGACAAAATGCAGTGGTTGGCCACTTGTAAAAAACATGTTTGTGAAAACGTGCAGTAAGAACATGATGGCAATGCAGAATCTTTATCTACACTTCTGTTAGAATGGTAACTTGAACTGCAGCAGCTAGGCATGGACATAAATGTGAAGGTGAACTAGCAAAGCGTTGCCAGTTTTGGCTGTTTACGAGTATGTTTGCTTGTGGTTGACCCAAGCAGAGTACAGGAGGAGACATTACATCACATGAGGCAGGACTGTTACGTAATCAACACACTGTTGTGTGTATATAATGTAATAGTAATACCAACAAAGTGCACACTAGTGAAATAGTTTTTATATGTAATAACCTCCTACATGTTTCGGCTGCTCACGCGGCCATCCTCGGGGAGGCAATACAAAGGATGAAAATTAAAAGACGATACAATTATTGAAGTGACCTTTCTGTTCTACTATTTTGTAATTATCTAATAACACATTATAAATCTCTTGCACACATATATTCCTTTTCATTACAGGATGGTGCATTACTGCATGAAATATCTGTGTATACCATCCATTTAGTAATGGCACACTTATAGTAACACCTTATCTTATGTATTTTAAACTATGATCTTATCATTGTAATTTTATATTTTGGATTGGTTCTGTCACCTCAATAATTGTATCATTTTTTCATTTTTATCCTTTGTATTGCCTCCCCAAGGATGGCTGCGTGAGCAGCCAAAACGTGTAGGAGGTTATTGTATATAAACACTTGTTGTGTGTTTGCCTTTCCTCTTGTTGGTAAACAGCTTAGGCAACATGTACCAATAAATTATGTATGAACATAATTTTGTGGTCACGTCTGACAGTTCTGATGTAGTGAAAATCTATTTTCTGGAAATTTGGCACATAAATAAATTACTACATTGAATATAACCAGTTTATACATCATCAAGCTTCTGTATGTAGAAAAGATTATTACAAAGATAGGCTGATTAGTTCTTACCAGAACTAATTGTTTGTAATACGAGATAAGAAATGTACACATAATGTAACATTGTGGCGCATTTGTGTAACCACTGTTGCAGTGGAAACACAACAATGCATTTGTGTTTTTGAGCTACATGTCACTTTCAGCTATATAAAAATATTGAGTGTTGCACAGCAATGCTTATATGGCAAATTTATGTCGCTGGCAACAACACAATGTACGTAGGTCTTCATGTAAAGTGCCCGATGCTGCATTGAAAGAAAAGAATGTTTATTTGCTGATGGCCTTTTTTTAGATGTACAGTTTGGCTACAGAGATCATAGTGACAGATAAGATGGTGCACAGTTTGTCAGTTTTTGTAACTGTTGACGTAAAACATCTTACGTGATCGGACAGCATCGATTATGAAGCAATAAGTATTAAATATTAGGAGTGTGTTGCTGTATTCTTACTTTAGTTATCCGGCTTGCAAATTGCATCTTTTCTGCACTGCATTATATTGTTATCTGTGGCCTTTCTGACTCTACCATATTTTTCCACATTATCTCATAAATGGCAGGATTTTTGGAAAAAGTTATTGAACATATAAGGTGTGTTCTGATTTCCTCTACAATTCTTGTCTGAAACATTTCTCATTCTAAGAAGAATTCATCGAGGTGTTATCATAAATGTACGTAGGTCTTCACGTAAAGTACCAATTATTCGTGTCAGATTTTAATGGAACTTGAATTTCCTTGATAGATTTTCGAAAAATACTCACTTATCAAATTTCATGAAAGTCTGTCCAGTGGGAGCCGAGTTGTTCCATGCGGACAGACAGACAGACATGACGAAGCCAGTGGTTGCTTTTAGCAATGTTGCGAACTCACCTAAAAAGTGAATGTAAGTTTCACCTTCTGAATTTCAGGTTTCAGATGATGCAGTATTCCTGGTGCTAGATGATGGCAGCTCTGTTCAAGTTAACAAGATGCACCTCAGTTCACAATCGCCAATGTTTGAAGCTATGTTCAGAGGTGATTTCAAAGAATCAAATGAGGATTATGTTCCCCTTCCAGGAATTTCACATTATTGTCTTATTAACCTTCTTCGCATAATGAAATTAGGACATGTTCCCTCATATATTCCAGGTATTGATCTGGGAACATCATTAGAACTGGTTGCTGTGTTGGACAGGTTTTTGGTACCAGGGTGTGAACAGCTGACTCATATGATAGTCACCAGATTCCTGTCACACAGCACAGCTGTTAAAATTTATTTCGGGTGTATGGAAGCTGGTGACGTTTCTCATTTCCACACATTACGTCTTAATACAGTGCGATACGTGCTTACATCAAACGTAGCACATAGAAAAACGGAGAATATGTTCCAGGGTCTTCTATGTTCTCCATATAGGAAACAAGTGTTAGCAGATATTACTGATATTCTTCAAGATAGGTTAAATAGTGTAAAAATATAAGAAAGTCTTGAGTAATGACATGTGTATGTGGGATTTTGAGTTAATGACTAGAATTATTTTGTAGTTGCCTCTTATAAATATCAACATTTATTATGTGTATAGTCCATCTTTTTTATAATAAAAGTCTGTTGATTCCTTTGAACACCACTTCTTTGGTAAATGTGCAACCTCTTTTTGTGATTTGTAGATGATCTGATAGGTGCTAGTTATATCATGATGATTTTGCCAAACTTTTGTTGCATGATATATGCTATAAACCACAGTCCAGTTCCAATTTCAGTTAATTTCAGAATATTTGTTTATTTGGAACATTAATTCTGGAAAGAGTCCTGTATTCATTTCTTTTCCTGAAAGTATAACGAACACACACAGCACCAGTGATGGTTAACCATTAGCACAGCAAAAATATTGCTGGGAACACAAAATTTTGTTTCAGAGAAGTGTTTGGTAAAAAATTGTAAATAATTTGATATTTTAATCCAATCTTAACCAAAATCAGAATGCACAGACAAGTTTTAGTAAAAATGCCAAATATGGAATATCATGAAAATCTAGTAGGAGTCGCTGTTCTCTGTGGACAAACACGCTTAGTTGTTTTGTGAATATTCCTAAAAACAGGAACTTCCTCCAATACTGTTTTCTTCTTTTTTTCCCCTCATTTCCTACCATGTCCCACTGCATGGCCTGCCTCACTTCACAGCCCCACATGACAATTCACCAACACTGCATATGCAAATGTGAAATTAAAGAACCAAAAATAACTCAAGTCATAAGTCCTGGAATCTGTAAACAGAAATCATAACTCTTACACCACATGAGTAACGGTGAGAAATGTTTTTTTTTTTTAATTTTCTCTTAACTGTAACAGCACCTACATCATTCACAGAGGCTCTATCATTACACATGCTAAATACCATTACACCGTAACTCAGAAATTATTCCTACGACTTTTCACAGGACACACACTAGCCCAGGTACACAGCATCTTGCATCCAGCAGCCATGGCAACATGTTATTATTATATATAAACAAAGAAATAGTCAACAGTATTCTTATAATCTGTTTTTCATAAAAGGGTACATATGTATAATTGAAGGCTTCCGCTGTGGTCGTAATATTGCTTAAAATCTTATGGGTTGTTACCCGGCGTCATTTTTTGGTGTATGACCAACATTTCAGGATCACAAACAAGTGATCCCGCAACGTTGGTCATACACCAAAAAATGACGCCGGGTAACAACCCAGGAGATTTTAAGCAACAAAGGGGTACATGTTTACCAATTGGAATAATATAAAGGAAAAGTAACAAAACAGAAATGAAAGCTATAAAATATAAATGTATACTTAAAAAGAAGAGATCTTCATGAGACAAGAACCTGTTACCGTCAGTTTGGAAGTCCCATGCCTGAACTAGACTACTAACCCTGATATCTACATAGGAAAAAGCAGTAGTAATAAGCAAGGTACAAAACTTCCCTCTCAGTTTACTCTAAATATGTGAATATGGTGTCATACTGCTTGGTCATTTTGCTTTAGGGCAGGAGTTCTTTATGTGCACAAAGTGTAATAAGAATTGCTGAGGACTGAACTGTGCACTTCCCTTGTTTTGATAAATTTCTGGTTAGAAGCAGGATTGACTTAGTTACAAACATAAAGAGCCAAATCAAATTTTATGAATCTGGGTGAAAATGAATTATGTATGTTTCTTTGCATAATCCACCAGCAGACTTTATGTGCTAAGTCAATGAAGTTTAAACATTTCACATATCTAAGGTTCTTACATGCATTAATTTCATAAAATCAAACACATTTAGTCAATGCCAGTTTCTTGAATTTCTTGAAGATATTAATGTGATATGTAAAGTCTGATTATTAAGGAAACATGTTAAAGGAGTTTTGTGATTCTAGTCATGAAATCTTCATATTTCTGGCTATCCAAATCATGGAAGTGCCAGAGCATATCAATGATGGAGGGTTCATGATATTGCTTTCCTTCTGGATATGACAGCCTACTTGAGTGAGCTGCATTTAAAGCTGCAAGCTGAAAATCACTTGGTTCTTCAACTGTAGTCATGTCAAAACCCTCAAGGCTTAACTTTGTCTTTGGAAAACGCAACTTAGGCATTGTAACACATTGAATTTTGACATTGCCTAACCATCATGTGGTACCGTTTATTGGGGTCCGCACATTGTGGATGCCTATCGTTCATTGAATAATAATTCTAATGAGAGATTTCAAGGCTTACAAAGCCAAGAAACAAGTCTGTGCCTCTTCATGACATTTAATATCAAAGTTGGCATGTGTCAGAGAAGTTCCAGATGGAGCAGCATGAAAAGTAAGGCAATGACACACAAAATTCTTCAAGACTTTCTTAAATATTGAAAGTGTTTGTATGGGATGTTCTACACTTGTATTTCTATAAGTATTATGTTTACAGTGTCATGAATGATATATCGCCTCATAATCACTTACGATGACTTATGAATGGAGGTGATGAATGAATGATAAATAAACATATATCGTATCATTTTATTGGTAAGTCATCATATCATATATTTTAAGGATTTTGAATTGTAATGGATGTGTTGGAGTGTATGTGAAATATTATAAGACTTGTCCAGATGCTACATTTATAACAATATGGATGTGTGAATAAATTGAAATTGAAATCGATTCACACATATTTTTTCTCAAAGAAACTGCATTTAATATTAAGCGATTAAGGGAACAATATTACTGCTAATTATTACAATTATTGCAACCAATTTGATGTAGCAATTAATTTTAATTTATTTTCTAGGAATGGAAGAGCGTCGATAAGCTTTGCACTTTCTTTGGCACTTATGACTTTTTAAAGAAATACCCAGATATTCTTTAAAATTGTGCCTGAAATACACCTGTACTGTTTACAATTAGAACGTTCTTAAAACCGAAAGAGTGATGGGGACGGTGCAGCTTATTTTTCTCATTCCTCCCACTGTTAAATTTTAGAAAGTTTGCAACTGGGATATGTCCGATACGATGTGCACAAAGTCCGTTACAACTTAAACATTGTTTTAATAACCTTAACTATGCGTGCAAAGTTAACCGAATTATTCAGAAAATTGTTTATTCTGACAGCGCTTCCCAAGTCACGACGACTATGTGGTCGCAGACAATACACCTCCAAGCCGCGATGTGCATACTGCTGCCATACATAATTTCTCACTAAATGGTAATTTTCGTACAACCACAATCATATTGCATAGACGTAAAATGGGCATAAAAACAAAGTGCTGTGATTTATAAACAGATGTAGGTTATTTTTTCATTATAATATAATATTTTGAATATAATGTCACAGATTGTTGGCAGAGAGAGCTTATTCAGTGACAGCGAATATCCAGTTGAGATACATTTTGAAAAGTCGTATTGGCTAGGTTGATGTCGTCACAGGCTGTAGTGTAATAAAGACTGAGGTGCACGTGGTTTCATTTGTAGCTGTAATTTATTGCCTGATTAGAAGGTTTCTTTAACTTTCTACCGTTTTTAAGTACCCGTATTGTTGTGAAGTTGCTTGTAGGTGTTCTACAGGTATTTATAAGGTACTTTCACTCTGCTGTGTACTATAACCTATAATCTGCAGTTCCAGTGATCTATCGATGCAGGGATTGTCCTCAGCAGAGAGAAAAATGTTATGAAATGCCAATAAGGCGGAAGTGAATGCATTTTAATGTGTTTTCTGATCTTCGGTGTGGCTTGAACTTGTGATAAGTTTTCAGTACTTGTTCTGTTGATATTATTTTAGGTGCCAGACCTATGTGATGTACTGTTAAATGTAAAGGTAAAGTTTTTCTTGTGCCTGATTAAGTACCACGCGGTGAAGGCGTATGGAGAGTGGAGGTATATCTCTACGTATTTTTTGCTTTGGTACTGCATGAAGGTGAGAGGTTATCTCCCCCCCCCCCCCCCGCCCCGCCGGGAAAAATTCCCGGCACACGTTGGGTGGGCCAAGACCTGGTCTGTGCAAGGATTATGAAAAACAGTCAAACACAACTTTTTATGAATTAAATTGTTTTGTTTTATAAACATAGTTCGTGTTTCAGGTTTATGGTAAGTCTTATGTATGTAGGAATGCATGCAACAGGTTTAAACTATGTTAAATGGGGATTGGGATCTCAACCTTACATTATATTTTTCACAAACAAGGAACTTAATGTTTAATAATAATATAATAACTATTATATACAGTATTTTGTAAGTAATGCTAATGTAAGGTTGAGACCTTAGTCTCCTTTTAACATATTTTGAAGTTATTGCATAAATTTTGCTATATATATTTTACTGTTGCCCAATTGAATTGAATTGAAAAACTGTTGCCCAATGACGTTTTAATGTAAAGCTGGAACGTGTAGCTACATTGATAAAACAAAGCAGTTTGTCTTATTAATGCGTAGTTGTGGACTTCTTCCCATCGCCTGTGTCCTTGTATTACAATATTACAGGATATCCCATGTCAAGCTGGTCTGTATGCTGGGGTGAAGAGAAAATTCTCTTGCTCTTAGCAGAAATTGAACACCAGTTTCTCTGTTAGCCAGCCAGTAGCCTAGTTACTGTACTGGCTCAGCTATTAATAGTTTCAAATACGGGAAGTTTTACCCAGAGTGCAATGTCACTTCGGAATGTTGCTGATGTATGTTGATGGAAGTGTGTAACATCACTGTCTTAAACAGTGGAACTGCTCTTATCGTATCTATACTGATTCAGCTACATGTGAACAGAATTTCATTACATTTGTGAAGGCACATTGTAATTATGACTCTGAGGTTTTAACTGCCTCACTGTAATGATTATGAATGTTGTTGTCTTCTGGAATACATTAGATATGAAGAGACAGTAATGTTACATCAATTTGCTTCATCATTCTTCAGTAGCATGGGAAGCGAAATGTTTTCTAATATAATTTTGCAATTCATTTATGTTTATATTCTTGTATTACTGTGCTGTAATTTGTAAATTTTAATTTTTCATATGTGCTGCTTTGATGCATTTAAAACACCATAATTTCCAGTGTCACTGGGGATTTGATATCCACAATTCCAAGATTTTTATGTGTCTAAAACACATTTGGAAGAGCTGCAGTAGAATTGTACTGCTAAATGGTATATCACAAAAAGGGGATTTCTGGGACATTTGGGATTGATCAGACCATCAGATCATGTAATTAACCAATTAATTTTGGACAGTAAGTTTATTTGGCCCCCTGTACACTGAAAAAGAGTAGACAATAACTAACAAGAAGGGGGATTCATACTAGCATCATTCTGAGTGACCCATTTGGTGTAGTAGTTAGCGTATGTTTTCTGGTAAAATGGTTTTGTG
Source organism: Reticulitermes speratus (assembly GCA_021186555.1). Lineage (NCBI taxonomy): Eukaryota > Metazoa > Arthropoda > Insecta > Blattodea > Rhinotermitidae > Reticulitermes > Reticulitermes speratus. The sequence goes on along the minus strand of JAJKFL010000002.1, from coordinate 40,326,460 downwards.
TCTAATCGTGACATTTTCACCAACATCAAAACCAGAAACAATAAATATATCTGTCTGTAAGTGATGACCAGTCACTGCACTGTGTGTACATCTCTATTAGTCCAACAGAACTGCAGTATGATGAATCAACCATCACAGATATTTTGAGAGCTGTATATGTTCTATTATCTATGTAAGTTATACTGTGTAATTTGAGACCGTTGATTTTTCAAATGTAAATATGAACATTTGAATCAAGAATAGGTCACTGACAGTTTGTGTGATTCCAGAGATGGGGTTAAGTTGGCTTCACATGCTTCCCACTTTTTTTTGCCTTTTGTACCTGCTGAGATGAGAGTCAAGTTGGGTCATGTAGCTGGTGTGTATGTGGTGGCCCTGCCAGGAATCAAACCCAGAAGGTGGTGGCTGTATATTCCTCAGATACATTGGTACCTCCCTACCCACCAGACTGCATGACGCCATAATCCACAGGACTCCAGTACAGATCTCCATTATCATGTAAACCGTGAATCCTATAGATGATACACGGTTTGTGTATGTTATTACAGAATGGAAGGTGAACGGGAGACAGTAAGGGTGCTTTCGCGATTTAAATCAGAAACAGGAGAAGAAATGAGCAGCTTACTGGATCTGCCATTAGATGTTACTGTTGATAAGCTTCAGCTGATTTGTAATGCGTTGTTAAAACAAGTAAGTTTGAAATGCATTAACCTTTTGCCTTCGGCTGTCCTACAAGAGGGTACATGTACCACTACCAGCCAAAAAACCGCGTTTCATGTATTTAGTCAACAAATATACCTACTGCATTTTTTGAGACATGCTGCACAATCTCTGTTTTTTTTCTGCCACAAAATTCCCTGTATTTCATAATGTTATCTTTTTTGGTTCATAAAATATTCATGTTTTACATAAAGTGTGCGCTAGCATTTAAATTCAAGCTCACACGCCAAGATGTTAAGACTGTGCGATATCATCAGTGGTTTTAGTGTGTCATGGTACTTGTTTATATGTTGTTTATTTAATGATGCTATAAGTAGCTTAGACTGTATAGTGTCAAAAGGTAGGATGGTTTGTGAATGATGAATTAGACAGCATGTGGAAGGGAATGGTTGTGGCCTAAGTTGTCTTACTGTCCTGGCATTTTCCTTGAAGAACTGTGACAAATCACAAAAGGCTTCAGGTTATGCAGAGACAACTGTTTGTCACTGTATCACTGATACAGGAATTGATGATGTGTGTGGAACAGAACATGTTTTGGCTATCGTCAGGTGAGTCGTTCTTTTGACAAATGTAAGTGGTGGAACGTTCAGTAATTACAGGGTCATGTTTGCAAGGAAGTAGATCTCATTTCATTCACCTTCCCAAATTTAATACAAGTTTTTATGTAAAAAATGTCTACCTCTGTAGAGTGTTATTAGTTCTACTTGTGTATAAGAGGTGATTTAAAATTTATGTAACTGGTGTAGTGGTTGTGTATAAAATATATGAAATTATTAATTTCACACTATTACCACCGTGCCTTTTTTAATCAAATAATTAAACCAACAAATGCACTATTTTGACCACTTTTATTGTAGCCTATGTCCCTTCAACCCTACAGACTGTAGGGAGTCTCCCTACACACACAGCCACGAAAGATAGCACAAGCAGCATCATAACACACAAGAAAATGCACCTGGAGACGTAGAAATACGCCAGTAGTTCCGCAACAGTGAATACTACGCACATTTTACAATTTTAATCAGGTTTTAAATATACACATATTTATGGTTTTAAATTTTAACCAGACTATCGTACCACATAGTGATACGTACATATTGTACATTTGTCTTAATATGTGCTTAATTTAGTAGTACATTGTAACCCCCGAAGATGGAACTATAAAGTTCCGAAACACGTGTAGGGTTGAAGGGACATGGGCTACAATAAAAGTGGTCAAAGTAGTGCATTTGTTGGTTTAATTATTTGATATGAAATTATTGTTGTGTTAAAAAGTGTGATTAGATTAGAATAAACATGAAATGTTGCATTTTTTTTAGCAGTGTGAGTTTGAGTTGGTTGTTATTAAATGGGGAGAGGTAATCTACTTATTTCTTGTCTAGTTGAAGTTTGTGGGCTGTACAGGTATATCATTTGCAGATTAAGGCTCCACTCTGTGGTCCCCATAAGCACCAAAATTTGAATGAGGGTTATATTAGTATTTTAGTAGTTTTAGTTTTAGTCTTTTCATATAATAAAAATGTATAACTATTGTTCTGATAAATATTGGTCCTGATTGAAGTTGTAGTGTCTGATTGAATTATATTGTTCCTTCATGACACCAACAAATGCACCTTTGATATATACAAATACAATCTTATATAGCTCCTACATGTTTCAGTGTCACGCCATCCTCAGGGAGCTCTACACCAGGATTTAAAACTTACTGGAATATAATAGATTACAAAAATAATTCATATTATATTACAGTATTCTTGCAGCTAGTGTAAACCTTGTGGTATAATATATAATATAAGTATAATATATTAGAACAATGAAAGAGTAATTTTTATTATGATGTTTTCATTAAATATAGTTACAAAGTTGTATGTTGCTATGCTGTAGTTTTTCTTTGCATACAAACATCTAATTTATCTTCGATCACTTACGGATTTTGTCCATGTATGTGAGTTCCGTGTAAAGGTTGTTCACTGTCAGAGATGAGCAGTTCTATGGAAAAATCACAGTTGGCCTTAATAGTTTCCAGGCACCATGGTGAACTGGTGCTGGGGATTTGTTGAACCCTGTAGTTCTGTTGTAATTCAATTTTCAGGAGGAGAATGTTCCTTATGTCTTTTTTGTAAATGAGAAGGAGATTAAAGGCACTTTGGAAGCTGTGCTGGAGAAAGAGAAGATAAACACTGAACATGTTGTTGATATTGTATACCAACAACAGGCTGTGTTTCGAGTGCGTCCTGTCACACGGTGCACAAGGTAAGTTAACAAAACTTACATTTTGTAGCGATACAAGGAGAGGCACCTGCCCTGCATCCGGGAAATAGCTGCTTTCCTTTTCAACATCATAGTGTCTCATGACAAAAAATTTAAGGACTGAATGAAGTTCACATTAGGAGGCTCAAGTTTATTCATGTAATTAAAGTACTTGGAAACGAGGATTTAAATTGAATCCAAAAGTTCTGGCACAGTACTTACACATCATTTAACAACTACAGCTAGAATAAACACTGGCAAGAGCATGTGGTGAATTGCCTAGTGACATCAGTTTATGCGACACCTCGTCTGTGGCATCAGATAGTCTGTGGTACCAATTAATTCCTTACAGTTAACCATAGCATTATAGTCCTTGGTTATAACAACACCCATTTATAATGACATAAAGTATTCAGCCCCTTTCATGATGTTATAACTGAGTTTGACTGTACTGTTGTAACAGTAGAACTGGGATTTATTGAAATTAAAGTTGATGAAACATTCATCATCATCATCATAGGGTTGGGCCACTTGTTGACCTGTTCTGGTCTCACTTATCCAGAAGTCTCTTCAGTGGTCTTCCTGGTTCTTTCTGCCTTTTGGTGTGTAATCTATCATTATCTTGAGTAATCTGTTACAGGGCATTCTATTTACATGTTGTATCCCATTTATCTTGTAGTCCTGTATTTTGTCCAAAACTGAGGTTATATTTAATTCCTTTGCAGTCTCTGTATTTGTTTTATGATCTGTCCAAGTGTGTCCTGCTGTTCTCATATATTTCATCTCTGCTGCTGTTATTCTTCTTGCGTCTCTTGCTTTAATGGTCCAATTTTCACTGCCATACAGCAGAGCTGGGAGGGCTAGTGTATTGTATAATTTTATTCTTGTTTTCTTTAGGGTTTTCTGTGGTCTAAACGCATTATTTATAATGCTTGTTATTTTCAAATAGTTATTTAATTTGTTATCAATGTCCACTTCTTTTTCATAGGATAAAAAATTCCCTAAATAGTTAAGAATTTACTTGTTCTATAATTTTGTTATCTATTACAATTTTACTTGTAACTAGCTCTTGTCCTTTAAATGCCATAGATTGTGTTTTCTGTACAGATGTAGTTAGACCGTGTTCTGTTATTATTTGATGTAATTTATGTGCAGCTTTCTGTAGGTTATCTTCTGTGTTGGCTATTGTAGCCATTGTGAAATTTTGAGCCAAGTTTAGCCAGTTATATTTTCCATGAGATATATGTAGCTTGAACACAGAATTTTACATGTAATAAATAAAAAAGTAAATACATATTTAAGTTCTGCATTCTAACCATAATCCTCATATAATTCATAATTAAATATATGTTAATGGTTACTGCATTATAAATTGACAATCATGAAATAGTGATTATCTTAATTTTCTGTCTAATTGTCCTATTTTTCAATTAACTTGAAACAGTAATCCATAAGTGTTCTGATTCCATCACAGTAAAGTTCTTGTTGATGTGTGACATAAAGTTTTGGTGTTTAGCTGGGTCATATGATGAAGCTGGCCTCCTATGCATGGGTACTGGGAGGCTCTTTCCCCAGGAGTACAGTAGCTGGGCCAGAGGTGCACAAATCCAGGGCACCAGGTCATTCATTCATTCATTCATTCTGTAGTCTGTCTTACGGCAGGTCCGTAGCTTCGTCCAAAGCGAGTTCTCCACAGGGTGCAATCTAGTGCTTCCTCTTTCAATTTCCAGTATCTTCTCTTTTCCTTAAGGTCATCCAGTAGCTGCTTATGTCTTCTCCCTCGTCTTCCCGTCATTCTATCCTTTCTTCTAACTTTCCTTCAATTACATGTTGTAGAAGGCAGTTTCTACGCAAGATGTGACCAATCCAGTTAGCCTTTCTTCTCTTTATTGTATGTATGATATTCCTCTCCTCCTTCACTCTGTGTAATACTTCCTCATTTCTCACACGATTGGACGAACTGATCTTCTCCATTCTTCTCCAGCACCACATTTCAAAACTTTCCAGATACTTCTGATCTACTTTCCGAAGTGTCCACATTTCAGCACCATACAAAGCTATGCTCCAAATGTAGCACTTTACTAGTTTCTTCCTTAAATTTAAGTCCAGTTTGCTGGTGAAAAGAGTCTTCTGGTAGATTAAATTTTGTATGGTGGTGCCAAATATTTGTGGGTCTCTTCAATATAGCTCCTGCTTCTTGTCAGCCTTTTGGCACCTGGAATTTTGAGTTGGTTTCTGGATTTTTGGAAAATTTGTGCACCCCTGGGCTAGGTCATGAGGCTGGCCACTCACTTCCATCTAGTGCCAAGGTTAAGAATGAGTAGAATCATACCTTTCTACCCTGTGTATATTCATGGCATGTGCTGAGACAAACTTAGCTTTCTTGATTTTCACTTTTCTGGGCTGTCTCACATCATAGTTGGTTTGTTACTGACATTTCAGGACAGGGTATTGGTCCATCTTCAAGGGTCAACATGTCCAAGGCATCCTGGATAGCTTGAGCCATGAAGATGGGACTGATACCGATACCCTGTCTTGAAATGACAGTAACAGACCAACCTGCACTGTGCAACAGCACAGAGGGGGAAAATGTCAACTGCACCATGGCAAAAGCCCGAAATCTCGCAAGCAACTTTACCAGTGTTTTGGCATATCTAGCAGTCATATCCAGGTTGAATGGAACAGAAGGAGGAAGTGGAACATGGGAAGGGGTCATGTAGTTAAGAAGGACTGGAGGAGAAGAGGTGCAGCCAGAGTTTGCTCTTCCTTGAAGGTGGCAATGTTAATATATTGCAGAGTGATGGAACAGCCTTAACATGTAATGTGGCTAAACCCTGAAAGCCAAAGTCATACGTAAGATACAGGCTGCAAAAATCTGAGGACACTAATTCCCTTAGGTCATGGGTGTCCAACCTGGAGCCACATTTGTAAATTATATGTGTACTGTAGAGATTGTGTAATAATTTGGGAGGTTAAGTATGTTACTCATTGTGATTTTTACACGTGCGGCCCGCAAATCTGCCTGCAATAACGGCTGTGGCTTGTTACGAAAAAAAGTTAAGACACCCGTGTTTTAGGTGCTTAAATGAAATCATACTTACATTGTTTTGTATGTGTGGTGAAACAGTTTGTTGATTAATTAGTGTACAGCCAGGTATGTTAAGCAGTCGAGGGTATAGAGAGTGTTACTTTCAGTTCTTTGCCAGGTCATGCAGAAGCTGTAATATCAGTGAGCTTCAGCCCGATGGCTGCCATGTAGCAAGTGGTTCAGGTGACACCACAGTGAGGTTCTGGGACATCTTGACGCAGACACCAGTTCACACATGTCATGGTAGAGTTATATATATGTATAAGTAGCCGATCCCAGTGGCCGTGTGGTCTAAGGCGTGGGTCTGCGGCTGCTCACTTACTAGGATTGTGGGTTCGAATCCCACTGGGGGCATGGATGTCTGTCCTCTTGTGAGTGTTGTGTGTTGTCAGGTAGAGGTCTCTGCGACGGGCTGGTCCCTCGTCCAGAGGAGTCCTACCGAATGTGGTGTGTCTAAAAAAGTGTGATCGTGAAGCCTCGAAAAATGAGGCGGCCTAGGCCCCCAAGGGGCTGTTGAGCCATAGGAAAAAAAAAGTATAAGTGGAAATGGGCCTATCATATTTTGGGCTGACAAAATGTTCATGCACTAGTCCATATCTTTCATCATGTATTTTTTGATTCGTAATGATAGATGAATTTACAAGTGATCATGGCTTTGTCTATTTTCCACTGTTTGTCATTATTGTTAAGTGCTTTTATAACTGACTAATTTTATTTAATTCTGTTTATTAATTTTAATCTTCCATTATGGAAATGTTAATTCTCTGTATATACATTTACTTAACCTTTAAATGACCAAGTTGGTGATTTCAGGTTTCCACTGCGATGTTGACGAGATCTGCATTCTTCTGGGATATTACACAGCGCCGAGTAGTAGTCCTTTACCGATGTTTCAGGACTTCTTGACCCTTGAAGATGGGACTGATAGGTTGCCCCGAAACATTGGTAAAGGATTACCACTCGACGCTGGGTAATATCACAGAAGAGCGCAGATCTGACCAGGTTGGTGTTTTAAATTTTAGTGCATGGTATGTGAAAAACATATTATTTGAACAGGCAAAGATAAAATTATGAAATAAATGGCAGTTTGTGGACAATAAAACAGAGATTATGTAGCATGTCTTCAAAATGAAATGAATTTCCTATTTGCCTAAATATATCAAATGAATTTCTGCAAACACAGGTCGTTTAATGGTTAAACAGTTATGGTGTCAAATAATCATGAAACAAGAAAACATCTCAGCATTACAGTTTTTTTAATTCCACTTTGAAAGTGTTAATGCCATCTTTATGTATGTTTATTCAAACAATTGTGTGACACAGTTTTACCAATAATATTGGTAGGATATTATGTTTTGCTCTCTTATTTATGTTTGAAATCAGTCTGATCACAGAGGGAAATTGTTCATGTCAAGGCCATTTAATGAATAATGCCATTTGTCGGGCACTGAGAGGCTCACTGTTCACGTGAAGGTCATTTGACAATTAAGGACTTTTATTGGACATGGGTAACAGTAACAGGTGTGACTGCATCACCTGCTGAATTGCAAACCAAGAGTATTATGTGCTTAATGAGAAGGATTTTGGGGAAATTACTGGTTTTTCCTCCTGTTCCAGAAATTAGGTGTAATGCCCAAAAAACAAATCTTGAAACCTTATATGCAGCTCCAAAATATTCTCCAGGAAACTCCATTATGCATGTGAGACAGAAAATAGTTCCCTTAATGGGAAAACTTGTGCAGACATCTCAACAATTTGCCAGTGAATTTTCAGTGGGCTTTGTGCTAGTAATGTCTATTAAAGTGCTGGTAACATGACATTTGAGGTTCTCATGTCAGTGAATATTAAAACTGGGATATGACTCCATGTAATTTGGTAGATGGTTACCTACACTATGGTAGATGCTGCTGTGTCCACCTTAATGTTTACCACCATGAATAGATTTAACAGTAAGTAGAAAGAAGCTGTCTGGGATGTTATGTGGCATAGGTTGGTAGGTGGCCTCTGACTTAACCAGCTACCAACCTATGCTGTGTAACATCCCAGAAGAGCAAAGGACTCAACTACATCGCAGTTGAAGCCTGAAATCTTGCAAGTAGAAAGAAACTGCAATTATTTGGTAATACAGGTCACAAACACTGGGTCCTGTGCCTTGCTTGGTCACCAGACAGCAAATATGTGGCTTCTGGCTGTAAAAATGGGCACATTATTCTATGGGATCCAGACAGTGGGCAGCAAGTGGGACGGACAATGTCAGGGCACAAAATGTGGATCACAGCACTGAGCTGGGAGCCGTATCATAGGTGAGTGTAATGGAAGGAGGTTTGGTGCTACAGGCCTTGAGTCTTGGCTGTGTTGTGAATGTATTGCTCCATTCTTTCCTAATCTTTGACATCAGGTGGAGGTGGTGGTGGTGGTTATCATTCTCAAGCTGATTTATCACCAGGGAAAGAGCCTAGTACACTTGGCATAGAAGGCTGGATGGACCCCAGATCTGGTCTGGACATAGTGACAAAAGGAATATGATCTTTGCAAATAAGCACTGTTCAGAGAGTGGGAAGCCTTGAGCATTGTATTCCCTATCATCTATGGTACTTCATTTCATGGCCTCATTATAAGAATCATACTGGACACCAGGCAACACAGGAATTCCTGTCCTAAGCACATCAGCAAGGTCCATACCACCATAGGACAGATTTCATTATCTTCATAACGCAGGGGTGGCCAGCTGGACAAGCTTTAGGAGCTGCACTTTAGGAGGCAACTTAGGCAAGAGCCAGGCATTAATAAAATAAACCATATTTTCCTTATTTGATGGTTTTTTTTATTTCTTTTTAGTTGCAGTTTGGGCTGCCTTTCTTTAGAAAGTCTTTTAAAACATTGTTCAAGGTGAGCCTCATGTGCACGTAAACTACCTGCATATTATTTTTTTTACAGGCAACTTGCATGAGTCACATGAGTGACGTGCACAAGCTGCACTGTCGCTATCGCCATCATAATGCGTCTTGTCAGTTTCTGCATTGTTTCCCCACAACTTAATACATTTTTTCTACTGCCTGTTCCACATGCTTGTCCCATCATACTGTCTTTGACTTCATTACCGTAGCAGAGCTGGGAAAAGCGTAATCATTGTGAAGTTTTGTGTTGGGCAGTTTATTTCTCATTTAATTCACTTCGCACATTCTTGTGTTGATATTTTCTGTTTGTTTTGTTTGTATTAGACTTTCAGAAGAAAACGAGGTGAAATGATTATGCCTGTATTTGATGTTCTCTTGGTTAAGAGTATGTAGATTATGGTCTTTTGGGAATTTGCTGAAGGGGTAAGGGGCCAGAAAGAGATTTCTGTCACTTATTTTTCCCTCAAAAGCTTTTTCCAAATTTGTGCTTCTTGATTGTTGCTAGTGCTTTCCCGCTGACAGAATGGCCCCTTCTTGAGCTGGTGTCTCCCGTTGGCTTGCTGTATTCCCTCGTACCTCTTCTTACTTACCCATGTCTTTTACCATACAAGGCCTGATAAAAAGTACCTGGACTGATGCTGTGAAACTAACAGTACTAAACTCACTTCGGTGACAGGCTAATCCTCTTTGAAGTAGGCCCCTTCTGCTTGGATGCACTTATTGTACTGGTTCCTCCGCTGCTAGAAGCATCTCTTTTACTCTGTTTTGAGGATATCTGAAAATTGCTGCATCATGTTAAGTTTGATTGTTTTCACCTCTTCAAATCATTTACCTTTCAAAGTGTTCTTAACTGGGGGGCAACACAAAAGTCACGTGGTGCAATGTCTGGGGGGTATGGGGGTGACACGCCTGTGGAATGTGATGTTTGGCTAAGAATTGCCGCACAAGTTGGGCTGAGTGCGCCGGCGTGTTGTGATGAATTTGCCATGCACCAGACTGCCGTGTTTTGGTCTTTGTTGTGAACTGCATCACAGCGGTGTGTTAGTACTTCTAAATAAAAATTCTGGTTTACAGTTTGGCCTTGTGCAGCATATTCATGATGCACAATACCTTCTTGATTTTAAAAAAATCACCTTTGTCGTACATCAAACTTTTCATGCTTTTTTGGGTCGTGGTGATGAAGATATTTTCCATTGTGATGATTGTTGTTTGGTTTTGGGGTCATAACTGTACACCCATGTTTCATCACCAATTATAGCGGTTTCAAAGAAATTTTAGTCTGCTTCTACATATTCGAGCAAGTCAGAGGCTACAGACAGGCACTCCTTTTGCTTGGCTGTCAGCAGCTGTGAGGCGAACTTCACTGACAGGTCTGATGCCAAGATCTTTAGTTAAAATCACCTTGCTTGAGCTAAAAGAAATTCCTAGTTCCTCATCTACATCCCTAATGGTTAGTCTTTGATCTATTGTCACAAAACCACTTACTTTGCTGTTGCTTCATCGTTTCTGCTTGATGAATGACATGCGGAATGCTTGTCACTTTCTATGGAAGGCACCCATTTTTAAGAAAGTGGAACAATTTGAAAGCTTGTGTGTGACACATGGCCTCCTTTCGAAAGGCAGTTTTAATCAATTCATAAGTTTCAGTTCCCGTTTTCTTGAGTTTTGCACACAATTTGATACGCTCAGATGTCATGAATATGACACGTGACACACACATACTGTTTACTTGCCATGATTGTGTCAGACTGAATGGCTGCAGTGAGTTCTCGCTGATTGAGGACATGCAGGAACATATCCAGACATGCTAGAGAAGTCCTGTCACAACGTGACATAAGGTACTAGAGAAGTGAACTCATGCAGATACTTTTTCATCAAGCCACACATTTTCCTTCATTTCCTTGCCTACCCTGAAGACAGAAGTAGCAGGTTCCTCAATCGGCACCTCTGTACCAAACTGCAATGTATCACATCCCATACTACAGTGTTACTCCTCACAGTGACTGTTCTGAGAACTTATAAACCCTCATGTATTATGTTGGTATCAGGGGTGCTAAAAATGTTGGGTGCCAGATCACCATGGTGACTAAATATTTTATGTTGGTGCCTAACATTTGTGGGTTCTCAGGATGGAATTTGCTTCATGTCACCCTTGTGGCACCTAGAATTTTGAGGGGGCTCCTAGATTTCTGGAAAGGTTGTGCATCCCTGGTTGATATGTTTTGTGGTGTATAAACATTGCAGCACAGTGTAGAGTTAAAGTAGTCTATATGCCATAACAGGCCAGGTAGCATAGTCGGTATAGCAACTTGCTATGGGCTGGATGGTCTGGGGATCGAATCCCGGAGGGGGCGAGATTTTTCGCAGCCTTCCAGACCGGCCCTGGGGCCCACCCAGCCTCCTATAAAATGGGTACCAGGTCTCTTTCCTGGGGGTAAAGCGGTCGGGGTGTGGAGTTGACCACCCACCCCCATCTAGTGCCAGGGTTAAAGAAAGAGTAGAGCTATACCTCTACTCCCCCTCTGGGCCTTCGTGGCCTGTTCTGGGGAGAACTTTACCTTACCTTTTTTATATGCCATACCATCATCTGGCAGTAGGCAGTTGTTTCAGCCTGATTTGTATTTCTAAGAAAGGGGTAATCTAAATAATATTTAAGAATCCGTTCTGTATCTCACAGCAAACACATTGTGTTTCCAGTATAGAGACTGACTGGTTAATGCTGTGTAGGGAAATAATCTGTGTTTATTATGAGAATCATACGAAACATGTAAATGCACTGTGCAGGCACAATGCAGAATTTCTTACATTAAAGCAGGTTGTACGTAATCAGTGTGGTTAAAAGGGTTCAAAGACTATACCTGCTTATTTGATAGTATGAAGAATTTTAGTGCACACAAGAATAAATCTAAGAAATGTTGGCTCATCTAATTCTTTGTAATAATGGAAACATGCAACATAGTATGATTTATGAAGATATAAAATATGTATTTGTGGTGTTTTTAGCAACCCTGAATGTAGACGAATGGCAAGTGGCTCTAAAGATGGTGACATCAGAATATGGGATGTAGTACTAGGACAGACGCTGTTGACACTAACAGGTCATTCTAAAACTGTGACGTGTGTGAAGTGGGGTGGAGCCGGACTTCTGTACAGTAGCTCACAGGACCGCACTATCAAAGTGTGGCGAGCAGAAGATGTAAGCGTTACATTATATTAAGCCTTTGGCACTGAACGACCCGTACCCTGTGTCACAGGGTGAAGGGTTGAATTTCCAAACAGTGCAGCATATGCATCGTACAATTTTGACCATTCTTGTATGGCCCTGTTGGAGGGTTTTCCTTGGGCTTTTGCATTTTTTTTTTTGTGTGTAAAAGTTGGCAGGAAAAAATTAAATACTGTAATTTAAATCCCTGTGTTCTGCAGATTGCACCTGGGATCAGTTCCATTGCCAAAGGGTTAAAGAAAATTAACAGTAATGCCATGTTGAAGAAAAAGATTTTTCCCTTTTGCAGCAATATAGAGAGTAAAGGTTAATTTAACTGGAATTCTTAATTTTACTTACCAACATGTTGTTATTTTAGTATAGGATGGTGTTTCTCTTTGCATTTTCTGATTTATAATTGTGTGTTCAGAGCGTGACAAATTCCACTACATTCCCAGGTCTGCTGGAAATTATAACAAAGTATATATTTGTATTTATTTTAGCTACACAAGTTTCAAATACAGAGTGCCAGAGAACTACCTGATACATTTTAATGGTATACTGTACAAGCAGTAGTATCCATTCTTTGCCCAGGATATGGCCTCTTTCTTTGTAATTTTCACTGTATGTAGTAGCTGACACTTCATAAGTAAGGAGTATCCAACTGAGAAATTAAAATTTTACTTATGTAATTTAAAAAGATATGAATGAGGATTTAAATCACATCCAAAAACTCTATTGCATTGCTTGCATGTTGCTTTGTGAGCTGTGGCCACTCTTCTTGCTGGAAAAAAGAAAGGAGTGAAAATTTTATAGTATCTTTATGTGTTTTGTGTTAGGTCCATGGTAGGAAATAGGAAACCAGTTGCATTTTCATGCACATTAAATTTGGCGTTAGCTACACTGTTTGTTGCCAGTTACCTGTAACAATGTTTCACTCTTCTCATATATCGGGACTCTATCCCATGTTCCACGTTCATTAAACTCTTGTGCCATGCGCTTATGATTGCGTATGGAATGAGGTGGTATGTACTGAAAGTTAATTGGTTTCTAGGGAGTGCTGTGCCGAAATCTAGAAGGCCATGCTCACTGGGTCAACACGTTGGCCCTAAGCACAGACTACGTTCTGCGAACTGGGCCATCAGATCCCGTTAGAGGACTGCGTCTTGATCACAGTAACAGTAAGTACATTGTACTGTTAATTTTGACTTGTATGGGAATTCAAGTTTAAATGAAAGGTTTCTTTTAGAATAGTTCATGAAGCAGTGTCATGTAGTGGGTATTACTTGTGTAACCATCCTGTTTTCTGTTTCCCGTGCAGATCTAACAGGGAATATCCAATGGTGTTATTCAATTTCCTCCATACTCATGCCAGTGTGTGTGATATCCATGGCTGTTAAAGCAGTGGCTCATTGTTGCAGTAGAGTTTTGGGGTAAGGATCAAATCCTTATGCCCAGTTTTTAATTGAATGAGTACATTTAATTTCTTAATTTAATTGTATTTTTTAAAACTTCAGCGTTTTTGTATGGTTACACTGACAAGGAAGACATTCATATCCTGAGTGAAGAAAAGGTACTTCTGCTTGTGTGAATATTCATGAGGTGTTTGATGTAGATCTTCCTCTGAAACAAGATGTGTGGAGTGATAGTTTTTATGTTAGAAATGTTAAAAATAATATACAGTACTAAGTGTATAAGATTTGGGGGTTGTTATTTGCTGAAGTAAGTGTGAAAAAGCCACTGGAAATATTTCATAGTAATATCTCATACTTATTTTTAGATTAGAAATTAGGAAACTGATTTAATTTGTTGGCCTTTGTTTATACTTTCTTATAACAGAAAGAGAGTTGCAGCTGCAGGCACTGAAACGTTATGAAGCGGTTTGTGCCAGGGGAGAGGAGCGCCTTGTGTCTGGTTCTGATGACTTCACACTCTTCCTATGGCAGCCAGAAAGGGACAAGAAACCTGTAGGTGAGAACAGAGTTATTGTGGAATCAAACCCAGCACATTTGCAATGTGCACGGAGTACAGACTTATTTAGATGATGCTGAGTTTGATCCTCAGTGAAGCCCAAGGTCAGATATTTCTGCTCACCGATTGAAACTTGCACCTCTGTCAAAATATAACATTTGGGATTGTGATAAGTGCCAGGTTCCCACCCAGCTTGGAGACCGCAGTTAACTGTAAGTCTCTTGCCAAACATTGCTGTCATGATCACCATATGATCGAGGGTAACAGAACCAGAGTGTGGGTTCCTCTGTCTCAGAAATAGATTCCACAGTTTTAGGTGGCCACAGGCCCCCAGGGGTTCATGGTAGAACATTTAAAAGCTACTTTCCTACTGCACCACCTTCAAGATTAATGATACTGACATTTTTGTTCCCATTGAAAGATAATTTAATACTTGTAAAATCACACAATTTTATGTTGGTACTGTAATGTATAGGTAACGTTAGTGTACAGTCCAGCACTGAAAGTTTAGCTGATTTGTTAACGTCCTGAGTTTATGAGCACAGTAGTATCAAGTCCTACTGGAGTCAGTACCCTTTTATTGCTCGCCGTTGCTTGTGTGTCAGATACAGAATATTATAATTATCATCGTCATCATTGTCAATGTTGTCACCACCACCAACACCAATACCATCACCATCATATCAGACATCATGGTAGCATTCCTGTTTCATATTGGAGTAGTCTGAAATGTATGTTTCATTGTTTACAGCGCGAATGACGGGCCACCAACAGCTTGTTAATGATGTCAAGTTCTCGGTTGACACCCGATTACTAGCGTCAGCTTCTTTCGACAAGTCCATAAAGTTGTGGGATGGCCGCACGGGGAAGTAAGTTTATGTAATATGTAAAGTAACATAGTAAGATCAGTAGCTATTAATTTGTCAGTTACTGCATGCAGCATTAGTGTTCAGTGTGAATGATTTTAATTTTATCAGTGTTCACAGAAATATGTCATTGTGCTGTGTCTTGAGCTACTGAAATCCGGTGCACACCCTTACATCCCATTTATTTAAGATCCATTTTAATAGTATCCAACAATCTGTATCTATATCTCCAAACTGGTCTCTACAATTCACATTTTCCAACAAAAAATTTTGTATGCATTTCTCATCTCTTCAGTGTGTGCAGCATGCACTTTCCTTCCAATTTTATGACCCTAATAATTTTTTATGAAGAGTAAAATTCGTGAAGCTCCTCACTGTTCTGTTTTTCCCATTCTCCTGTCACTTCCTTGCCCATAGGTCCAGATATTCTTGGCAGCACTGTTCTTCATCACCCTCAATCTGTGTGCGTTCCTTAGGGTGGGAGACCAAGTTTGACACTGATATAAAACAAAAGTATAGTTTTGTGTCACTTTGATAAGTTATAATTACAAGTATAAGTGGTGGGGATTCAGCTACTGCATAAGTAGAATGTACCATACCATACATGGCTTCCTTTCATTGTATATTTTAGGGCATAATTTGCACACTTCAACAGCATTCAGATTTGCTTTGTCTTTCAGGTTTATTACATCTTTGAGAGGTCATGTTCAGGCAGTGTATCAGATTGCTTGGTCTCCTGACTCCAGGCTTCTTGTCAGCGGAAGTGCTGACTCTACACTGAAAGGTAAACCATGCTTATTTGTACCTTCACAGGGTAAGAAGTATGTTGACACTGTGAGCCTCATACCTGGTGTGGCAAAGAAACTGGCAGTTAAAGGGAATAACAGTAATTAATTCAAGTACTCTGTCTGTAAGATTATAAAAATATTATATTAAAGTATATAACAAGGCCTATGACTTGTTGAACACACTGTCTACAAGGTGACCTCCACCCTTATGCAAACACTCCTCCAACCTTGAATGCATATTTCTCATCACATGGCCAACACATGCACTGGGGTTCAGGTGACTTCTTCTTGAACTCTGAATTTTGGTTTGGTAATATTTTGTGGGCTGTGAGCATAGACTTCACTGTTTAAGTAACCCCACAAAGCAAATCATGTGCCAACAAATCAGATAACCTTGCTGGCGAAGTCACAGGGGTGCATGCAAAGGGGGGGTGGGGGGAGGCTGCCAGGCTGCAGCCCCCACCCCAAAGCACAGATTTTGTAGACACAATGATATCAAACATTTTACATGATTTACCTTTCAGCAAAAATCAGTCACTGAAGTCGGCTGATGACTAGTACATTAGACTATTGAAAAATAAAATTAAAAATCTAAGGATGTTTTAGATGAAATTAAAAGAAACAAGACGATTAGATATTGTGATTTAAATTAGGTGATTGGGCCATGGAAGATGTAGTTAGAGTTGTAGTATGTATATAAATGCAGTTGCAAACAGTGTTATGTTACAGTTGTACTTATGACATGATTTTTATAACATAATTTCTAAAATCAAACATTAATTATATATGACCTCAGGGTGAGTCCCCATCCCCAAAGAAAAATTCTGGGTATGCACCTGCCAAGTCATGTCCCCATTGCTGGATGTGATGTTATCAGGAAGCAGCTGGTTTACTTTGCTGTGTTTGTTGGTGTTGATGATGTTAATTTATTGGGCAAAAGCATGCACACAGAAGCGCTGTTAGTCGCTAGTAAGGAGGTAAGGAGGTTGGCCTAGAAGTAAATGCTGAGAACACTAAGTATATGTTCATGTTTCATGAACAAAATGCAGGACAGTATCACGATACAAAGATAGGTAATGAATCCTTTGAAATTGTGGCAGAGTTCAAATATTTGGGAACAAGCCTAACAAATCAAAATTGCATTCATGAAGGTGTTAAGAGCAGATTGAACTCGGGGAGTTCCTGTTACCATTTGATCAAGAATAATTTTGTCTTTTTTGTTTGCTTTCTGAAAATATGAAGATCAAGATACATAGTAGTGTAACTTTGCCTATTTTATATGTATGTGTGAAACTTGGTCTCTTACATTGAGAGAGGAACATAGGCTGTGTGTGCTGAAGAACAGGTTGCTGCAGAACATGCTTGGGCCTAAGAGGGAGAAAGGAACAGGAGACTGGGGGAAACTGTGTAGTGAGGAGCTCTGTATTTGTACTTCTCATCAGATATCAATTGAATGATCAAATCAAAGGGAATGAGATGGGCAGGGCATTTGGCGTGAATGAGGGAGAGGAGGCGTGCATATAGTGTTTGGTGGGGAAGCCTGAAGGCAAAGGGCCATCTAGAAGAATTAGGCATAGATGGGAGGATCATATTACAATAGATGTTAAAGGAATGAGATGAGAGGTCCAGAACTGGATTGATCAGCCTGAGGATGGGGAGAAGTCATGGGCTGTTGTGAACAAGGTAATGAACTATTTGGTTCCGTAAAATATGGGGAATTTCTTGACTAGCTGAGGAACAGTTAGCTTCCAAGAAGGAGTCTGCTTCTTGTAGTTGGTTAAGTTATTAGTGGGAGACTGTGTTTACCATATCCATGACTCACTGTGTCCTGGCTGCTGGCTGTCTCAGGCATACTGCCAGCAAATGTCAGCTGACACATTCTGTATGTTTGTACTGCAGTGTGGAATATGAAAACACACAAGTTGGAAGTGGATCTGCCTGGCCATTCAGATGAGGTGTTTGCTGTCGACTGGTCACCTGATGGGTTGAGGGTAGTCAGTGGAGGAAAGGACAAGTTGTTGAGGCTGTAAGTAGTCTGTTCTTTAAAAGAATTAACAAACAATCTACCTCAGTCAGTACTGGCTAAGTTATAGGTCAGACCATCAGAGAATCGGTGTTCGATTTCTGGTAAGGGCAGAGATTTCTATGGTCACCACCATGTCTTGACTGATTCTGTGGACCACTCATCATCCTGTCTAGTATATACTGGTGGCTCTTCCCCAGAGATAAGGCGGCCAGAACATAAAGCTTACCACTCACCTCTATCTAATATTGTGGTTAAAAATGTGTGGAACTTTACTTCCATTCTGACGTCCTCATGGTATGGCATGTTATTGACTGTGCAAAGGGACAACTTTGTCTTTACATTTTTTAACACTTGTGAAGATAAATGCAGATGGTGAAAAGCTCAGTAGCTTTGACTGAATTTTAATTGGTTCTTCATTGCACAATTGTAACGGTCTAGGTGGTTAAGTGTTACATTTCCTCAATACAAGCACCAGCTTTATAGTATTGGGAGGTGTAGTGACATTTTTATTTGTGTGGGAGAGCACATTATAATGTTAATCCAGTTATCTGGCCTAAGATTTGGTGTTTTCCAGTGAAAGCACTGCTCTGAACATTCAAAAGCTTGAAAGTAGGGTGCTTCTGTGACTTTTCTAGCAGGACAAATTCATAATGGATAGTTCCTTTGATATAAGGAAAACGTACGTGCATCATTCTGATAAAAGGTTGAACGATTACTTCGTGTACCCCTTCCACCATTTACAGCAAAGGTGGAATTATTTCATGATAATTTAACCCTTTTGCTGTGATAAGTGAATATATGTGCACTATATTTTTATTATTTTGAAGTGCCTCACAGCATCAGAAAAACAGATCCTTATAGTGTGGCAGTCTTAAAGCATCTCCATGAATTTCAGGAGTTGGAAGGTGTTGCCATCTGTGACAGTGAAACTACTGATGAGAGAGAAAGCGCAGACACCTGGTTCACTCCATAAGTTGTGACAACTATTTTGGTGGTGGGGGGGGGGGGGGGGTTGCAGAAACATGGCACCATGGGAAATGAAGTGTATACAGTTGAAAGCATGTGTCATGTATGTCTAATTGTTATCAGAAAGGGGTATAAGTAGAGGAGTGCACACACATTTCACACGCCAGTATCTTTGCGTTGCCGATTTCGTTTCCAAATGGAAGTCTGTAAAGTGGAACAGCGTTTGTGCATGAAAGTATTAGTTTTCTGTAGTAGAAATGCAAGGGAATGCCATGCAGAGCTGAATGAAGAGTGGGGTGATCATGCTGTCTTGTCGCAAATAGTTGGAAGATAGTAGCAGGCATTCAAAGGTGGAAAAGTGTCAACTGCCAATATGCATCACAATGGACATTCTGTGTCCATTCACATAGACATGTCAGTGGGTGTAACTGAACAGCATATGGATGAAGACAGACGCTGGGCTGTGGAGGAATTAGCCGAGCATGCAGGGATTTCTGAGTCTGTAGTGCTTCAAATCTTATGAAAGGGAAAAAAATGTGCAAAATTGCTGCTAAGTGGGTGCTGTAAGGTACATGAGGTGCAAACTGTGGCTGTGTCATGACACATGCTGCATCAGTGCGTCAGTCTGGAGTGATTTTTTTTTTGCGAAGGGGAATGCGTGTTAAATCAGAGAATTGTGTTTGATAAAATGTAGGCAAGGGCCTAGGAACCGGCACTCAGATGACGGCGCTCTGAATGGCATCATCCACATTCATCATGAAAACACAAGGTTTGATAAAGTCTGTCACCCACAAAGTTGTGATATTTTGGCGTATGATGTCCAACATGTTCCTGTGTGTTACCCTGTTGCACAGGGTTGATCTGTGAATGCACAGTATTAGAAGTCATTTCTGTTATACCTCCTGTGTCATGCAGTTAGGGAGAATTATCCCGAAGTGGCTGAAAATCCATCGTCGTCCTATGTGATAATGTTAAAGCCCACTCAGCAGGCACTGTTAAGTATGTTCTGTGACATTAGGGGGTGGGAAGTTTTACATCGCCTTGCTTTTCTCATGACATTAGCTCATGTGACTATGATCTGATTCCTAAACTGACCAGCCATTGTAAGGGGTATGATTTGCAAACACAGAGGACACTTTAAACGCAGTTCAGTGTGAGGTGGTGTAGCATAGCACATCAGTTGATGTCAGTCGCATATGCCACCTTCCTCATCATTGATAGTGAACTGTAGACAACCTCAGGGACAGGGACTATTTTGAAGGTTGTTAAGAGTTTGTATGAGTAGTTTGTGTTGTCTCTTTTTTCCATATTCTGCTCTGTACACCGCAATGAAACAATGAAACCGTGATTTAAAAGATGTGTGGTTTGCTTGCCTCCTACCTGCGACACCTGAACGTATACCATCATCTGATGGTAATGTATATAAGTACATGCCACCTGCTTTCAAATGTGTATACTCCATTTCCCTGTTGCCACATTTCAGGCCAAAAAATAGTTGCCATGGCTTATGGTGTGACCCTTATATAAGAGAAATTTATAGGGTAAATTAACACCATGTTTTTGTAATATCAGCATCAAATTTGCAATAAATAACTAAATTGTTCTTTGTATAGTTATTTTCAAGAAAATATGTACAATTTACAAAATTCATTTTTTGCCTTTTCTGCATTTTTTATATATGTTGATGAGTCAGAAATTATCTGGAATGTATTGTTTTAAAACAATGCAATGTTATTTGAGTCTGTACAATATCATTTTTGCACTTAATCCGCCTTATATTCAATGCATTTAGTCCACCAGGCTGCAAGTTTTTGTGTACCTTCAGTGTAGTATAGCCAACACAACAAACTTTACCCACATATTTAATTATTTTCTCTCAGTTCAACAAATGCATTGGAATGTTTCTGTCAGATGCAAAGGAATTTCTCTGAAAATAATTTGCCATTTGGGCACGCACTGTCAAAAAGTTTTGCCAGCCTTGTGCTAGGCCAAAAAAGTTTTTAAAGAATATAAGTTTAAGGGGGCCAAATTGTTATCCTGCCCAGGGTGCTAAATTATTAACCTGCCTGGGGCATTAAATTATTAAGCTGCTTGGGGCACCAACGTGTCTTGGGCCGGCCTTGCTTGTACCGTCCATTGAAGTAAAATGTACGTGTGTGGTGTTCTGGGTTATGACACCACATAAGTGGATATCCATGTACTGAATGTCACAGTCTCATATAAGAATAAGAATCTTCAGAGCAATGAAAATCTGAAAGTCATAAGAATTTAAATGAGTGTACTGTCAAAAAAGTTGCATGAACACAGCATAATTAAAAAAGTTATTGAAGTTGGAAATACATTTTGTACTCTGATGTTTAGAAGGAGACATTACATTGTCAATATGGAGATTTTTTTTGTCTGTAATGTCATCATAAGCAATTCCTTTACTTCTGTGATATAATTGATGCACACTCTTAGATGTATTTTGCGTTGCTCATTGTGTTGTGATTATGTACTTTAATGTTTTGAATTTTCATGACTTCAGTCACTCTTTTTGTTTCAGCTGGCAGCATTAATGGGAAGGAAAACCAGACCAAGTTCACAGCTCGAATAATTTCTAAACTATGATAGCTAGCTCAAAGAGATACTGGATTAAATTCAGAGATACAATGGTTATATACAGGGCATACACAAAAGAATGGTGCGGTTTTAATAGTGAACACTATTAAAGCCGCACCATTCTTTTGTGTATGCCCTGTACTTCAATATCCTGTGGCAGGGATCGTGTAGTTGGTATAGCAACTCGCTACGGGATGCACTGTCCGGGGATTGAATCTCGTCTAGACCGGCCATGGGGCCCACCCAGCCTCCTGTACAATGGGTACCAGGTCTCTTTCTTGGGGGTAAAGTGGCTAGGGTGTGGTGTTGACCACCCACCCCCATCCAGCGCCAGGGTTAAAGAAAGAGTAGAGCTGTACATCCACTCCCTCCTCTAGGCCTTCATGGCTTGTTATTGGGTAAACTTTACCTTTTACTTTGATATCCAGTGCAGTTTTTATTTGCCAGAGCATGTATCCCAACGGAAGTCCTAACATAAACATGACCATCCAAATCTGTGGAATGTCAGTCTGTGTAAGCTTCAAGAGACAGATGAACATCTGCAGTTTGGTCTGTGTTGTCACTTGCAGTCTTCATTAGAATATTGTTGTATTACTGCTTCTATGTATTATATTCCCTTTGACCAGTGTTATGCACTGCCAGGATGCTGCATAGTGACCACTTCAGTGCAAACATCGATTTATTTTGCTCTGTGGAATCTGCTTGTAGTCCCGCAGGACCCAGGCCAGAGATGGAGAAATGGGCAGAAAGCCTTATGACACTGAATGAAAGAAGATTAAGTGGCATAAATATGCAGAACGGTTGTGTACCATCTGCTTTCTGCTTGTGACTGGGTGATGTTATTCAAGTGTTGTTTTAATCGAACCAGCTGTACAGATGCAAGTTTATTTATATTTATCGTAATAAATGTCAGAAATGAAGAAGCGGTTGATGAATCTCATTTTTCCTGGCTGATTGATACTGTTGCTGCTGATGGATTCTTGTCAGCCTGAGTGTTCAATATTGCACCAAAATGGATTTGTATATCTGGAATAACAAAAAATGACTTGACCTAGCAGAACTGTTCCCACAGAGCTGATAGTAACTAAGCTGGTCGAGAATATCTCGACATTTTTGTGACATCTGAAGCCGGGGTAGTGTAGTCGGTGTAACGACTCTGTTACGGGCTGGACGGCCTGGGGTTCGAATCCCGGTAGGAACAACACTCTCTTCTCCAAAATGTTCAGACCAGCTCTGGGGCACACCGAGCCTCCTATTCAATAGATAGCGGGGTTCTTTCCTGGGGGTAAAGCGGCTGGGGCGTGCAGTTAACCGCTCACTTCCATTTAGTGCCAAGGTTAAGAATGAGTGGAGCTATACCTCTACTCCCCTTATATGTCTTCAATACGTGGACAGGGAAGACTACTTTTTTGTGGCATATGAAGGTTCACTACTATGTTCACATCATTCTTGATTCACATTTTGTGAATCTGATATGAATATTGCCGATGAGGGTAACATACAGTACAACAATTCTGCCGCGGGTTGGCATAGTGTAGTTGGTATAGCAGCTCGCTAGGGGCTGGACGGTGTGGGGATCGAATCCTGGTGGGGGTGAGATTTTCCGCACCTATCCAGATCGGCCCTAGGGCCCACCAAGCCTCCTGTGCAATGGGTACTGGGTCTCTTTCCTGGAGGTATAGCGGCCAGGGTTTGGCATTGACCACCCACCGCCATCTAATGCCCGAGGTTAAAGAAAGAGCAAAGTTGTACCTCTGGGCCTTTATGGCCTGTTCTAGGGTGAAGGGTGACCTTTACCTTTTTTATAACAGTTGTGCCATGTTTCATCAAAGTTAGGCCAGTGGTTCTTGAGTTATGAGATGACACAGCATAAAAACCATTCTTAACTATCTCAAAACTTCTGAGGTTCAAAGATTAACTCATGCAGTATTTTTAAGAATTTTTAAAAATCATCAGGATTTGTTTCTGTATGTGTATAAATTATTTGTGTTGTTGTTACTGATACATAAGTATTCCATTTTGTTAAAATGTATTTCATTCCTGTTGCTTCCATTTAATTTATAAGTCTTCGTTTTTATATATAGTCATGCTGGCTTGATTTCACCCGTTAGTGATGCAAGGAAACGAGGTAGCTGTTGACTAAAGGTGAGGTTCCACCATTTTAAAAAGTTTGGATATTTTGGCCAGACTGCTGCAGAGAACACCAGTCCTTAGAGAAGCCACAAAGCAAGGATATGTTAAGTTGCTATTCTGTAGGAACCTAGAGTCATAAATGTGCCTCTTGTATGATGTGAACTGTTTAGGTATAATTTAACATTGAAACTGACATAATGAGGGAACTTGTAATTCGCAAAGAATATTCATAGTAAATAGTGTATAAAGCACTGTGCAGCACCAGCATGTTTCTCACACAACATTGTTGCTTCCAGTACTGGCATAGCTAGGGTTTTGTTTCCTGGGGTGAGTAATCACAATGGTCGCCCCCAACAGAAATTATGAACTTTAAAAATATTACAAATATTGATTGATTTTCTTTATACTTGGCTCAGTAATTTAAAATCTCTTGAGTGCAGAAAATTAATTTGTTATACTTAAAATATTCAATTTGCCACCCAGTTTTCTGCCCCTTCGACTCTGGGGGGGGGGGGGGGGGCAGCGGCACCACTTGCCCCCTGCCCCCAGCTGTGCCCTTGCTTACAACATGGACAGTCTGCTACATGAAGCTTGCTAAAGTTGTTTGCCCTGTAAGTATAATTTATACCAGGGATGAGCAAGGTAGGTTTGTTGGCTGTGTGCATCCCTTTAAGTGGCACTGAATAAATATTTGTGCGCTTTGTGTGAGACAGATAACAATTATAAATTTGTTTCAACAAGCATCAGTACTTAGTACAGCTGTGAAAACTCTTTGGCAAAGTAACGGAGCCACGTAGCTGCAAGGGATTATCTAGTAATATACAAATATAATTTTCCTTTCCTACCGCATACTTGATAGAGAATAGGCCTACCCAACGATCGAAATTCACTGTAATCTTGCTAATACATGTGGTAGCCATGGTTATTAAAGTGATGTGTAATTACATTGAACCCCCACTAAGATATTTCTCACAAAAGTAAACGAATTGGGCTTACTAAGCTGGAAATCATTTTTACAGTAGAATTCCTTTAATCCAGCACCCATGGGACCGTGCAGATGCCGAATCGTCCAATATTCCGGATTATCAGACTGCCTATACTGACCTAAGTTCTTGCAGGTAGTTTTTTGTTACTGCCCTCAGAGAATGTGCACTTGTCAATTATCATTTCATCACAAAACGTCGTAGGTTTTTCAATTATCGTAGGCCACTTCATGGGGTTTCCTTCAGAACGCACTGCTATAAGTCACTTATACAATACCTTGTCCAATTGTGTAAATTTAGGCTCTTTCATGTCTGTCGCTTGAAGAGGCCCTACACGCTTTACCTTGATGCCATAAACGATCGTAATTGGCCATTTCGTTTCTTTGTGTAATAGATAATTGACGATCCAATGTTGTATGAAGCTATAACCTCTCTTACACTTTCGCTACTTTCAAACCTCGTAATTGTTTAAAACTTCTGAGGAATCGTGAAGTTACATGTTTCCTCTTGCCAGCAGTCATAGGCGTAACTTGGGGGGTTCAAGGGGGGCAAATGCCCCCCTCCCTCCAATATTTTTTCTGCGTAAGAATACTTTATTTGGGTGGTGTAAAGACAGAAAAAAAATCAAGAACCTGCGTTTTATGGAAGGCAGAATAGAGGCGAGTGCCTAATACCTCATCAATGTTAATAAAGAAATGTCTGTGCTAGCAGTAGTACCTTGTTTACTCATCTGTGGATCTTTCAGTCAGAATAGCTCGATGGGCTCAATAAGGTCCAGATAACTGAAGATAAAGTCACGGAACTACTAAGCGCACCGAAAGGTACGGACGGCGGCACTTTCCTCGTGCACCGAACCATCAGGAATGCCGGATTAAAGGAATTCTGCTTGAAAAGGGGAGCCTGAAAACACTTCGTACTTCTGTACTAACATTGATATTCCCTTTACTAGAATATTATGCGCTATAAATTCCGTATTAAATGATTCATATTGACCATAAAAGTACGTTTGAAGTCTTCCCTTCTTTAGCGATTTTGACACATTTGTGAACATAAAAGTTTTTTTTTCTTTACAAGCACAACTGGTAGACGTAGAGCCCATTTTTGTCGGAACTTTTCCATAAATACCGAGTCTGCCTTGCTATATTGTGCTGTTTTCATCTCCCCAACCCCCCATCTCAGCAGTTCAACAGTTGACCTACGGATACAGTACTAGCACGGTTTTTTTGGCGGCCGGGGCGAGTAATCACAATGGCCACTCCCTAAAAGTAGTTATTAAAAATAAGAAAACCTTTTATTTTATCTCAATAATTTAAATTTCTTGAGCACAAAAAATCATATTCTTTAAATATTCATTTTGGTACCCCTTGGACTCTGTCGCTCGGGACGGCCGCACAACTCCGCCGTCACCCCCACCAGTTATGCCCCTGATAAGTTGACACAGAAATGCAAATTTATATTGTTCATACCGTGCATTTTTATTCGATCGCACATTTCTTAAACCAACAAAATGCACACTTTATATATATATATATATTATTTGTTACTGCAAGTGGGTTTATACCCGGTGGCAGTGGTACTACAATGACACATACCACACAATAACGTACATCACAAAAAGTAACACACAACACTCAAAACAATACACAACACACAAACTTACAAAAACAATAAAACACACATACTACAAAAAGAAAGAGTAGCTAAGCCTAACACAAAAAAAACCTAACGTAGATGAATCAGAGTTAAAAACAATTAGGTATACAAAGCAATGAGTCAACCATACTATACAAAAATAAAATTCCATATCTTGAAGAAGTGATGCACACACATTTCACCAGGATCTTCACTTCACTACGCTTATATACACTTCACGGCACCCCCCGTTTTGCCTCCCTTCACTTCAACTCACTTATCACTTTCCTAACCCTCTTCCTAAAAATACTCGGCTTACAAGGGAAAGCCCCTAAAGCATCTGCAGGTAGTTGGTTCCAGAGTTGGATGGTCCTATTTACAAAAGAATATTTCCCGATATCGAATTGTTTTATACAATACAATTTTTTACAGTAAAATCAGTCCAACATGTTTCGGTTCCCTATTTTTGAGACCATCATCAGGGACCCTTATCGTGAATTACACAATATGTACCATTATTTGTTGATTACTTCACACCAACAAATGCACCAAATCAAGTTTTGTCATTGATTTCTTTATTAAAAGATTACCCCTAATCTTTTAATAAAGAAATCAATGACAAAACTTGATTTGGTGCATTTGTTGGTGTGAAGTAATCAATTGTATAAAAATGCACGGTGAATATAATGTGAAAATCAGTGTCGCTCAACAAGCAAAAACAATTACAAATTTCAACGTCTTAAGGAGAAGATACATAAGACCAATGCAGCAATATGGTTTAATAAGGTATGCAGAACGGAGCAGCTAACACCGAAATACATCAACATAACAGTCAACGGTAATACACAACGCAGTCGCAACACACAGAAGGCAGCTACAACGCACCGCATCACTCAGGAAATAAAGTTTCTATATAAAAAAAAAATGTGAACTAAATAAGGGGTAATCTTATAATAAAGAAATCAATGACAAAACTTGATTTGGTGCATTTGTTGGTGTGAAGTATTGTATAAAAATGCACGGTGAATATAATGTGAAATTCGTTATTTGTTGATTTGTGATTTTGTGTAATTCACGACAAGGGTCCCTGACGATGGTCCCAAAAATAGGGAACCGAAACATGTTGGACTGATCTTACTGTAAAAAAAAATTGTTTTGTATAATAAATAAGAAGTGTGCATTTTGTTGGTTTAAGAAATGTGTGACAGAAATGCAAATTTACAGGACTTTCTTACGCAGGGAATTTTTAAGTAGCATCCGTCATGTTTATAATAACAAGATATTCTTCAATTTCACACTGTTATCACCGTGTATTTTTATGAATTAAAATAAATGATAGACCAACAAACGCACTATAAACTACTTTAATGTAGTATTTGTCTTTATCACCCGACACGTGTTTCGGACTCAAAGTCCATCTTCATGGGGGTCTCAATATTATCACAAACTATGAATAATGCCAGATAATATTACATCTTCTGCTCCTATACGCTGATCTATTTACTTTACAGAACATGCTTCATATTCCAAGAACGCCAGTATTTCCTTACCGGGGAACTACATATTTCATTTTTTTTCACTGTATTAGCACCGTGCATTTTATTTAAATCAAACAATAAGACCAACGAATGCACTGTATTGACCAATTTTATTCTGGCCTATTTCCCTACACGTGTTTCGGAACTTTAAAGTTCCATCTTCAGGGGTTTCTTTGTCTTTATGCTACCAGATATTCACATATTAAAAACAAATTCACAATATATACAATAGTCTGTTGAACAGTCTTAAAACCTCATGTAAATAGATATTCGGACCACTTTGGAAGTTGTACGATGTGTACCTTTATCAGTTAAAATTGGTTATTACGAATGTCTAACCAATTTCTTTTTTTTTAAATCTCCATTTAACTCAAATAATTTATATATAAACAAAATTCTTATTTGGAATGTTTTAATTTTTTTTACAGAAATGACTACGGAGATATAAAAACTATGCCAGTAGTTGCGTAAAATAATAACAAACAGCCAATACCACGAACAGATTACAACGTTTTATAAAACAATTTTTATATACTCTTTTAAGTGAGATCTTATATTTTTAACTGATAAAGGTACACATCGTACAACTTCCAAAGTGGTCCGAATATCTATTTACATGAGGTTTTAAGACTGTTCAACAGACTATTGTATATATTGTGAATTTGTTTTTAATATGTGAATATCTGGTAGCATAAAGACAAAGAAACCCTGAAGATGGAACTTTAAAGTTCCGAAACACGTGTAGGGAAATAGGCCAGAATAAAATTGGTCAATATAGTGCATTTGTTGGTCTTATTGTTTGATTTACATATTTCATATTTCAGCATGGTCTTATTATAAACAGACATACTTATGTTCTATAATTATATACATATCTCTACCATAATAGCTGACATACAACTGAAGTACGTTTGTATAAAATGCGCTTGTTTTGGTAGTTTGTGATAATATTGAGACCCCATGAAGATGGACTTTGAGTCCGAAACACGTGTCGGGTGATAAAGACAATACTACATTAAAGTAGCTATATAGTGCATTTGTTGGTCTATCATTTGTTTTAAAGATATTCTTGAATTGAGAGCAGCTAATGTTTTATGATCGTGTCCAATGATTAAAATCTCGACAGAACGAAAACTGTAAACAAACAAGCAATTTGAAATGAACACAAAAGTACATAAATTTTGCACACAGAGAGCTGAAAATTATTAAAATTAACATAAAACTCTTAGTCGTCGATCCCAGTGGCCGTGAGGTCTAAGGCGTGGGTCTGCGGCCGCTCGCTTACTGGGATTGTGGGTTCGAATCCCGCAGAGGGCATGGATGTCTGTTTCTTGTGAGTGTTGTGTGTTGTCAGGTAGAGGTCTCTGCGACGGGCTGGTCACTCGTCCAGAGGAGTCCTACCGAGTGTGGTGTGTCTAAAAAGCGTGATCGTGAAGACTCGAAAAATGATGCGGCCTAGGCCCCCAAGGGGCTGTCGAGCCATTGAAAAAAAAAGAACTCTTAGTCTCAATGTGCGCCATTTAACGCACAATTCTTCGCGCTGTTAATTACACAACCACGATTAACTAAATAAACGTGCGGAGATAGACGGTATCTCAGTCTGAATGTGACTCATTTCGCTCCAGTTTCCGTGGATTGACGTTATCTCCATCTCTGATCAGTAGTGGAAACTAACATGGAGTTTAACATTTACAAACTGAGGGCGTTATTTAATATTTGTGTGTTAGGAACAAATTGATCCAATGGGAAAGAGTTTAAGATCTTGACGTGAAAATAATTGCTTTGTGGACGTTTTGTGTTAAGTAGCCGGTGTTTGCCTTTTAAATGGGAAACGTACTAAAAGCGAGATGTGTATGTTAATAACGCGGGAAAAGTTTTGTACCAAATGTTTATGACTTTCTATATGGCAAAATTTCGTAAGCGGGGACGTCTGAAGCAGGTTTCACTGTACAGTGGACCCTCGAACTTCGAACGGTTTGATGTTCGAACAACTTGAAACTCGAACAAAAAATTCGAGGAAAATCCGGTTTTGAAACTCGAACAAAAACTCGAAAGTCGAACAAAGAATCACGTGGTCGTCACGTGGTCGCCTTCTCTCTCTGCTTGGTCCAGATGAAAGAAGGGTAATTCACCTTCCAGTGAACAGTAATATCCCTCCTACTATTATTATTGATTGATTATTATACAATATTTTTTATGTATGTACTATTATAAATAAAAATTTTCAATTATTGAAATTAAATTTTATCATTATGATCTTTTGAAATAGGCACTTAAAATGTTTTATATTGGGTAAATTTTGGGGGTCTGGAAAGGATTAATTCAATTTACATTATTTCTTATGGGGAAATTTAACTCGAAAGTCGAAGAACTTGAAAGTCGAACCGTCTCCTGGAACGGATTGTGTTCGAAGTTCGAGGTTCCACTGTATTATGGTCGTATTTTGATGCAATTTAAAACCCCATTTCCATCTCTTTCTTTAATTAAATGAATAAATAGTTTCTTTATTTGAGTGATGTTCATCCCTTGAAGTTTAGGCCAGTATATTACTGTGAAACTGACAAGGAAAGCAAACCATATCCTTAATGAAAAACGTGTGCTTCAAGTCATACGTAAATGTCTGAATTCAGTGGCATGATTTGTATCCCCTACATCAGGGGTGTCCAGCCCACGGCCCGCCAGTATGTGTTGTTCGGGCCGCGGCCACATTTTTTAATTATATACGATAACAATTTCGAAATAATTTGCAGTTATAACACGTTCTGTGATTTTTACATGTGCGGTCCACAAACAAGCCCACAATGAGGGCTGTGGGCCTTTGCCAAAAAAGGTTAGACACCCATGGCCTACATGGGTTATTTTAAATTATTTATGTAAGAACAGTTCCATTATATCATTACTTTTTCATTACATTTTTTTTTCTAAGTTTATGAACAAAGGCAAAGTTATTTGCTTTTATGAAAGATGCCGGTGATTGTGAAGGCTCATAAATTATGTACCTTCTTTTGTCTTTGATGTTTTGTAAGGTGACCTTTAGCCTCATAATTATTTACAGGAGGTGTTACAGACTGACAGACACATGCTCGCCACTGCCTGTATTTGGAATGAAGTTTCCTTTTAATGCACACTACTCATGTAGATAAAATAATGGTTTCAGTGTTTCATCTTCATTCTTTCTAAATTTATATTCATTTTTATTGTCCAGGTCTTCCTGGAAAAAAAAATATTGTAATATATTAAGGGGTGTAACAGATTAGGAAATACTGACATAATGTAACAGTTCAGGAATATTCGCCTTCATTTAGTTACTAATGATGAAAACTGTCCAATTTTCAGAGAAAGTATGTGGGGCATAAATTGTGTGTTATAAATTTTTTGCAGCTGTGATTAGAAACATTTTTAAAATAAATAACCTGTTACCTTTGAAATATGCACAGAAATACATGTAGGTCATCTTCTGAAATGTGTTATTTATTATCTCGCCGTTGTGTGTCAATGATACAAATAAATAAATAAATTAATTAATATCAGTCTCAACACAACCGTGCCTTTATTAGACAACAGAGTCCATCTGTGTAATTGAGCACCTACATGTTTCGACCTAAATTACGTCATCTTCAGGCTCTTAACCAACTTTAAAAATGATGATGAAGACAATATATTATAATTTCCAAACGATTACTTATGAACAGGTAGCCCTCGATTTGCGCCTGTCCAATTTGCGCCGATTCAGAATAACGCCGATTTTGAAACCAGGAGGTCAAAAAGTGAAAAATATATATTTTACTATAATTTATAACGTTTTACAATTTTTCTCGTACTGCTTCTTATACTAAATCGTAATTCTTACATCGCCGATGTAAGAGGAAGAGGAAGAACTTCCTCTACGTGAAATGAAGACGAGCGATCTCCAGCGCATCGTTTCAGACACAGATAAACTCACTGATGAGTTCTGCGAGATTGACCACGACTGGTAGCGGAGTGCTACAGCGAAGAGGAGCGTTATGGCATCCATGAGGCCTTATCATGAAATTTTGATAGAAAGAAAGAAGAAATCACGACAGTCCACACTGCATGCTTTCTTTAAAAACGTGACGATCCTCAACCAGGGACTTCGTCAGAGAACTAACGCTGCTTCATTACGCCATTGCCGGTTGTAAGTGTACAAAATATATTTTTTAAAATTCCCTTTATTATATTTACGTTATTTCAGAGCTTTAAATGCAATGCCATTATATTCATCGTCAATGTTTGGGTGCCGGGAACGCATGTCATTGACTTCCCATTGATTTACATTATAAAATCGTTTCCAATTTACGCCGATTCCGATTACGCCGGTTTGTCCAGGAACGCATCCCCGGCGTAAATCGAGGGCTAACTGTATTGCTTTCCTCATTATGTTTTTTAAAGTTGGTTAAGAGCTTGAAGGTGACGTAATTTAGGCCGAAACATGTAGTTCAATTAGACTGTATCGTCCAATAAAGATATGGTTGTGTTGACACTGATATTCATTTCTTTATTTACGTAATTGGAAACTTTTTAGAAGCTTTAGTAAAAGTCCCCAATACGAAATTTTATGAAAATCCATTCAGTGGTGCTTGAGTTGTTACATGTCAAGATGTGGAACTGTCAGGTGCATTTTTAAACTCTATGTTGTAATGTGCAATAGTATAATTTTTTGTATAACTTCTGTATTTACATAAAATATTACATTGAACCTTGAATCTTGCAGAAAAAAACTACATGTGAGACACACAGCAATCATATGCACTTTTAAATAATTTGTAAGTGTATGTTTGATGGTATGGGTGACATGTAGCATGCATGGTGGGTCTGAAAAATACATACAGAATTTTGTGTAGGAAACATGAAAGGAGGAGACTGAATGTAGATATAGATAGGACAATAATATTAAAATTGATTTTAAAAGTAGAGCAGAATTGCTTACTGGATTCAGCTGGCCTAGAACAGGGATCAGTCTTTTAAACGCAGTGATGAATTTTCAGATTTTGTCTAGGACACAGAATTTTTTGACCAGCTGGTTGACCGTGCTGCATGGAATTGGGAATGAAAAGTGACCGTAGGAATGACCACATGTTTCAGTATTGATTGTCTCAAATTTTGTATTATTTGTATAACATTATTACTTATTATGTCAATTGATTTCTGTAACAGAGAAGACAGCTAACAGTTGTTTACATTTGTCTGAGTTGTCACGGGCAGCTTCTAAATTATGTACTCTCTTCCATTACTGACACTTTTTAAATTATTTTTGAAAATTTTTAAATTACTTATTCTGTATTAGTACTGACTGTAAAGGTACACGGTCGCATTGCTTTACTACATTTTGATTACAGTTCTCACAAAATCTAGTCTAGTTTTGTACACCAAATAACAATTTTAATGCTGAATCTTGTTGAGTTTCAAACAAGTTGTTGCTAATACTGGGTGGGTAGAACTGCATAGTAATCTGAATATTTCTACGGTAGAATTTTAGCTGTGGCAGTTTTGGTGTTATTCTGAGGACTTTATTTTAAGATATTTGACTTACATAATCCAAAGGTTTCATTGCTGTGTTTACAGGATCCTCCCACTGGACTTCTGTCCTGCGAGATGAATTTATTTTAGTCCACACTCATATCCTATTTCTTTTGGATCCATATTATTGTTATTCTCCCATCCCCTCCTTTCAGGTTTCCTGA
Source organism: Reticulitermes speratus (assembly GCA_021186555.1). Classification (NCBI taxonomy): domain Eukaryota; kingdom Metazoa; phylum Arthropoda; class Insecta; order Blattodea; family Rhinotermitidae; genus Reticulitermes; species Reticulitermes speratus. The sequence goes on along the minus strand of JAJKFL010000002.1, from coordinate 40,293,097 downwards.
CTAAACTTTTGTATACATTTTTGATCTCCTGTATGTGTGCTACATGTTCCTATCCAATCATATCCTCCCTCATATCCTAATAATATTTGGTAGAAAGTGCAAATTAACCAAGAATGTTAACGTTTAAATCACATGTGAGGGCTGTTGCATAAAGTGATATTTCTTTTGAATGCAGGGTTTCTGCAGTTTTGTGAAAAGATGGCATTTTTATTTGTAATGGTGCAGCTGCTGCTGTTATTGCGCATGAATGTGACTCGTGCTGTCGCTGTTAATCAGGACAGTATAACTGCTCTAACATCGTTCATGTCCCAGAACCATGCAATGTCTTCAGTGATTTTTGGGTGTTGGAAGAAAGCAGGTAAGATTCAGTATTGAATATTTGAAACAAACACAAGTGCCTGCCATTCATCCAGGCTGTGGTTGCTTTCCTTCTCAACATCACAGTATATAACAGCATTGAAATGAATTCAGTTCACAACCTTCAATCCTGTTTCTTTGAAATCCAATTTAATGATATCATCCCATTTATACCTACTTTTCCAAGTGGTACCTTTTCTTCAGGTTTTCAAACCAAAATCCTTCTGAGGAAATGTAGGTTATGTACCGAAAGTACAGAAATATAATGTGATGTTCCCACAATATCTGTAAGATGAATATTCTCTTAAAACTGTAACAAAAATTAAAGAGGCTTATGGTGACTAAACACTGTGGTATAAAGCTGTCCACAGTGTCACACTCCTTTGCTCTGCTCTGTTCATTCGTATAGTGGAGAAACATAATTCCTGGACCTGATATAATATATATAATCATCATTCTGTAGTCTGTCTTACGACAGGTCAGTAGCCTCTTCCAAAGCGAGTTCTCCACAGAGTACAATCTAATGCTTCCTCTTTCAATTTCCAGTATCTTCTCGTTCCCTTAAGGTCATACAGTAGCTGCTTACGTCATCTTCCTCGTCTTCCCGTCCCTTCTTTCACTCCCAATAACGTGTTTCAGAACCTATGGAACATAGGAACCTATGTAAGATGCGACCAATCCAGTTAGACTTCCTTCCTTTTTTTGTATGTAGGATGTCCCTTTCTTTCTCGACTCTTTGTAATACTTCTTCATTTTTCACACGATCTGTCCAACTGATCTTTTCCAGCACCAATTTCAACACTTTCAAGGTATTTCTGATCTACTTTCCGAAGTGTCCACGTTTCAGCACCATACAAAGCTACGCTCCAAATGTAGCACTTTACTAGTTTATTCCTTAAATTTAAGTCCAGTTTGCTGGTGAAAAGATTCTTCTTCTTGTTCAACGCTGCTTTTGAAATGACAATCCTGGATTTAACTTCACGTGTACATCTTGCATCATTTGTTATCAGGCTACCTGATTACTACTGCGGATGATTATATATACAGTGTCATTATTTTATGTGGCTCGTATATCGTGTTAACACATCCCACTCAGCCGACCGTCCACACGCACGGCGAAGAAGCTGCAGGAAATGAAAAACGATCGCCGTCAATAAAACAAAGTGCGTATTTCAGTTTCACGTTGACAGTAAGATCGAGCTATGTGGAGCGCGCGCTGTTTAAACATCACTTTGTGTTTTTGTGTTACCCAGTATCAAAAGACAGGCAATGTACGTATCAACGTAGCATTAAGGCGCGTTCGTGCAACCACTGTTGCCGTGGAAAAGCATAAGTGTTACTAATTCTGAGTGTGTGTCTGTAGCCTTAGTTATCCAACATGTAAAGCGCATGCGCCGTATTATATTGTCATGTGTGGCCTGTCTGGCTGTACCACATTTTTCCCCATTATTTCATAAACGGCACGATTTTCGGAAAAAGTTTTTGAACATAAAATTTGTGTTTTGATTTTTTCTAAAATTTTGTCTGAAACATTTCTCATTCTTAGAAGAATTCATCGAGATATTTTCACAAATTTACACAGGTCTTCATATAAAGTACCCGTTATTTTGTCAGATATTAATAAAGTTCGAATTTTCTCGGCAGGTTTTTTTAAAAATCCTCAACTATCAAATTTCATGAAAACCCGTCCAGTGGGAGCTGAGTTGTTCCATGCGGACGGACGGACGGACAGACAGACAGACAGACAGACAGACATGACAAAGTTAGTAGCCGCTTTTCGCAATTTTGTGAATGCGCCTAAAACATAGCCATACTTACACACAAATATCACTGGCTTAAGCTGATTTATGCTGTTATACGTAGAAAATAATTTGCAAGACCTTGAAATTGAACCTTATTCTAACATACTGAGAAATTTTCGACTTTTTACTAGCTCCTCTGCATTATGTGAATTAAGCGTCATGTAAGATGAATATTCTGTCATAATGAAAGTTAAATACGCTTTTGTAGTGACGGACATCACAATTAAAAGGCGTTCACAACTCAAAATTTTGCCCTCTAGACAAGTTCTTGCCCGGACGAACGTTCATGGCAGTGGAGTGTGATGAAATTTAATTTTTGGGGTGACCTTTTATAATTTAGTGGAATATAATGAAATTAAATTTTTGGGGTGATTTTTATAATTTAGAAATATGCAAAATAAATGTAGACCTATGTGCGTTTTAGTAATTCATGTCTTTAATGTGAAGCAATATTCTCTTATTTTGCGAAGGAAAGCATCCTTTCACTATCTGTAGTCGCAGACGAGCGGTCTAAACTCCTGCCATGGTAAGAAAGGAGTAGTGGTACAATACTCTTCTTGGAATACTTGACTGAAGACGGAGGCACTACCGCCTCCGAAACATCTGCAAATACTTAGCAGTTGACACGGTATAACATTCCTGAAGGCATAACTCTCGACACCTCTGTGAAAAACCTCAAATCTCACACTGATCAACTTGTTTTCTCAAGTTTCTTGGAGATTTTGCTCGCAAACGAATTTGAGTTGTCTCTTTCACGCTCTTCGCAATTTCGACGGCTGTTTTCCTTAATTACAATCCATAGTCTTTCGATGCTGGTGTTGAATGCGTTGCATCAGTTGACGAGATTAGGCTGTGTGGAGGAATTATTATTTCCCGACATTTCAGCAAACGTTGCAGCTGTTATCTTCGTGGTAGTTATCGGGGGTGTTGGGGCTTATCTGGCAGTGGGCGGTGTGTGGAAGATCAACCAAGCAGACTGTCACCTACCACACGCCGCCCGACACCCCGCAACTACGTGTGCCGCAACGCAGGGAAATTTTCTTTCCCCACCGTGGCTCTGCCTTGACAGCCTGCCCACTGCACGGTGTTTCACAGTATTTGGGGAATTGTACGTTTGTCTCCTGCACTTCTTTTTTTGATAAAATTGTATACACGCAGAACAATTGTCTGCTTGTTCTCTTTTCGTTGTGAAATCCTCTTTTGAATTTTACCTTTTGAATGTATTGGTAGCATAACTGATGTGACATAAATTTAACCCTACTCGCTTGATACTGGCCTCCTCGCTCTGCACATTGGACCTTGTCAGATTGACGGACAAACAAATTAAATAACCTGCTCTTGTCATCTCACCTACAGAGAATGTATCCAAAGAACACATTAACTAGGATCTTACCTTTTGAAAATGTTTGTGCCATGTGTACCTTAGTAAAGAGACTGGTCAGACATTGCACAGTCAAGGTTTGATTTAGTTTCAGGAATAGGAATTTGTGTCTCCATCATATTCGAAATGGGTCAGGGGCCCAACTGCCCCCTCTGTAGGTCTTTACAGGGTAAAAGTGGCTAGTGTGTGAAGCTGATTATTTTCCTCTATGAAGTTAATCACCTTCATGGTATGGTGCTTGTAAAAGGCAGGACTTTATCATTGCTTTAGTTCTTAAAGTCTGTTATCTAATTAGAGTGTTATCAAAATACCATATGTGGGAAACGTCAGTTAACAAATATTTGTAACTAAATCCGCTAAGTTACTGCAGGGAATATAAAGTCTTACTTAAAATTTGATCGTTGGTTAGCCAGTCAAGAAACCTACAGCCTTTTTAGAACACAGATGTTCATTACCATGTTCACAAGAGTCTTCCACTGAACTCTGACCTAAACTTGATGAATTCATTACACATCTTGTTTTTTAACCTCAATTTTTAACATTATCCTCCCATATAAGTCTGGGACTTGCAACTCATCTATTCAACTCAGATTTCCGGACTGAAATTCCATGTATATTTCTCATCCCTCCCAAACCTGCTACAGTCCTACCAACCTCATGCTTTTTTATTGGCCACCCTAATAATATTTGGTGAAGAATATAAATTCTGAAAAAGTCAATATTCATTGCTGCATAGAATTCAAAATAATAGGTGCATCAGAAAAGAAGCTTTTTTTTTGTCTTTGTAGCAGCCACATAGAGAATAATAATGGGTTGGTGGCACACAGGCTTTAAACACGTATTTATAGTTGGATAAGATGCACTTTGACAGTGTACTATATCATCTTTGTGTTGCTTGTCACCTGCTAAGTTGCTTAAGTATTAAGATGCATACAGAAAGTCTATAATATGAGAGAAAACCTTTGAAATCATTAAAATTTGTTACAATACTGTAAAGAATTGTTTGTCATAAAAAGTCATATCCTACTGTGCATAATGTAACGTGTTATTATAATGCAACATTGCTCATGATCTTTTGGTAGTAACAACTTTGTCTAGGTTAATCTCATTTATATTACTCATACATTTATACATTTATGGTGAGGTCACTCACTTACTTTGCACTGATAAATGCATTACATTCTTTTTCCCATGAGGGTATGAGGCTGGGGGAACCAGCAGCAGTCAGGAAACTGTGCAGAAGCAGGGGATTTAGTAGTTGAAATTTGTAAGTTGTTTATTAGGGATTCGATGTTTGCTTTGATGGTTGTCATCCTGCTGTGCTTTTTGCCACCATTCAATGAAACTCAAACATCAGTCTAAACACAACTCTAACTTATGTTCCAAATTATTCAGCTACATGTTTCGATCCCAATAATTATCATCATCAGGCATTTGCATAAAAACTGTATATTAAAGGTAAAAAGTGTGTACTATAACACTCATTCAATTATGAGATAATTTACGATCTTTTTGTTCTAGAATTCTTATTCTAATTTAAAACCATTATAGTAGGTAATGTTGTTGTGTTTCTTTACTCTCTAACAAAATTGTTAAAATCCAATTCTAGTATGGTATGGTCCTAGTTATGCAGCAATCATCTGTTCTGTAATTTACATGTGTGAGGTGTGTGGGATCTTGTACTAGTTAATTATTATATCCGATATTAAGTTTCTGATTTTTGTTTTGAAGAACCTTATTAAGGATTCCTTGGAATGAATCAATTTATTGCATGGTATTTTATTTATGGGGCAAATGTCGACAAACAAAGTACACAATCTAATTCGCTTTTATGAATCCTGTGATCTAGATATCCTGCGGCTTAGCTCAAGTTTTTCTGCTCAAGGACTGCGTCTGCAGATTCACATGCCAGACTCTGACACAGATGTAGCCATGTTGTTGAGGGTCAGCTTCTATCCAGTAGCTGTGATTGTTGATCTGGCTTGCGAGGCAAGCACTCAACTGCTACAAATGGTAATGTACAACAGATGTTTCCTATGGTTGGATATACTTAGGACAACCTGACATGGAGGAGCAGTGGCACAAAGAATTCATCGTGGAAATGAAAAGTTCTCTTAAGCTACTCAAACCATCCAGAATTTACCATGAAGAGTATAAGAACTTTATTTATAAATGCAGAACATAGTTACAAAAGAGAAGCATTTTAAAATGTCAATTTATAATTTTAGTTTAACTGCATAACAGTGTTATTATTTAAGGTGCAGACATAACAAAGCAGATCATACCATGTACAAGGCATGCAGACAATACAGAAATGCAGTCAGGCTCAGTCAAAATGATACAGTGCAGACCAGTTTGTTACAGAATTTTTACCAGCATGGTCATGTACACAGCTACACTAATTGTAACAGTTATATGAAACTGTCAATGATAAAGCAATAGATTCTGTTGTATTCGTAAATGCAAGAAGTTTAGAATTTGGTGTTTTATCACGTTGACACCCAAATTTGCATCAAGATGAGCTTAAATTAACAAACTATTTTATAATTCTGTAATTTCATAATGATTATAATCCAAGTGTTCTTGGATGATGTGCCATGTTGATTGGTAAGTACTTACTGAGGTTTCGGAGGAGGTAACTGCCTCCATCTTCAGGGACTAACACTCTTTATGAACCGGTAGACCCTGATGGTAGAGGTAGTACACTCCTTTGGAAGGTCTGTGACTATGTGCTGTGTGAGATGTGAGGTTTTCGTAGAAATGTTAATGAAGCTTCCAAGTCTAGGACATTCCAATGTGTTGACTGCTTTACCCTGAAGGTGGAGGCGCTATATCCGTCCAAAATACCGGAAACTGTGTAGCCAGTTGACACGTGTAATATCCCAGACTTGGATCTGTATAAATACCACTTTCAGAACTTCAGGTCTTGCAATAATGTTACCTTCACAGGCCATCTTCTTCTCAATATCTTCCCACACTTCTGGACAGCATTGGCGCACCCAAGGGGGAGGCTGCCAGGCCGCAGCCCCCCCCCCCCCCCCTCAGCGCAATTTAAAAAAACACAGATTTTGTAGACATGATGATATCAAAGGTTTTATGTGATTTATGCTTCAGCCTAAATCAGCTACAAAAATTGGCTGATGACTAGTACATTGGAATATTGAAAAATATAGGGTCTCATAAAAACTTATGAATATGTAGACGTTTTTCTTTCTCAGTTAATTTTAATTTTCCCTGTAACCTAACTACGAGTAGATGTCCGCTCGGAGATTTTTACATGATTTTCATAACATAGTTTTTAAACTCAAACATAAATTACATATAGCCTCAGAGTTAGCACACCCCCCCCCCCCCCCCACCAAAAAAAAATAAATCTGGGTGCGCCTATGCTGGACAGTGTCCCTGTTTCTGTACTTATTGTCCTTTATAATACAGGAATGAGTTACCCTCACAATCAGTATCCACACTAGCCATGTTTCCTTTTCTGCTGCTTTCCTGACTACCGCAGGATGACACTCTGGTGTCATGCTCAACACAAAGCAAGATGAGCCTTAGCATGTCTGACCATGTCTTATGCATCTGGATTGCTGGCATTTAAATCTGTTGTCAGAGTTCCAAACAATCAGACAAATTAAAATGGTTATCATCTTTTAAGTGTACAATGATGGTTTTATTTTTCCAGATCAGACTGGTCACGTTTCATATCATCCAGTCTGGTCTGCATCATTGTTTCTCCAGCCTACTTTAGTTCTTCAATTCATGTTTTGTTCTTCTGGATTGTGATGCCATGTAGTTTGGTACGTGTCAGCCCGTGTTTCAGAACACACTGACTCCACTCAGAATAGAAGTGCATGATTCATAGCCCAGAAGACCATGCATGATATACGTAGCGCTTCCAGAAAGTATGAACCGGTTGGGTACAAAAAAAACATTTAACGAATTTAAAAAAATATATCTTTATTGCAACATGTTGGTACCTATAAATAAACTACTTCTCCACATAGTCGCCATGCAAATTAAGGCACTTGCCATGTCTTGAGACCAGCTTTTGTATGTCTTCGTCGATAAAGGTCGCCGCCAAGATGTTCAGCCAGTCCTGCACAACGTCTTTTGTCTCTTGGTCACTCCTCAGACTCTTGCAGGCCAAAAAATATTCGTGTAATTCAGAAATTGTGAATCAGAACACTGAACGGTGTTTTGGGAGGCATGTAGGATGTCTAATTTTAATGTGCTTTCCCATTGTATATGTTCCCTGTAGGCTTCAAGACAGCGGTTGTTTAGCAGACTGCACTACTGGCTGCTTTTGTCTGAAGACGAGCCATCCAAATCTGTTCTGGAATCAGTGTATCTGCCTCTCGACAGCCATGTGACTGTGTTGTACCGAGAATTGGGATGGAATCAGACATTCTTGCAGGATCTGTATCATGTTGGAGTTGGCCAGTCCCTGACTGTCACTCCTCCTCGCTACTGGAAGCCAGGTCTGCAGCTTCCTGCAAGTCCTCAGCGAACTGACTATGGAGGGATAACTATTCCAACCGTCACTGTGGTAGGTTGTAGAATTATATAAGCATCTACTAATTGTGCCTATTATGGTGTTCATATATCATGCCTTGCACCATGACCTAATTGCTACTTAAGAGTGTGCACAATTATATAAATTCTAATTAACAAAGTCCATTGAGCAGAGTCCTTGAGAAGCTGATGATTGCTGACAAAGTCAAGAAATTCCTTGACTTTCATGGAAACCAGAAGTTCATTACCATGTATGCAGGAGCACACTACTTAATGTTATCCTGAGCTGCTTAAGTACAGTCCTCATCATCACATTCAGTTTTTTTAACCCACTTTATTAATATCCATTCATATATGCTTTGTTCTCTTATGCATATTACATGTGCCACCAATCACATTCCTCTAGAACATGAAACTCATAATTTTCTCCATTCCCCTGTTATTTCCTCTCTTCTAGGCCCAAATTTTGTCCTCAGCACCCACCATCAGTCTACACTAACCAGAATAAACAGAGTATACATGAAAGAAAGCTAAAAAATTAATTATGTTCTACTAAAATGAAAATACAATTAGAAGACAACACAGTCAACAAAAGTGGTGGTGGTGGTGGCACTAGCAGCAGCAGTAGTATTAGTGGTAAACTGTTACTGCTTTCATATATGTTTTAAGTATTAATTACATTTTTATTAACAATTCACTGTCTATAAACCAACTAAATGCACTTTTTCACTTTCACTTCTCTTTATTTACAAGTTCACCTCTACATATGTTTCGGTCCTCTTAAAGACCATCATCAGGGGGTACAAAATTACATTCAATATTTTTTTATTAATTTTATTAATTTTAGGCACGTTCACAAAATTGCGAAGAGCGACCGTTAATTTCGTCATGTATGTCTGTTCATCCATCCATTCGCTCGCATGGAACAACTTGGCTCCTACTGGACGGAGTTTTTTAAAATTTGGTAGTTGAGTATTTTTCTAAAATCTGTTGAGAATATTCAAGTTTGCTTAAAATCTGGCAAGAATAACATGTAATTTCCATGAAGATGTATGTAAATTTATGATAATATCTTGCTGAATTTTCCTCAGAATGAGAAATGTTTCAGACAAAACTTGTAGAGAAAGTCAAAACACACATTTTATGTTCAATAACATTTTGTTTAAAGTCATGCTGTTTATGAAATAATGTGCAAAAATATGGTAGTGCCAGAGAGGCCACAGGTGACAATATAATACGGTGCATGCGCTTTACATGCTGGATAACTAAGGCTACTGACACACACTCAGGATATGTAATACTTATTGCTTTTCCAAGACAGCAATGGTTACGTGGAGGTGCTTCAATATTATGTTTATATGTACATTACCTGCCTTCTTTGTATCTGACAATGGTATTATTTCTTTTTAGCTGGCAGAAGGTAAATGGGAGAATTTCATGGACTTTCGGTACAGACATGTCAACACAGACAGCAAGGTTCAATATGTCTTTATGGGCCTCATTGCCACTATGCTGAATTTTAGGTAACGTAAAAACTTATCACTTAAATGTCACAGTAAATTTACTGAATGAGTGAAGGACTGGTGAGCTCTTTCAAGATGTGTGAATTTAGTTTTAAGGTCCTGTCTCTGAAAGGAGTCTGGGAAAAGCTTAAAAGTGGAGTTCATCTTATTTTTTATTCATTTTTCTGCCTTTATTTTATAATCTGTACTGGAATGGGGAAGTGACAAACAATTCTTAACAGCTTGATTACTTTCATGAGCGTAGCAAGGATATGATTTGCTAAGTTTAATTACTGGTGTATATTGCAGTATGAAAATGTGCTTGACAAACACCTGGGGGTATCCCATAAATGGCTCAAAATGTTTCAATGGAGCAGTTGGATTGCTGCAGTGTGGCAGCTGTGAGATTGGCGCCACTGGGCTCCTGTTTAAAGCAGAGCGCCTGCCAGCTATTGATTATGCTGGAGAAACAATTTTGTTCAGGTAAGATTATGTGGCTTTGATGGTCTACCTTGTGAAGCAACACATTTATCAGGTTTTTTTTTCACATTCAAGTTTATATTATAAAAACCTTGGCTCATTACTCACAGAAAGCACACTGCAACTCGATTACAAAGACCAGTTGCTTTAAGGTGTATACATAAATAATTGCTGTTTATTGCAAGAGTCGTATGGAATATATAGGCACTGCATGGACAAAATGCAGAATTTCTTAACATTAAGCAAATGGTACATATAGTTACCACTGTGATTTAAAGGGTTACTGTCTACTGCTCTTTCTTTATAGACTTAGAGTGTCTTTATGACGGCATTTATAAATTTTATGATGCACTGAGAACCTGAGGAGGAAATTTGTTTCTTGTCAGGATTCAACCTAAGTGTCTCTAAAACATAAATGTAAAATTATACCCCAGACGTAGAACAGAATGGATGAAATGGATGGGCAGTAGATAATACTAGCACCATTACAGTGTGGTACAAACAGGTACATTGTGTCCAGTTACTTTTGTCTAGGTAAACCTTCATTACTCATGAATAGGGGAATTTAAATTCTGTGGTACTGTGCTGACAGGAGTTGGGATTGCTCAGTTGATATATTAACCAATCTATGGGCTGGACCACTGAGAAACTGTGTTTGGGTTCTCTGCAGGGATAAGAGATATTCTCTTGTTTAAGCTGTGTGAACCAGTTCGGGGGCCATCCAGCTTTTTATTCATTGGGTACCGGGGGCTCCTTCGAAGGGGGTAAAGCGGCCAGGGCTTGAAACTGACCACAAACCTCCAACTAGTGGAGCTATACTTCCACTCCCTCTTATGCCTTCATGGCATGCATAGGAACAACTTTACGTTTATATTTACTGTTGCTGTGCAAGCATAGTGATATTAGTATTGAAAACTGCAAACCTTGGCAAGATGGACCATGTGCATGCATCATTATGGTGGCACAAGGCATGGCTACAAAGGACAGTTATATGCTAGAATAATGCTCCCTCCCTGACACAGTCCCTTTGTTGCAGGGGAGCCTTCATGTTTCTGAAACCTTCACTATCTGAGGTGTCAGTGATATATGAGTTGCCATTTAATACCTCTGTCTGGATTACTTACGCTGTAGCTGTGGCCATACTGACAGTTGTGTTGGTCATCACACGACGAGTATATCAACGTGTAGATACATCGTCGTCTGCTTCTCCTTTTGGATGGGGAGACAGCATTATGGACTCTCTGGCTATTGTGTGTCAACAAGGTGATTCTGAACACATGTTTTTACTTTCATGGATGTGAAGTTTGAAATTTTATGTTCTCTGCACCAGAAAAAAATTTGCTGACCTTGAATAACAAGGACACAACTAAAAAAACCAAGCTTGTACAGATAAGGCTCCCATTTGTCCCAATTTTCCCGTGAGTGTCCCAGCTTTCGGTAACTATTCCCAGTGATCCAATAAATTCTAACCAGGAAGCTAAAAAGTCCTGAAATTGGTACTAAGGCAAAAGCGTAGTTTTTTTTTTAATTTTAAATAAACCCAAGTGGCATAGCCTTGAGAACGTTCTGTCACATGCACAGTGCCAATTACGCAATACAACTCACCTGACGTATGGTTACTGTGAAAAGGCAGAAATGCTGTCTCAGTGATATCTTCTTTGTGGACTGCCATAAGGAACACTTTGCACTTGGACACAGCTAATTTGTTACTGGTTGTGAAAACTTGTTTCAAAAATTTTTAACTGATTTGTAGAGATACCAGCCTTCTAGAGCAAATCCATGCTTCAGAGAAGTGCATTGTGAAAAAAGAAGAACTTGTGGAAATAGAAAAATCAGGCAAAGAACCAGAATTTCCAGAAAAATCGTCAACTGTTCTATCAGAAGACACATCAGGAGGGTTAGAACAGTAACAGTAACAGTAACAGTAACAGTAACAGTAACTGTAACAGTAACAGTAACAGTAACAGTAAAAGTAACAGTAACTGTAACAACAATAATAACCTTAATGTTTTCCATTATGTGTTATCCTGTCTAAAATACAACATGTATTTTGGACTTTTAGGTAGCTTGTTTTTCAAATTCAGTGATTCCTATGAGATAAAGGTCCTTGCTTTTTCATAATGATAATCTGAGAGCCTTATATACAAGGCACTATTAGAAGTTTTGTACTTTGTGTATAAATAGGTCTACAATTTTGCCTGCAGTTTATATGCATATGAAACGTGGTCTCTCACATTAAGGGAAGAACATAGGTTGAGGGTGGTATCACTTTTGTTTTTACATTCCACATGTGCTATGTTTCTATTGTAAGGTCTTTATATTTTAGAATCTTCTCAGCCTCTTTCTTATTCACATTTCTGTCTCTTGAAATTGCAACATTTATTAACAGACATGTTCCTGTTTCATTATCACGGATTATGATGTCCGATTTATTGCTAGGGATGGTTCTGTCGGTTTGCACTTGTTGATGCTGCATATTATTATTATTATTATTATTATTATTATTATTTTATTATTATCATCATCATCATCATCATATCATCATCATCATCATCATCATATTATTATTATTATTATTATTATTATTATTTATTATTATTATTATTATTATTATTATTATATTATTATTATTATTATTATTATTTGCAGATGCTTTGTACAGCCCAAAGAACATCTCTTCAAGAATTGTGTTTTTCTTCATGCTGATCCTCTCTGTTTTCATCATTACATCTTACTCTGCAACTATTGTGTCACTCTTACAAACTTCAAGCAATGCTATAAATACCTTGCAGGATCTCATGAAGAGCCGTCTGAGGCTGAGTATGATTGACATTTTTGTAAATGTAAGTTCTTGGTGAAATCTGAGGCTTTCATGGTGGTAAATGTAAAAATTAGAATCTTCTTGAATGGGATGCAGTGTGGCCTCATGCATGGTTACATTCTGAAGGAAAAATACTGCCTACATGTTTAGTGTACCAGAAGTGAAGATGGATGCAGCCGGTATCTGGCTAGCAAATTGCATGGTCTTAAATTTCAGAAGATGAAGTTTTATATTCCTATGTCCTTTGTTTTTTATTACTCATATAATCGTTCCAGAAATCACATCTTTTCGGTTTACATTTATTTTCAGGAGACAACAGATCCTGAAGTGACTAGAATTTTTAAAAAGAAATTGTATACTCAACCATTTAAAGAAGCATTTACTACTGAGAATGTTGGAATGGAGAAAATACGAAGAGGATTATATGCTTACCATGGGCTTGCAGGGGCATATAAAATTATTAGTGACACATATGAAGATCATGAGAAGTGCAGATTTAAAGAGATAAAAATGTTCACATCTCTGCATCTATGCTTCAGTGCAAGGAAGGGCTCCCCTTACACATCACATATTAAAGAAAGGTGCAAAATATTACATAATGTCACTGAAAAATATTTATGTGATAAAAGATTTCTTTTTATCATGTTATGAAATATTATACAGGCTTTCTAACTTAGACAGATTGGTTGGCATAACTTCAGCAATGGGGCACGTGGTGGCGCAGTTGGTTGCGCTACAAGCCAGAAGGTCGTGGGTTCAATTCAAGTTGGTGTCATTGGAATTTTTCATTGACATAATTCTTATGGCCCTGGGATCGACTCAGCCTCTAACAGGAATGAGTACCAGGAATATTTCCTGGGGGGTGAAGGCGGCCGGTGCTTAGGGCTGACACCCTTACCACCTTCATATGACGATGGTCTTGAAATCTGGGAGCCTCAACCTCCTGGAAACCTCAGGGCCTGTCCAGGCCTATACAGGAATTGCTTTACCTTTAACTTGAGCAATGGAAGGTGGACAATGGAGATTTGGACATTAGAATGACAGGAGTCAATGAAAAACAGTTAGGAGAGGATTAACAAGGCAGATGGTGGATACAGTGAGAGCACCGGAGGTTAGATGCAACAAGGGTGGCACTGCATCAGCAGAGGATTTTACATTGCTGTTTGGAAATTAGAGTGAGAGTCATAACTTAGGGACAGGGTCTTTCATTATGAGATGGGCATTGTGAGAGGAGAGTATGTATGGGAGAACTTAAGAAAAATACTCTTTGGTAAGGGAAAATATAAAATTCCTCTCATACGTTATTTCTCATATGTGAAATAATAGTAGAAATGCCAAAGATTGTAAATGTGAAGATAGACTCAGTATTGAAAGCATAGGAAAGTGTTAAAGAGGAGCATCAGTATCATAGGACTACAGAAGTCATTCCCGAACATTTTCTGTTTCAGGACTTGCTGGTTGCGCGAGGTTGGTCTAATTGACCGTGAAGATAATCGTTGGTTCTACCATAAACCTAAGTGCGAAACAGCTGGGCAGAACTTTGTCAGTGTAGGCATCCAGGAATTTTACCCTGCTCTTGTGGTACTGGCATATGGTATTATTGGCTCTGTTGGGATTTTGGTAATGGAGATTCTATTTTTCAAGAGGCAGCAAGCAAATTGTTGTGCTCTGTGTTGTATCAGTGATGTAACAGTCGTCCACAAAAGTGGGAACCAAACAGGGGGAACAGAGTATAATCCGAGCCAAATAATAACAAAAGGAGGAAAATAGTACCATCAACACAACTTTTTTGAATACTTTTATTTTCAAGTAATTCAAAATAAAATCCTTAGATTGATTTTTAAGATAAATTCTGGAATTACAATTGAGCATCTTCGTTTTGGTGTTCTTATCTTGACTGATGAAAGAAGCCTCCTTATAATATATCTGAATTGTTATATTTTTTCTTTGTGGCAAGATTTGTGGCTAAAAAGCTGGAAAATTTTGCCTTTGAAAAAGTGCTCCCAGATACAAATGTTATGTTTGGGAGAAAGAGGATATGGTAAACCTGGGCATCTGCCCTCATGCTGGAATTCTGAAAAAGTAAAAAGTGAGAAAAGGAAGGACATGAACATAATATAAGTACCATTAGATTTAGATTAAATTCTTAAATGCCACTTTGTAAGAAAATCTTCTGGCTGAACCTGTTTGGAAAAAGTTGTGGTGTAGTCCACATCCGTCTGTTTCCTACACATAGAGATTTTTATTTATTCATGTTACGTTTTGGTAACTCCGTTCTTCTGGGATATTGTACTCCATCACTGGATGTTTGTTGGGCAATGTCCATCTCCAGTGATGGAGCACAATATTCCAGAAGAATGGAATTTCTCAACTGCACAACTTCAAAAGCCTGAAAATTAGCAGGTTTTATTTTGATGTAAATTACCAGAAGGCATGTGTTGAGACTTGGGTCAGAATGCTTTTGTTGTAATTCCAGTGGGTAAAGGGATACCTGTTTCCTTTAATTTTGTAGAAGTGTTTGGTACAATCAAAAAATAATTTTATCACAAGTTGACTGCAGGAGAAACATGGTGTACTGAAAATTAACTAATCCTAATACAACTGCAAAGCAGGATAAATGTTGTAACGTGTTCTGTTTTTGAAGATTATATTTGCCGATCCAAAGAAATGTCTCAGTTGGGAAGCTTAGTGAGTGTGTTGACTAGGTTATAAACTGGGCTACTGGAAAGCTGGGATCGCATCCCGGTTGGGGCGAGATTTTCAGCACCCGTCCAGACCGGGCCCTGGGGCCTACCCAGCCTCCTAACAATGGGTACCGGGTCATTCCCTGGGGGAAAGCGGCCGGGGCGTGGTGTTGACCACCACCCCAATCTAGCACCGAGGTTAAGGAAAGAGTAGAGCTATACCTCTACTCCCCTCTGGGCCTTAATGGCCTGTTCTAGGGTGAACTTTACCTTTACTGGATAGCTGGAGTTCAATTCCCAGATGAAGTGGAGATTTGGTCTTTTGATGCTATGCTCAGACCAGGTTTGGGACCCACCCAGGTTCCTGGCCAATGGATATGAGACAGCTCTTTCTCTACCGGTATAGTCGGTGCATGCACACACTTTCAGTGAGTGCAAAAGGGTTTAAGAACTACTGGAGCTATACCTCCTGTTCCCTATACATCATTCCTGGTGTGGTGTCTTTTTTAAGGTATGGCACAGTTATATATATTATGTTTATTATGTTTAACTGAACATCATCTAGATTATCCTGATATAGATCATACTTGTATCGATCATTACAGTCTCGGTGCTAAATATTGTAGGCAAATTCTTAGAAAAGGTGGAGTATGTATTTTTGTCCATAAAAAATTAAAATTTACAAATATTAATTTAAAATAATTTTGCAAAGAACAGGACCTAGAAGTATGTGCAGTTAAACTACCGTCCTCTCTTGCCAATATCTGTATTTTATCCATTTATACAGCACCGACAGGTAACATCTTATATTTTCTAAATGGCTTAGATACCATTTTAAAATTTCTATACAATATTAATATAGAACTTATTATCTGTGGTGATATAGATATAAACTATCTCGACAACAATAATAGTAAAAAACAATTGGATACTTTGTTATCCTCTTATAACCTCTACAGTATGGTGCACTTTCCAACTAGAATCCAAAATAATTCAATTTCCACAATTGATACATTTGCATTGATCTTTGCAGAGCTGGAAATTATACCATAGGTCCTCTTGTTAATGGACAGTCTGACCATGATGCCCAGATCATATATATAAATAATATTAACTTAGAAACACAAAACAATTGCTTTCAATGTATAAGAAAATTTAATAAAAACACTATGAATGAGTTCATGATTAAATTAAGTTACGAGACATGGGACAATATTTTTGTTGATAAGGATGTTGATACAATATTTAACTCCTTTCTTAATACTTATCTAAGAATATTCTACTCTAGCATTCCTAAAAAAAGTTAAGGCTGAAACCAAAAATAATCCATGGATGACTCCTGGCATAAAAATTTCTTGTTGTCATAAAAGAGAACTTTGTGTAAGTCTTAGGAATAGTAATGACCCCAATTTAAAACATTATTAAAAATAAACTGCAAAATTCTGTCTAATGTTATTAAAGCTGCAAAAAAAAAACTTCATTATAATAGATTAATTTCTAATTCCAATAATAAAATGAAAACTACCTGGTGTATTATAAAATCAGTAACAGGTAAAAAAAACTAATAACCAGGTATACATTTTCTAAATATTGAAGGGAAATTAACTGATAATCATCACACGATTACAAATTTTGTTAATGATTATTTTATAATAGTAGCTGACAAAATTACTTCAATTGACATAAATGTTAACAATATTGCAGAATCAGATACAAATAATCACTTGAATTATCTATCTCAAACTTTTACAATTCCTTTCCCTAAAGTTAAATTTAACCACTCCTCAACTAAAGAAATTGAAAACATTATTATATCTTTAAAACCAAAAAATTCTCATGGATATGATGACATTTCGGTTAAAATCTTAAAAACAAACTCTCCTTTCATTAGTTCGCCTTTAACTTATATATGCAATAAATCTCTTTCATCAGGTATCTTCCCTACTCGATTAAAATACTCAGAAATAAATCCGTTATTTAAAAAAAAAATAGAACTAATATGACTAATTACAGACCTGTATCATCATTAACATAATTTTCAAAAGTTTTTGAAAAAGTCATATATGCAAGGCCTTTGATTGTGTGAATCATGACATTTTATTGTCTAAACTGGAATTTTATGGAATAGTTGGTAAAGCCTATGCATGATTAAAATCATACCTTAAAGATAGATATCAGAGAGTTTTAATAGATAATTGGTATCTCCCTCTGAATGGGGCAAAGTTAATAATGGGGTCCCTCAGGGATCAATACTGGGACCTTTATTGTTTCTTATTTACATAAACGATTTACCAAACATTATAATTAATAAATCAAAACCGGTTCTCTTTGCTGATGACACAGCATAATTGTCACCAATCCCAGCCCTTTAGATTATAAAAACAATATTATTAATATGTTTGAAAATATAAATGATTGGTTTAAAGCTAATTTATTAACATTAAGTTTTGATAAAACATATTACATACAATTTATGACTAAAAATAGCTCTGCAATTAATATAAATATTGCTATGATAAAAGCAGATCGCTAATTCTACAAGTACCAAATTTCTTGAATTAATTATTGATAATATGTTGTCTTGGAAAAGTCACATTGATTGGCTTATGTCTAAATTAAGCTCATCCTGTTATGTAACCAGGGCTGTTAAACCCTAATGACTCAGGAAACATTAAGAATGATTTATTTCTCCTATGTTCATTCTGTTATGGCTTATGGTATAATTTTCTGGGGCAATTCTCCCCACAGTATCCACATTTTTAGGCTTCAAAAAAGGATAATTAGAATTAGCACTAATTCCAAAGGTAGAGAATCTTGAGGGAATTGTTTAGGAATTTGAAAATGTTTCCCCTCCAATCACGGGTATATATTTTCCCTTTTGTTATTCATGGCTAAAAACAGAGAACAATTTAAATCTAACTGTGAGATTCATGGCATCAACACAAGATACACCAATAATTTCCATTGTCCATCATCTAATCTAACAACATTCCAAAAAGGATCATATTACTTTGGAATCAAGGTTTTTAATAGTCTTCCTCCTAGCATAAAAAACTTAGTTCATGACACAAAACAATTTAGATCTGCTTTAAAAAGATTCCTTCTTTTAAATTCGTTTTATTCATTGGAAGAATATTTTAACTACAATAAGAATTAAAGATCTTGGTTTATTATACCCTTGACAACTAGTATTATATTTTACATGTGATTACCGTACTTATTTTATATATTTCATTTTATTACCATTACTATTAATAAATATTATTGGTTTAATATGACACATGCTCTCTAGGCATATATATTTTATACCGTTTATTATATGTATATGGAGACTAATTCCACATCCGTCAGGTTTTTTTACCTACAAGGATCCACGGAATGTAAAATGAATGAATAAGTAAATATTACGTTATTCATTCAGAGATTTCAGGCTGTCATAGCGGTGAATATGAAGATTGCTGTCTTATGGGATTTGATGCTGCGTAGTGGCAGAAATTTAATCTTATACCTTGAAGAGAAAGCAGCATATTCCTTTTAAAATGTGGTAAATTGCCACCATACCACAAGGCATTACATCTCAGTGGACGGTAATGTTTATCATCATTTTGTTTTACACTCTTGACGCTGCTTTCAAGGTAGCAGTTGTTATAGTCGCAGCCGACAAGTTCACTAGTTTAGAGGTTGGTAGCCCTTTCTGCACACATTCATGTTTCTAGCATATGAACGGCGCAGGAGTACGCGTATGATTAACTGCATGTACACTCAATAATAATACACGCTTCTTTTCCGGCGTGACGTTGAAATATTTTACAGCTTTAGACAAAAATTCACATTCGAGATAAGCCGGTGCCCGTCTGTTTCCATGTTGGCATATCTGTAGGGCGTAGACATCTGTCGGAAACGGATTCAGTTAAGTATAGTTGTGTGTTGTATACAAGTGGTGCGAGCGTAATGGCGTCGACGGTAACACAATTTCCTCCTGCGACGTATTCATCTTCCTACTTCCTTAGGAATGTTATCAAGGAGGTAAGTAAAATAGTACAGTTTATTGTTTTAGCTTAACATTTGTATAATATACGTTATAATCGCATTTCAGCTGGAGCCATGTGACTGTCTAAATCAAATGTCACATCAAGTTCTAGGGGCAAGCCTCGTGGCTTGTAGGGATTCTGGTTTGTGGGGCAGTGTGTCGTTCGGTTTTCTTAGGAAGACGTATTCTCTGAGGGACATATTTGTTTTGCGTGTTTATTTTAATCGCAGTTCAGAGACTTGGTAAACACAAACATGTTGTAGTGAACACTGCCAGTTCGTACAAAGGTACTTTTGTGTTGAGTTTGTTTGGATACTGGTTGCCTGACTAACTAACCTCCATTTACCAACATAAAAATAGCGTGGCCAGTTTATTTATGTTTGTGTATTGACCCGTTTTTGCTGTTGTGCCTGCCGTATTTTTTCAGTGCCCACCGTATTTCTGCGGCCGTTAGTTGCTGAGAAAGATTAGGCTACTGATCTCTTCTGTTTAAAGTAACGTTGCAATGCCGTCCTGCTGAAGTGTGTGTTTGTATACAGGAAGTTATGCATGGAATTCCATGCCTCTCTTACATAGTGAAACGGTGTTACAGGATAGAAGGATGGAAGCGGACGCTGTGTCTAAGGCAGGTCTCCCACTACTTCGTAGTGTCGTAGCTACGGTAAGAAGAAGCATATCTGATGGGATTGTATGTAATTTTTTTTAGGTTCTTTTCTTTCGCATCTTACAAAGAGGCTTCATTAATTTTCGGTTTGATGTATGCTTACCATTTTAGTATTTTGATAACATTCTTGCTACTGTTTGGCATTTAACTAACATTGGATTGAAGTTTACTGTCTTGTGGGTGTGACGCCGTGTAGTTTGGTAGACAGGTACAAACCTTCTGGAGGAACGTACTGTAAAACATGCACGTGCAGAACATGGTGGCAGCAGGATCGTCCGAAACGTTGGTATGTATGTACGACACTGTCGCAGGAGTACCACCTAATTATCCTGATTGAGATTTTAAATTGGTTTTCCTCAGTTATGCCAGAAAAATTCTGTGATTAGTAAATTAGACAACTGCCATTTTCTTCAGCATCCTTTTTAAGTTCTTTTTACAACAATCGTCCCATTTTGAAATTGTGAAGCTGCGAACGTGTGTTGTTTCATACATTTGGAGACATAAGAACTGTAAACAGAACACAAAACAGATTAAAAAACAAGAAATAAAAGCATTAAGATAGGTAAATTAAGAATTAATGACTCTTAACTATGAATAGCAGGCTTGTAGCCAGGAGGGTACAAGTGGGTGATTGTACCCACTACAAATCTGGATGCACCCACTAGAAATTTGCAAAATATCAGACAACATGCCGATCAGCCCGCTTAAAGACGTGCGACACACTACCGCATCATGTGTCATCTCTGTTGAGCAGCCGTGGTTGGAAACAACTCATTTTTAGGCGTGTTCGCAAAATGACGAAAAGCGTCATGTCCATCCGTCCGTCTGTTCGTCCGGATGGAACAACTCGGCTCCCACTGGACGGATTTTCATGAAATTTTGCATTTTTCGAAAATCTGTCGAGAAAATTCAAGTTTCCTTGAAATCTGACAAGAATAACGGCTACTTTACATGAAGACCTATGTTCATTTATGATAATATCTCTCTGAATTCTTCTTAGAACGAGAAATGTTTCAGACAAAAGTTGTAGGGGAAAATCGAAACACATATTTTATGTTCAATAACTCGTTTCCCGAAAACCGTGCCGTTTATGAGATAATGTGGTGAAATAAGGTAGAGCCAGACAGGCCACAGATAACAATATAATATGGCGCATGCGCTTTGCATGCTGGATAACTAAGGCTACAGGCACACACTCAGAATATGCAATACATACTGCTTTTCCACGGCACCAATGGTTACACGAACTCGCCTCAGTGTTACATATATATGTACATTGCCTGTCTTGTCAAAAATGTATATACTGGTATATGCCAGATGTTTTGTGCAATGTATAGGGCGTATTATGTATTTAAGTGTTGATTTGTGTCCTTAGAAAGGAACTTCTTACGCTTATGCATACATTATATATACACAGTATATGTTAGTAAAGTAGTAAACGTGTTTTATTTTTTATGACCTTCACCGTGCATTTTAATCTCACTGTATATTAACAACGAAATGCACCTTCATTATCAATTTAATACAATATATAACTTTCCCTACATATGTTTCGGTCTGCCTAGACCATCATCAGGAGGTTCAAACTACATTTAATTCACATCCACAAGTTCACTGTGTTATCACACTCATTACAGTTCGATGTTTATGTAAGTAAGATCACTGTATAAAAAAACTTTCTAAAATCACTTATTTAACGGATATTGTGTCATATATAAAACACATTGTATACAGGGTATACACAAAAGAATGGTGCGGTTTCAATAGTTTTCACTATTGAAACCGTACCATTCTTTTGTGTATACCTGTATAAGACTTTGAAGGCTCGTCAATATTTGAAAGTTAAAATCGTCAACCTGGGTATCACAATTTGCATGTTGTATTATTTGTTCATGGTACAGTATGTAAACGTGTGTACGTGTATGCAGCCGCTGCACCCACTGCGTGTATGGTCTGGCTACGGTCCTAATGATTAGGGCTAGATACTGCCTGAGGCGGCTCGCTGGAGGAGTCTGGGTCTTGACGTTGCATGCCAGGTGGAAGTGAAGGCGATGGGCTGAATAACAGCACAGATAACGAACACGCTTGCAACGAAAGCTGCCTGTATGGCAGTTGCTAGTGAAACGCTGACCGGTTCAGTGAAACATGTGCGGTTCGAGGTCGAAACAAAATTGTATGAATGACACCGTGTAGTCTGGTAGGTGGGCATCAGAATTTTTAGAAATACACTGCTTCGGTTTCGGCCTTGGTGATGGAACTATATGTTCTTCCGAAACGTTGGTTAGAACCTACCAGATCACACAGTGTCGTAACTCAGAAGGCTACGTTCCACGGCCAGACGTAGAGTTCCTTATACCGGCAGTGTGGTCATTCTTGGAGGCTCATGGCAGTTGGTCTTCACCCTTTACGGAAGTGACATCACTGCATAATGACTGCGCGCTGTGTTCGTAGTAAACTTGCGTTTATGCGTGCTCAGCCTCGCTAGTTCTGTTCTGTGTGGTAAAAAGCAAAAGGAATATGCAACCGCAGTTCTGTCTTTTGCGTTGTATGGGTGCGAAACTTGGTCTGTCACATTGAGGGTGCGTGATTTCAGGCTTCTGCCGCGGTGTAAACGACATCGTCGCCCTTCTGGGATGTTACGCAGTGTAGATTGGTAGTCATCGACGTTTCGGGACAACCTGTTAATCCCATTTTCAAGGGTCAAGTAGTCCAAGAGGAATTCTTCTTTGACTGCTTGACCCTTGAAGATGGGACCGATACGTTTTCCCGAAACGTCGGTAACTGACTACCAATCTACACTGCGTAAGGTATAAAAGGTAAAGTTCTCCCTGTAACAGGCCATGAAGGCCCAGAGGGGGAGTAGAGGTATAGTCTTACTTTTTCTTTAACATCGTCGCTAGATTTGGTGGGTGGTGAACGCCACGCCCCGGCCGATTTACCGCCGGGAATGAGATCCGGTACACATTGTACAGGAGGCTGGGTGGGCTCCAGAGAAGGCCTGGACGGGTGCGGGAAATGTCGTTCCGACGGAATTTTATCCCGGACCGTCAAGCCCGTAGCGAGCTAGCTCGGCCCACAGTCTACGCCGCGTAACATCTAAAAAGAGTGAAGATGTCCAGACTTGAGGGTGTGTGGGAATAATGTGCTGAGGCGATATTTGGACCTAAAGGGAAGGAAGTGGCAGGAGGGTGTGTATAAGTACGTAATGAGGAGCTAAATGATTTATGCTTTTAATCACTTATTCGGGTAGTCAAATCAGAGGCGATGAAATGGGCAGGGTAAGTAGCACGAAAGGAGGGAAGAGAAGTGCGTACAAAGTTTTGGTTTGAAATTTTAAAGGGAGGAAACAGTTTGGAAGACGTAAGCGTTGGAAGGAGGGTAATATTAAAATGAATCTTGAAGTGCGATTGGTGTTTGTGGGCTGAATTCATCGCACTCACATACTAAGGCCCAGTGGCGTGATATTGTGAAGTTGGTAATCTGTATTCGGCTTCCATAAAGCGCGGGACATTTCTTGACTGGTCGAGCAACTATAATCTTCTCGTGTAGGCTCGTTTCCATGGACTTCATTAGTGTCGTAATTACGTTTATGCGCTTAAATAGCTTTCTGTGGTTGTCTCTTTGCTGTGTTCTAAATATACGTATTTTGGCAAGTATTTAGTTCTGCCACAGGTATTCAGAGGAATGTGCTGCGTAACATACGTTGATGGAACCGTTAAAGCAGCTGTGCCAACACTGTTGAATATCAGCCCGCACTAAGAACAGCAGTAGTGCAGTTTCTGTTACCCATGAAAGAAATATCTGTTGACACGGTAACCAACAGCCGATATTGAAGCATGGAGGCCTTAAACAATCATTGTGGGATTTGTGCTGGACAGAGTGGCACTAGGACACGTTTTTTCCCCAATAGTTCAGATTTCCCTTTACATCGGTGCTCTGCATTCACTTAGGACAGTGTTTCCCAACCAGGATTCGGCACAACATCGTTGGGGGTTCCGTGAGAAATCATGAAATAAATGAACAAAACTTTTGAAATACTGCGAAAAATTCCAAGTATGCCTCGAAATATCGCGGGAATTTTTGCCAGGACAATTGGCAATACTGCAAGTATCATATCTAAGTGGTAAAAGTGTGTCATTACTTGCAGTATGTGCTGTATACGTCTAAGCAGCTTGCAGCTCCCTGAAGATGGCCATGTCCTATGGCCGAAACATGTAGGAGCAGTAAATACGAAATATTGTGCAACAAAAGTGAGTGTTTGTGTATATTGGACAGTTGCACAGGGAACATGTATAACATTAAAACGAAATATGAAGATCCGAGGTGCGTTTTATTTTTGCCGGCGACATTAAGTCTTCGAATGAAATTATATTAGGCTGTTAGGATAGCCGAGGAGGTATAAACATCACGCGAACGCGCCAGAGTGTTAGGTTATACGTACATTGCCCATCTTGTTTGCGTATTATGTCCAGTTCATCTTTCACGAATCATTCTGTCGTATGACAAGCGCAGTAAAGTACACCACGCAGCAGTGGCGGGGAACGTATGAATCTGCAGAGCGAATATCCTCAGCTTGTGCAATCACGTGGAATTCACAGGCAGGTGCAGGTTGGTGTCGCTGATCAGAGGCCCCAGGGCCGATGTGTGTGGGCTTGATTGGGTTTAACAAGTTCGCTTGGCGACTTCCTTCTTACAGTCACTGGCATGGAACGAACAGAACATCCGATACCAGTTGATAGGGGTTTCTGCCATTAACTGCGGTACAGTGAGTGGAAGAGTGAAATAAGGTTTGTGAACTTTCGCAGTTTCTCGCTTTTTACCCCAGCGGATCCCAACCCCTCCCCACCAACCCCCGGGCCGCGTTACAATTGCTTGCAGTCGTGGCGACAGATTAGTGATTTTTCTTCCGTTTGTTTAGGTAGTGTAATTATGTGCTATGAGTGCTTAACGTGGCAGCTTAAATGTGTAATGTAAAGAAAGATCACACTGGGGACAGGCCATAGGGGGAGCAGAGGTGTAAGTCTACTCTTTCTTTAACCACGGCGCTAGATGGAGGTGGGTGGTTAACTCCACGCCCCGGCCGCTTTACACTCGGACAAGACACCCGATACCCATCGTACAGGAGGCTGCCTGGGCCCAGGGCCGGTCTGGACGGGTGCGGAAAATCTCGCCGCCACCGGGATTCGATCCCCGGATTGTCCAGCCCATAGCGAGTCGCTATCCCGGCCCACACTTAAATATGTAATAGGTTACGTAAATCAGGTTCTAATACAAATTAATAAAATAAAAGAAAAATAACTTGAAACTTGGTATGGTTGTTTTAATGCTGCGAATCATCTGAATGAGTCGCGCGCGGTCTGCACTTAGTTTGATTGTTTACTGACTTACGAGTTTGCTCTGCGTGTAACAATGTGTGTGCGTGTCATATGTATGTGAAATAATCTGCAAGATTTGAGGTGACTGTTAAGATTGGTGACTTATTCGGCATGTCGCCGTGTGGTTTGGTTGATGGGTACCAACATTTCGTAGGACTGTGCTCCCTCCATCTTCGTGACAAATGCCTCTATATGACTGCCACCGTTGTCTGTTCCGCATACAGCTGCGGTCCGGGTCGTCTTTTCCCTATATTTACATTACATTTTTCAAGCTTGCTTTTTTCTTCTGTCCTGCAGATGGTGGCAATACATTCCTCCGAAATGGCGAGTTTCTACAGGTATACACGGCGTCACATCCAAAAAGGCGGTAATTTTTATAGCCAAAGGGGCGGGAACTTCAAACCTCGCGTGTTTGGTTATATTTGTTATAGCCAAAGTGGCGGGAACCTCAGATCTCCGGATGTGCAGCTGCGTAGTTAATATGCACACTGTTAGCGGATTGTCGTGGTCAATAAATTTTCTGACGACCTCTTTGGCGATGAGCCGCGTTAGACCAATGTTAAGTGCCGTTGCCCACTTGCGATTTTCTGTCGCGCGATTATTTAGTCGCACAAATAGAACACACTGTTTTCAGTAGGAATGCGCGCACATGCGACTAAATAAAAGCAGCGATTAAAAGACGCAACCAGCCCTATTTTACTAGCGACGCGACTGTCGCGAATTAAAATGGGTTACATAGACAGGAATGAACCTGCGCACACTTGCTTGTGCTGCTGTTCAGTCGCAGTTCAATCCTTGGAGAGAAGTCTGTCATTGAAAATTATTGTATTTGAATTATTTGTTATTGATATTGAATTATGTCTGATAACGAATCTGCTGTTGATGATTCACCATCACACATTGTTTTGGACACGGAGAAATTGATTTTTGAATTGGAAAAACGGCCTGCTCTGTATGACAAAAAATTTGACTTATAAGTGGGTGCACTCAATGTTTTCGTTTGCGTCTTTTTTTTTTTGGATTTCATACGGAGTAATAAGGCAATCACACAAGTACTTTCGATGAAATCCATACCATTACTGAAATATACTAGCGATTTTTTGGTCGCCGTGTGCGGACCACAATACTTTTCGGCGATTGCGACTTTTCAGTCGCGGCGGCAATAAATTGCAATTGGGCGCCTAGCCTAAAGCCGACGTTTCGTGGACATTCTGTGTCAGCAGGGTCGATAACGGATAGATCGCAGATGTACAGTGTACTTTGGGTATGTGGCCCACTTCTCAACTGTTACGGAACTGTGGGTATGCCGGAAATTGTAATGATTTGGACATAATTGTGTTTTGTTGAAGAAAATATTAAAGTACGATTCAGTTTAATAAATGTTCACAGTGGTCACTTCAGTTTGGATGCACGTTGTAATCCGTGCGAAAGTCGGACCATGTAACCTTCCGTGGAGCATTGGAGTCATACCGACACGACTGCGTAAACGTTACAGCTCCGTAACCTTTGATGACCTGTGCATGGAATATCTGACTGTGAGTGACCTCAAAGATGAGATTCCGAAGTAAGACGTGAAGTCCAAAAAGCTAACCAAGGACGAAGATCTGCGCATGCATAGCTGGAATGTGAAAACGATACCTTGTAAACTACAACACTATAAAGGGGCGTAAAGGTGAAGGTAAAGTTCACTCTATAACCTGCCATGAAGGCACAAAGAGAGGTAGAGGTATAACTCTACTCTTCTTTAACCTCGGCGGTAGATGGTCGTAGGTGCTTAACGCCATGCCCCGGCCGCTTTACACTCGGGAAAGCGAACCAGTACCCACTGTACAGGAGGCTGGGATGTCCCGAGGGTCGGTCTGGACTGGTGCGGAAAATCTCGTCCTCACACTGGGATTCGATCCTCGGGTCGTCCAGCCCGTAGCAAGTCGCTGTACCGACTACGCTGTCCGGGTCTACTGTAACAGGGGGTGCTTATGTCAACGGTATGGGACTGTTCATAGTACGGATGTGCTGGTGGTGGTGGAGGCTTCCGGCTTGCAGGTAGCCCTACGATCAGTCTGCCAATACGATCAGTGCGATGGCTGTTCTGACTTCCGCGCTGGCCGACATGAGGTCGAGTCGAGACGAGTGGTCCATTACTCCGTCTTCTGACCCGATTCCTGCGTCGTAATTGTCTGTGGACGTCACTGTTCGCGGTGCTTTTTCGAGCAGGCTTGCCTCAGTGTTTGGAATCGTTCACTCTTTGGACCTTGTTCATCGTTCCGTGTTCAAATTAAAAATTAAAACGACTTTCAGGGAACAGGGTCCGCGTCTTGTGACCAGAGATTAAGGGAAAGATCTACTCAGTTGGGCCCGATAGGCAAAAATGTCCTTAACCGTTGGCTGCGCAAGCGTAGGCTACATTCTCACGACAGGACGTCAGTAGAGCAGCCTCAGATGATTGTCAACGCCCCCCCCCGCCCCGCCCCAATATTTGTCGAGTTACTTTGTATAACCTTCGAGATTCGGTCTTCAGGCCTTATTTCCAGCTAGTAATTTATTTTGATAATTGCAGGTAATGCGCTTGTATGTTTTCCCAACCTGCTAATATCTTGATGTTTGTGATCGTGCTGTATTGAGTGACCTCCCTGAAGAAACGCTCGTCTGAGTCGAAACTCACCGTAACGAAGCGTGTAGTTCACGCGATGTTTGTCATGTTTTGTCGGAAGCTGGGTAGGCAGGTTGCTGGATCTGTGTATAGCAGGATTAATTTCACAACGTCTCCAGCTTCAGGCGCAGGTAATGTTAGCGAGCCTAGGCTGATGTCATAAGTCGGGAGAGTGCGCGAAGTCGTGATGCGCGTAGATCTGTGTGTTTTGAAGGTTGTCATTAAAAATGACGGAGACTTTGCGGATGTAGTCCTGATGATAAAACCTCCTACGGGACTTTAGGTCATGCATGTTCCCTTCGTGTGCAGCATTTGAGATTGTAGGCTTTTGACGGAATTACGAAACGCTGTGTACAATTACTTGTATCCTAGTTGGCCTTCTGTTTGTTTAAATAGTTCGTCTGGAGTTTAGAATTGAAATGGGCACCAAAAGTTCCGCTGATATGATTAACATGCCGTGTTCAGCCTAATCAGTTGTGTCACGGACGTTGCAGACTAGTTAGCCAGTTTGACGTCATTCCGGCTGCCACCACCAGATATCTAACGCTCGACTACCGGCTGGTCCGTAATAAATTTCTCTTGCTTTGTAACGTGGAGTGAACGCATGGCTGCTGTATCTGCGGGAACACGATATGGCAGTGAACGTTATACGTATAGTTCTATACTTTATTTATGATCTGTTAAAGTGAAATGGTTGCGTGTCTAAAACGCGAGGGCAAAAGTTAAACGCTGTCTCCGTACTTAATTTAACACCAAGCCATGAAGGCGCGCAAGTTAGTGGAGTTATAGCGCCACGCATTCCTAACCTCGGCGTTAGATGGTGGTGAGTGGTCAGCTTCACGCCCCAGGGAGCAGAGGTACGCAAAATTGGAACGAACCGGGCAAACACCAGTGACCTCCCTCCGTACTGGGCATGAAAGTGTCGCGCCGGTTGTACCGCGTCGTGGAGTTCCTGGTACCAATTGAACAGGGGTTGGGTGGGCCCAGAGTTGGACTGGACGCTGTGGAGAAAAGAAAAATGTATGCCCCTGCCGAGAATCGAACCCAGATATCCTGGTCATCATACCGATGGATCTGTTTCGCCTCGTCGGTTCTTATGTTAATCTGGGTAAGGTGAAGGCGTGGAAGGTCTGAATAGGCGGCTGACGTAAACCTTCTGTATCGATGGAAATTTGGCATTGTAGTGAAACAGGCTTTTATATTTTCATAATTATCAGTAACGACTAGACTGATAGAATTGAGATCTAGCAGGAGATCTAGCACGAATGAAGGAGTTGAGAAATCCATGCAGAAGTTTGGTTGAAAAACCTAAAGAGAACATTTGGGAGACATGGTCGTTGATGGGAGGATACTATTAAAGTGGCTGCAGGGAATTTGTCACCCTTGTCCACATGACTTAGTTTCAGCAGCTGTCAGTCTCCATCATCGGAACTGATGATGGAGAATCAGTTTCTGAAACACCGTGGATCCGTTTCGTCTCACACGACTCACGATAGAGGAGACATCTTTCTGTTTGTTCTTCGTGAGCGCTTGAGTTGTGCGTTAAAATATTTATGTGCCGAGCTCGGGTCTATATTATCCTGGCTTAAGATGGGGTCCAGTGGTGAGCTGTTGTATTCGTATATCTATCCTATGCGTGCTACATGTTCAGCGCATCTGACCCACTTGATTTGGTTCACCAAATTAGTAGGTAAGAGTACACATTACGATGCTCCTCATTAAATATTCTGTTGGGTGTCCTGTTCTTAAGCACCGTCAGTTGG
Source organism: Reticulitermes speratus (assembly GCA_021186555.1). Classification (NCBI taxonomy): domain Eukaryota; kingdom Metazoa; phylum Arthropoda; class Insecta; order Blattodea; family Rhinotermitidae; genus Reticulitermes; species Reticulitermes speratus. Next base: position 40,263,076 of record JAJKFL010000002.1, on the reverse strand, counting down.
GTGAGGCGAGTTTCATATCCGTACAAAATAATAGGTGTAATGTGTTATGGCTGATAAAGGATCGCACGGACTTACATTACTAAAATATGTAGAGTGGAGAGAAGAGAACCAGCGATTCATGAGAAGCCTCATAATTCAACGTGCCATGCGTCATGAGTCTGAATTCACTGCGTCCGAAAAAGGATTATCGAAACCACAAGGTACTTTACATAATACGTTTCCTGTCTCAGAAAAGTGCGTCGCCATTACAAAGACAGACTGACTAATGGTGTTCAGGGAGATAATAGCTCTGTCTCGTGTGAATCATACGAAACACACAAATAAACTCTGTGGGCAAACAGCAGAGTCTTTTATGGGTTGAAGCACGGTGGTACTTGTTACCACTGTGCGTATCGCTCGTAACTTCAAGACACACAACTCCTTCGGTATACGAGCAGTCTATTGAGATCTCGCTTATTCGAGATGCATATTTTTCAATTTGCGAGCAAGTCTCTCATTTCGAGCTCCTTCCTCCCGCAAACCTGTCGTTACTCCTGGAGCCTCTTCTCGTTGTCATCGGCTCCCGAATGCGCAGAACGTCACGGCATCCCTGAGCGGACTGCGCAGAAGCAACATCATTATCGCAAAGTATGTTATTGTTTATATAAAATCGTGTTCCTACAAATGTACACTCTTTATTATCTGTTATTTAATACAGTTTATATTAAAAATAGTTCAACATGTTTCGAACTATGTTACAGTTCATCTTCAGGGACCAGTTGTTTATTACACCAGCTATAGACGTATAGTACTCATTAAAATATATAAGTTAGTAGATAACAAACAAATGGTGAACACGAAGCAGCAGATACAGTGACCACAAACTCAACACAGTTAGCGACATTTTATCTACTAACTTACATATTTTAATGAGTACCATACGTCTATAGCTGGTGTAATAAACATTTGAGTCCCTGAAAATGAACTAACATAGTTCGACACATGTTGGACTATTTTTAATATAAACTATATTAAATAACAGGTAATAAAGTGTACATTTGTCGGAACACGATTTTATATATGATCAAGAAAATGTACGGTACAAATAACATAAAGTCTGTTATTGTTCTCGTGGCTTTGTTGTGACGATGTTGAATCATTTTGCATCGATAAAATCTAAGGATTTATGTGTCATAATAAGGATGTCTCCTAATGTTTGTACATTACCTCACAGCCCTGAAGATGTAACTGTATTGTTTATGCATGTTAATGGCCAAATAATAGTATTTAAATTAGTGTTCGTTTTTTCATGTTTAGATATAGTTGTGTTGTGGTAAATTGAAATGTGGGAGTTTGAGGAGAAATTCTTGACTTCAGGAGCCGGTTACAATTCATACCGTGTGACGTAATGGGAAATTATTTTTGATTTACGAATTTTCACTTTACGAGGTTTTTCGGGGAACGAATGGGTCTCGTAAAGGGAGGGGTTGCCGTATAGCAGATACAAGGTAAAAGAAAGTGAACCTTGATTTCAAGCTTTCGCCGCGATGTTGATGAGATCTGCGCTCTTCTGTCTTCACGCCTACTGATTACCACCCCGCGCGCACCTTCCCATGTAGAATCTACGTTACAGGTTACCGGCTTTCTTTCTTGTCTTCCCGGACTCTTGGCCCTTGAAGATGTGACCTATACGTTGTCCCGAAACGTCGGCAACCAATTACCACACGACGCCGCGTAATATCCCAGAAGAGCGCAGATCTCTCAAAAGAAAGTGAAGTTGACCCTATAACATGCCATAAAGGCACAAGGGGGAGTAGAGGTATAGCTCTACTCTTTCTTTAACCTCGGCTCTAGATGGGGATGGGTTGTCAGCGCCACAGCCCGGCCGCTTTAACCCCAGGAATGACCCGGTACCCATCGTACCGTAGGCTGGGTGGGTCCCAGGGCCGGTGTGGACGGGTGCGGAAAATCTCGGACCCGCCGGGTTTCGAACCCTGAACCGTCCGGCCCATAGCGTAGTCGCTATACCGACTGCGCTATTATGGCGTGCAGCTGTACAGAAGGTGTGCCGAATTAGTTGGTTCGTGTGGGCCGCAGTGGGTTAGGGGGCTTGAAGTTGGGCCGCAGAATTTTAAAAACAAGTACGTTGCTTGTGCAGCTGAAAGGCCCAACCCACCCGTAGAAGTTACAGATCCACTTACAAATTGTGTATTAACTCTCTGTGTTACTTATCATGTAACTAACAGCATGCTTGAGCAGAAGTGATAAACTCTTAACTCAGAATGTTTCACACCTAATGAACGAATTATTAAAAACTCTTTGAAGTTCTTGCTTATAAATTTCCGATACGGTGCGCCAGATTGTTTTTAAAGTTCTTCCTCGGTGTCTGGATTATTTGCCGGCCAGCAAGCTCAGCGGTATTTTGAGTATTTACATGAGATTTTTGAGTAATCTCATCTGTAAAATAAGTCAGTAACGGACAGACTTCACTGACACCCACTGTTCAAACTATTTAACAGCACCAGTTACAAAACCGTACTGTCGTAAAGAGTGGGCCGGGATAGCTCAGTCGGTATAGCGACTCGCTACGAGCTGGACGGTCCGGGGATCGAATCCCGGTGGGGGCGAGATTTTCAACACCTGTCCGGACCGACCCTGGGGCCCACCCAGCCTCCTGTACAATGGGTACCGGGTCATTCCCGGGGGGTAAAGCTGCCGGGGCGTGGAGTTGACCACCCACCCCCATCTAGCGCCGAAGTTAAAGAAAGAGTAGAGCTATACCTCTGCTCCCCATCTGGGCCTTCATGACCTGTTCTAGTGAGAACTTTACCTTACTGTCGGAAAGAGGATTGTAAATTTGTATGGTTTTACACAGGCACGTTTGTGGCTCTGTAGATTAATTCGATGCACTATTTTCCTGGAAAGAGCGTCATAAAGACTTTCTTTGACATGGTTTCAAATGTGCTCCCGTGTCATGTAACAAGGCCTAATAGATGTGAAAATTATAGTATCGAGTATTTATGAATTTAGTGAAAACTGGCGCAGGGAGTGGCATACATGTCTTATGGGAGTAAATTAAATTACGTTTATGCATGTACCGTGGAACCTAATTCAACTCCATGTAGAGTTGAGGTTATGAACGTGTGGAGCTATACCTCTGCTCCCACTATATGCCTTCATGGTGTGGACAGGGATCGTAAAGCCCTGTGGCAATTTCAAAGTAAATAATGCTTTGGTGAGGTCTGTGTGGTACGTCAGGGAATGCATCTTTTGCAGTGTTTTTTTGTATATGTTTTGGGTTTATTTAAGGACGCCTTCGGTAGCGTGGAATTGTGGTACGATTAGTGAATAATGAAGTACGAAGGTCGTGGAAGGAAGCGGTCGTGGCCTATTTGAAGGATTCTATTCGTAGTTGCCTGGAAGGATTCAGCACCGTCGTTCTCTAGGCCTGGATTTGAACCCGGTTCTTGCATGTTACGATGCTACTCACTCTGCCACGACGTTATGATCGTAGCAGTGTTATTACTGGACGTTATGGTCGTAGTAGTGTTATTACTGGACGTTATGATCGTAGCAGTGTTATTACTGGACGTTATGATCGTAGCAATGTTATTACTGGACGTTATGATCGTAGCAATGTTATTACTGGACGTTATGATCGTAGCAATGTTATTACTGGACGTTATGATCGTAGTAGTGTTATTACTGGACGTTATGATCGTAGTAGTGTTATTACTGGACGTTATGATCGTAGTAGTGTTATTACTGGACGTTATGATCGTAGTAGTGTTATTACTGGACGTTATGATCGTAGTAGTGTTATTACTGGACGTTATGATCGTAGCAGTGTTATTACTGGACGTTATGATCGTAGCAATGTTATTACTGGACGTTATGATCGTAGCAGTGTTATTACTGGACGTTATGATCGTAGCAGTGTTATTACTGGACGTTATGGTCGTAGCAGTGTTATTACTGGACGTTATGATCGTAGCAGTGTTATTACTGGACGTTATGGTCGTAGTAGTGTTATTACTGGACGTTGTGATCGTAGCAGTGTTATTACTGGACGTTATGGTCGTAGCAGTGTTATTACTGGACGTTATGGTCGTAGTAGTGTTATTACTGGACGTTATGATCGTAGCAGTGTTATTACTGGACGTTATGATCGTAGCAGTGTTATTACTGGACGTTATGATCGTAGCAGTGTTATTACTGGACGTTATGGTCGTAGCAGTGTTATTACTGGACGTTATGATCGTAGCAGTGTTATTACTGGACGTTATGGTCGTAGCAGTGTTATTACTGGACGTTATGATCTTAGCAGTGTTATTACTGGACGTTATGGTCGTAGCAGTGTTATTACTGGACGTTATGATCGTAGCAGTGTTATTACTGGACGTTATGGTCGTAGCAGTGTTATTACTGGACGTTATGATCGTAGCAGTGTTATTACTGGACGTTATGGTCGTAGCAGTGTTATTACTGGACGTTATGATCGTAGTAGTGTTATTACTGGACGTTATGATCGTAGCAGTGTTATTACTGGACGTTATGGTCGTAGTAGTGTTATTACTGGACGTTATGGTCGTAGTAGTGTTATTACTGGACGTTATGATCGTAGCAGTGTTATTACTGGACGTTATGATCGTAGCAGTGTTATTACTGGACGTTATGGTCGTAGCAGTGTTATTACTGGACGTTATGATCGTAGCAGTGTTATTACTGGACGTTATGGTCGTAGTAGTGTTATTACTGGACGTTATGATCGTAGCAGTGTTATTACTGGACGTTATGATCGTAGCAGTGTTATTACTGGACGTTATGATCGTAGTAGTGTTATTACTGGACGTTATGATCGTAGCAGTGTTATTACTGGACGTTATGGTCGTAGCAGTGTTATTACTGGACGTTATGGTCGTAGCAGTGTTATTACTGGACGTTATGATCGTAGCAGTGTTATTACTGGACGTTATGGTCGTAGCAGTGTTATTACTGGACGTTATGATCGTAGCAGTGTTATTACTGGACGTTATGATCGTAGTAGTGTTATTACTGGACGTTATGATCGTAACAGTGTTATTACTGGACGTTATGGTCGTAGCAGTGTTATTACTGGACGTTATGATCGTAGCAGTGTTATTACTGGACGTTATGGTCGTAGCAGTGTTATTACTGGACGTTATGATCGTAGTAGTGTTATTACTGGACGTTATGATCGTAGCAGTGTTATTACTGGACGTTATGGTCGTAGTAGTGTTATTACTGGACGTTATGGTCGTAGTAGTGTTATTACTGGACGTTATGATCGTAGCAGTGTTATTACTGGACGTTATGATCGTAGCAGTGTTATTACTGGACGTTATGTTCGTAGCAGTGTTATTACTGGACGTTATGATCGTAGCAGTGTTATTACTGGACGTTATGATCGTAGCAGTGTTATTACTGGACGTTATGATCGTAGCAGTGTTATTACTGGACGTTATGATCGTAGCAGTGTTATTACTGGACGTTATGATCGTAGCAGTGTTATTACTGGACGTTATGGTCGTAGCAGTGTTATTACTGGACGTTATGGTCGTAGCAGTGTTATTACTGGACGTTATGATCGTAGCAGTGTTATTACTGGACGTTATGATCGTAGCAGTGTTATTACTGGACGTTGTGATCGTAGCAGTGTTATTACTGGACGTTATGATCGTAGCAGTGTTATTACTGGACGTTGTGATCGTAGCAGTGTTATTACTGGACGTTATGATCGTAGCAGTGTTATTACTGGACGTTATGATGGTAGCAGTGTTATTACTGGACGTTATGATCGTAGCAGTGTTATTACTGGACGTTGTGATCGTAGCAGTGTTATTACTGGACGTTATGATCGTAGCAGTGTTATTACTGGACGTTATGATCGTAGCAGTGTTATTACTGGACGTTATGATCGTAGCATTGTTATTACTGGACGTTATCTTGAAAGGGCATGATCATTAATTTCTTGTTCTACTTAAGTTCTTCAATTTACCAGGTGTTAATTGCTGCTCGGCCATTGATAACACAATGCATGTTGATTGTATCAGTCGAGGTTCTTTGATTCATGAAGATCTGATTTTGATAACACCGCAGACGAAATTCTTGTAACATTTTGACTTCACTATACGCGAAAAATGTAACGGGGGAGTGGAGAAGACTACATAACTAGGAACTTAATGATCTGTACTCATCACCAAATATTATTCGGGTAATCAATCGAGAAGAATGAGGTGGGCGGGGCATGTAGCACGTATGGGTGAGGGGAGAGGTGCATACAGGGTTTTGGTGGGGAGACCTGAGGGAAGGAGACCACTTGAAAGACCCAGGCGTAGATGGGAGGATAATATTAAAATGGATCTTCAAGAAGTAGGATGGGGTGGGGGGCATGGACTGGATTGATATGGCTCAGGGTAGGGACAGGTGGCGGGCTCTAGTGAATGCGGTAATGAACCTTCGGGTTCCATAAAACGCGGGGAATTTCTTGACTAGCTGACGACCTGTTAGCTTCTCAAGAAGGACTCTGCTCCATGGAGTTAGTTAGTTATACGCGAAAAATTCGTGTAATGTTTTGACTTCACGGGCATCTCACCGAGTCTGGTGACATTGTACAAGGAATTAATTGTCGTGGTGACAAGTAACACAGATGAGAAATGTTACGCCATTTGCAACTGACGTGTGTCTCGACAACTAAACGTTTTGTCGCCCTGGCTGACGTTGACTATATTTTGTGTCTGTTTTTGCGGTTTAAAGTGCCTTTTTTTTTATTCAGCTTAGTTGCATGAAACTTTAATCCCATGGAGTGTACGCGGTTGCCATGTGGCCGGTGAAGTCTGTTCACAAGATATAAAATGTGTGTTCGTATATGACTCGTTATCATCGTGTTTAGTTGACGACTTCCTTGTGTTGTATGACATTCACGCCAATATCTTAATAAATAATGACGCTTAATAAAGCCATATATATTTATTTAAATAAATTAGTTTTAATCGTAAGGGATCCCGGTGTAGCTCAGTCGGTATAACGACTGGGCCACGAGCTGGACGGTCCGGAGTTCGAATCCAGGTGGGGGCAAGCGACTGTTCTGTTCTCCATGGCGTGATGACCGGCTCTGGGGCCCACCCAGCCTTTTGTTCGGTGGGTATCGGGATCTTTCCCCGGGGGTAAAGCGGTCGGGGCGTGAAGTTAACCAGTTACGTCGTTCCAGTGCTGAGGTTAAGAATACCTCTTTAGTCCCCCTATATGCCTTCATGTCCTGGATAGAATGTTTACTCATCCACACTTATCACCGGAAAATTTACATTTCGAATTATTTATGTATTTGTTTACAACGTTCCCGTTTAGATTTCATCGTCGTATGTTCACTGTTCATGTATCTTAAAATCACTTGCAGTTTCTTAAATAAAAATTTATAAAATGTTAAAAGTATGTGTATATACAGTCGAACTCGGTTATAACGCCATGAAAGGGACTGAATATTTTGTGTCGTTATAAACGAGTGTTGTTATACCTGAGGAGTATAATGTTATGGTTAATAACGAGGAATTAATTGGTACCACAGAATATCTGACGCTATAGAGGAGGTGAAACTGCCTTCTGAAACACGTGATTGAAGGAAAGTTAGAAGGAAGGATAGAAATGACGGGACGACCAGGGAGAAGACGTAAGCTGCTACTGGATGACCTTAAGGAAAAGAAAAGATACTGGAAATTGAAAGAGGAAGCAATAGATCGCACCCTGTGGAGAACTCGCTTTGGAAGAGGCTACGGACCTGTCGTAAGACAGACTACAGAATGAATGAATAGAGGAGGTGTAGCATAAACTGATGTCGTTATAACCGGGTTCCACTTCCACTATATTTATACCAATATAACTTGCAGATCACCATTGCAGGTATTGTGCGTCAGCATGGTTTTTGGTACTTCTCCAGCTGTTACAGTCGCAAATTTGTAATTCAACTTCTGAGCAATGTTTGTTGTATAATATCTGCGAATGTACCATTAATTATAACTCGATCTCTGTGTTGGAACTGATTATTGGTGATCGTAAATTTAATTTTGAAACACTACATTTATCTATTCGTAATTACTTACACAATTAAAACTCGTGTGTTTAACTACTGTCAGCGGATTCCTTCTTTGCATGTCTCCAGGAATAGTGAGAATGCTCTTGAAGCATTGCGTTGGTCTAACCTTTGTTATGTGCTCCGTTACACAGTTTAATTTTAACATGATCAGACTTCTAATTCTCCTCTGAATTCATACCTTAGGGGTTATTTGAGCTTACATTTGTATGAGAAAGAAATATTTTATTTTTGGTGTGTCACCCTTATGTGCTAGCTTCTAATCTTTATTACGTGTTCTGTTACACAGTATAATTTACACGTCATCAGACTTCTGATTCTCGTCTGAATTCATACCTTAGGGCGTACGCGTAATTTGGCTAATAACATTTTAGGGGGGGGGGGTGAAAAATCGACCGTCAGTATTAGGAACTGTAATTTACGAAGGCGTCAAGTTAGAAAGTGGGAGAAGTTTGGTTTGAACCAGTCCTTATTTTATATATATATATATATATATACACCCTTTCCTCCACCCTCACCCCAATCTTTTATTTGCCCGTCGTCAACCCAGTAGCCAAAACACGTTCTTATGTAAAAAAAAAAAAAATATTGAAGGGGCATTTGCCCCCCAAAGTTACGCGTATGCCTTAGGGATCATTTTAGTTTACCTTTCTATAACAAAGCAACTATTTTCTTACTAGTCTGTCACCCTTATGTGCTAGCATGGCATAGCTGCTACGTATGCAATGCAATTGAAATCTTAAAACAATTTTGAGGTCTGAATATGTGACAAAATAAGTGCTTAAATTGTTTCATTGATTATTAAACTCAATTTAAAGTCTAATTTGGACTGTTACATCGTATGACCCGGTACCCATTGTGCAGGAGGCTGGGTAGGCCCCAGGGCGGTCTGGACGGGTGCAGAAAATTTAGCCCCCACCGGGATTTTTTTTTTTTTTTTTTAATTCCTGGGTTTTCCCCTTTGATCCATTTGTACTGTTGAAGTCCTTTTTTTTTTTGTCCTGCATGTCACCTTATGTTTCATGCTATCGTCCATACATCTAACACAACACAAACATCCATGCCCCCGGGGATTTTTTTTTTTTTTTTTTTTTACTAATTCCTGGGTTTCCCTTTGATCCATTTTGTTCTGTATTAATCCTTTCGTCCTTTCATGTCACTACGGTCCACAACCGTCTTTTACAACACAACACATACATCCATGCCCCCGGTGGATTGAACCCACGATCTAGTAAGCGAGCGCCGAAGACCCACGCCTTAGACAGCACGGCCACTGGGATCGGCTTTCGATCCCCGGACCGTCCAGCCCGTAGCGAGTCGCTATACCGACTGAGCTATCCCGGCCCACCTGTGTGGAACTAATGCCAACCGAATGCGAAGTTAGCCATCTCACCTACCATTAGCCGTTCAGTCACCCGCCAATCAGCTTCTCGCATTAACGTGGGCAAGTGTGAACCTGCTGGCGCCCGTAGGATTTTCATGAAAGCCCCTCTGTATTTATCTCTTACCCAACGCAGTTATATCTACCAATCTGGAGTAATTTGGAGAGGTAATCGGTTAGACGAAGTGGTGGAGCTGAGTTCAGGAGGTGGAGTAACGAGGTGGTGTCCCGAAATAAGGGGGTGGAGAACAGATACGGTGTCTGCCATATCTTGTATGGTGTGTGTGTGTCTCAAGCCGGGATTAGACGGCGCTTGGCTCGGCTCGTTTTACGTCATAACTGACGTCACTGACAAAGAATCGTATTCAAACGCGCCGTGTAACCGGCCTGGCGTGGCGCGGAGTGTGATTGGTGGAGCGAGGCTCGTGGGATCGCCTCAGAAGCGGTTTTCTCACGATCCTCAAAGGGACTCGGCGCGGGCAAGCTGTTGCGGCTACACGGCGCTTGCAGTGTACGCGCCAAGCCAGTCTCGTCCAACCTGTATACACTTAGGTCTGGTCTTTGTTTTCTGCTGTCGGGGTGCGCGAAGAGTGAAAGTTTCTGTCCCACAATTGGTATTGGCTAGAATGGAGTGGTCAAACGAGGACATTTTTAAGTTCATAGAACAACACGACTTATTCCACAAGCCGAGCCGAACCTACCCGAGCAAGGCCGCTGGTCGGCCATTTGCCGAGCTGCGCCGCGTCGTGTAGCAAGATTGTCTTTTCTGTTCCGATCTGTTGGCCGAACAAGTGACGTCACTTCACTGGACGAGCCACGCGCCGTCTAATCCCGGCTTCAGACAAATGCACTATTGTAAAGTATCTGCACTGGTCTGAACAAAGACCGTATCTTATCCTATCTCAAATTTAATCCACCGTTTCATTGTACCCAGATATTACAGTGACATCATTGTAATCGTAAATACAGCGGAACCCGAACTTCGAACACAATCCGTTCCAGGAGACGGTTTGACTTTCAAGTTGTTCGACTTTCGAGTAATATTTCCCCATAAGAAATAATGTAAATTGAATAATCCGTTCCAGACCCCCAAAATTTACCCAATATAAAACATTTTAAGTGCCAATTTCAAAAGATCATAATGATAAAACAAGTATATTTAATTTCAATAATTGAAAATTTTTATTTATAATAGTATATACATAAAAAATATTGTATAATAATCAATCAATAATAATAGTAGGAGGGATATTACTGTTCACTGGAAGGTGAATTACCCTTCTTTCATCTGGACCAAGCAGAGAGTGAAGGCGACCAAGTGATTCTTTGTTCGACTTTCGAGTTTTTGTTCGAGTTTCAAAACCGGGTTTTCCTCGAATTTTTTTTGTCCGAGTTTCAAGTTGTTCGAACATCAAACCGTTCGAAGTTCGAGGGTCCACTGTATTTCTTTTATGTGGCGTTTATTGACGAAGTTAGATTATTGTCAGTGAAAACACAGATAACGCCTCACAGGAAACACGCCATGTCTGCACCACGAAGACTAACCCTTAAAATATTCATTGTTCATTCTGATAATCGTACGAAGCACATACAAGCACTGTGTGGACAAAATGCTGAGTATTTTGATGTTAAGGCAGTGTTCCTGTAACAACCGCAGCTGCTGTCATGTTTAAGCACTAAATGCTGCATCTCTGGGAACTGCACGTGACACTTCAAGGTGTTGTGTTCCGAATGAACAGGTGGATTTATTAAATTCCGGATTCGTTTTTCTTATTTTATTTTGCAGTGTTTTCTGAACATAGATGTTAATGTTACGGTATGTTGCGACACTGCAACGTATGTTAGGGGTATCAGGACTCAATATTTCATTTGTGTTTACAACTCCGTGAATATAATAACTATATTCGGTATTTGTTATATGGCTTGTCCTTGATGCATGTGTAATTTGTCTTTTGTAGCTAGAATTGTGAACCAGAACTCGCAGAAGTCTCCATTCACAGTCTGGTGTTCAAGGACACGCTATGTGACTTTCATGACTGTAATCAGGTAAAGGTAAAGATGTACCTGTACATGCCATGAAGGCATATAGAGGCAGTGGATGTATAGTTCTACTGTTCTTGACCTGGTCACGTAATGGAGACGAGTGGTTAGCCTCACGCGTGGGCCACTTTACCCCCCGGGTAAAGAGCCACATGGTACCCACTGAGTAGGCTGAGTGGGCCCCAGAGCCTGTCTGGGCGTTTTGGTGAACAGATAAAAGTTCTGTCTTCTGCCGGGCTTCGAACCCCGGATCGTCGAACTCGAGCCTAGTCACTATACTGACTACGCACGCTATCTCGGTTTCCTTATTCCCCAACACAGTATAAACATGTGGGATATGACACCGTGTAGTCGGGCAGTGGGTGCAATTGTTTTTAGGAGCCTACAGCTCCGTCTTCATGTTGGCGAGTGTTGATTCAGAGGGATTAGAACGTGCGGGGGTTGCGTAGAGTGGCTTTACCGTGTAGGACAGGGGTGGCCAAACCGCGACTCGCGAGCCACATGCGGCTCTTTGATATATAATGTGCGGCTCGTGGAAATATGTTGGCTGAGCTCCTTTATGCATTACAATTCATATAAAAGGTAAATGAAAAATTTTCAAGCTTTATAATTATTTACCGGTATAAACTGAGAGTCCGCTGGATTAAAACGTAAGTTTAATGTTCATTGCGAGTAAATATATTTAAGAATTTTTGCAACAAAATGTGCGTGTAACAATAAAATCGTGTGTGTAATATTTGTTCATGTCTTGCGGCTCTCAAACATCTGAAGTTTATCTATGTGGCTCTTAGGTTAAGCAAGTTTGGCCACCCCTGGTATAGGACCACTGAGATTTGATGTTCGTTCGACGGTATAACTCTTCTTCCCGGAAGATGGAGGCAGCTGGTTTCTGCGAAACGTTGGTACTGATGTAGCAGACGACAGGTGTCATCCCAGAAGGCAGTAACCTTCGTGATAAGCTTTAAATCTCGCCTCACTATTCTGTTTACACCGGTGTTGGTAGTGACAGGCGCTGTGGATTTGGAGGAATAAAACCGTAGGCAGCAAGTGGGAGACTCGAGCTTCGTCTTCCCCTACCATGCATGGGAATTATTTCTGTGGTCGCAATATAGGACGACCAGAAATATGACGAAAGACGCAGTTCTTATTTTAATTTTATTCTGTGTTGGTGAGGCGAGACGGTATGTGACTGCGTCCTCTGATGGGCCCATTTTCAGTCCCCGGAAGAATGTGGAGCATTGATGGAACGGTAATTGACAGGGGAAAACTGAAGTGTTCGAAGAAAATGTCGTGAGTTCCATTTTTCACCACAAATCGAACATGAACTGTCCTGGGAGCGAACCCGGGTGAAAAGCCGAAAGAGCTGACACACCGCTGCAAAGTGCATAGCAGAAAAGCGAGCCTTATTTGGTTCCGGTATAACGTATACCTTGAAAGTTTTGAAATGTGGTGCTGGAAAGGCTGGAAACGATCAGTTGGACCGATCGTGTGAAACATGGAGGAGTAAAACAGAGCCAAGGAAGAAAGGAACATCCTACGTACAATAAATAAAGGCTAACTGGATTGTTCACATCTTGCGTAGGAACTGCCGTCTAAAACACGTTATTGAAGGAAAGATAAGAACGGGAAGATTAGGAAGAAGACGTATGCAGCTACTGGATGACCATAAGGAAAAGAGAAGATACTGGAAGTTGAAATAGAAAGCAATAGATCGCACTCTTTGGAGAACTCGCTTTTGGAATAGGCTACGGATCTGTCGTAAAACAGACTACAGATTGAAGAGGCTACGGACCTGTCGTAAAACAGACTACAGATTGAAGAGGCTACGGACCTGTCGTAAAACAGACTACAGATTGAAGAGGCTACGGACCTGTCGCATAGTAGGACGCCGGATAAATGAGTATACGTATTCCAAGTGCAGGTTGGGTGTGTCGTGATGTGCTCTTTGAGGAACAGCATGCCTCCCGTGTTTAGGATAGACGTCGGTTCTGAAGACGCTTTTTCTGCGAAGGCGAGGTGAGGTACAACGGTACAAACCTACCAGGCTGCAGAAAACAATTACGATCGTAATATCATTGACGATCTCAGACCTTATTCTGTGATAGGTCTGGACAAAACTGTTAACCGTGGCATTTAATGGAGGCTTCACGCCCCGGCCGCTTTCCCTCCGGGGAAAGGGATTCAGGTAGCCATAATAAGGATGAGTGTACGGCATAGCCGATCTGGACGCTACTGAGATCAGAAGAATCTGTTGACCGGGTCGTGTAGTCCTAGTCTAGGCCAGTGGTTCCCAAAGTGGGCGGTACCGCCCCCTGGGGGGCGGTGGGATTACCGAGATGGGCGCTAATAGGTACGAGAGGTGGAAAGGGAGCGCTGTTATTATCACAGGGGGGCGCTAGTAGACAAGTAGTGCATTTATTTTTTATAATAAAATTCAAATAAAGTAATTTTTGTGTTAAAAATAAAAAATGAACTAAATTTCTTAGTATTTTAATTTATGAATTTTATTCAAGCACATATTATATTTTAATAAACTATTGCTAGATGAATTATTGTTAAACAAAAATATAATAAATTTTAATTTTTTAATTAACTCATAAAACATTAAGTTTAACTCTTATAATTTTATTTAAAAAATTTTTTAAATATAAAATAAAAGTGGGAACAAAAGCGTATTTATGTTTTTTTAAAAAGGGAAGGGGGCGCTGTGGGTGTGTATATGGAACCAAGGGGGCGGTGGACCGAAAACGTTTGGGAACCACTGGTCTAGGCACTGCAACATCTGAGCTCTCAGGGCGTCCAGATTAGCTCTTTGTGGTATCGTACGGGAACATGAAACCTCGTGACGCACATTACTGCTGATAACACTGTCCACACCTCGACTAATCTAAACCAGATTACACCTGACAACACGCAGTGGGCAGCGCTGTTTTTTTTTTTTGGTAAAGCGTGGTTCTGAAACAAGACAAGTAAAGTGCGTATAACGTAACACTGAGGTGCGTGGAAAAGCAGTAAACATTAAATATTATGAGTGTGCGTGTTTGTCTTCTTGCCTTGGTTATCCGGCATGCAAATCGGATCTCTTCTGTGTCGTATTATATTGTCGTCTGTGGCCCTTTGGCTGTGTCATATTTTCGACATTATCTCATAAACGGCACGATTTTCGGAAAAAATGTTATTAAACATAAAATGTGTGTCTTGATTTTCTCTGCAACTTTTGTCCGAAACATTTCTCATTATAAGAAGACTTCGGCGAGATATATACTAGGTATTTGCATATGTCTTCCGGTAAGGCACCTGTTATTCTTGCCAGAGTAAAGAAACTTGAATTTTCTCGACAGAATTTCGAAAAATAGGGGAGACCGGGTTTAGTAGGCACACTTTTCACTTATTAATTTTTTACAATTTTCATACAAATGGCACAGAAAAGATAATGGTACTGGTGGCAAGTGTCATTCTTGGACTATGCAAGAAAATATACTGAAGACGTTATTTCAATAATGAAGCCATGAAAAAGGACCTTTTTCTAACCTCTGCACCTGTGCCAACTTGCCCCATATATGGGGTAGGTTGGCACATATCATGGGGTAGGTTGGCATATAGTAGAGCCTGATTTATTATTAGTGTCACAAATATTCTGGGACAGCATAAATGACGCTAAGATGATGCTAACAACATACTGTTCTTCCTAAACATGGGTGCCAACCTACAACACTACACAGTACCAACACACAGAAGACTGCAGTCTGAACAATCTTCACCTTGGAAACCTGAAAACTTACAAGTTACAACACAGTTTTGTTTAGTGCACATTGTGCATGTGTAGCAAACAATAAACACATGTAATTTTCTTGCAAGTAATTTCAAAAGAGCATGGATGTTAATCGAGCCATTCATAAATGTATGTCTCGCGTATCGAGTTTCAATGAAATATATGAAACTGATTATAGGCTAAGTGCAACGATCCATTTAGAATACAGACCAGGTGTTATTTTGGAATAAGATGGATTAAAGTTGGAATTTCCCGTCCGACTGTTTAGGTGTTGATTTAGGTCACATGCTGTTGGTCATGACCTCCATGTGAGTTTTTTTTAGGTTGCAAAGTACGCCTTACATTAGTATCTACATCACAATAAACCCTGTGTCTCCATTACACAGACCAGGCAGTTAAAGCTCTTTGGGGAAATAATCGCCATTACAATAGCTGTTACATATAGTCACATATTATGCGTTCATGTGTTAAAGGTTAGTGATAACTCTATCTACCACCTGCTTTAACATATGGGATATCCACATTTTTCCCCACACGGTACATTTATGTGTTTCGCATGATTCTCACAATAAACAGCTTTTATTTCTTTAAACAGCATTAACTGGTTGGTGGGGACGGACTGTGTTTACTAGAATAAGAAATATGTGAAGCTTGGGAACTTTACTCATTCAAAATTGTGGGAGCATAGGATATCTTCACCTTGCCGTGGTAGAGGGGCTTGTGAGTTCCAGTGACCCTGAGAGCTAAGCCGGCGGTAGCATTGCTACCAGTAGGGTCTCCCAAGCCGGACAGATCAAAAGGGTAGGAACCAGACGAAGAGAGATGCCTAGGAGATGGGAAACCGAATAAAAACTCCCCTGATGCCGGAAGCAGCGACATCAGTAGCGACATGAAGCACAGAGCAAATGATGCTCGAGATGGTTCATGATCGTGTAGCAACAGGCGTGACCAGAGTGGTCTGAACGGCTGCTGTACTGCGATGTGGAAAGCAAATGGAAAAAACTACCACATTATTACTTTTCCTGGATAGTCTGTTCCAGAAACAGAGACAAATGCCAAATGCGAGATGCTTCCTCTGGAGACAAAACATTCCGGAGGTAAACTACTCCCCCATTCGGATCTCCGGGGGGGAGTGTTTCTAGGGGAGACACCACGGGGTAATGACTACAGACAAAAGCAGAAGACACCGAATGAACATAACAGCTTCAAGATAGGCACTTGGAACGTAAGGACCTTGAATCAAGGAGGAAAACTCGAAAATTTGAAGAAAGAGATGCAGAAGAACACAGTGTCTGTGCTAGGTGTTAGTGAAGTGCGGTGGAAGGGTCAAGGTGAAATAAGAAGTGGTGATTATACAGTGTATTATTGTGGGGTGTGACAGTGCTGAAAGAGGTGTAGCTATAGTAGTGCATAAAAGCGTAGTGAAAAGTGTTGTTAAGAAGAGTGTGTATAGTGACAGAATCGTTGCTATTAAATTGCAGGCAGAACCGCTAAGTATTTTGATAGTGCAAGTTTACATGCCAACATCGGACTATGAAGATGACAAAGTGGAAGAGTTGTATGATATAATTGAAGAAATTCTTGAAGAGGATGGAAAGGGTGCGACAAACACGATTATAATGGGAGATTGGAACAGTGTGGTTGGAGATAAAGCACATCACAACACTGTTGGACCATATGGACTGGGAAGGAGGAATCAGAGAGGTCAAATGCTTATTGACTTCTGTGAAAGAAATGGACTTGTTATAACAAACACATGGTTCAAAAAACCTAAAAGAAGATTGTACACGTGGAAATCACCAGGAGATAGGAATCGATATCAGCTGGACTATGTACTAGTGAAACAGCGATTCAGGAACAGTGTGAAGGATGTGCAGACACTGCCTGGAGCAGATATTGACTCTGACCACAATTTACTGGTTGCAAAGATCTGCACCAGATTGAAGAAGATCATGAGGTTCCACAAGAAAAAACCAAGATGGGATTTGGAGAAGCTATATGCTCAACGACAGGTAGTACACGATAGACTAGAAGAACAGCTTGGTGCAATCAAATGTGAAAGTGGGAATGTGGAAGTGCAGTGGAACAATATCAAGAAATGTGTGTTAGATACTATGAGTGGTTTGGTTGGAAAAGTCGAGAGGAGAGCAAGAAAGCCATGGATTACACAGGAGATGATCAGTAAAATGGATGAACGAAGGAAATGGAAAAATGTCAACAATGAAGAAGGAAGGAAGAATTACAGAAGACTGAGGAACGAATTGAAAAGAGCCACGGACAACGCCAAGAAGGAATATCTGGAGAGCATATGCGACGAGATCATAGAATTTCAAAGAATAGGACGTTATGATTTAATGTACATGAAGACAAAGGAACTAGGTTGGAAAGAAAACCATGGGATTCAAAACATTGGCATCGAAGACTCTCAAGGCAATATAATAATAAATCAGAGACGAGTATTGCAAATTTGGGAGAATTATATCACAGAGCTCTACGATCGAGCTAATCGACCAGAACATCTAAACGTCGAACCTGAAGATGAAGTAGATGAAGACGAGAAAGGCCCTTATATTTTGCAAAGTGAAGTTGAAAAAGCTATCAAGGAGATGAGGGATAAGAAGGCTACAGGAGATGATGATGTACCTGGGGATGTACTCAAATTGTTGGGAGAAGGTGGTCTAAGGCTAATGACACAGATGATCAACAGCATGTATGTAACTGGAGAATGGCCCAGAGATTTTATTGAAGTTATAATGATTGCCTTAAAGAATAAGCCCAAAGCTACAAAATGCAGCGACCATCGCACAATCAGCATCATCGCTCATGCAGCAAAGATAGTAGCGAGGATACTTAGAAGAAGGATTGAGAGGAAAATTGAAGATGCACTTGGAGAAGATCAGTTTGGATTTAGAAGAGGAAAAGGAACTAGGGATGCAATTGGGATGCTGAGAATAATATCAGAACGAACCTTGGTCATAGATGAGGAATTGTGTGCTTGCTTCATAGACTGGCAGAAGGCATTTGACCGTGTCAACTGGACCAAATTAATGCAAATCCTAAAAGGAATTGGGATAGACTGGCGCGAAAGAAGATTGATCAGCAAATTGTACATGGAACAGAGTGTCAAAATACGACTGGACCAAGGGGAGACGAGAAGTGTGAAGATTGGAAGAGGAGTTAGACAAGGTTGCTGCTTGTCACCGATTCTGTTCAACTTATACAGCGAGTACCTTACCAAGGAAGCCATTGAAGGGTTTGGAGACGTCAAAATAGGAGGACAAGTAATTCGCACTGTGAAATATGCAGATGACCTTGTGCTACTGGCTAGGGAAGAAAAGGTGCTACAGGGCATGATTGGTAGACTAATTGAAATTGGAAGACGCTATGGAATGGAAATGAATGTGGGAAAAACTAAAGTAATGAAAATCTCAAGGCAACCATCCCCAATGAAAATTATGATAGATCAAAAACAATTGGAGAGTGTGGAATATTTCAATTATTTGGGTAGCATGATAACAAGTGATGCAAGGTGTACACGTGAAATTAAATCCAGAATTGCCATGGCAAAAACAGCATTCAATAAGAAGAAAAATCTTTTCACCAGCAAACTGGAATTAAATTTAAGGAAGAAACTAGTAAAGTGCTACATTTGGAGCATAGCTTTGTATGGTGCTGAAACGTGGACACTTCGGAAAATAGATCAGAAGTATCTGGAAAGTTTTGAAATGTGGTGCTGGAGAAGAATGGAGAAGATCAGTTGGACCGATCGTGTGAGAAATGAAGAAGTATTACACAGAGTCAAGGAGGAGAGGAATATCGTACATACAATAAAAAGAAGAAAGGCTAACTGGATTGGTCACATCTTGCGTAGAAACTGCCTTCTGAAACAGGTGATTGAAGGAAAGTTAGAAGGAAGGATAGAAATGACGGGACGACGAGGGAGAAAACGTAAGCAGCTACTGGATGACCTTAAGGAAAAGAAAAGATACTGGAAATTGAAAGAGGAAGCACTAGATCGCACCCTGTGGAGAACTCGCTTTGGAAGAGGCTACGGACCTGTCGTAATGCAGACTGCAGAATGAATGAGGATAGAAAAGTATTTTCTGTTTTTTTAGGCCCTTTCGCACAATTGCGAAAAGCCACTATTCGTTTCTTCTTGTCTGCCTGCCTGTCCGCATGGAACAGCTCGGCTCCCAATGGGCGGGTTTTCATGAAATTGTATATTTGAATATTTTTGGAAAATCTATCGAGAAAATTCAAGTATCATTAAAATCTGACAAGAATAATGGGTACTTTACATGAAGGCCTATGCACATTTATGATAATATGTCGCTGAATTCTTCTTAGAATAAGAAATGTTTCAGACAAAAGTTGTAGAGAAAATCGAAAGTCACATTTTATGTTCAATAACTCGTGTCGTTTGTGAGATAATGTGGAAAAATATGGTATAGCCAGACGGGCCACAGATGACCATATAATATGGCGCATGCGCTTTGCATGCTGGATATCTAAGGCTACACACACACACAGAGAATATGTAATACTTACTGCTTTTGCACGGCAACAATGGTTACGTGAACGTGTCTCAATGTTACGTTTATTCGTACATTGCCTGTCTTGTTTTTTTTTTTTTGACAGGTGGCACTTGGACAGTTTTTTTTTCCCAGTACTTCGTTTCCCTTATGTCATCATTTACAGTGTTCCATACTCACCGCCATCTTAATACTGTTCATCATTCTACCAGTGTTCCATACTCACCGCCATCTTAATACTGTTCATCATTCTACCAGTGTTCCATACTCACCGCCGTCTTAATACTGTTCATCATTCTACCAGTGTTCCATACTCACCGCCATCTTAATACTGTTCATCATTCTACCAGTGTTCCATACTCACCGCCATCTTAATACTGTTCATCATTCTACCAGTGTTCCATACTCACCGCCATCTTAATACTGTTCATCATTCTACCAGTGTTCCATACTCACCGCCATCTTAATACTGTTCATCATTCTACCAGTGTTCCATACTCACGCCATCTTAATACTGTTCATCATTCTACCAGTGTTCCATACTCACCGCCATCTTAATACTGTTCATCATTCTACCAGTGTTCCATACTCACCGCCATCTTAATACTGTTCATCATTCTACCAGTGTTCCATACTCACCGCCATCTTAATACTGTTCATCATTCTACCAGTGTTCCATACTCACCGCCATCTTAATACTGTGCTTATGATATAAACAAGTGGGCGCAGTTTCGGAACCTTCGAACAAAGCAGTGCTGTGTAGGATGTCCGGCAGAAAAGTACTTTGACAATGTTTGGGCCTCAGACGTTCGCTACACAGGTTCTAGTTAAGTCGGTATGATACTGTACCTGGGGTACGCGTACCCCCGGGGCTACGCGAAGACTTCTTAGGGTACGTAAAATTAAAAAAAATATATTATTTTATGATAAACACTGAATAATCATGGCCAGATTTAGGGTTAGCCACAAGAGACTCGGACGTAAGGACATGCGATTTGGGAGTGCCATTTTCTCTCTCCCTCTCTCTCTGTCCCTCTCTCTCTTCTTTATGCGATTCTTATCTGGGCGGCTAGTTTCATTTTATTCCACATAGTGCATATGATTTGCTTTGCTAAAATAGCTTTGTTCCTTTATTAATTTTTGTATGATAGGCAATAATATATTTGTTATTTAATAGCTTGATTCTCCTTTTTTCATTTAAAACTTATTGTTTAATACATTATTTTGGATGTAATTTATTTAACTATTTTAGATGTAGATTATAGACTGTGTATAACTTGAATTTGCACCAACAGCTTTGGGGGTACAAAGTTGAAGAGAAATTTTATGTGGGGGTACGCGAACAAAAGGTTGAATACCACTGCTGTAAGGCATCGCAGACGCACGGCCGGTGCAAGCCTGAATGTCTCGGGCGACGTGACCCACCACGCAGTCACGGCCAGTGTCAGTAAAAAACTGACAATGTTTCAGAGACCGTCACAGTAAAATATCCAAACACTGTGACGAAGACCGACATTGAGATCTGCGCTATTCTGGGATATCACGCAGCGTAGAGTGGTAATTCTGTACCGACGTTTCGGGATAAGCTATCGGTCCCATCTTCAAGGGTCAAGAAGTCCAAGCAGAAAGCCTTGGACGTCTTGACCCTTGAAGATGGGACCTTTAGTTTGTCCCGAAACGTCGGTACAGAATTACCACTCTACGCTGCGTGATATCCCAGAGCAGCGCAGATCTCATCTACATCGCGGCGGAAGCCAGAAATCACGCAGGACCGACATTATTGCCGTAGTTTGTAAAACAGTTTAGTGGTGCATTGCTGTGTTACGTGTATAGACGGCAGTCCATAAATGGCCACTGTGTGAACAGCAGAGCATTAGAGATTATTTTCATTTAACTGTAAGCCTTCTTTGTCATAAATGGGTTTGAGTAGCCACTAGTTGGCCTGTGCTGTCCTGCCGGGCCGGCCGCGAGTGAACGTTGGCTTCTTCTGCTCTTCCATACATTTGCATAATACAGGAACATCTTGTTCTGTTGCGTCCATGATATATATATATATATAATATATATCCGGTTCATAAGCAAATAAATTTCGCAATGGTTATACCGTATTACGGTTTTCCGGCACTTGGGGTATGTTTATTCGCTTCTTAGCGCTTCTTAGAAGAGCTAACACACGGAGTGTCATGAATTTATACAAAAGGCCACTGAACCCAGACTTTCGTCATCTTGAAAGTGGGTTAAATGTACAGACATCTGATGTGCCGGCACGTGGCATCCACAGTCGGAGTCCCTGTCACTGCCCGGGAAAACCAAGATAGGCAGTGTACGTATAACGTAACATTGTGGCGCGTTCGCGTAACCATTATTGCAGTGTAAAAGCAATAAGTATTACATATTCTGAGTGTGTGTTTGTAGTCTTAGTTATCCAGCATGCGAAGCGAATGCGCCGTATTATATTGTCATCTGTGGCCTGTCCGGCTCTGCCATATTATTCCTCATCTCATAAACGGCACGATTTTCGGAAAGAATTTATTGAACGTATTCTCTACAACTTTTGCTTCAGAGGGTTATGTAATGTGGCACAGTTTTCTGTTGTCACGACACCCCACCCCGCTTGCAAAGGCGCCTGGCATTTCCTCGTTCGCGAAGTTTCTTCGTCTGTCGACCCTCATTTCTGTCAGCATCTGCTACACCTTTCTTTGTATCTGATGGTTTGTACTTCTGTCATTTTCTTTCTTCCTCCTGCGGTGACATGTTTATGTTATGTCAACTGTCCTTCGTTTGTGGTGCGTATATCAATGTCGTCAGTTCACTGACATTGGACCAAAACCTCCCTGGCTTGACAGCTTTAATGAAATATGAAAATGCGGAAAGCTGCAGTGGCCTGGAAACCACAGAATGTGAAGAGACAATTGAACTTATTCTAGGGTGTTCGATACTAGCTCCGTGGTAACCCTGTAGTGTTCCAAGAGTAGTCTTCGTTCTTCCCGTGTTTACCACAGCGAATCTCGGACCACCTTGTTTACCACCACTGTGATGCGCGGCTGCAGCTCTCGGAGGATTGCAGGCGTCAGAGGAACCAATACCACGTTCGTCACGAGTTCCCAGAGACCCCCTTCCCGCCCCCAAAAAAACCCTTAAGGATGTCAGATCTGGTGAACTCGTGGGCCGTGGAATAGGTCTCGCACATACATTCGGTTTGCCACGGAACATTGCTTCGAGATAGTTGCGGGGTTCATGGCGGTGCGCCGTGTTGGTATGTCATAGTGTATAGTGTACACTATACCTCACCGTACGGTATAGTGTACGTATTGTATGCTTGGATGCAGAAGGCACCTGTAGTTTTTTAAATACCCCCTGAAGATGGCAATTAATTTGCCGAAACATATGTAGGGGTTGAAAATACACCTTGTACTTGCCAATAATCTTGTGCATTTGTTGGTTGATTTAAACCTAGAACGAAGGGTGATTGGATAATCGGAAATGTCGAATAATACGGAAGACCGGATGAAGGTGACAGTATAACTCAGTTTAATACTGAGTTACGATGAAAGTGCAATAATGCATCATATAAAAAGTATCTCAACAAAAGTATTCCTTAGCGTAATGTGTGAATGAAAGTTTATTTTGCGAAGAAGTGAGTGATGGGTGTATTTGTTTCTGAGCTTCGTACCTTTTTGTTTCGGTAAGATCACGCCAGCGCCGGAACCGATAGCCTTTTTTTACACCCCTTTGTTTTACGCCTCTTTTACTTTAACGCCTCTTGCCAATTTACACAACTTCTTAATTTACGCCTCTCATTTTCGGCTTAACGCACCTTGGCTTGGTGCGCACTAGGACGCTGCCGAGCGGGTACGAAACTCACGGCACAGAACAGAACTAGGAGGCTGTGCTTTCACTGCAAACCGCGTCAGTCACCGTTGGCTCGCTGTTTAGTTCAGACCACAGACTGTGGTTAAGTCGGGTTCGTCACAATTGTTCAGTTATTCATTTGATAAACCTTCTTTGTTGCTATTCTTAAGCCGGGATTAGACGGCGCGTGGCTCGTCCAGTGACGTGACGTCACTTTCTCGGCCAACAGATCGGAACAGAAAAGACAATCTGGCTACACGACGCGGCGCAGCTCGGCAAATGGCCGACCAGCGGCCTTGCTCGGGTAGGTTCGGTCGGCTTGTGGAATAAGTCGTGTTGTTCTATGAACTTAAAAATGTCCTCGTTTGACCACTCCATTCTAGCCAATACCAATTGTGGGACAGAAACTTTCACTCTTCGCGCACCCCGACAGCAGAAAACAAAGACCAGACCTAAGTGTATACAGGTTGGACGAGACTGGCTTGGCGCGTAGACTGCAAGCGCCGTGTAGCCGTAACAGCTGCCCGCGCCGAGTCCCTTTGAGAATCGTGAGAAAACCGCTTCTGAGGCGATCCCACGAGCCTCGCTCCACCAATCACACTCCGCGCCGCGCCAGGCCGGTTACACGGCGCGTTTGAATACGATTCTTTGTCAGTGACGTCAGTTATGACGTAAAACGAGCCGAGCCACGCGCCGTCTAATCCCGGCTTTAGAAACGGTCCAGTTAATGGTGCGTCCTTCTGTGTGTTATGCTTTACTCACGTTTTGTAGTCGCATATTTTGCCTTTCATTTTCTTTCTTTTTTGTATCTCCCTTTCTGCCTTCTTTCTGCCTATATTATTCATTCATTCTTTCTTTCTTTCTTCTTTCCTTTATTGTTTCTTTCTTTCGGGTCTTTGTTTGGTACTCAAGCAGAACACAATTTTTCAGTTTCGCTTCTCTTCCTCGTCCAGTGACCAACAGTCACACGGCCAACGCCAGATTCTTCTGCCACTTCATAGTTTTGTCCTTATGTAGTCTTCGTAAGGCTGCAAATGTTCATTCCATTCATTCGTTCGTGACGTTAATCACAAAATATCTACCATATTGGAATTCAATTACTTACAGTAACAAACTAAAGCACAATTGCACTTGTGTCGTCGAAACCAGTAACGCAAACACACCAAAGCAATTTACAGCGGGTCAATATGTACAACGTAGAGACTTTAAATGTGGACACATGAGCATGTGGGGAGTATAATTAATTCCGTTAGACGCTGAATGGATTGTTGATAAAACAATTATGTTTGTGAAATGAATGTCTGTGGCATGGATGTCTGTCTGTTGTGAGTGCTGTGTGTTGTCAGGCAGAGGTCTCTGCGGCGGGACAATCCTTCGTCCAGAGGAGTCCTACCGAGTGTGGTGTGTCTGAGTGTGATCAGGTGCAACAATAACTCTCTGCACCTACAGTGAGTAGGTAGAAGAGGGCAGACTAAGAGAGAAACAAAATGCTGATATGTGTGTAATACAGCACTGAGGCCGTGCCATGGCTGAGGCGGTTAGTCCCCGGCCTCTCACCGCGGAGGTCCGGGTTCGATCCCGGGGTCAGTCCATGTGGGATTTGTGGTGGACAGAGTGGCACTGGGACAGGTTTTTCCCCGAGTCCTTCAGTTTTGCCCCGTCAGTTTTATTCCACCGGTTTTCCATTACACGGAAAAACGAAAAAACTAATTCCTTCATCACAGGGTTGCACAATAAGCCTCAAGACTGCGGTGCGTCTGTAGGATCTGCTGCGTGGCCCTTCACCAAAAAAAAAAAAAAATACAGCGCTATGACGATGTGTCAGCGCCGAATTAGAAGGAACGTCGCATAACCGAAAGTCTGATAATCCGGACTGTGGTGTACATTTGAAACAATATATACGGAACGCGTGTTTTTCAGGGCTTTGCTGGATTGATACGAAAGTCCGTGTAATCCTTTGCTGTCCACACACTGTGTGAGGCGTGTTGATAATGAATTGTAAGTCGACGCGGGTGATGAAGACTTTTACTGAAGGTGGCGAGTGTTGTGCCGTCTGGCTGTCTGCCGGTGGAGTTCTTGTTTGTTTGGTTAATCCCCAGGAACACGTGTATATAACAAACATTCCATATGGCGCTTGACACTAACATAGGTGAAATATGGTCACATGAGAAATGTGTAACCAGCATTCCAGTGAACTCACCAGATAACAAGATTCTTATTCCAATAGTCACTTTCAAATCAGGTATTAGACCTTAGTTATCATAGTACCGACGGCCTTATACATTTTGATAAGGTCATACGGTGTGTTTGCAATTACGTGTGCTTAGTTATGAAATACTATATTGTTAATAATGTTATATATGAATACGATATCATTTTTGTACGATTAGTTGCTGCAATGTACACACCATTGATATACGTGTAATCGGAATGGCTAGTAGGATCTGAAAACACCGAAAGCAAGACAAACACAAGCGTCATTAAATTTCGTTACGCAGTGAAAAAACTAAGGTAATGAGAATCTGAAGGCAGCCATCCCCAGTACAGATTATGATACATCAAAAACATCCGGAGAGTGTAATATTTCAACTAGTTGGTTAGCATGATAACAAATGGTGCAAATTGTACACGTGAAATTATATCCACGTTTGCCATGGCAAAAGCAGCATTCAACAAGAAGAAGAATCTTTTCACCAGCAAACTGGACTTAAATTTAAGGAAGAAACTAGTAAAGTGCTACATTTGGAGCATAGCTTTGTGTGGTGCTGAAACGTGGACACTTCACAAAGTAGATCAGAAGTATCTGGAAAGTTTGAAATGTGGTGCTGGAGAAGAATGGAGAAGATCAGTTGGACCGATCGTGTGAGAAATGAAGAAGTATTACACAGAGTCAAGGAGGAGAGGAATATCGTACATACAATAAAAAGAAGAAAGGCTAACTGGATTGGTCACATCTTGCGTAGAAACTGCCTTCTGAAACACGTGATTGAAGGAAAGTTAGAGGAAGGATAGAATTGAAGGGAAGACGAGGAAGAAGACGTAAGCAGTACTGGATGACCTTAAGGAAAGAAGATACTGTACATTGAAAGGGGAAGCATTAGATCACACTTTGTGGAAAACTCGCTATGGAAGAGGTTGTGGGCCTGTCTTAAGGCAGACTGCAGAATGAATGACGTGATAATTATCATACCGTGTCTTTGGTGCAAATAAGCGTTGTTTTTTTTTTCTTTCTTACTTCAACTTTATTCTTGCACCTGCTGTTCTGGAAAGGCTGCGTTGAATTCCAACCGATGCAGTTTATACATGCAGTAGGCCCTCGATATAACGGACCCCGATTTAACGGACTTCGGATTTAACGGACAAAAAATTTCTGTCCTAAAGGAAAAATTTAGAACCCTTTTTTATTATTCGCGAATAGAGCACGCTAAAAGGTTTGGTCAATGAGTCAGCATTGTCTAATTAAGCTAAGAAGTGCATCCGGTGTTGTTAAAATAAAGTTTGGTTCCTGTCCTAAATTTATTTTTATATTTCTAACACGTTTAAGTGGCGTCTATAAATTACTCAGTGTACATTATAATAATATTTTATTCATACTTATACATTATAATATTTTAATACACCCTGTACATTGTAAGTTCTTATTAATATATGTTTTAAAAATACATTCGCTTTAACGGACTTTCGGCAATAGCGGACACCCCTTCCCCCAATTAGTCCGTTAAATAGAGGGCCTACTGTATATATGTTTCGTGTGCTAGGTAAGGTACACGACCTAGGCAAGAGGTGTAGTGTTATAGTACGTTGGGAGTGACTGGAGACCAGAGACGAACTTTGTGTACAAGGCAAAGCATTTTCACGTTCCATGAAAGGTGGAGAATTTATTTACTAGTTGAACGACTGTCAGTTTGTCAAGAGGGGCAGCTTTTTGTAGTTCAGCGATTTGAAGATTAACGTTTATCTCATTATGTGCCCTATGAAACGAGTTCCTGTCTAACAGAGAACAGAGTCTTCATCTGATTTATTGTGAGAATTATACACAGTGCGATAACTACAAAGTATTTTTATTGTATAGTGGGTGGTCCTGGGCTTCAGCGCTTAATTTATGAGGTGTACGTGACATGTAGTTTCGTAGCTGAATCAGTAGCATTCATTGCTGAAACTCCTGAATGAATATACAGTGTTGGACACGCAGAGTGATTTTAACAGTCAATGCAGGAAGTTTAAGCGTTGTAATTGACCGTGTAAAGCAAAAAGGTAAAGCAATCCCATTACAGGCCTGGACAGGCCCTTAGGGTTCCAGGAGTTTGAGGCTCCCAGATTTTTTAGACAATCGGCACATGAAGGTGGTAAGGTTGTCAGCCGTACGCACCGGCCGCCTTTACCCCCCAGGAAAGATTTCTGGTACTCATTTCTGGTAGAGGCTGAGTCGACCCCAGGGCCATAGTGCGACCGGAACGGTCTGGACGGGTGCAGAAAATCTCGCCCCCACGGGGATTCGATCCCTGGTTCGTCCAGCCGTAGCGAGTCGCTATACCGATTACGCTATCCCGGCTCAATATATATATATATATATATATAATTGTTTGAAAATTGAAAAAGCGTCCTAAAACGGGTATTTTGTAAGCATGAATGTTGGGCACGAAATTAATAAAATGATGTAAAATGTATATATATATATATTATATTACAGTATGCAGCTTTTATTTCCCCAAACAGCATTAACAGACTGGTCTTTAAAATTGAGACGAAGTGTGTCCCTATGAGGCAGGAATTGTTTTGACGTGAATACGTCTTTAAATTCGGTCCGGTGTAGGGGGGGGGGGGTCTCTACGAAAACTCTAGCGACCAAAAAAATGGCAAGATTTGTCGAGCTTATATCTCGTAAACTATAAATGATAATGTAATGATTTAAATTTTGTTGAATAGACGGTTGATGTCCGTATCTAAAATGGTGGGTAGTGGGGGTGTGCAGCGGTGATGGGGGGGGGGGGAGGGGTAGCGCTTGCGCGTGAACACTGTAAATGGCGACGCCGCGCGGTGTTTGGGCAGTGTAACTTTGGATTGCGAAGAGATAGGACGTTGAAATTGGTGTCGATGTGTAGAGAATAACAGGATCTACAATATTATTTAGCAATAATAACCGATAGAATAAAATTTGTAAAGTTATAAGCCGATAAGTGTGCTGAGTTGAAGAAAATTTTCATAATGTCGAAACATTGCAAAGGAAATATGAACAGAAATGTAAGAAACGTATATCATTGGAAAGGAAAATTCAAAAGGAATCAGAAAAGCCCAAATTGACTAATGCCGAACGATGCAGATTGTATAGAGATCGTAAGAAAACCGAGCGCGTCAACGCCGGCGCGAGTACTTCGAGTGCGCCGCTACTATGCCATATGTATCTTACTTCTCCTATCATCGGCCTTTGATAAATACAATTATACTTCACTTATAACCACCAAGACTTTATTCATTTACATCTTACCCTTCCTCTAATAACACAAAGACGGATTCACGCCTTAAACGATTGCGGCTGTGTCCCCGTACACAAGCCACGAATTTTTTTTTTAAATGTGTACAAGAATTTTATGTTTCAAAGGTTGAACAGTTAATTGCTGTCAGTTGACTTCTGCCCAGCAGTAAGCAGACGAAGGCTGACCTTAACCAGTTCCAGGCAGAACATGGGTCAAACTGCTGACCCTATTTATACGATCTTTGAACTAACAAGCCTCCGCAGCCAGTGTGAACTCTGTACCTTGTATTCTGGGAACTTCTCTAAAGCATAATACCTTCATAATTTGTTCTGGTAAATTATTTTGTGACAGGCATTGCGGCACACAGCTGTGGTTATCGTTAGTGCGTTGTGACGTTAAGGGCTTGTTCTGTGGGTGCGCGCACGTGTGTGTGTGTGTGTGTCTGTGGCACAAACTGGTGTTTAAACTTCTGAAGCTCAAACACAGTGTAGAAGCACTTGTCTGTTCATTGCGTTGATTGGTAGGTTCGCTGCTTGTCCTGATAAGAGTATTATTAAGATGAAGATAAGTATGGAGCATTGGTGGGTTGGTACTGATACTGGGAACATCGAATTACACGCAGAAAGACATCTTCCAGTGCCACTTCGTTCCACCACAAATCTCACAGGACCGGCCTGGGTTCGAACCCTTGCCTCCGCGGCGAGAGGCCGGCGACTAACCATCTGGTCCGGGGCACGGCCTTTGAAGATCTTAGTTCCATCTACGTAATACGGTGGTCCCTCGGTAATCCGGATCCCTGGGTGGTCCGACCAATTTTGGGCCAAATATAGCCCAGTATTTCCCATTGGAATTATTATTACAGCACATCATCATTATTGTAATAAACATCGTATATGGTTAGGTACTGTATTTCCGTTTTATAGAGTTTTACTTTAACATAGAATGATGACTTTTTTATGTTACCTATACCACGGAGTTTCCCCTCGACGGTCCGTATTCCCGGGTAATCCGGACTGTCCCTCCCCCCATACTGTCCCGATGACCGTGGGACTGCTGTATTTACAAACTAATTTCAGGCTTGATTGTCTCCGTAACCGTTTAACGTGAGGGTTGTTTGTTAGTTATTTGCCGGGGAAATTTTCGAGCTGAAGGGCAGGAGTGAGTGCCCTGTACAGCAGTGGTTCCCAAAGTGGGCGGTACCGCCCCCTGGGGGGCGGTGGGATTACCGAGGTGGGCGCTAATATGTACGAGAGGTGGAAGGGAGCGCTGTTATTATCACAGGGGGCGCTAGTAGACAAGTAGTGCGTTTATTTTTATAATGAAATTCAAATAAAGTAATTTTTGTGTTAAAAATAAATAATGAACTAAATTTCTTAGTATTTTAATTTATGAATCTTATTCAAGGTCATATTATTTTTTAATAAACTATTGCTAGATGAATTATTGTTAATCATAAAAATATAATAAATTTTAATTTATTAATTAACACATAAACATTAAGTTTAACTTTTATAATTTTATTTAAACGAATTTTTAAATATAAAATAAAAGTGGAAACAAAAGCGCATTTATGTTTTTTAAAAAAAGGTAGGGGGCGCTGTGGGTGTGTAAATGGAACCAAGGGGGCGGTGGACCGAAAAGATTTGGGAACCACTGCTGTACAGTGACAGCTATGTCGGATTTACGATGGAAGAGAAGCCAGTACCCTGGCTTTGCCACCTCACGCACAGAGTAGGCCCATCTGCCAACTCTGGTCGATTCTTCACCGAACAAAAACCAACACGTGGCTTACACCACTGTTGCGGGTGGCTTCGGCTGCGACACAGGCATGTGAAATATTATTTCTGCAGGAACTGGTGACAATAATTACACATTATTTTGCTAAGCAGCAGCTCTTTTTTAGGCGCGTTTGCAAAATTGCGAAAAGCGACTATTAGCTTCGTCATGTATGTCTGTCCGTCCGCAGCGACAACTCGGCTCCCACTGGACGGATTTTCACGAAATTTGACATGTTAGTATATTTCTAAAATCTGTCGAGAAGATACAGGTTTCATTAAAATCTGACAAGAATATCGGTACTTTACGTGAAGACTTATGTACATTTATGATACCTCGATTAATTACTTTTAGAATAAGAAACGTTTCGAACTCAAAACACACATTTTATGTTGAATAACTTCTTTTTTCGAAAATCGTGCCGGTTATGAGGGTTTTTTTTTTTTTTTTTTTTTTTTTTTTTTGCGAGTTGATTACAGCTCTCTCGGTCGTCTCTCGCATCCTCTTCTCCATACCTCTCTATTTTGCCATTGATCATCTTCTAGACCCCTTCTATGCACGTCATTTTCAACTTGTTTCGTCCAGTCTTCTGGGGGTCTACCTCTTTTTCGTCTACAGGTGGATGCCACTGAAGAATCTTTGGCCAGCGATGATCTCCCATTCTTCTAATATGTCCGCACCACTTCAATTGTCGTTCTTCCATTTTTTCTATCACATTTTTTCCCTATTCATTCTTCACTTTATTTCTTCATTGGTGATCCTTTGCAGTCTTGATACCCTACAGCTTCTTCTCGCAAAGTCCATTTCTACAGCTTCCAGCCTTTGTTTGTCCCTCTTCTTATTTCCCAAGCCTCCGATCCGTATAGCAATATGCTTTCTACTACTGTTTGGTATATTCTTTTCTTAGTCTGTTTCTTGATGTTGTTTTCACATAGGATGGAATTTAATTTACTTATTGCTTGCTTAGCTTGACCAATCCTATTCGATAATTCTTTTTTACTGGATCCTTCACCCGAAATAGTAACTCCTAAGTATTTGTAATCGTCGCAAACCTCGATGACCTGACCATTTATTACCAAGTTGTTGTTCTGTCGATCCCCCACAACTAGATACTTTGTTTTGGCGACGTTCACTTTCAGACCGGCTCTGTCATAAGTTCCAGAAATTTTTCGCATCATGTATTCTGTATCATATTCGTCGGCTGCTATAAAAATGTGGCCATCTGCGAATAGTAAAGTGTGAAGAAATGTTTCATTGATGTTGAGGCCCATTGCACTACATTTGTTCTGCCATTCCGTCAGTATATCGTTAACATATATGTCAAACAAGACCCATTGCACTACAGTTGTTCTGCCATTCCGTCAGTATATCGTTAACATGTATGTCAAACAAGACCCATTGCACTACATTTGTTCTGCCATTCCGTCAGTATATCGTTAACATATATGTCAAACAAGACCCATTGCACTACAGTTGTTCTGCCATTCCGTCAGTATATCGTTAACATATATGCCAAACAAGACCCATTGCACTACATTTGTTCTGCCATTCCGTCAGTATATCGTTAACATATATGTCAAACAAGACCCATTGCACTACAGTTGTTCTGCCATTCCGTCAGTATATCGTTAACATATATGCCAAACAAGACCCATTGCACTACATTTGTTCTGCCATTCCGTCAGTATATCGTTAACATATATGTCAAACAAGACCCATTGCACTACAGTTGTTCTGCCATTCCGTCAGTATATCGTTAACATATATGCCAAACAAGACCCATTGCACTACATTTGTTCTGCCATTCCGTCAGTATATCGTTAACATATATGTCAAACAAGACCCATTGCACTACAGTTGTTCTGCCATTCCGTCAGTATATCGTTAACATATATGCCAAACAAGACCCATTGCACTACATTTGTTCTGCCATTCCGTCAGTATATCGTTAACATAGATGTCAAACAAAACCCATTGCACTACATTTGTTCTGCCATTCCGTCAGTATATCGTTAACATGTATGTCAAACAAGACCCATTGCACTACATTTGTTCTGCCATTCCGTCAGTATATCGTTAACATATATGTCAAACAACGTTGGTGACCAACAACATCCCTGTCTCAGACCTTTCGTTGGTTTTACGACTGCAGACAGTCTTTTTCCCACCTTCATTCTTGTTTCCAGGTCCTTACACATTCTCCTTATTGCAGCTACATATTTTCCGTCAATATCACTCCGATCCAGAATATGATATACATTTTTGAGAGGCACTGTATCGTATGCGTTTTACAAGTCTATAAAGATTAAATGTGTATCTCTGTTCCTGGTTCTTTGTTTTTGAATTACTTGTTTAATCGTGAAGATGTCAACACAAGACCGGCCTGCAGTGAAATCACTTTGTTCCTCTATTGTTATCTCATTTTCCAATCTGTCTTTTATTATTCGCCCTTAGAGCCTTCCAGTAGTAGCAGAAACACTACGCAGGCCACCATCAGGTGGAAGTTACAAGATCACAAAATGAAAAACACGTGTTGAGGTGGAGGCCTCCCCTTTACATTTAAACATAAAACCATATAATTACTTATTATTACCTGTAAGGGGTAATATGTATTTGCACACATTTTAATAGTTAAAATTGTCTTAAGTATAATCATTAAAACACTAGATGGAAGAGATCTGTATTTCTTAGAATATGTAGCTAATTCTACTCGGTAGTGGCGGCGCGCTTAGTTAAGCTAATTAAATTCGGTAGTGGCGGCCCTCTTAGTTAAGGTAATTACATTCGGTAGTGGCGGCCCACTTAGTTAAGCTAATTACATTCGGTAGTGGCGACCCGCTTAGTTAAGCTAATTACATTCGTCTTGGCGGTCGCTTAGTTAAGCTAATTAATTCGGTAGTGGCGACCGCTTAGTTAAGCTAATTACATTCGGTAGTGGCGGCCCGCTTAGTTAAGCTAATTACATTCGGTAGTGGCGGCCCTCTTAGTTAAGCTAATTACATTGGTAGTGGCGGCCCTTAGTTAAGCTAATTACATTGGGTAGTGGCGGCCCGCTTAGTTAAGCTAATTACATTGGGTAGTGGCGGCCGCTTAGTTAAGCTAATTACATTCGGTAGTGGCGGCCGCTTAGTTAAGCTAATTACATTCGGTAGTGGCGGCCCCTTAGTTAAGCTAATTACATTGGTAGTGGCGGCCCGCTTAGTTAAGCTAATTACATTCGGTAGTGGCGGCCCCTTAGTTAAGCTAATTACATTGGTATTGGCGGCCGCTTAGTTAAGCTAATTACATTCGGTAGTGGCGGCCCGCTTAGTTAAGCTAATTACATTCGGTAGTGGCGGCCCTCTTAGTTAAGCTAATTACATTGGTAGTGGCGGCCCGCTTAGTTAAGCTAATTACATTGGGTAGTGGCGGCCCGCTTAGTTAAGCTAATTACATTGGGTAGTGGCGGCCCGCTTAGTTAAGCTAATTACATTCGGGTCATGGCGGCCCGCTTAGTTAAGCTAATTACATTCGGTAGTGGCGGCCCGCTTAGTTAAGCTAATTACATTGGTAGTGGCGGCCCGCTTAGTTAAGCTAATTACATTCGGTTTGGCGGCCCGCTTAGTTAAGCTAATTACATTCGGTATGGCGGCCCGCTTAGTTAAGCTAATTACATTGGTAGTGGCGGCCCTCTTAGTTAAGCTAATTACATTCGGTAGTGGCGGCCCGCTTAGTTAAGCTAATTACATTGGGTAGTGGCGGCCCGCTTAGTTAAGCTAATTACATTGGGTAGTGGCGGCCCGCTTAGTTAAGCTAATTACATTCGGTAGTGGCGGCCCGCTTAGTTAAGCTAATTACATTCGGTAGTGGCGGCCCGTCTTAGTTAAGCTAATTACATTCGGTAGTGGCGGCCCTCTTAGTTAAGCTAATTACATTCGGTAGTGGCGGCCCTTAGTTAAGCTAATTACATTCGGTAGTGGCGGCCCTCTTAGTTAAGCTAATTACATTGGGTAGTGGCGGCCCGCTTAGTTAAGCTAATTACATTGGGTAGTGGCGGCCCGCTTAGTTAAGCTAATTACATTCGGTAGTGGCGGCCCGCTTAGTTAAGCTAATTACATTCGGTAGTGGCGGCCCTTAGTTAAGCTAATTACATTCGGTAGTGGCGGCCCTCTTAGTTAAGCTAATTACATTCGGTAGTGGCGGCCCCTTAGTTAAGCTAATTACATTCGGTAGTGGCGGCCCTCTTAGTTAAGCTAATTACATTCGGTAGTGGCGGCCCTCTTAGTTAAGCTAATTACATTGGTTTGGCGGCCCGCTTAGTTAAGCTAATTACATTGGGTAGTGGCGGCCCGCTTAGTTAAGCTAATTACATTCGGTAGTGGCGGCCCTCTTAGTTAAGCTAATTACATTCGGTAGTGGCGGCCCCTTAGTTAAGCTAATTACATTCGGTAGTGGCGGCCCTCTTAGTTAAGCTAATTACATTGGGTAGTGGCGGCCCGCTTAGTTAAGCTAATTACATTGGGTAGTGGCGGCCCGCTTAGTTAAGCTAATTACATTGGGTAGTGGCGGCCCGCTTAGTTAAGCTAATTACATTCGGTAGTGGCGGCCCGCTTAGTTAAGCTAATTACATTGGGTAGTGGCGGCCCGCTTAGTTAAGCTAATTACATTCGGTAGTGGCGGCCCTCTTAGTTAAGCTAATTACATTGGGTAGTGGCGGCCCTCTTAGTTAAGCTAATTACATTCGGTAGTGGCGGCCCTCTTAGTTAAGCTAATTACATTGGGTAGTGGCGGCCCGCTTAGTTAAGCTAATTACATTGGGTAGTGGCGGCCCGCTTAGTTAAGCTAATTACATTGGGTAGTGGCGGCCCTCTTAGTTAAGCTAATTACATTCGGTAGTGGCGGCCCGCTTAGTTAAGCTAATTACATTCGGTAGTGGCGGCCCTCTTAGTTAAGCTAATTACATTGGGTAGTGGCGGCCCGCTTAGTTAAGCTAATTACATTCGGTAGTGGCGGCCCGCTTAGTTAGACATGTAGCACGACTCATAACACCCGCGGTGGGTACAAGACCATACGTCCTTACAGCTGTAATGGCTGGCTAGCGGCATTACATTGCTGAAAAGTTCCAGTTGGCGTTGCCATGTCTGTGCTTCCATTCTCCTGTTACAAGCGCTGAACAGATGTGAGGGGCCTTACTGAAATTTGTCAACGTATTTAAATTTTGGGCCGATCCCTGTGGCCTCGCGGTCTAAGGCGTAGGTCTGCGGCCGCTCGCTTGCTGGGATTTTGGGTTCGAGTCCCGCCGGGGGCATGGATGTCTGTCTCTTGTGAGTGTTGTGTGTTGTCAGGTAGAGGTCTCTGTGTCGGGCTGATCACTCGTCCAGAGGAGCCCAACTGAGTGTGGTGTGTCTAAATGAGTGTGATAGTGAAGCCTCGATAATAAAAGGGTCCTGTCCCACTAGGGGCTGTTGCGCCATGGGGGGAAAAAAAAATTAAATTTTGGTTACAGCCCTACAACAATACCTAAGTCTTAGCATGCGTTTCTGTGCGTGCCTTGCGTGCCTCTGAATATTTTTTTAAATATCTGATACATTGTACAATTGAGATGTCAGTTACCCTTATGTAACAAATTGGTATTTTAAGCATTTTTCTCTTAAATAGTATTATAAATGGGTGCCTGATGAGATCTTCTACAAGCCGAAACATGTAGCACATGATTTTTCAATATACTTTGTCAGATAACTATAGTTGTGATCGAAGGCCTCTTTAATTTACCTGATATTTGTTGGAGCGAAAACTATCTTGAACAAAAGTTGTGGAGAGAAATGAGATGCATGCCTTATATCCAACCAAAACTTGGGAGTTTTGAATACAGTTCAAGCAGAGGGTAGCGGACCAATCTGCGCTTGCGTATTGTAACTTGTTGATTATTTCTGTGTGTATCTCAAGGTACTTGTGTGTTTGTAATGTGATAAAAATAATCATAAAGACAGAGTCAAGAACTAAAGTTCTGCGGCGTGTATTTGCAGGTGTTCAGTCCTATACTCAAGGTCATCGACAATTTAACCGTTTTGAAAGCAGCGAACGTGAAGAACAGGAAAGTCGTGCTAACAGTTGCTGCCAAATGCTCTAATATGACGGCCGATAACTGTCAGGGTCACAAGGAAACAGTTACGGCTTGAGACAGACAAATCCTGGTCCTTCTTCATGCAACACAGTTTCAAATAGCTTGTTACTCGGATCTTATTCTGATATCTAGTTAGACTATTTGTGTCCGTGCGAATGATTCGCACGGAGAAACAGTAAAATATTTAATCAACTAACATTTATTTATTTCCCGTGTGGTGGCCGGGAATTAGAATAACCCAACGTACCCCATGCATGTCGTAAGAGGCGACTGAAATGGGGACCCAGTGCCTGGGGGTATAACTGGGCCACCCTGCCTCTGGGGGACATAAATACGGAGACACTGAAGAAGGAAAACTCTTATAAAACCCGGTCCACCAGAGTGGTGGTTAGGCAAGGGGCTAACAACCTCTTCCTGTAAAAATTTAATCGTTCAGAAGCCCCCCCCCCCCCCCAAAAAAGGGAGGCTAAGGTCAAACTTAAAGGACCGTAATGCCATAGAAGAAGAAGAAGATTTATTTATGCTCTAATATATGACTGTTTCGGCCGATTACAGTGGCCGCGCGATCTAAGTCGTGGGTCTGCGGTCGCTCGCTCGTGGATTGTGGGTTCGAATACCGCCGGGGGCATGGATGTCTGTCTGTTGTGAGTGTTGTGTGTTGTCAGGTAGAGGTCTCTGCGACGAGCTGATCACTCGTCCAGAGGAGTCCTACCGACTGTGTGTGTGTCTGAATGTGATCGTGAAGCCTCGACATGAGGAAGCCGTGGCCCACTAGAGGCTGTTGCGCCATGAAAAAAGTTTATTTATATACAGTCGAACTCGGTTATAACGTCATGAAAGGGACCGAATAAATTGTGTCGTTATAAACGAGTGTCACTCTAAGCGAGATGTATGGTAAAAGTGAAGGAAAAATATTTTAAGACAAAATACAGGTCTGTAGGCATATTACTTAAATGTTTACCCTGTGATTATTTTAAATTTAAGTTACAATTAAAATTGAGAATGAATAAAAACTGTTATATAACTGTAAATTTCCATACTGGCCTACGCTAAAGAATACATCAACTTACAATTAGAAGCTAAGACGAACAAACTGTCATAAGAAGAGGACCGCTTGCTGTCACAGTGTCACTTCTGTGTTGCAAAAGCCACTTAAGCAGCGCCTCATCGACGCGCTTCGTTCAGGCTTTCGAAATCGATTTATTTCCGATCCGTTCCGTTCAAACGCACGAATCATTTTGGTTCTGTTTTACCAAATAGTCGGATCGTAGAATTTGCGAGACCAAATTCCCGACACAAGTCAGCCTGCTTTCTTCCATTATATGCAGGGCATACACAAAAGAATGGTGCGGTTTAATAGTGTTTACTATTAAAACCGCACATTCTTTTGTGTATGCCCTGTATTTCTCGTATCTCTTTAAATTCTCCTTCCATGCTCAAAACCTTCCTGTTGTTCGTCACTGTAGCCATGTTATCACGCTACCAGTCTCCTGTTTACTGCAGGAGTAGAAACGTAGAGGGCAACTTTACGCACAAAGTGAATTACCTTTGGGATCTTCGCTTTTCTGGGAAATTACGCAGCGTAGATTGGTAGTTACCCCCCGACATATCGGGACACCTTATCTGTCCCATCTTCCAAGGGTCAAGCAGTCCAAGGAACGCCGGTAACTAACTAACAATCTACGCTGCATAACATCCCGGAAGATAAAAAATCTCATTTACAACGCGGCGAAAGCCTGAAATCACGATTTACCATTAGTATTGTAATTTTCCGCCGATCCCAGTGGCCGTGCGGTCTAAGGCGTGGGTCTTCGGCCGCTCGCTTACTAGATCGTGGGTTCGATTCCCACCGGGGGCATGGATGTCTGTCTCTTGTGAGTGTTGTGTGTTGTCAGGTAGAGGTATTTTCGACGGCTGGTCCCTCGTCCAGAGGAGTCCTACCGATGTGGTGGTTCTCAATGTCTGATCATGAAGCCTCGACGAAACGAGGAGGCCCATGCCCATATAGGGCTGTCGAGCCATAGAAGAAGAAAAGAAATTGTCATTTTCCACGCGTGGGATTTACGTAGCTACCTGAAACAGTAGAGGATTTGTCTTATCAGGGACGAGAGGGGGTAGATTCTTAAAGGAGCCAACTTTTGGAAAATTGTATTGCAACGGATGATTGACAATGTCGTTATATCGGCGGTAGATACTCGTATGTATGTCGTACTAAGAAAGGCAGAAAAACACATGCCTTATGGGGAATTAGGGTACCACAGAATGTACGCTGTAGTCGAGGTGTCGCACAGTCCGAGGTCGTTATAACTGAGTTCAGCTGTATTTGATTCCTCAGTCGTCTAGCCCGTATCCCTGGTTACTGAGGTATCCCGGCCCATATTTGTGCAGGGAAACAGTTCTCGTATTAATGCTGTGTAGTAGTTGGAACTGCATAGGTTTTGGTGCCTTCGAAAGACAACTTCGCCTGTCTGTGTGTCCATTCGTAAGAACTGGGGAATTGATGAACGGGTTTTAATGATGGGAGTTTAACGACAGTTTGTTGGCATATTGTAACTTCAGTTGAAATTGGAGACTAATGTTCTGCGTGCATTTCTGCGTGCTTGTCGCGCGTAACTTGCTGAACCTTATCGGAGGGGAGTATGCTTTGAACAAAGAAGCTGGGAAAGATTGACACATGTCCAGTACACGTACTTTATGTCCAGTACCAATTATGTCCAGTGCACATTTTTGTGTCCATTACACATACTATGTCAGTACACGTTATTATGTCCAGTACACGTACTTCATGTCCAGTACACATTTTGTGTACAGAGCACATTTTTGTGTCCAGTACACATACTATGTCCAGTACACGTATATTATGTCCAGTACACGAATTTTATGTCCAGTACACATTTTGTATACAGTGCACATTTTTGTGTCCAGTACACATACTATGTCCATTACATATACTATGTCCAGTACACGTATATTATGTCCAGTACACGAATTTTATGTGCAGTACACATTTTGTATACAGTGCACATTTTTGTGTCCAGTACACATACTATGTCCAGTACACGTATATTATGTCCAGTACACGAATTTTATGTGCAGTACACATTTTGTATACAGTGCACATTTTTGTGTCCAGTACACATAATATGTCCAGTACATATACTATGTCAGTACCCCTATATTATGTCCAGTACACGTACTTTATGTCCAGTACACGTACTTTATGTCCAGTACACGTACTTTATGTGTCCAGTACACGTACTTTATGTCCAGTACACGTACTTTATGTCCAGTACACGTACTTTATGTCCAGTACACGTATTTGTGTCTGTACACATATTTTGTCCAGTACCAAATTTTATGTCCAGTACACATTTTGTGTACAGTGCGCATTTTTGTGTCCAGTACACATACTATGTCCATTACAGTACTATGTTACAGTACACGTAATAATGTCCAGTAACGAATTTTATGTCCAGTACACATTTTGTATACAGTGCACATTTTTGTGTCCGAGTACACATACTATGTCCATAGTACATATACTATGTCCATTACACATATATTATGTCCAGTACACGAATTTTATGTGCAGTACACATTTTGTATACAGTGCACATTTTTGTGTTCAGTACACGTACTATGTCCTGTACACGTATATTAAGTCCAGTACACGAATTTTGGTGCAGCACACATTTTGTACACATTTTATGTCCAGTACACATTCTTTGTGTCCAGTACCCATTATTTTCATAACTCCAGTGTAATAAACGGATCCAAACGCGTCGGAATTGTTCATTGTAAGTACGTTTGTTAAGTTTCTGTGTTCGCGTTTTGTGGCGCGGCCGCAGACTTCACTATTCTCTATGAATGTACAGTGGAGAGACCTGCGCGTATGTTGTCACAGATAATCGTGTTAGCGTGGATGCTCCGATTTCTCAATAACATTTCACTCGTCAGGGGATATCAGTTCTTGGTATCTGATTTCGATGGCTGGTACATGAAATATGCCATGCTGCCTATATCATGGTTCTTCATCCTAGAGTGTGCATAACAGACGTCCACCAAAAACAGACAATGTATGCCAAAGTAGGTTTTATTTCATTGTTTCAACTTAACGAGCACTACCATATTGTGATTTTCTTTTCAGTTCCTGTCGAAACGTCTGGCAGGTGGACCAAACGAAAAGCAGACAGGTGCCACTGCTGTTGCCACAGCTGCTATATGCGAAGACACTGCGGTAAGTGGCCAGCCACTTTCAGTACTGTCTAGATCAGTGGTTCCCAAAGTGGGCGGTACCGCCCCCTGGGGGGCGGTGGGATTACCGAGGTGGGCGCTAATAGGTACGAGAGGTGGAAGGGAGCGCTGTTATTATCACAGGGGGGCGCTAGTAGACAAGTAGTGCGTTTATTTTTTTATAATAAATTCAAATAAAGTAATTTTTGTGTTAAAATAAAAAATGAACTAAATTTCTTAGTATTTTAATTTATGAATCTTATTCAAGCACATATTTTTTAAATAAACTATTGCTAGATGAATTATTGTTAATCACAAAAAATATAATAAATTTTAATTTATTAATTAACACATAAAACATTAAGTTTAACTCTTATAATTTCATTTAAACGATTTTTTAAATATAAAATAAATGTGGAAACAAAAGCGCATTTATGTTTTTTAAAAAAGGTAGGGGGGGGGGGCGCTGTGGGTGTGTATATGGAACCAAGGGGGCGGTGGACCGAAAATGTTTGGGAACCACTGGTCTAGATATTGTATTGTATGGCTTATACAGACGCTACAGGCCTGTGTACTGTAGTGAAGTGTTTACTGCATTACCTGCTTACCGCAGTATTCCGTTTAGAGATGAGCGGTATATCGATGGCATCGATTTAATCACTGTTGAAATTCACCGTCGCTGCCTGTTTTTTTTAGAGGTGAAGGGCCCCGCAGTAGATGCTACGGACGCACCGCAGCCTTGAGGCTTATTGTGCGACCGTGTGATGAAGATGATTAGTTGTTTCGTTTTTCCAAGTAATGGAACACCGGTGGAATGAAGTTGACAGGGCATATCCGATGTACTCGGGGGGGGGGGGGGAAAACCTGTCCGAGTGTCACTTTGACGAACACAAATTCCACATGGAGTGACCCCGGGATCGAACCCGGGCCTCAGCGGTGAGGCCGGCGACTAACCGCGTTAGCCATAGCTGCCTGTTCCTCCTGTCTCAAGTAGCAGTGACTGCAGTCAGTTAACGCTGTGGCTGGATCTGACCTGCTGTTGTGAACGCCGTACTGATTAACATCGCAGTTCCTGCTCCTTCCGGCGTTATTTTTGTATATTTAAATTGCCAGACAGTGTTGACGTTATCTTTATGTTTGTTTCTCTTCCCTTTTAATTTATCTACACCAACGCATATGACAGTAGGCTTACATTGCCGTACCTGCTGCTTTCACGTTAGACGAATTGTTATTTTTCTCTGGATTTATTTTAAGCCATTGCAGATTGACGTTCATGTAAATTATACAAGATATAGCAGGAGGAATCTGCCGTACTTCGGGAGAACGTTCCTTTCTTACTTTAAATTACATTCATATAACCAAACTTACTGATAGTGACTGTGGAGTTTGCAGTTGACCTTGTGCAGTGGTTTGCTTGGGGAAAGTCGACCGCACCTTGTTTGTGAAAAGCAACTGATGTATTGCAGTTAAAAATACGTCGGGCTGACGTTGCAGTCGTGTTTTGTGTGTGTGAGATAATGCAGTTACTTTCTGTAGTGTTATGCGTGTTTAGAGCTGTACATAAATTTGACTTTAGCCTTGATATGAACGAAAAACCTAACAAATGGGTGAAAAGTGGAAAGAAGATCATGTAGTGATAGAGACTTATATGTTTTGACATGATCTGTATGTTTTCCCTGACCGTCGTCGCGAATGTTAAGGGACTCTACGCCGTGCTGGCTGTGTTCTAGGTCATTGCCTATATCCGAAGTGGAACTGTTACGGAAATAATGAAGAAGTAAATGTACTGAATGAGAGCTGATGTAGATTTATTGATTACAAAATACACATTACAAGGAGGGGGAATATGTAGTTTCTGTAATTTAAACACTCGTACTTAACATGAAATTAAAATTTGGAGTGACATAAATATATTCAGCTAGAAAAACTCGTACTGGTTTCATAAAAATCGTCTTTAGACTTCCAAGTATTTCACACAGCATGAATTGGCCTCCGCATGGCTTGGCTTGGCTATCGGCTGAAGGACGGACCTGCGCAGTGGATGGATAACGCGTGTTAACCAAGTACATTAAGTGGAACCGCAAGAAGGCCACATTTTTCTTGCCATTTTCTTCGTAACCGTTCACATTCGGATATAAGTATCTTTGGTTATATCGTTGTAAATAAATTTAACGCGTATTCTCCCGAAGTATGACAGATTCCTGCTGGTACACCCTGTACATACGAAATTTCAGTTCCCACCTCACAGAGAAGAGCACGTGTGAATTGTAAATACCAATCGATTAATGGTGTTCAGGGAAGTAATTGATATTTCTTGTGAGAACCAGACTAAACATAAATGCACCCTGTGAGCACATTGCATAGTTTATTAATGTTGGACAGGTGGTGCATGTAGTTACAACTGCGCTTTAGAAGTTTAATTCTGTTTACAATTTACGTCAGTTAGTATGAATTTGTGACTCCGTAAAACTTGCGCAGTCGTCGAAACGTAACTTCAGCGAGGAATGGATTGTTTACTGAAGTTGTCGTTAAACCGTGACTGGTCTGTTAACAGTAATGCATGACTGTAAGAGTGAATAGCCGATTCCAATGGCCGTGCTGTAGAAATCGTAGATCTGCCGCTCTTGATTACAGGGATCACGCGTTTGAACCCCGCTCAGGGCATGAATGCTTATCTCTTGTGTTTGATGTGTGTGGTGTAGGTAGCAGCCTCTGAGACGAGCTGATAACTCGTTCAGGAGTTCTACAGGGTGTGTGTGTGTCTAATTGTGTGTGATAGAAACCTCAACAACTAGGCTGCCTAGGCCCGATTTCGGCTGTAGCGTCACAGAAACAAATAGGACTGAATAAATACACTAATCATTCGTCGCGCCACGTGAAATATCGTTCCTTTCGTCTCAACCCCCCTTTGCCCTCTGTAGCTTGGGAGTCTGTAGATGCAATCGGCTTTAACTAATGGTTAATGTTACTGCTTAAAATCAGGGTTACTCACTAGAACATTTACCGAAACTGCCATTATTTATCAAATTAGTGGATTCTT
Source organism: Reticulitermes speratus (assembly GCA_021186555.1). Classification (NCBI taxonomy): domain Eukaryota; kingdom Metazoa; phylum Arthropoda; class Insecta; order Blattodea; family Rhinotermitidae; genus Reticulitermes; species Reticulitermes speratus. The sequence continues at coordinate 40,218,787 of JAJKFL010000002.1, read as the reverse complement.
CGTACCAATTTTTCTTTACTGTGTTCTGGGGGGGGGGGGGGGAGAAAGAAAATATTTTCCTATCCAGTGCTCCCCGATTTAGGAAAGAAAATTGCATGTCGAAGGTTTGCAGGCTTCGAAATTCTTCCAAATGATGTATAAAAATTTTGTTCGTACCTCACAGTAAACACTGCGTCCCCATCTCTGAGACCATCAGGTTGTAACCGATCGTTGCTGGTTACTTTTTAATTTGATATACACCAAATTACGAGACTGTTCTTTTCAAAGGTTTAACTTTATTTCTCCATTATAACAATACAAACGTCAGCACATTACCATTCGTCTACTCCTTTCCTTTACTGAACGCCAACTGTCGCGGGACACCTGGTCCCTTCTTATTCCGACTATATATAGAAGAGTGGGGAGGGAGAGCCGAACTGCTCCAATAATGTTCGGCTACAAGGTTAATGCTGTAAATGGAAACGGTAGCTGTCGAGAGAATCGTACGAAACTTAAATATGCCGTCTTTTTTTTATTTCTCTCTTAGTCTGACCTCTTCTACCTACTCGTACGTGTAGAGGGTTATTGTCGCACCTGATCACACTCCATGACAAACACACTCGGTAGGCCTCCTCTGGATGAGGGATCGGTCCGTCGCAGACATAAATATACACTCTGCAGACAAAATGCTGAGCTTTTAATTGTAAAACAGGTGGTACGTATATTTACCACCGGGCTTTAACCCTTTAAAGAGCAAATGCTAAAGCACATGATTTGGAAATTTAGTTTATCCTTTACTTTAAAGCAAGGGGAGCAATTTTGATAATTTTCAATAGGGAGGGTTACATGAGCAGCATGCAGTAGCAGCTTGGAATCTTGGGAACCGTTTCAGTGTATGTGTGTAAGTGTGTGTTTGTGTTTGTGTTTGTGAGAGAGAGGAGAGAGTGAAGAGCAAGGGAGTAGTGAGAGACGCTTTTATATTGGGGGGGGGGGGGGAGAAAGAGCATTTTGTTAGAAGTTTACCAGGCTTCGCCCGCTCGTCCTTGTGGTAGAGTAGTATGGGAATGAAAATGTATGAAGACGTTAGAATGGTGACAGTAGTAGCTTGAAATAAGGGCCGCAAGATTTTAGTTTCTCATTGATGCTAAAGCGCATAATTTGGAAATTTTGTTCGTTTAAAGACCAAAATGAATCCGATTTTCATTCAAAGATGTAGTTCGTACCGCACAGTAAACACACTCCGTCTCAGTTATACAAACCAGTCAGTTAATGCTGTACAGTGAAATAATCGCTGTTTGTTCTCAGATCCACACAAAACACATAAATACAGTCCGTACCGCGCAGTAAACACACTCCGTCTCAGTTATACAAACCAGTCAGTTAATGCTGTACAGTGAAATAATCGCTGTTTGTTCTGAGATCCACACAGAACACATAAATACAGTCCGTACCGCGCAGTAAACACACTCCGTCTCAGTTATACAAACCAGTCAGTTAATGCTGTACAGTGAAATAATCGCTGTTTGTTCTGAGATCCACACAAAACACATAAATACAGTCCGTACCGCGCAGTAAACACACTCCGTCTCAGTTATACAAACCAGTCAGTTAATGCTGTACAGTGAAATAATCGCTGTTTGTTCTGAGATCCACACAGAACACATAAATACAGTCCGTACCGCGCATTTAAACACACTCCGTCTCAGTTATACAAACCAGTCAGTTAATGCTGTACAGTGAAATAATCGCTGTTTGTTCTGAGATCCACACAGAACACATAAATACAGTCCGTACCGCGCAGTAAACACACTCCGTCTCAGTTATACAAACCAGTCAGTTAATGTTGTACAGTGAAATAATCGCTGTTTGTTCTGAGATCCACACATAAACACAGTCCGTACCGCGCAGTAAACACACTCCGTCTCAGTTATACAAACCAGTCAGTTAATGTTGTACAGTGAAATAATCGCTGTTTGTTCTGAGATCCACACAAAACACATCAATACAGTCCGTACCGCGCAGTAAACACACTCCGTCTCAGTTATACAAACCAGTCAGTTAATGTTGTACAGTGAAATAATCGCTGTTTGTTCTGAGATCCACACAAAACACATAAATACAGTTCGTACCGCACAGTAAACACACTCCGTCTCAGTTATACAAACCAGTCAGTTAATGTTGTACAGTGAAATAATCGCTGTTTGTTCTGAGATCCACACAAAACACATAAATACAGTCCGTACCGCGCAGTAAACACACTCCGTCTCAGTTATACAAACCAGTCAGTTAATGCTGTACAGTGAAATAATCGCTGTTTGTTCTGAGATCCACACATAAACACAGTCCGTACCGCGCAGTAAACACACTCCGTCTCAGTTATACAAACCAGTCAGTTAATGTTGTACAGTGAAATAATCGCTGTTTGTTCTGAGATCCACACATAAACACAGTCCGTACCGCGCAGTAAACACACTCCGTCTCAGTTATACAAACCAGTCAGTTAATGTTGTACAGTGAAATAATCGCTGTTTGTTCTGAGATCCACACAAAACACATCAATACAGTCCGTACCGCGCAGTAAACACACTCCGTCTCAGTTATACAAACCAGTCAGTTAATGCTGTACAGTGAAATAATCGCTGTTTGTTCTGAGATCCACACAAAACACATAAATACAGTTCGTACCGCACAGTAAACAAACTCCGTCTCTTATAAATACAAATCAGTTAATTCTGTGTAGGGAAATAATCACTCTTTGTTCTGAGATCTACACAGACCACATAAATGCACGGTGTGGGTAGAACGTAGAATTTTGAATGTTAAACCTGGTAGTACGTAAAGTGGGGATAGCTCAGTCGATATAGCGACTCGCTACGGGCTGGACGGTCCGGGGATCGAATCCCGGCGGGGGCTAGATTTTCCGCACCTGTCCAGACCGGCCGTGGGGCCCACCCAGCCTCCTGTACAAAGGGTACTGGGTCTCTTTCCAGGGGTAAAGCGACCGGGGCGTGGAGTTGACCACCCACCCTCATCTAGTGCCAGGGTTAAAGAAAGAGTAGAGCTATACATCTCCTCCCCTCTGGGCCTTCGTGGCCTGTTCTAGGGTAAACTTTTACCTTTTAGTACGCAAAGTGACTACAGGGCTTCAAAAAGGACCAACGTTGCAATTGATGTATAGCTTGTCTTGTACCCGAACATTCGACTGCGGTAGAATTTTTTGGGGCTAGCAGCCGCGTCACGTTGTTGAAGGCGAGAAAACCAACGTTTCGAGAATGGACTTTGTATGCTGTAACCGACGTGTTAACCAAAGCCGGACCAATCATAGCGAGCGCTTGAATCCTCCCACCGACACTCACTGGATCGCGACCAATGGCAGGGCCAAGGGCTCGGGCAGGTGTATATATGACGCGGACTGACATCAGGAACGGAGTTCTGCTGTATAAGCAGCTCATACGGCCCATGATGGACTATGCATGCCCCCTCTGGAGGTCTGTCTCCTGCAGCCACGTCAGGAAGCTGCAGGTTCTTCGATCCAAGTGTCTTCGCATTGCTACCGGTGCACCTCGGTACATCAGTAACGTGCAAATTCACGAGGATTTTCGAGTTCCTTTCTTTGCCGAACACATCAGAGCCCTAACCGAGAGTTACGACTCAAAGTTAGCTGTTGTGGGGAACCCCTTAGTTCAGCAACTCGGCAGATATTTACGCTGACCCGCGTCGCCTAGCGCGCAAGCTACGTCGACAGGTCAGCAGAAATGTCGAGGCCCAAAACGGTGGACAAAACGACACCGAATCGTGCCTAGCACTGATTAACTAGACGCTTTTCGACTACCCTGACTGAGGTTTTTTCCGTGATTTTTTCTGGGTTAGAAGGTGAATACCAGTGTATAATAATAAAAAGTCGGGGCACGGCCCGCACTCCACCCCCCCCCCCGGTAACGGCGGTTTCACCCGTGTTCTAGGTTCTAGATGCCGCACGAATGTAATAGCGAAAATTCCACTCTGGGTTCAACCCCCAGGGAGCCATCCAACCAAAGTATACCCCCCACTTAGAAAGACTATACGCGTGTAGAGCTGTAGCCTTTGGTAGGCCAGGTGCCGGCTCTTAACCGAGACTATAAAACCGTTAGCGTAAGCGAAACCCACAGTTATAGAGTAAAGAGTCTGTTATTGAGCCCAGCGATGCGATAAAACGCAGGAATGGCTAAACAAACCAAGGGACGTCGACTTGGCGCTCCGCGCAAGTCTCCGCCCTTAGCACTCGGTTGGTTGGTATCCGAGGTATTCAGTTTGCCTGATGACGAGAGCAGAGATGATTCTCGACACACTACTTCACTCGCTGTTCGACCACCTGACGCAGCTGCAAGTCCCAGAAAGTTTCATTGAATTTAATCGCCGTGAAAGCTTTAGACCTTATTTCATGCGACTTCTTTATTTTGCCTTCGCTTTGCTCTTTTGGGTAGATACGGCAGTGTACTCAAATAAGACGCATTGGTATTCCAGCTAATTAAATTAATATACGTACACTAATTGGTTTGTGATATTTTGGTATTGGTAATTTTTCAGTTTGCGTAGACACTTTACACTTTCTTCCGGCTGCTAGCGTCAGTGATGCATGTTGTAATTCGTCCCAGTTCTCAGAATTATATCGGTGTTTACAGTTTATTTAGTAATGATTGGCACGTCACTTGCAGTTGCTTGGGCACTGTTTAAGTTCGTATTTTACAAACTCGAATTGTTGTTTTTCAAGTGTACGTTCTTTTGATGAGTTTCCAACGACTGACTCAGATTCTGGTGACTCAAGAACTCACTGAAAATTTTGTAATAATGTGATCAGTTTTTTTAATTTTGAGTGGTTTCCCGGGGACTTCGGGAAAAAACACGGTTTTGGGGGTAATTTGTTAGGGTTCAAAAGATTGATTTGTGTTTATTGGTCGTCCTTATTTAACCGTGGGTTAGAGACTTAGTGGGAACGAGCGTTTAGAATAGGCGGAGAATCGAATTCCACCACCCACACCCCAAATTGTAAGTTCTTCAGAATGTCGCAGTTAATTTCGAAAGTCGGTCAAGTCTGAGTGGTTAATCGCCGCAGCTGCACAGTGTCACGTGTCAAATCCTCAGGTATTTGAGGGACGTTGGGCCCTTAAATGCCCATCTGGGTCACCATTCTTGTCCTTTGAGAGAGGTTCCCATTCAACCTTACAGCTAGCAGGTGGGTTTGAAACACAGCTATTTGGCACAGCAGTTTATAATCTAGACCAAACGTGCACAAATCACGGTCGCCAGATCGCCGTGGCGACTGAATTTGTACGGTGGCGCCTAATATTTGTGGGTCCTCAGTATGGAACTTGCTTCGTGTCGCCCTTCTGGCGACTAGAATTTTGAGATGGCTTGTTGATTTTTTGGAAAATTTCTTCACCTTTGATGTAGAACGTTTTGTCTTACAGAAAGAGCGTGCCTGGATTCGAACTAAATGTCTAGGGAATGTTCGACAAGTCCCGACACACGGGTTTAAAACCAGTGTCTCAGAAAGTGGCGAATAGTGACTGAAATGTGACTGGGAAGCATAGGGAAAAAAGTATTGTGGTTAGTGGAAAGATACGAGACTGCACTGCAAATAATTTAATTATCAGTTTACACAATGCATGAAGTCAGGGCCGCCATTTACGTACGCTGTAGAGGTTTCCTTCTCGGGGCCGTGATATCTCTTATTGATGCATCCACACGGAATGTATTTGATTTATGGAAACTTCGCACTGGATTGTGCCCGATTAGTCATGTTGCATTAATATTAACGATTTTAATGGTTTTTGCGCATTGCCTTTTTTTTTTTAGATGCGTTCGCCTAGTCGCGAAAAGCGCCCATTAGCTTCGTCATGTCCGTCCGGCCGTCTGTCCGCATGTATGAGCGTCGCTCGCACTGGACGGATTTTCGTGAAGTTTGATATTAGGCACTTTCATGAAAATCTGTTGAGAAAAACCAGATTTGGTTAAAATCGCTGGGAAATGTCAGGCACTTTACGTGAAAACCTAAGTACGTTGTGTTGTTGCCGGCGACGTTAAATCGCCATAACAGCGCTCTCTTCGAGTGAAATGGTGTCAGGCTGTTGGGGGTAGCCGATTAGGTATAAACATTACGCGAACGCGTCACAGTGTTACGTTATATGTAAATTGTTTATATTGTTCATTTGTGTAACGTGAAAATTTGTTTGTTTATTGAACATTTGCTAATATCAACATTTCCTTATATACGTAGTGGCTGTCTGTTGGTACGGATGTATGTATGAGGTCAAAGCCTTTTATACGTTGCATATAATTACGTTTTGGTTAAATTAAGTTATAAACCAACCGATGCACACTAAAACCACTTTTTAAGTAGCTTTAAGTTGACTTTTTAAGTGCTTTTATAATTTTACAACTTTTAGAGAATCTTTTTACAAGATTTTAACTTATGTTTCAAAGTGCAGATAGAATATTTTAAATCATGTGTTGAAGTGACTGTAGCTTTTAGCAATAAACCCCCTGACGATGATCCTAGGATCGAAAACACGTGTAGGGGTACAATTTTAACAATTTTATAATAAAGCTACTTAAGAGTGGTTTTAGTGTGCATCGGTTGGTTTATAACTTAATTTAATATGACGAAGATGCACGGCGTCACCAGTGTGAAATACGTTTTGGTTGTTACTGACCATACTGTATGTAAAGTCAGTGTTGTCCCTGGGCACCATTACTACTTGCGGTATGAAAATATGGTTTCACACATTCTTAACCTCGGCACCAGATGGATGAAAGTGTTAATTTTCACGCTGCGGCCACTTTTTTTTTTTTCCGGCGGAAATGTTTCGGATACCCATTAGATTGGGTTGGTTGCTCTCCAGAGCCGGTCTAGACTTTATGGAGATAAAGTCTTTCGCCGGAAATGAGACCGATATTCTGCGGTCGTCCGCCCCATGGAATACTCATTATACTGTCTGAGCCATATCCGTTACGTTGTACTGAAATAGTGGCAAGACATTTTCACATTCGACCTCGTGCCGTTGTATTACTGAGCAGTTAAAACAAGCCACCATCAGATACAAGTTAAAATTAATTTCTTCTTCGATCTTCGCAACTTTAGATCTTACAGGGTGGTTTTTAGGGGCTTAACATGTTCCACAGCTTTTGAGGTGTAGCCTGCATTGTAATGTGTGTTATTGCAGTGAGTGGTATTCAGTAATATGACCTGATTAAAGTCAGTAACATTTGGTTAAATACTGTTTGTAACTGAGTGGTCGTATCGTGAAGTATTTTCGTAAACCGGATGTATGTTGTGTAATATTTTTAGGCGCGTTCGCAAAATTGCCAAAAGCGACTATTCCGTTATGTCTGTCTGTCTGCCTGTCTCTCTGTCTGTCCGTCAATCCGTCCGCAAGGGACAACTTGTCTCCCACTGGACGGATTTTCATGAAATTTGACATTTGAGTATTTTTTTCGAATATCTGTCGAGAACATTAAAGTTTGACTAAAATCTGACAAGAGTAACGGGTATTTTATATGAATACCTATGTACTTTTGTGATAATAACTCGCTGAATTATTGTTAGAATGAGAAATATTTCAGACAAAAGTTGTCGAGAAAATCAAAACACATTTTATGCTCAGTAACTTTTTTTTTTCTCCCGAAAATCGTGCCGTTTATAAGATAATGTGGAAAAATATGGTAGTGAGACACAGGCCACAGATGACAATATAATACGGCGCATGCGCTTTCCATTAGTGCCGATGTGACCGGGAGGGGGGGGGGGCTGTGAAGACGTACAAAATACCGGGGCCTGGCGGTCCGGAAGGGGGCCCTGGTCCCAAATACATTGCGCATGTTTCTGTCTTTCTCGGTAGTATCATTATTTGTCTATTGTGCAAAATTAAGCCCTTTCAATCCTTCTTATTTATTTTGAGATTTAGAGTAAAGATTTTTAGCTGAACCGCCCTTGCTAGGGAGCTCGAAAAAAATTTTTCACCGGGGTCCGAACGCGCTCTCGGCGCCCCTGCTTTTTGCATCTTGGATAACTAAGGCTACAGACACACACACACACACAGAATATGTAATACTTTTTGCTTTTCCACGGCAACAGTGGTTACGCGAACGCACCTAAATGTTACGTGTATACGTACATTGTCTGCCTTGTCTCAGGTGGAGTTCTGTGAATTTTCGAGTTTCTGCAGCAGTGCTTATGTGTGAATGTGTAAGCGGACACGTTGTGCTGTTCATATACATCGACAGGGCAGGTATCTGTATAGACGTGTTTTTTAGGGCCCAAAACCAATTAAATACGTTTACAATTCTTGTCGTTGCGTGCTACATGCATGGGTTCATGCTGCACTATATTGCCCCGACGGGGTCAAAAGACTTTCTTTCTCACAGCGTCAGACCGGCTGTAGAGCCCACCCAGCCCCCAGTCTAGTGGGTTCCGGGCAGGGCCCGATAAGGGGCGGGCTAGCCGGGTAGCTGCTCGGGGTGCCAACCTCTAAGACGTCACTGGAATGATCGGAAATAGGATGCCAGTGAACTCAGGTGTCCAAACGTGAAATAATTTCTCCGAAAATTATTCGCATTTTGGGCATGTGCCCTCAAAAATGTTCGCCAACCCTGTCCTATGCCAAACAATGTTGAAAAATATCGGTTTGAAGGGGCGCCAAATTTTTACTGTGCCCGAGGTGCCCACATGTCTCGGGCTGGCCCTGGTTCCTGGGACTTCTCCGGCAGTGAAGTGGCCGGGGAATGCAAATTAACGCTTACATCCATGTATTGCCAAGATTGGGAATGCGTGGAGCTGTACCTTCTCATCACAACACATTGTCTTGTGTTTATACTTACGGGCAGCGACTGTTTAAATATTATGAATACATTAATTTGAAGGTGGTCACGGTTAATTTGGCCATTGTTTTGTATGGGCCTGTAACTTGGTCTCTTACTTTGTGGGACGAACATAAGTTGAGGGTGTTCGAGAGTAGGATGCTGAGGAGGATATTTGGGCCTAAGAGGGACGAGGTAACAGGGGAGTGGAGAAGACTACATAACGAGGAACTTATGATCTGTACTAATTCATTCTGTAGTCTGTCTAACGACAGGTCCGTAGCATCTTCCAAAGCGAGTTCTTCACAGAGTGCAAGCTAGTGCTTCCTCTTTCAATTTCCAGTATCTTCTCTTTTTCTTAAGGTCATCCAGTAGCTGGTTACGCTCCTTCCTCGTCTTCCCCGTCGTTTCTATCCTTCCCTCTAACTTTCCTTCAATCACTGTTTTCAGAAGGCAGTTTCTACGCAAGATGTGACCAATCCAGTTGGGCCTTTCTTCTTTTTATTGTATGTAGGATATCTGTACTCGTCACCAAATATTGTTCGGGCGATCAAATCGAGAAGAATGAGATGGGCGGGGCATGTAGCACTTATGGGAGACAGGAGAGGTGCATACAGGATTGTGGTGGGGAGACCTGAGGGAAGGAAACAACTTGAAGACCTAAGCGTAGATGGGAGGATAATATAAAAATGGATCTTCAAGAAGTGGGATGGGGGAATGGGCTAGATTGCTCTGGCCGAGGATAGTGACAGGTGGCGGGCGCTTGTGAATGCGGTAATGAACCTTCGGGTTCCATAAAATGCGGTGAATTTCTTGACTAGCTGAGGACCTGTTAGCTTCTCAGGAAGGACTGCGTGATGGAGGTAGTTACGGTTACTTCTTGTATGGAACATGTTTAATGGACTTTTCCTTACTGCTTGTAGCACTGTGTAAACATTAGCGCACATCGCCTCTCGACGTGGCTACTTCTTAAAGTGAAAATTAGTTGTGTAACAAAAAAATTCGCAGCCAGTTCGGATGGTGGAATGAGTGTATGAGCTGAACGCTATACAGTGACTGAATCAGCCCGGCTGTTTGGTTGTTAGACCGTGGACTTTTTCCGAGTGGCGCTACAGCTGAGATGCTAGTGCGCTGCTTGTCACGCCATTGTCTGAGTGCCGGACGAAGTGTCACAGCAGGTGTTGCCAGGTATTGAATCTGAGCAACCTTTTCGTCTCAGACACACGTGTGTGTGCCGAGTTTTGTCCGGTGTTTGAGAACAGGGTTCATTCGTTCTGTAGTCTCTCTTATCCAGTAGCTGCTTACGTCTTCTCCCTCATCTTCCCGTCGTTTATATCTTTCCTTCTAACTTGCCTTCAATCACGTGTTTTAGAAGGCATTTTATACACAAGATGTGACCAATCCAGTTAGACTTTTTCTTTTTATTGTATGTAGGATATTCCTCGCCGATCCCAGTGGCTGTGCGGTCTAAGGCGTGGGTCTGCGGCCGCTCGCTTACTGGGGCTGTGGGTTCGAATCCCACCGGGGGCATGGATGTCTGTCTGTTGTGAGTGTTGTGTGTTGTGCAGGTAGAGGTCTCTGCGACGAGCTGGTCCCTCGTCCAGAGGAGTCCTACCGAGTGTGGTGTGTCTAATGTGTGATCGCGAAGCCTCGAACAATGAGCCGGCCTAGGCCCCCAAGGGGCTGTCGAGCCATTGAAAAAAAAAAGAAGAAAGATATTGCTCTCGTCCTTGACTCTGTGTAATACTTCTTCATTTCTCACACGATCGGTCCAGCTGATACTGAGAACAAAATTTGGACCTAAGAACAGGAAGTGACAGGAGAATGGAGAGCACTGCACTGTGAGGACCGTAGTTATTTGTACTGTTCTCCAAATATCACTGTGCTGATCAGAGAGTAGAGATGGGATGAGGCCTGTGCAGGGCGCGTGGGACATCAGAGATGTATACAGCATTCTGGCCCGAAAACGTGAAGGGAGGAGATGACGCTGCGGCCGCATTTCCTGAAGACTCGCACAATTACGACAAATTTGCTTGTAGGCATAAATTGAAAGTGGTTTGGGGGGGGGGGGTGTTGCGTTCTCGGAGCGCATAAATCTACAAACTTCTAGCATATTTTGCTTTTAAACATAGTTTGTAAGCAGAATAAATGAATAAATAATAGCAGTTAATTTAACGACAGTTCTGTTAATTAGTGTAATACACTGCCTGAAAAAGTCATTATATTCCAACGATACTAAAGGGAAAGCAGATGCAACAGACGCCTAATTAGGACGAGCTGTCTCCTCACGTGATGTTGAAGGCTGGTCTGACGAATTTCTTTATTTTTTTTTTTTTTTTTTTGGTATTCGCCTTCTGTTAGATTTTGCGCATAAAATTAGGCTTTATTAATATTTCATATCGCACTGTTTCAAATTCCTTTCCACGCCCGCCCATATCGGGTTGTTTCCTGTACAGTGGGTACCTGTCTGTTTCCTGGAGGTAAAGTGGTCGGGGCGTGGCGTTGACCACCCATTCCCATATTGTGTCGAGGTTAAAGAAAGAGTGGAGCTCTACCTCTAGTCCCCATCTGGGCTTTCATGGCCTGTTCTAGGGTGAACGTTACCTTTAACTTTAGTATTTCAAATTTACGTATTTCAGATTCGCATAAAATGCGACCGTACTGTAGTTGGTGGACTTAGAGAACACTGGAATTTAATATGAACATTTGTGTTTAAGAAATAAGTGTGAGGCTGTGAGCCCTACGCACCGGCCGCCTTTACACCCAGGAAATATTCCTGGTACTCATTTCTGTTAGAGGCTGAGTCGACCCCAGGGCTATAGTGCGGCCGGAACGATTATGTCAAGGAATTAATTCCAATGACACCATCGGGAATCGAACCCGTGACGTTCCGGTTTGTAGCGTAGTGCCTCAACCAACTGCGCCACCGCGCGCCCCTCATAGGGTGCGGTGACGATGGCTTTTGGACGCGGGTTTCATGAAGGGTGGGAATTTCTTTGGTTGACGTAGTGACCTAGTTCCTCAAAAGGACGGTGCTGACTGTAGTTGGTTGTTGTTATTAGCCGAAATTGATGTTTGATTGTACGTTTGTGTTGGTTGGGCTTGCTAAATCAAGTGGGCTGGCGTACATATCGACTGATGCTTATACCAGTGCTGTGATCAGACAGTGAGACCGCGAACTGTCCATGCGCGTTATTGCTTATGTTGGCAGTTGACAGTGAGCGATTGATTTACGGAACTGTCAGTTACCTCGTCACCCATGAATAGGAATCAGTGCAACAAGTTCCATGTTGCGTTGTAACTAACAAAGCCAACTTTATTTCAAGAGCGATACCTGAACGAAGGCTATGTATTTTGGGGGGTAAAAAGACAAAAAAGTTAAAGTTCACCCTATAACCTGCCATGAAGGCACAACGGGGAGTAGGGGTGTAGCTCTACTCTTTCTTTAACCTTCGCACTAGATCGGGCTGAGCTGTTAACGCGACGCCCCCGCCAATTTACCCCCGGGAAATACACCCGGTACTCAAGGTGTAGGAGGTTGGGTGGGTCTCGGGGCCGGTCTAGACGGGTGCGGAAAGTCTCGCCCCCACCGGAGTTGGATCTCCGGACCGTCCTCTAGCGAATCGCTATAACGAGTACGCTATCCCGGCCCATTTTGGGGGGGGGGGAAGATGGATAGTCACCAATTCAGGACAATGAATTAAGTGGCCCCAGTGTTACTGCACCTCCTAAGTTCGCATGTGCGCCATGTTGTTATTACCGATTGTAGGAAATTAAAAATCACTACTTCGGGGTGTGCTCCAATGTCATAACGTTCAAATTTTCGTGAAAATCGGTGGTCAGCTTGTTTGAAAGTTGAAAGAGTACACGCAGTTAGAAGGGTCTCACAAGGCCACTTCCCTTTCTTAAGAAGGAACGGTTGCATAAAAATTGGCTGAAGGTGCAATTAGAATTTTTTTCGTCCAGAAAAATGGTATTTGATTTGAAGTACTTGTAATAATTGCGTTATTCGGTTCGTATTTATAGGACCTCTGTGAGGGTCAGAGGTTACACGATTGTGATGTGTGAACAGCTGAAGTACTGGGCCAGTGTCAGAGCTTACACGATTGTGATGTGTGAACAGCTGAAGTACTGGGCCAGTGTCAGAGCTTACACGATTGTGATGTGTGAACAGCTGAAGCACTGGGCCAGTGTCAGAGCTTACACGATTGTGATGTGTGAACAGCTGAAGTACTGGGCCAGTGTCAGAGCTTACACGATTGTGATGTGTGAACAGCTGAAGTACTGGGCCAGTGTCAGAGCTTACACGATTGTGATGTGTGAACAGCTGAAGTACTGGGCCAGTGTCAGAGCTTACACGATTGTGATGTGTGAACAGCTGAAGTACTGGGCCAGTGTCAGAGCTTACACGATTGTGATGTGTGAACAGCTGAAGTACTGGGCCAGTGTCAGAGCTTACACGATTGTGATGTGTGAACAGCTGAAGTACTGGGCCAGTGTCAGAGCTTACACGATTGTGATGTGTGAACAGCTGAAGTACTGGGCCAGTGTCAGAGCTTACACGATTGTGATGTGTGAACAGCTGAAGTACTGGGCCAGTGTCAGAGCTTACACGATTGTGATGTGTGAACAGCTGAAGTACTGGGCCAGTGTCAGAGCTTACACGATTGTGATTGTGTGAACAGCTGAAGTACTGGGCCAGTGTCAGAGCTTACACGATTGTGATGTGTGAACAGCTGAAGTACTGGGCCAGTGTCAGAGCTTACACGATTGTGATGTGTGAACAGCTGAATTGCTGGGCCAGTGTCAGAGCTTACACGATTGTGATGTGTGAACAGCTGAAGTACTGGGCCAGTGTCAGAGCTTACACGATTGTGATGTGTGAACAGCTGAAGTACTGGGCCAGTGTCAGAGCTTACACGATTGTGATGTGTGAACAGCTGAATTGCTGGGCCAGTGTCAGAGCTTACACGATTGTGATGTGTGAACAGCTGAAGTACTGGGCCAGTGTCAGAGCTTACACGATTGTGATGTGTGAACAGCTGAATTACTGGGCCAGTGTCAGAGCTTACACGATTGTGATGTGTGAACAGCTGAAGTACTGGGCCAGTGTCAGAGCTTACACGATTGTGATGTGTGAACAGCTGAATTGCTGGGCCAGTGTCAGAGCTTACACGATTGTGATGTGTGAACAGCTGAATTACTGGGCCAGTGTCAGAGCTTACACGATTGTGATTTGTGAACAGCTGAAGTACTGGGCCAGTGTCAGAGCTTACACGATTGTGATGTTGTGAACAGCTGAATTACTGGGCCAGTGTCAGAGCTTACACGATTGTGATTTGTGAACAGCTGAAGTACTGGGCCAGTGTCAGAGCTTACACGATTGTGATGTGTGAACAGCTGAAGTACTGGGCCAGTGTCAGAGCTTACACGATTGTGATGTGTGAACAGCTGAAGTACTGGGCCAGTGTCAGATCTTACACGATTGTGATGTTGTGAACAGCTGAAGTACTGGGCCAGTGTCAGAGCTTACATGATTGTGATGTGTGAACAGCTGAAGTACTGGGCCAGTGTCAGAGCTTACACGATTGTGATGTGTGAACAGCTGAAGTACTGGGCCAGTGTCAGAGCTTACACGATTGTGATGTGTGAACAGCTGAAGTACTGGGCCAGTGTCAGAGCTTACACGATTGTGATGTGTGTGAACAGCTGAAGCACTGGGCCAGTGTCAGAGCTTACACGATTGTGGTGTGTGAACAGCTGAAGTACTGGGCCAGTGTCAGAGCTTACACGATTGTGATGTGTGAACAGCTGAAGTATTGGGCCAGTGTCAGAGCTTACATGATTGTGATGTGTGAACAGCTGAAGTACTGGGCCAGTGTCAGAGCTTACACGATTGTGATGTGTGAACAGCTGAAGTACTGGGCCAGTGTCAGAGCTTACACGATTGTGATGTGTGAACAGCTGAAGTACTGGGCCAGTGTCAGAGCTTACACGATTGTGATGTGTGAACAGCTGTACTGGGCCAGTGTGCGTGTTTGGCGGAAGGTCTACTGGGTATCGTACCATGAAGGTAAGTTGCAGGACTATCCTAGTTGCAACGTTCTTCTCTGAGGAAGTTCCCACGTCTGTTTACGTAACGAAGATTTCGTGACAGAAAGCTATATGTACGGTATGTTGCACATTGGCTAACAATGGAGGCAATTTCCCGCACGTCTGTTGATTATGTGTGAAACCGACAGACTTGCGGGGGGAAAATTGTTGAGCATAAAATTGTTTTATCTCTCTGTTAGCTTTTTTTTTTTTCGAAACATTCTTTCGCTCCAATTAATAATTATTTAATTACTCTCTTGATGCACGCAGAAATGCTTGTAGAACGTAATGTTGCCCGATTTTTTTAAAAAAAATTGGAATATTTCGACAGATGTTAGTAAAACTCCACTATTTCGGATTTCATGAAAATTTATTCGGCCTTTCTCAAGTTGTTAAATGCGGATGGACGGAGGGGCGGACGGATGTTGAAGGTTTTGGCGTATTTTTTTTACATAGCATTTCGAACTCGCAAGAAACGGTGACCGAATTTGTCGCAGCTGTGGAAGAAAATGATGGGCCGATACCGTAACAAGTATAGGATTGTATGATTCAGGGCCGGTACCGTAACAAGTATAGGATTGTATGATTCAGGGCCGGTACCGTAACAAGTATAGGATTGTATGATTCAGGGCCGGTACCGTAACAAGTATAGGATTGTATGATTCAGGGCCGGTACCGTAACAAGTGTAGGATTGTATGATTCAGGGCCGTTACCGTAACAAGTATAGGATTGTATGATTCAGAGCCGGTACCGTAACAAGTATAGGATTGTATGATGCAGGGCCGGTACCGTAACAAGTATAGGATTGTATGATTCAGGGCCGGTACCGTAACAAGTATAGGATTGTATGATTCAGGGCCGGTACCGTAACAAGTATAGGATTGTATGATTCAGGGCCGTTACCGTAACAAGTATAGGATTGTATGATTCAGAGCCGGTACCGTAACAAGTATAGGATTGTATGATGCAGGGCCGGTACCGTAACAAGTATAGGATTGTATGATTCAGGGCCGGTACCGTAACAAGTATAGGATTGTATGATTCAGGGCCGGTACCGTAACAAGTATAGGATTGTATGATTCAGGGCCGGTACCGTAACAAGTATAGGATTGTATGATTCAGGGCCGGTACTGTAACAAGTATAGGATTGTATGATGCAGGGCCGGTACCGTAACAAGTATAGGATTGTATGATGCAGGGCCGGTACCGTAACAAGTATAGGATTGTATGATGCAGGGCCGGTACCGTAACAAGTATAGGATTGTATGATTCAGGGCCGGTACCGTAACAAGTATAGGGTTGTATGATTCAGGGCCGGTACCGTAACAAGTATAGGATTGTATGATTCAGGGCCGGTACCGTAACAAGTATAGGGTTGTATGATTCAGGGCCGGTACCGTAACAAGTATAGGGTTGTATGATTCAGGGCCGGTACCGTAACAAGTATAGGATTGTATGATTCAGGGCCGGTACCTTAACAAGTATAGGATTGTACGATTCAGGGGAAAACCGCAGTTTGTTGCTTATAATCTGATAAATGTCACGAGCCACTTATAACTTTTATGTCTAGTAATGCTGGCGAAGGCACCCATTCATAAAACAAACAGCCTACATATTGTGCCTATAGACTATCTTCGTTCTGTTTAGGGTGTGGCTCCGCATGGCGGTTGCTTCATGAATTAAACGGTTGCCAAGGAACGAAACTAATGGAAATAGATCGATGTTGCGTTACACAACGGCCGTGGGTACGGATTCCATTCGTCCCGGTTTTACCGGGACTGTCCCGGCTTTTTGGGCTTCAAAGAGCTCTCTCACTCGGTGTCTCGCAAAATTCGATTCAAGACGCCAAGCATCCCGGTTTTTTTTCTTCAAGTCATAAGTACCGCATTTCTGCCAGCGCATACGAACATTTTGGCTTTCCCACAGTGGGAGGAAACATTTGTACGAAGGAATGGGTGGGGGACAGGAAGTTGTGGAGAGTCGGAACTGAGACTGCGCAGTGTGAGGAACGAATATGTTAGTGAACTGAGTTTGATTAGCATTATTCTTACAGTTTTTTCTCCATTTGTTTATGTGTATGTCGTAATTTTTATTTAAATGTCCTCGTTGTAGTAAAAGGTAAAGTTCTCCCTAGAACAGGCCGTGAAGGCCCAGAGGGGGAGTAGAGGTATAGCTCTACTCTTTCTTTAACGCTGGCACTAGATGAGGGTGCGGAAAATCTCGCCCCCACCGGGATTTTTTAATTTTTTTTTTTTGTATTAATTCCCTTGGTTTTCCCCTTTGATCCATTTGTACTGTTGAAGTCCTTTTTGTCCTGCATGTCACCTTATGTTTCATGCTATCGTCCATACATCTAACACAAACATCCATGCCCCCGGTGGGGATTTTTTTTTTTTTACTAATTCCTGGGTTTTTCCCCTTTGATCCATTTTTGTTCTGTATTAGTCCTTTTTCGTCCTTTCATGTCACTTACGGTCCACAACCGTCTTTTTACAACACAGCACAAACATCCATGCCCACGGTGGGATTTTTTTTTAAATCCATGCCCCCGTTGGGATTTTTTTTTGTATTAATTCCAGGGTTTTCCCCATTGATCCATTTGTACTGTTGAAGTCCTTTTTTTTTGTCCTGCATGTCACCTTATGTTTCATGTTATCGTCCATACATCTAACACAACACAAACATCCATGCCTCCGGTGGGAATTTTTTTTTCTTTTGCCTGTCCGGGGTTTTTCCCCTTTGATCCATTTTTGTACTGTATTAAATCCTTTTGTCCTTCATGTCACTTATGTTCCATATTAGTTCTTATACAACAAACACAACACAAACATCCATGCCCCCGGTGGGATTCGAACCCACGATCCTAGTAAGCGAGCGGCCGAAGACCCACGCCTTAGAACGCGCGGCCACTGGGATCGGCGGGATTCGATCCCCTGACCGTCCAGCCCGTAGCGAGTCGCTATACCGACTGTGCTATCTCGGCCCACCCTCGTTGTAGTAATTGATTAAATTTTATATTGTTCACACTGTGCATTGTCGATAATCAAATCACAATATTCATTCCAACAAAATGCACTATATTGTTTCCAAGTGTTTTATATTACAATATCTTGTTAATCAATCCTACATGTTTCGATCCCTTATTGGATCATAATCAGGGATTCATATCAAAGTATTACATCACAAAACTGTACTATCAAGCCATATGCACATTAAAAAGATAGAAAGAGTCAATCTGTAAAAGTGTAGGCGTTTATTGTGTAATTGATCCTGGTATACTGTGTTAAAACTGCAACTTCCCACACATTTTATTCAACCATATTGCCGATTTCGTTCTGTGTAATTTTACTCTAATATTTTTATATTGATATCGGTGCCTTAGAACAGTTTTCCACATTTCTGAGTTCCTGCTCTCAATTAATTTTTGGAGAGTAGGGAACTTATCTAGATTTGGGTTTTCCGTTTTAAGTCTGCTACAGTTAAGCTTTTCTAATAAATGATTTTTTGGGTGCGTTTGCAAGATTGCGAAAAGTGGATATTAGCTTCGTCATGTGTGTCTGTATATCTGTGTGTCCGTCCGCATGTAATAACTCGGCTCCCAATGGATGGATTTTCATGAAATTTGATATTTGAGTATTTTTCGAAAATATATTGAGATAATTCAAGTTTCATTAAAATCTGACAAGAATAACGGGTACTTCACATGAAGACGTATGTACATTTGTGATAATATTTCCCTGAATTCTTCTCTTAAAATGAGAAATGTTTCTTACAAAAGTTATAGAGAAAATCAAAACACACATTTTATGTTCAATAACTTTCCCCCCCCCCCCCCCCCCCCAAAATCATGCCGTTTATGATAATGTGGAAAAATATGGTAGAGCCGGACAGGCCACAATGACAACTAAGGCAGGAATACAGACACACATTCAGAATATGTACTACATATTATTTTTCTACGGTAACAATAGTTACGGGAACGCGCTGCAATGTTACGTTTATACGTACAGTGCCTGTTTTGTAATCTGTCATTAGTTCAAGACTTGTCACCACGTTGCAGTTAGGTATTGAGAGGGTTCAGCTCATCCACTACGTCACTTACACGTGCTAGCTTCATATTTAATTCAGAGCCAATAAACAGTTGTACATTGCTACATCTTTCTTTAGATAAATACTGGTAAAGTTCATTTCACGGTTCGAAAACGCTTGTCAATATGCTACTCACACACGGCTGTCGTGACTCCAAACAAAAGAATAAGGAAGCTTTAAATTGTTCATTCATGACACCAACAGATGCACCTTTGATGTATACAAAAAACAATCTTTTATCGATCCTACATGTTTCGGCGTCATTTACGCCATTCTCAGAGTTCCACACCAGGATTTAAAACATACTGAAATATAATAGATTACAAAGTAATCCGTATTGTATTACAATATTCTTGCAGCAAACCATATGTGGTTCACAAACTGTGATTGATTAAAATATTATTTTAAAAGTATAATAACATTATAATATCTTTTACGGTGTTTTAAATCTGGGTGTAGAGCTCCCTGGTGGTGGTGTAAGTGACGCCGAAACGTGTAGCAACGATATAAAATTGTATTTGTAGATACCAAAGGTGCGTTTGTTGATGTCATTCATTCATACTGTAGTCTGTCTTAAGACAGGCCCATTGCCTCTACCAAAGCGAGTTCCCCACAGGGTGCGATCTAGTGCTTCCTCTTTCAATTTCCATTATCCTCTCTTTTCCTGAAGGTCATTCAGTAGCTGCTTATGCCTTCTTCCTCGTCTTCCCGTCATTTCTATCCTAACTTTTCTTCAATTACGTGTTGTAGAAGGCAGTTTCTACGCAAGATGTGACGAATCCAGTTAGCCTTTCTTCTTTTTATTGTATGTAGGATATTCCTCTGCTCATTGACTTTGTGTAATACTTCTTTATTTGCTGTCATGAGTGAACAGTTTAATTCAATCAAAATGCGTGGGATAATGTCAAAATAAACGAGCCGTGTTCAGCAACCATCTCTTCACAAGAACTTGCAAACATCCTCGTCTTTACAGGCCTAGTTTTGTATATAGTCAGTCAATTGTAGTTGTTTGTAGAACCTTGTTCAGTGCTCTTCTGACGTCTTTCAAAGGAATGGTTTGCCCGTGAGTCATTGAGTTTGCCCAACAGCAGCATTTCTGCGTATTGAAGTGTGAAGTTTGTATGTGACAGCCAGGCATATAACAGAATGATCCGTCATCGCATACCCCACGCGGATGGCCACTCTGAGAGACTCGCATATAGCCATGTAGCTACCACTGTTGTCCAAAAGGTCCTCAGCTTTAGTCGTCTCTGTAATTTCTTTACAGAAGGGCAAATTCTTATTTATTTACCAACATCAACAAATCTGACGTAATGTCCCTTACTGAAGAGAATGCACACACACTGGGGCTGTAACACGCTGAGGCTATAACACAATGAAGCTACTCTTCTCCAGTAACAGAGTCACTTATGAAGCCAAAAACTATGTAACTGTCTTCCTACTTTTTTGGTTTAGGCTTAATTTTATCACCACTACCAGTAGACTGGTCATCAGCTTTTCTTGTGTCACCCAAGAAAATTTTTACGTTGGACATCCCGTTGTGTTATGTATATTACAAAGTGATTACTAATCACCCTCAACGTAAGCAGCTACTGGATGATGTGAAGGAAACCAGAGGATGCTGGAAATTGAATGAGGAAACACTAGATCGCACCCTGTGGAGAACTCGCTTTGGAAGAGGTTATGCATCTGTCGTAAGACGGACTACAGAATGAATGAATGAATGCTGTGTCCCTAAAGTTCACATATGAACGGCATTTAGAACGAGTTATGGAAGCGCTTAGAATCGAACCCGGCTGTCGCGGTAGTCTAGCTCGTAGCGTTATTAATATATTGACCGAGCTAAGCCCATTAACTCGGTTTCTGTTCTTGAAATAGACTTAATTGTCGTAATAAAGTTTTTACTTGAGAATATGCCATTAGCAAGGTTCAAGCTAACCAGGACTGGTTGAAACTGAATGGCACACATCAGCTTCTGGTATGTAAAGAGGTAAAGCAACCCCATTACAGGCCTAGACAGGCCCTGAGGGGTCCAGGAGGTTGAGGCTCCCAGATTTGTAGACAATCGGCACATGAAGATGGTAAGGTTGTCAGCCCTACGCACCGGCCGCCTTTACCGCCCAGGAAATATTCCTGGTACTCATTTCTGTTAGAGGCTGAGTCGACCCCAGGGCCATAGTGCGACCGAAACGATTATGTCAAGGAATTAATTCCAATGACACCATCGGGAATTGAACCCGCGACGTTTCTGGTATGTACTGACGCTTTTAATTTATCGGGCGAAAGCATACGTACTATTAAAAAGAGCACAGAAGCTGGATATACGCGCTGTAAATGAATCAAGATGAAGATATTTTGATAAATGATTCCATTATATGCTTCAGCACTGGAACGTACTGAATTAGAGAATGTGGTGCAGGTATTCAAAATGACCACCGTCAGCTTCTTTGGCATAGTTGACAGCGTTGAACGTGACAAGCGGCCACTGAAGTTTGCTGCCGGGACGGGTTAGTAAGACCCACTTCTGCCGGAGCTCTTGAGGTGTCGATGGCTTTGTTCGGTACACGATGTCCTTCAATTAACCCGACAGGGAAAGGTTAGGCAGGGTTAATCAGGCTCTTGGTTGGGGGGGGGGGGGGGGTTACTCTGCTGAGTCTACGTTTGTCGGGAAAACTGGTGTGAAGATGGGCCCTGATATGACGACGGTAGTGAGGGGGTGACTCGTCGCACTAGTCGCTTTCGCATAATGGCAAAACAAAAAAAGACTGTTAGCTTCGTCGTGTCTGTCCGTCTGTCGTGTCCGCATGGATCAACTCGGCTCCCACTGGACGGATTTTCATGAACTTTGACATTTGAGTATTTTTCGAAAATCTGTCGAGAAAATTTAAGTTTCATTAAAATCTGACAAGAATGACGGGTAATTTACGTGAAGACCTATGTGCAGTTATGACATTTCGCTGAATTCTTCTCAGAATGAGAATTGTTTCAGACGTAAGTTGTAGAGAAAATCAAAACACACATTTTATGTTCAAAAACTTTTTACCGAAAATTGTGCCGTTTATGAGATAATGCGAAAAAAAATTGGCAGAGCCAGACAGGCCACAGATGACAATATAATACGGCGCATGCGCTTTGCATGCTGGATAACTAAGGCTTACAGACTCTCAGATATGAAATTTTTTTCTCACGGCAACAGTGCTTACTCGAACGTGCCTCAATGTTACGTTATACCTAACGTATATTGCCTGTCTTGTTCCTACATGTTCTCAGCCTGACCATAGCTGCCGAACGACGGAAAAAGTTGGTAGCAAGGTTAATATTCCGTATTAAAACGTGTATACGCCTTTCTGGGACATCTGTATGTTATTGGCGGCTATTTGGTGATAAATTTACTCCGTCTTGTGGATGATTTCGCAAGATGGCATCATGGTCCTCCGATGTGTCGCCAGCATACAGCTCGTCACACGGTGGCATCGCCGCGAGTGTTTAAATTGTGTGTCCGTCGAGTTCCGGACACACGGTTCGTCCTCAAACCGCAAACACGCGGAGGTCACCATTGACGTCAATAGCCGACACGATCACGTGACTAGGCGTTTATGTGTGTGTGGTTATTCATGCGCCACTCATGCGTTAGCTAGGTCTTACTTAGTGTGTCGGTGTGTGAATAAGACCACCTGTTATCTTCACCAGTTATAACACCACGAAGTCCGGTTTCGATCCCAGGGTAGTCCAAGTGGGATTTGTGGCGGACAAAGCGGAACTGGGACAGGGTTTTGTCCGAGTACTAAGGTTTTCTCCTGTCAAATTATCAATTCACCAGTGTTCCATAAGCATTCATCTATCATCCGTGGCTGGCGATTAAGTCTTTTAGCGGCTGCAGTGCCAAGAGTATCAGTCTTATCCCCGCCCCGAGATTTAAAACAGTTAACCAATTCATACAAGAAGCAATTTTAGGCGTGTTTATTCAGTTTCATTCCCGAGTCTAACTAAATGCAGTGTAGAAACAGAAGAAATTAAATTCTGTTTCTACTCAATGCTCTCCGATTTCCAAATTAACATTGTTTTTTAAACTTTCCAGGCTTCGCCTGTTTGTCTTGGTAAGAGATGCATGTAGATGAAAATGAGTATGGAGCATTGGTGGAATGGTACTGACGAGATAAAAACCGAAGTACTGGTAAAAAAAACTTGTCCTATCGCAATTTTATTCGCTACGAATGTCACATAGACTGGTCCGGGAACGAACCCGGGTCTCCGCGGCTACAAGCCGGCGAATAACAGCCGGAATCGCAGCACTGTGAACCTTGTAAAGAACACATGTAGACTGTGCTGCTCCGTTTTCTCGCGAGCATGACATTTATTGTGATAGAGTGTTTGGATGGGACTCGAATCCTAATTATCAGTCTTTTCTTTCGGTTACATGAACGAACTATTTGTTAGGCGCTTTCGCAAAATTGCGAAAACCGACTATTAGCTTCGTCATGTCTGTCTGTCTGTCTGTCCATCCGTCAGCCCGTTCGCATGGAACAACTCGGCTCCCATTGGACGGATTTTCATTAATTTATCGAGAAAGTTCAAGTTTCATTATCTGACAAGAATAATGGGTACTTTACATAAAAACTTATGTACCTATATTATTGTATCTCGCTGAATTCTTCTTATAATGAGAAATGTTTCAGACAAGACTTGTAGAGGAAAGAAAAACATCCGTTTTATGTTCAACAGTTGTTTCCGAAAATCGTGCCGTTTATGAGATAATGTGGAAAAATATGGTAGAGCCAGACAGGCCACAGACAACAATATAATACGGCGCATGCGCTTTGCATGCTGGATAACTAAGGCTACAGACACACACTAAGAATATGTAATACTTCTTGCTTTTCCACGGCATCAATGGTTACGTGAACGCGCCCCTCAATGTTACGTTGATATGTACATTGCCAGACTTGTTTAACCTGAGTGTTATGCCTTATGTAAATGTTATCTCCAGCTATACGTTTGGATATTGACAAGGAAAACAACCATATCTGCGCGAATAACTTGTGCTTTTGGCATACAGACTTACTGTTGAGTTTGAGGTATCTTGAGCGGCTCTTTGCCAACTTGTGCTTTTGGCATACAGACTTACTGTTGAGTTTGAGGTATCTTGAGCGGCTCTTTGCCAACTTGTGCTTTTGGCATACAGACTTACTGTTGAGTTTGAGGTATATTGAGCGGCTGTTTGCCAACTTGTGCTTTTGGCATACAGACTTACTGTTGAGTTTGAGGTATCTTGAGCGGCTCTTTGCCAACTTGTGCTTTTGGCATACAGACTTACTGTTGAGTTTGAGGTATATTGAGCGGCTGTTTGCCAACTTGTGCTTTTGGCATACAGACTTACTGTTGAGTTTGAGGTATCTTGAGCGGCTGTTTGCCAACTTGTGCTTTTGGCATACAGACTTACTGTTGAGTTTGAGGTATATTGAGCGGCTGTTTGCCAACTTGTGCTTTTGGCATACAGACTTACTGTTGAGTTTGAGGTATCTTGAGCGGCTCTTTGCCAACTTGTGCTTTTGGCATAGACTTACTGTTGAGTTTGAGGTATATTGAGCGGCTGTTTGCCAACTTGTGCTTTTGGCATACAGACTTACTGTTGAGTTTGAGGTATCTTGAGCGGCTCTTTGCCAACTTGTGCTTTTGGCATACAGACTTACTGTTGAGTTTGAGGTATCTTGAGCGGCTCTTTGCCAACTTGTGCTTTTGGCATACAGACTTACTGTTGAGTTTGAGGTATCTTGAGCGGCTGTTTGCCAACTTGTGCTTTTGGCATACAGACTTACTGTTGAGTTTGAGGTATCTTGAGCGGCTGTTTGCCAACTTGTGCTTTTGGCATACAGACTTACTGTTGAGTTTGAGGTATATTGAGCGGCTGTTTGCCAACTTGTGCTTTTGGCATACAGACTTACTGTTGAGTTTGAGGTATCTTGAGCGGCTCTTTGCCAACTTGTGCTTTTGGCATACAGACTTACTGTTGAGTTTGAGGTATATTGAGCGGCTGTTTGCCAACTTGTGCTTTTGGCATACAGACTTACTGTTGAGTTTGAGGTATCTTGAGCGGCTGTTTGCCAACTTGTGCTTTTGGCATACAGACTTACTGTTGAGTTTGAGGTCTCTTGAGCGGCTCTTTGCCAACTTGTGCTTTTGGCATACAGACTTACTGTTGAGTTTGAGGTATCTTGAGCGGCTGTTTGCCAACTTGTGCTTTTGGCATACAGACTTACTGTTGAGTTTGAGGTATCTTGAGCGGCTCTTTGCCAACTTGTGCTTTTGGCATACAGACTTACTGTTGAGTTTGAGGTATCTTGAGCGGCTGTTTGCCAACTTGTGCTTTTGGCATACAGACTTACTGTTGAGTTTGAGGTATATTGAGCGGCTGTTTGCCAACTTGTGCTTTTGGCATACAGACTTACTGTTGAGTTTGAGGTATCTTGAGCGGCTCTTTGCCAACTTGTGCTTTTGGCATACAGACTTACTGTTGAGTTTGAGGTATCTTGAGCGGCTGTTTGCCAACTTGTGCTTTTGGCATACAGACTTACTGTTGAGTTTGAGGTATATTGAGCGGCTGTTTGCCAACTTGTGCTTTTGGCATACAGACTTACTGTTGAGTTTGAGGTATCTTGAGCGGCTCTTTGCCAACTTGTGCTTTTGGCATACAGACTTACTGTTGAGTTTGAGGTATATTGAGCGGCTGTTTGCCAACTTGTGCTTTTGGCATACAGACTTACTGTTGAGTTTGAGGTATATTGAGCGGCTGTTTGCCAACTTGTGCTTTTGGCATACAGACTTACTGTTGAGTTTGAGGTATCTTGAGCGGCTCTTTGCCAACTTGTGCTTTTGGCATACAGACTTACTGTTGAGTTTGAGGTATCTTGAGCGGCTCTTTGCCAACTTGTGCTTTTGGCATACAGACTTACTGTTGAGTTTGAGGTATCTTGAGCGGCTCTTTGCCAACTTGTGCTTTTGGCATACAGACTTACTGTTGAGTTTGAGGTATCTTGAGCGGCTGTTTGCCAACTTGTGCTTTTGGCATACAGACTTACTGTTGAGTTTGAGGTATATTGAGCGGCTGTTTGCCAACTTGTGCTTTTGGCATACAGACTTACTGTTGAGTTTGAGGTATCTTGAGCGGCTCTTTGCCAACTTGTGCTTTTGGCATACAGACTTACTGTTGAGTTTGAGGTATCTTGAGCGGCTGTTTGCCAACTTGTGCTTTTGGCATACAGACTTACTGTTGAGTTTGAGGTATATTGAGCGGCTGTTTGCCAACTTGTGCTTTTGGCATACAGACTTACTGTTGAGTTTGAGGTATCTTGAGCGGCTCTTTGCCAACTTGTGCTTTTGGCATACAGACTTACTGTTGAGTTTGAGGTATCTTGAGCGGCTCTTTGCCAACTTGTGCTTTTGGCATACAGACTTACTGTTGAGTTTGAGGTATCTTGAGCGGCTCTTTGCCAACTTGTGCTTTTGGCATACAGACTTACTGTTGAGTTTGAGGTATATTGAGCGGCTGTTTGCCAACTTGTGCTTTTGGCATACAGACTTACTGTTGAGTTTGAGGTATCTTGAGCGGCTGTTTGCCAACTTGTGCTTTTGGCATACAGACTTACTGTTGAGTTTGAGGTATATTGAGCGGCTGTTTGCCAACTTGTGCTTTTGGCATACAGACTTACTGTTGAGTTTGAGGTATATTGAGCGGCTGTTTGCCAACTTGTGCTTTTGGCATACAGACTTACTGTTGAGTTTGAGGTATATTGAGCGGCTGTTTGCCAACTTGTGCTTTTGGCATACAGACTTACTGTTGAGTTTGAGGTACCTTGACGGCTCTTTGCCAACTTGTGCTTTTGGCATACAGACTTACTGTTGAGTTTGAGGTACCTTGACGGCTCTTTGCCAACTCACTTGTTATCGACATTCTTTGAAATGACAGTCGTCACTGGTTCGTGGAAAGTCGCAGTATTTTTGTCAGTTCTAACAAACCATAGAGACCAGGGTGTTCTGGTAGAGCCTATAGTCCGTGACCTAGTTCAAGAGACTCTTCCCCTCTTTTACGGAACTGGAAGGTTCCTTAAACATGTACGTAAATGCCTGCCACTGTCCTTCATCCAGAGGCTGGTGAATCCAGTTCACACGCTCTGTCCCCGTTGAAGTCCCGTCTTAGTGTGTAGCCCTCACATGTTAGACTGTGCTTTCTGTGTTATCTCTTCTTTTTTATGTTTCCCTACAAAACATTTTTACGTATTTATAGTTTGTGTCATGTGATCTACGCCCCCCCAGAGAAGAGTATAAATTATGAAGCATTCCAATGCCTGCAAATGACCAGTTCTGTAAACCGCTGACTGCTGTGTTCCGAGACGTCTACAGTGCACGGCGTCAAGTTGTGATGTTTGAGCTTGCGGAACGTGTCGTCACATGCCGAGCATGCAGGATCGGAATGATGCATTTCCTTTTACAGTTCCATGAAATAATTTTGAATCACGTTCTGAGAGGCCGTTTATTGTCAGATGAGGAAAATAGGTGTTATTTGATGACTTGTTAGAATTGTGTGTTCGTTATTTCGAATACTTTATTGTATCCAGCCAGGAGACTTGGGTAATGGCGTCATTCAGTTTACATTCAACATATAATAGGCCTGCCTGTCTGTTGATTTGTGATTTATTTAATGACACTGTCACTGGCATAGGCTGTGTTTTTTTTTTCCAATGGCTCGACAGCCCCTTGGGGGCCTAGGCTGCCTCATTTTTCGAGGCTTTACGATCACACTTTAAGACACAGCACACTCGGTAGGACTCCTGTGGACGAGGAACCAGCTCGTCGCAGAGACCTCTACCTGACAACACACAACACTCACAAGAGACAGACATCCATGCCCCCGGCGGGATTCGAACCCACAATCCCAGTAAGCGATTAGCTGCAGACCCACGCCTTAGACCGCGCGGCCACTGGGATCGGCATGGGCTGTATTACATATCCTAATAGGATGACTGATGAATAGTGAATTGGCACGGATGTTGAAGGAAGCTATTGGGGTATAATTTTAGATACAATCCTAGCATTTGCGTGGAGCAAACCCTCAGTATATCCAGTCTCTCTGGACTCAATTTTGATCCCGGAGTTTCCGGATTACGAAACAAGCACGCTACCCACCCGACCACAACGTTCTGTATAATACAGGGTTATTCATAATTCTCTGACACATTTCATAATATCTGTACACTTGAATGGCGGAAAGGATTGTAACATGCGATCTACAGATGGAAAGAGATACTCTCCAAGTTTTTTTCCATACCTCACAAGTGCTTTATGTGTCTGCCCTTTGTGATACGTCAGACATCAATCCGATATTCCGTTTCCGCTCATACCCGCCGCAGCAGACCGGGCGCTGCTTCGCTGGCCACCAAGATCACCTGACCTAACGCCATGCGATTTTTATTTCATGACGATATATTAAGGACTGCCTTTCTACCGCCTGTATGACAGGATGTGCCCGACCTGCGAAGACGAATCATCACTGTCATCTCAGAAATCGATCGTGGCATGCTGCAGCGGGTTTGGGCGGAAATGGATTATCGGCTTGACGTCTGCCTTGTCACAAAGGGCAGACACGTAGAGCAGTTATGAGGTATGCAGAAAAAAAAAACTTAGAGAGTTTCTGTTTCCATCTGTAGTTCGCATGTTACAATCCTTTCCGCCATTCAAGTGTACCGATTTTATGAATTGTGTCGGGGAATTATGAATAACTGGTGCTTACCAGAAACGAAAACCTGACCTTAAAAGTAGATTCAGGCTGCATAGTGTAAAGTCGTATTGCGATATGATGCTTTATGTTGGCGGAGGATCTAAGAACGGAGTATATTTACAATACTGACCTGACGGCCATGCTATGCTGGCGGTGATAAAATTACAGCCTTGTGTAAGTTTTTAGGCGCGGTCGGAAAACTGCGAAAAGCGGCTAGTCTGTCTGCCTGTCTGTCCGTCCGCATGGAATAACTGGGATGCCACAGGACGTATTTTCATGAACTTTGATATTTGGGGGGGGGGGGGTTTTCGAAAAGCTGTCGAGAAAATTCAAGCTTCATTAAAATCTGACAAGAATAATGGGTACTTTACGTGAAGACCTATGTACATTTATGATAATATCTCGCTTAATTCTTGCCGTTCATGAGATAATGTGGAATAATATGGTAGAGCCAGACAGGTCAGTATAGGAGTGCCCGGACGAACGCACTTATACGCTGTCAGGATAATAAATGAAGAGTTATTAGTGTCGTTTCTACGTCACAAGTTCGCGCTTCTGCCATGTTATTGTTATTGATTGTAGGAATTTAAAAGTTCACAGTTTCGGTATAACGTATAGTGGCAGCACTCATACGAAGTTTTTCGAAAACTGGTTATTTAGTTTAGAGGTTAAAATTGTAGGACATAGACAAAGACACACAAGTAATATGGCGATGCCCTAAGGGCCGTTTTTTTACTGTGGTAATCTCGCTTCGAATCGCAGTTCTCATTGGCTCGATACCAATTCTATCCCCTCTCTCCTTTTCGTAGACCTGATTGGCCAGTCTTTGGTACTTCCCTCTATAATCGACACATTTTCTCCCCCCAGTCACTTAAGCATATATCTGGACCTAATTCAGTCACCCTGAAGATGCATTCGATACGTTCCTCCGAAATGCAGGACCGAGCTTATTATCCTACACGGCGTAACAGTTCAGAAGACATCGCTACTTTGTTGGTTGGATATTTGAGGTTGATTTCAGGCTTCCGCGGCGATGTTTATGAGATCTGCACTCTTCTGGGATATTACGCAGCGTCGAGTGTTAGTGCTTTACCGACGTTTCGAGACAACGTATCGGTCCCGTCTTCAAGGTCAAGCAGTCCAAAAAACACACCCTTGAAGATGGGACCGAAACGTCGTTGAAGGATTACCACTCGACGCTGCGTAATATTCCAGAAGAGTGCAATCTCATATCTGAGGTTCTCACAGCGGTTAGTTGACGGCTCAGGTCTTCCGGGATGTGACTGTGTCATGTGAGTGGTTCTCGAGGTTTAGAGTAACTGTGCCTTCTTTAGTTCGTCTTGGACTGCTTGACCCTTGAACATATATACCTGGGCTGGCTCTACGATCCTTCGAAACGTCGGGAATCACTCACATGACACAACGTCACATCCTGGAAGACCTGAGTCCCGTAGTGTCTTCGCCTAAACAGGTCAGTCGACGTACGTATAACGTAACATTGTTGCGCGTTCGCGTAACCATTATTTCTAATGTAAGCGCAACAGTGCGTTGTGTGTATTGTTGAGCCAATGTCACTGTCAGTTATATAAAAATGCCGGATGTTACAAAAAATGTTTTTCTGGTGAATTTATGTCCCTGGCAACAACAAAACGTACTTACGTCTTAATGTAAAGTGCCCCATACTTTAGTCCGATTTTAATCAAATTTGAAGTTTCTCGACAGAGTTTCATAAAGTCCCCAATATCAAATTTAACGGGGAACAGACGGATGGATGTGACGAAACTAACAGGCGCTTTTCGCGACTACGCGAACGCGCCTAGATAGGAAAGTAGGCTATAAATAACCCTGGAAGAAATGCAGTGCCTTCATTTCAACGCTGTCACTGTATTCCTGTTACCATTAGGTTTACGTCGGAAAGGCAGTATTCTGCAGTACCACCACGTCCATACTTCGGTGTTGCACGATCGTGGTGGCTGTTTGCTGCAGTCGCGTTTAGTTCGCTGTGTTCTGTGGTGCGCCTGTCCGTGTCGGTGAAGTAATCCGCACGACACCTGTGACGGAGAAGTTGCCTAACAACAATGTCGACGTGTGTGTTGCTGAGCGTCAGCTGATCGTCAAGCCGTCTGTATACTCCCAGTTTTGAATAAATTGACGAGTTTTGGCTTTTTGAGAGTTATGGCATCGGAGGCCACCTCCGATTCACTTTTATAATTTTTTTTTCAGTTGGTAATAATAGAGAGTGGGAGTCGGAATTTTTAGACACTTTTCGCAAAATTGCGAAAAGCGACTGTTTGTTAGCTTCGTCGTGTCTGTCTGTCCGCATGGAACAACTTGGCTTCCACTGGACTGATTTTCATTATATTTTTATACTATTTCACACTATTATCACCGTGCATTTCTATGAATCAAATTGAATAAATAGACCAACTAATGCACTATTTGACTAATTTAATGTAGTGTCTTTCTTATACACCCTACACGTGTTTTGGACCTAGGTCCATCTTCGGGGGTCTCAGTACAACAGTACAACACTTGCGTACCAATATCTCACGATAATATAATAATAATAACCATGGCCAAACAGCCCTATATGGGCCCGGGCCTCCTCTTGCCTCCTCTTTTTCGAGGTTACTAAGTCGTGCGCATTCGTGGCAGTTGGTGACTGGTCAACTGGCCGCGCTTACTGTTTCTATCGATCCTGATGAGCCTGCCAGAGCCATCTGGCAATGGAGGCAATTTGGCTTACGCAACATTTTATTCCGTAAGGTTCTTTTACATGCCGTAAATCTACGACATGGGACCTACGGCTTTACTTCCCCTCCGAAGGAAGTGGTGCTACGGATTTTTATCACCCTTAAAAATCCATCGACCTCGGTCGGGATCGAACCCGCGAACCTTGGGTTCAGTGGCGAGCACGCTAACCACTAGTCCACCGAGGTCGACACTATCTCACGATAGCGGTACGCAAATGTTGTACGTTCGTTTAAACATGTGATTGTTTTAGTAGTTTTAACAATACTGAGACCCCCGAAGATGGACCTAGGTCCGAAACACGTGTAGGGTGTATAAGAAAGACACTACATTAAATTAGTCAAATAGTGCATTAGTTGGTCTATTTATTCAATTTGATGATGTTTTATATTCGAGTATTTTTAGAAAATATGTCGAGAAAACTGCACTTTTCCTCATCGGCTTGTCAGTTCCTCCTACCAAGTTCCAAATATTCTCGCAAATCACGATGTTGTTAAACATAGTGAGTGGCCAAGTTTCACACTCATAGCATAGAACTTCCTTCTTGGATCTCGACCCGTGAAGATGGGACCGACACGTTGTCCCGAAACGTCGGTAAATAATTACCACACGACGCCGTGTAATCACCCAAAAGACCACGGATTACATCAACATCGCGGCGGAAGCCTGAAATCAAGGTTAGAACAAGTAAGTTTATATTTTTGTGTATTTCAGTCTTTGTGATTCTAGATTACAGAATGGAAGGCAACAGGTAGCGAAGCAAGTGGTAGCCGCATTCCCTGAATGTAACCTGCCAAGGAATTTTGTTTTTGGTTATGTAGGTTGACTTTTGACATTCAAATTCAAATTTCTTTACTTGAGTTTCGTTTACATCTTTGGATCTAGCTGATAACACGTGGTGTCTGCCGGTGTACATCCGTTACGTTTAATACTAGTGGCTGAAAATTATCTACACTGATTACTATCTTCTGTCGGGTCTTAATGTCATGTAAGTTTGTATACTTATTGATATATTTCTAATTACCATTCCTCTTGTTTCATTTCATCTATATCTTCAACCATTTTTGTCATTTCACTTTACTTCGTACCTTATACTGTCTGTAAAAATTTACCTACATTTCTTTAATTCTTATTACAGCTGATTATTTTTTGTGTGTTATTTCTTCATTTATGTGGAAATATTAATTATCCAATAATTTTTCTCGCCATCTCTGTGTCCCACTACTTTTTAGTAATATATGAATCAAATTCTCTTCGTTATACAGGGGGATATTCCGCTTTTTGCAACTCTACTTTTGCCTCTTCACTTCTGTCTTGTTACTTCTGTTTTGACATTTTTTTTTTCGAAGGATTTATGCGGAATAGAATGTAAGGATTTATAAACTGTAACAATTAAGTATTTTCTTTTGTTTTCTGTACGGTATTGACGTCATAACTCTTGCATTTGCGTCATTCTGAGACTTTTTGTCTTGTACGAGTAACTGGAGCTGCGGAGGGCGTTCCAGGTCATCACCCTTCGCAGCGCACAAGGTGTTATATGGGTTACGCGGTTTATCGCCCTGACGTAGCGGCGGAATAGCTCAGTGGGATTCGTGACTAGGCTGTGGGAATGACGGCCGATTCGATCCTTGCTAGGTGCAACAGATTTTCTTCAGGCCGACTCGGGGGGCTCACCCAGCTTCTTACTCAGCGGATAGAGGGGCAAAGCCTCTGCGACGTGAAACTGGTCACTGACGGAAATATATAATGACAAGGCTGATAATGCATAAAGCGATGTTTCCATTCTCTTACACGTCTTCTTGACATGGCGCGTAATTAAACACGGAGGTCAGGTTTCGGTTTTACTGAGTTGGATATCCATCTCGTTGTGGAGGTCAGTCTACTTTGTTTTCTGTTAGTGGGGTAATTTTATTCACCCTTCAAATCAAAGTGGTAACTGTACTTACCACCCGCTTTTTAAAATACAGAAACTCTACGTTTGGGCTTCACAGCGTGTGGTTCATGTGATTGTCATAACCGACGCAAGTAATTTTACTGAACGACGTTAACCGACTGGTCCTTGTTATCGAGACTGCAGATGTTTTAATTTGAAGCATTAAGTGGCGTATTGTATAGTATTATTGCATGATAACAAGTGATGCAAGGTGTACACGTGAAATTAAATCCAAAATTGCCAAGGCAAAAACAGCATTCAACAAGAAGAAAAATCTTTTCACCAGCAAACTGGAATTAAATTTAAGGAAGAAACTAGTAAAGTGCTACATTTGGAGCATAGCTTTGTATGGAGCTGAAACGTGGACACTTCGGAAAGTAGATCAGAAGTATCTGGAAAGTTTTGAAATGTGGTGCTGGAGAAGAATGGAGAAGATCAGTTGGACCGATAGTGTGAGAAATGAAGAAGTATTACACAGAGTCAAGGAGGAGAGGAATATCGTACATACAATAAAAAGAAGAAAGGCTAACTGGATTGGTCACATCTTGCGTAGAAACTGCCTTCTGAAACACGTGATTGAAGGAAAGTTAGAAGGAAGGATAGAAATGACGGGACGACGAGGGAGAAGACGTAAGCAGCTACTGGATGACCTTAAGGGAAAGAAAAGATACTGGAAATTGAAAGAGGAAGCACTAGATCGCACCCTGTGGAGAACTCGCTTTGGAAGAGGCTACGGACCTGTCGTAAGACAGACTACAGAATGAATGAATGAACCTAAACGTCAAAGGTTGAACATTACATTATGTTTGCAAGGGCCGTCAGTTATTTCCGCATTACCCGCACACTCCGTAGGCCCGAAGCAGCCTCACCAATTGAGTGACATAGCAACCCTGTTAACCAGCGTTAAGGATACAGGACAGACGTACCCAGTTCTGCGGTGTGGCACCCTGAATCGCGATGAAGTTGCTTGTGCCACATCTCCATAGATGCCACAACTGTGGAGCACGTAGCTGGTGTGAACCGCTGTGACCCTGTCTGGCCGCCTGTCATTTCGCGTTGCGGGAATAGTAACGATGATGATATTAGTAGCAGTAGCAGCAGTAGTAGTAAAAAAAGCAATCCCTTTACAGTCTGGACAGGCCCTGAGGTTTCCAAGAGGTTGAGGCTTCCAGATTTCAAGACAATCGGTACATGAAGGTGGTAAGGTTGTCAGCCCTACGCACCGGCTGCCTTTTCCCCCAGGAAATATTGGTAACTCATTTCTGTTAGAGGCTGAGTCTACCCCAGGACCATAGTCATGAAAAATTTCAATGAAACCATCGAGAATCGAACCCGCAACCCTCGGGCTTGTAGCGCTGTGCCTCAACCAACTGCGCCACTGCGAGCAGCAGTAGCAGCAATACTAACACTGCTGTTGCTCCTACTACTACTACTACTACTACTACTACTATACTAATAATAATAAAAATAATAATAATTTAATTAATTTATTATTAATGTGCTGGCACAACAGCGATAAGGCCAATTAGAGAGACAAGACAGCTTACAGAGACAGCACTTACAGAGACAGCACGGGTGCATAAGAAAACTGCACAAGTAACAAACAACCAACGTAAGCACATAGAAAAGAGATAATAAGAAATCACATCTAATAACAGGATTAATAATAATATTATAATTGTTAAACTAATAATTGTTAAGAGAGATGTAGTGATAGTAGGCTACAGTTCCATTCTGTTCAACTTATTGACACGCTGGCTTAGGAGCGCAGGGAAAGTTGCTAATTGGACACTTGAATGCAGCGGTCTATAAAAACACATAAACAGCACAATTACCTGACAGAGGCAGAAAAACCGGAAAGAAGGTACAAAATGTGATTAAACTAATTACTAAGTAAATTAAAACCACAATTCACATGAAACGCCAGTGACCGAACTACGGCGTCAGATCTGTTTAAGGTAAAGGTAAAGTTCACCCTATAACAGGCCATGGAGGCCCAGAGGAGGAGTAGAGGTATAGCTCTACTCTTTCTTTAACCTCGGCTTTAGAGGTGGTCAACGCCACGCCTCGACCGCTTTACCCCCGGGAATGAACCGGTACCCATTGTACAGGAGGCTGGGTAGGCCCCAGGGCCGATCTGGACGGGTGCTGAAAATCTCGCCCCCACCGGGATTCGATCCCCGGACCGTCCAGCTCGTTAGCTAGTCGCTATACCGACTGAGCTGTCCCGGCCTACGATCTGTTTAAGATTGTGATTAAAAAGGTAAAGCAATCCCATTACAGACCTTGACAGCCCTTAGGGTTCCAGGAGGTTGAGGTTCCCAGATTTCTAGACAATCGGCACATGAAGGTGGTAAGGTTGTCAGCCCTACACACCGGCCGCCTTTACCCCCCAGGAAAGATACCTGGTACTCATTTCTGTTAGAGGCTGAGTCAACCCCAGGGCCATAGTGCGACCGGAACGATTATGTCAATGAAAAATTCCAGTGACATAATCGGGAATCGAACCCGCGATGTTCCGGCTTGTATCGCAGTGCGTCAACCAACTGCGCCACCGCGTGCCCCAAGAGTTGTGATTTACTTATTAAAAATATCAGCATTTAACAAGTCATTAAGCAAAACCAGACCGTCCATTGTACATACTGTTCCTACTGGTGGCATTAGCAGCCGGAGCGCCTCTAGCGGAAGAAAAGTTGCGACGTTTGAAGTTAACGTTAAACAAAATAAAGTCTGTGAGATTTCGATTCGTCACATGAAACCATTGTAAACACTAATTTTAAAAAACGCGTCTAGATGACGTCACCGAATACTTAAAGTATGAAATGTCAAGTAGGCCTAATTTGGGACGTTAGCGTAGTTGTATTCGAAGTTGTTGAGAAAACGATGATGACAAAGAGATAAGAACTAAGGCTGGATGCGTTGATCATCATTTGCAGTCTGTCTACGACAGGTCCGTAGCCTCTGCCAAAGCGAGTTCTTTACAGAGTGCGATTAGTGCTTCCTCTTTCAATTTCCAGTATCTTTTGCTTTTCCTTAAGGTCATCCAGTAGCTGCTTACGTCTTCTCCCTCGCCTTCCCGTCATTTCTATCCTTCCCTCTAACTTTCCTTTAATCACGTGTTTCAGAAGGCAGCTCCTATGCAAGATGTGACCAATCCAGTTAGCCTCTATTCTTTATATTGTTTGTAGGATATTCTCCTCCTTGACTCTTTGTAATACTTCTTCATTTCTCACGCGATCGGTCCAAATGATCTTCTCCCTCCTTCTCCAGCTCCACATTTCAAAACTTTCCAGGTATTTCTGATCTACTTTCCGAAGTGTCCCAAGTTTCAGCACCATACAAAGCTATGCTCCAATTGTAGCACTTTACTAGTTTGAACGACATGGTGGTCACCTACAAAGTGTCATATTCAAACAGCAATGATTCAGATGAATTTTCATGTACATGGAATGTACCTGATAGTCTTAATAAAATTTTTCCACTTTGCCTTAAAATGTCACTTCATTTCAAAAAGCGTCAGGTGTTTTTGGCGCACCCTGTACTTTCCGAAGTGTCCAAGTTTTCCGCACCATACAAAGCTTTTTTGAAAAGTTAATGGTTTCTCAGATAGTGAAGATATTCTCCCCAAGATGTCCCTTGTTCCTATCCTGAGCCAAGGTAATCAGATCCACGCCATTCCATGCTGTTTCTTCAAGACCCGTTTTTTTAAATATTATCCTTCCCTTTACGTCTGGGTCTTCCACGTGGTTGCTGACTTCATGTTTCCCTAGCAGAGCCCAACCCATAGTGTCCCATCCCATTATTCTGGACTTGATCCACCTAATAAACGGGAAGGAAAAAGGGAAATGGAAAGATGTGGAAAATATGATCCGTCCGAATATACAGGGTGTTTGATAAATCCCTCCGGGATTTCGGAGGTCTGTAGCTCAGGAGCCAAATCACACACGGGGGATGAGAGCATGTCAGTGAAAAGAGTACATATCCAAGTTTTGAACCTACCTTACAAATGTTCAATATGTCCCTCTTTGGTGACTCGACAGACGTCAATCCTGTAATCTAGCTCCTGCCACACACGGCCTACCTGTTCGTTTTGCGACACACAAACAGCCAGTTTCCTCGAATTTTCTATACCAGTCTCTTACTGTTTTGTCCGTTGTGGTTCTGTACGATACTTGGTTCGAAAACCACGTTGCACTGTTACAATTGACTGGGTCTTAGCAAATTGCAGACACAAAGCTTTCTGTTCACCTGAAAACGCCATGTTTGCACACCACTGCCTCCTACCCGAGAAACGGGTAACTACGCCATCGCATCTATCACGAAAAAACTTTTACATTTCCCCTATCCGTTGGCATGCTTTTATCTCTTATATGTGGGTTTGCTACTGCACGGCCAAGCCTCTAAATCCCGGATGGACTTATGAAACACGCTGTATTTGAGTTTGAATTAACATACTCTTTTTGAACCCTCTACTGGCAAGAGTTGAAACACATTGTCGTTATTAATTAATTAATTAATTATAAAATACTCCTCACTACAATGTGGTTCTAAGAGAAAACCCAAGTGTTAAGGATCTGTGAAACCGTATGAACATAATTAAAGGAAGACAGCAGATGGTGAGATGTAGCGGCTGGTTATGCCGTTATGTCAGCCTTCTGGTAAGCAGGCCCGCATTGCAAGTAACATGGCGTCACTAATTATAGGGAGAATGGAAATTTGTCAGCACAGTTCGGTCATTATGATTTGTTACTCTCGCAGTTATCTGGTGTATATGCTGTGATAGTCAAAAACACGTTTATTTGTTTAAAGCGCAATGGTTACTATTCTTACCATTTGCTATAACATTGAAATACACTGCATTTTTACCACGCAGTGTAAATGTATTTCGTATGATTTTCATACAAAATAATGATTATTTTCCTAAACAGCATTAGCCGAATGATCTCTGTAATTGAGACACATTGTTTAGTGTAAGGTAGGAACTTAGTTTTGATATTACTAAATGGCAAGGGTTAAACAAAGATGGCGTGAATGTGCTACATGACCCCCCCATCTGATTCTCAGTTTGATCATCCTAATAGTAATTGGTCTCATCAAATATTATTCGTTGATCAAATCAAGAAGAATGAGATGGGCGGGGCATGTAGCACGTATTAGAGACAGGAGAGGTGCATACAGGGTTTTGGTGGGGAGACCCGATGGAAAGAGACCACTTGAAGACCTAGGCGTAGATGGGAGGATAATATAAAAATGGATCTTAAAAGAAGTGGGATGGGAGAGCATGGACTGGATTGATGTGGCTCAGGATAGGGACAGTTAGCGGGCGCTTGTGAGTGCGGTAATGAACCTTCGGGTTCCATAAACTGCGGGAATTTCTTAACTAGCTGAGGACCTTTTAGTTTCTCAGGAAGGACTCTGCTACTTGGAGTTAGTTAGTTAGTTGGAGGTAGTTATCGTAATAGTACTTGGTGAGGTGTGCAGATCATGAAGCCCCACAATATGCAGTTATCTCCGTAATATTGTCCGCAGCACCCTGCTCTCAAACACCGTCAATTCATGTTCCTTCCCTAACCTGAGACGGCAAGTTTCATATCCTCTGTAAAGACAGTGCTGCAGGTGTTTGTATACATCAGTATGGTTTGTATCTATAAGCGTAGCCACTGCGACTGCGTGCGTAGTGCAGAACACACAAGCTATGACACTTCCTTCTTCCTTTTTTTTTTTATAGCTTTACAGCCCTGTATGGGCCCGGGCCTCCTAATTTCAATGTTTCATGGTCACACATCTGAGACACACCACAGTCGGTAGTACTCCTCTGGACGAGGGACCAGTCCGTCGCAGAGACATCTACCTGACAACACACAACACTCACAAGAGACAGACATCCATGTCCCCGGTGGGATTCGAACCCACGATCCTAGTAAGCGAGCGGCCGCAGACCCACGCCTTAGACCGCACGGCCACTGGGATCGGCATTCGAACCCACGATCCTAGTAAGCGAGCGGCCGCAGACCCACGCCTTAGACCGCGCGGCCACTGGGATCGGCTTCCTCCTTCCGTATAGCAGTACATTCAATAACCACGGTTGTTAACTCGATGTGCAAGTTTTGGCGGTGGAGTTCTGGTGTGCTGTGGTGTATAACTTAA
The DNA here is from genome assembly GCA_021186555.1 of Reticulitermes speratus. Taxonomy (NCBI): domain Eukaryota; kingdom Metazoa; phylum Arthropoda; class Insecta; order Blattodea; family Rhinotermitidae; genus Reticulitermes; species Reticulitermes speratus. The sequence goes on along the minus strand of JAJKFL010000002.1, from coordinate 40,179,187 downwards.
GCACGCACCACTGCGACGGTGTGCGACAAAATTAATCTCAGAGATATTATGTTATTTGTACCGTACACCACTAACAAACAAACAAATGGTGGACACGAAGCAGCAGATACAGTGACCACAAACTCAACACGGTTAGCGACATTTTATCTACTAACTTACACATTTTAATGAGTACCATACGTTTATTTATTTTTTTTTTCCAATGGCTCGACAGCCCCTTGGGGCCTCATTTTTCGAGGCTTCACGATTACACTTTTAGACACACACCACAGTCGGTAGGACTCCTCTGGACGAGGGACCAGCCCGTCGCAGAGACCTCTACCTGACATCACACAACACGTACAAGAGACAGACATCCATGCCCCCGGCGGGATTCGAACCCACAATCCTAGTAAGCGAGCGGCCGCAGACCCACGCCTTAGACCGCGCGGCCACTGGGATCGGCAGTATACGTCTATAGCTGGTGTAATAAACAATTGAGTCCGTGAAGATGAACTAACATAGTTCGAAACATGTTGGACTATTTTTAATATAAACTGTATTAAATAACAGATTATAAAGAGTGTCATTTGTCGGAACACATTTTATATTTTATGTAATCTGAGAGATGTTTTTACTGTTTAACTTCGCATTCTTTGTTGTCCTCCATGTGACATCGGATGTTTTAGATTTGAGTGACAAACTGTAAATGTACATTCCTGTGTCTCCAGTAATACTGTTAGCCCAGGTCCGTGTTAATCTGTGTTTAGTGCTACATTTTACGTTTCAAGGGAATTGAGATCGAACATTACAGTTCTCCTTGACGTAACGCTCTTGTACTTTGATAGGTAAGTACCAGCGTTTTGTGCAGCCCCGTTCAGGCCATTGGTTCCCATTTGCCCAATCTCAAACCTACCTTCCCTAACTGACTATCAAACTAATTCCATGGAGTCCTTCTTTAGAAGCTAACAGGTCCTCAGCTAGTCAGCAAATCCCCTGCGTTTTATGGAACCCGAAGGTTCATTACCGCATTCACGAGCGCCCGCCACCTGTCACTATCCTGAGCTAGATCCAGTCCATGCCTCTCATTCGACTTCAGATCCATTTAATATTATCCTATCTGCGCCTAGTTCTTCCAAATAGTCTCTTTCCCCTCAGGTCTCCCTACAAAAACCCTGTATGCCCTTGACCTGTCTCCCATGCGTGCCACATGCCCCTCCCATCTCATTCTTGATCACACGAATAATAATTGTTGAGGAGCACAGATCATAAGCTCCTCGTTATGTAGTCTTCACCTTTCCCCTGTAACCTCGTCCTGTCCCTTTCCTAAATTCCGTAAACTTTTGTCCATTGACACACCTGTAGCCTGATTAAGGAGGTTCTGCGAAACGTCGATATGTGTACCAGACTCTACGGTGTCATAGTATCAGAAGACCTTAGGCTGTACATGTTGTTTAATGTGACCTGTTTCAAGTGTTCGATCGTATAGGTTGTCGTCCTTCGGTCTGCATGATTCATATATGAGTCTAACACTGTTGGCAGTTGATTTTAATGAAGCTGTTTCCTTGAATTTTGTTTGTGGCAGTTGACTGTTCATTCATATATGATGATACAATTCGGCGCGCTGCGTATAATGTAGTAGGACCTTACTTTCACCAATCCAGTTTGCCTGCGTTATGATGCATTGCTTGTCGGATTTAATGCATGACGGAATAGGTTTTGTTTCAAGCACGGTGGTAGCGATATATACCACATGCTGTAGCATTATAAATCCTGTATTTTAACGACGCAGTGAGTTCATGTATTTGGTATGATATTCAGAAGTACTGTGATTATCTCCCAACATAGCATCAACCAGTTTGTCTTTGTAGTTTACTGTCGGGTATGGATAGGAGTTTTTACAGTCATGGCTGAACTAAGGGCTACAGTAGGTTTATGTATTGCTCATCGTGTTTTAAAGATTTAATCTAACATTGTTGTAGTTGAAGGTATATCGCCTTTAGGCAACTGATTTCGATGAAATTACTCAGCAGTAACTCTCCGTTGGCCGTGTCATGGCTCAGGCGGTTAGTCGCCGGCCTCTCACCGCGGAGGCCCGGGTTGGATCCCGGGTCCGTCCATGTGGGATTTATGGTGGACAAAGTGGCACTGGGACAGGTTTTCCCCCGAGTACTTCGGTTTTTCCTTGTCAGTTTCATTCCAACGGTGCTCCATTACACGGAAAAACGAAGAAACTAATTTTTCTTCTTACCGCGGAAGCCCGGCTTCGATCCCGGGTCCGTCCATGTGAGATTTGTGGTGGACAAAGTGGCACTGGGACAGGTTTTTCCCCGATTACTTCGTTTTCCCTTGTCAATTTCATTCCACCGGTGCTCCATTACACGAAAAAACGAAAAAATTAATCTTTTTCATCATAGGGTTGCACAATAAGCCTCAGGGCTGCGGTGCGTCCGTAGCATCTGCTGCGGAACCTTCACCACAAAAAGAAACTCCGTTACTAGTTCGGACGGAACTGTAGGGCCCGAGGAATTGTTTTAAGGTCACTATTTGTGTAACAGTGTATACTGTGCATGACTTTGGGGGTCAGCTGTATAATTCGGTGCCGTTTTTAGTCCGCTTTTCCTCCTGTATCCTTACGTGATTACCACACGGCCTCTGTGTGTTTGCTCAACGTTTTAAACCAATTGGCCGACAGCACGAATTTAAGTGTGGCCGTAATGGTACTGAATGATATCCAGCCTCGTGCTTTGTAATTACCTATTGTGCACCATCTACAACATGGCGGACACACGAAATTGTGAAGTGGAGGCGTCTATACATTCCGTTGGTTTCTATAGTAACCATCGGTATTTCGGACCGATCGTATGATAAATGAAGTATTACAAAGAGTTAAGGAGGGGACTATCCTACATGCAATACAAACAAGGAAGGCGAACTGGATTGGTCACATCTTGCGTAGAAACTGCCTCCTAAAACACGTTCTTGAAGGAAAGAGGGAAGGATAGAAGTGACAGGAAGATGAGGAAGAAGGCGTAAGCAGCTACTGAACGCTGAGCGATCACAAAACTGTCGCCGTTTTTGTAAAACGCTTTCACAGCAAAAGTACATTGTGCTCCAGTCCACGGCTCCATTACAACTAAAACGCTTTACAGTTGGCAGCAAAATGGCGATAGCGGCATCCGCCCCAGTGTTGCCAAACCGATAAAACAGTGTTGCAAAATCGCCCGATTCACTTACGCACCCTGTATAAACGTTTAACCCTCCTACATGTTTCAGCGATAAGTCGCCATCGTCACGGAGACGTTATACAGAGGAATATACAGGTAGGACCCGTTTTACGACAGGGTTAGGTTCCAGCAAAACAGGGTCGTAAAATGAAAAGTCGTAAAACGAGACCAAAATAGGACCCGTTTTACGACAGGGTTAGGTTCCAGCAAAACAGGGTCGTAAAATGAAAAAAGTCGTAAAACGAGACCAAAATATAATGTAATTGAATGAGATAGGTTCCAAAATTCCTAAAACTTTTCCAAGTATGTACTGATATGAAAAGTCGTAAAATGGACCGTCGTAAAACGGGACCTACCTGTATAGTACTAATGCATCAATCTCGTATGTACAATGTTAAAATATAAAATGCATGAAACAACAGCTATTAATACAACAATATGGATACTGTGGCTATTAATATAGTCTTCACGGGCGATCAGCCGCGTTAACTGGTTTAAATACAACGTTTCGGGGACTGGCTCCGTCCCCATCCTCAGGCATGGGGACGGAGCCAGTCCCCGAAACGTTGTATTTAAACCTGTCAACGGCTGATCGCCCGTGACAACTATATTGAATCAGTTGTCGCCGCGAAAGTTTTAAAACTTATGCTATGGCTATTACGTTGTTGGCATGCATTGTAAACAAAGACGTCTTGAATTTTAACCAAGAACTTGTTCACCACTGTGGACCATCCTGAGCCAGTTGAATTCAATGCAAAATTTCCCTCACATGTAACGTTAATATTACTTTCCTGTCCTGCGCCTTTGCCTGTTGGCGTTTTTTGAGTAATGCTTTACATGTATTTACTGTCTCCCGTGCATGCTAATGTCCCACCTCATCCTTGATTTGATCATATTGCTGTTTGATAGAGTAGGTATACAGTTACGAACCGACTCATTGTATAGTTTTGTGCAGCTCCGTGTTGCTTCTCCTCCCTTAGCGTCCGTTGTTTTCCCCTGCTAAATATAACCTATATTTTGTTTAACAGACGACCTTGTAGTCATTTGTAACCTGCTGTTGTCTTTCGACATGATAAAACCATTCTTTCTTGTCAGCTGGATACAGAAAATAAAAAAACTTCCCACGTTCTCTGTCAAGAACATCTGTTGAGGTGAAATTATGTTTCCAGATGGTATCCTTTTCCAACAGTTGAAGTCTAATCCATCATTTGTCCGCATTGGTTACGTACCAGACAGTCGTGGCGCTGACTGTTGCAAGCCTACGCTCCACGTCCGATTTTTTTCTTAAAACAAAGTGTTCACTCATCCGTGTTATCTGTGACGCAATCCGCGTTTCCTAAAGGACACGAGAGTTGTCCGCGATAATACTGTGGCACAAAGTCGAATCGGAATGTTGCAACTCTTGCATATTGATGGTATTTGTTTTGTAACATATTGGAATTTTAAGGCAATCCATCCGCGTTGTGTTTTAAGGATAATCAAAGGTACACTAGTTTCAGTTTCAACACCCCTGTGTCACTATTTAAAACACCAACTGGATGCACCTTTATTCTAAAAATTTATAGATCTTTAAAAATTTCAATAAAACCCGACATGTGTTTCGGCTCCGTACAGAGCCATCCTCAGGGGTTTTTTTGTCACCAAAACTGCATATAATTTATAGTAAAAGCGTCATTTCATTGGTTCAAGTTGTAAGCACAGTTTTTCACTTTCTACATGTTTTGACTGTAGAGTATAGCCATCATCAGGCTGTCTACAAGAAATAAGATGTAAATATTCACATTTGTGTGGTTCGAGATCTCAAAACCTTACATATATTGTTATATAAAATCATGCCATACATAACACATGTAGGTTGCCTTGGGAATAAGAATTTTTAGGAAGTTTGTACAATTATGCTTAAAAGAGGGCTGAAACAATAATAATATACTAATAATGAGTTGTAACATATTGGATTATTCACAGTTAACTGCGCTGCAGGATGGCGCTTGATGGGATGAACAATGTTATGTCGCAGTGCGTACAAATTGTTAGCAACAGTGACACGTCACTGTATTTGTAGAGTCGGAGGTTGTTTTTAAATTGTGAGTAGTTTAATTCCCTTTTAATTTCGGCCAAATTTCTTTGTTTGTAATCTGAGAATTGCAGTTGCTGTCTTCGAAAAGAATTCAGTCCCAAACAGTGTTGTGTGTTCGCTGTCGAGTGCCTGGTTGTTGCTGACGAGAAGTAGAATTGTGTGTTTACACGTCGAGGTACTGACTGAGAGTTACGTTGCAAGGAAACACCAACAAATGCACTGTATTAACAATATAAAGTTTTTACAACTAAAGCACTACTGCGTATATGTAGGATCCATTCCTCAATACTTTATATACGTATATATATATATATAAGATCCGGGGCCGCGGTGGCGCAGTTGGTTGAGGCACTACGCTACAAACCGGAACGTCGCGGGTTCGATTCCGATGGTGTCATTGGAATTAATTCCTTGACATAATCGTTTCGGTCGCAACTATGGCCCTGGGGTCAACTCAGCCTCTAACAGAAATGAGTACCAGGAATATTTCCTGGGGGGTAAAGGCGGCCGGTGCGTAGGGCTGACAACCTACCACCTTCATGTGCCGATTGTCTACAAACTCTGGGAGCCCAACTCCTGGACCCCTCAGGGCCTGTCTAGGCCTGTAATGGGGTTGCTTTACCTATATATAAGATCCATCCCACAAACATACCTCATCAATTCACGCATCTACACCATACACATCCAAACATAAAACGATTTTAATATAATTTTAACTTATTGTATTTATTTATAAGCTACATTTTATACAAATATTGATGTACACTTCCTGTGGATGACTTACAAAGATCGAAACATGTTGGATTTGTAGTGCTTTAGTTGTAAAAACTTTATATTGTAATATAGTACATTTGTGTGGGCCGGGATAGCTCAGTCGGTATAGGGACTCGCTACGGGCTGGACGGTCCGGGGATCGAATCCCGGTGGAGGCGAGATTTTCCGCACCCGTCCAGACCGGCCCTGGGGCCCACCCAGCCGCCTATACAATGGGTACCGGGTCTCATTACCGGGGGTAAAGCGGCCGGGGCGTGGAGTTAACCACCCACCCTCATCTAGTGCCAGGGTTAAAGAAAGAGTAGAACTATAACTCTATTCCCCCTCTGGGCCTTCATGGCCTGTTATAGGGAAAAATTTACCTTTATAGTGCATTTGTTGGTATTTCCTTGAAATTTGAACAATTAGTACACGGATTTGAATGGCATAAAATTCAGAGTTACGTGTAGAAATCCAAACTCAGAATTATATGTTCAGTCATAGCAAGCCAAAGCTCAAGTTGTCTTACCATGCTAAGATGATGGTATAAGACACGGCGGTCGGCGCTGTGAAGTTTTTAAAAATTTGAATCGTGTCCGGTGATCGGATTTTCACCCTTTTCGTTAAGAACTCCGAATTCGCGCAAGCAAGCGTAACCAGACTAATGAAGTTCGGCGTTCGGTAACGTAATGCGACACAAATTTATGGGCGGAGTTTAAACACGTGCATAATGTTATTTGGCCGACAACATAAATGCACGTTCGCTGTTTCGATGCTGATGTCGTGGGCAGACTGAATTTCTCTGTCTGCCGCATGTGAATAATTGTAAATAATTTAATACTCGTTCCAATGATTCCAATTATTGAGGCGCAATATATTCAGATCGTAGCCATACTTGTTATATACATAGGCCTAACTCGGTTTTATTACTAAATTCTCCATTTTATGATCCCATCCTCCCCAAGAATCCTCTCCGAGAATCACGCCAATAGCCGTTTGCATTGTACTATTTATGTATTATTAATCTTATCTTGCGAATAAGTCGCACGTAGAAACAGTAAAATATTTAATTAACAAAAATTACAGCATCTTAATCTTAATGAACATTAAAAATTGTACTTACTAATGCTTGATGCTGGATAATTTCTTTGGGAGATCGACGGATCATAAGCAACGTTTAAATAAGAAACAACAGCTTCCTAGCACGTGTAAATAAGAAACACAGCTTCCTAGCACGTGTAAATAAGAAACAACAGCTTCCTAGCACGTGTATAAGAAACAACAGCTTCCTGGCACGTGTAAATAAGAAACAGCAGCTTCCTAGCACGTGTAAATAAGAAACAACAGCTTCCTAGCACGTGTAAATAAGAAACAACAGCTTCCTAGTACGTGTAAATAAGAAACAACAGCTTCCTAGCACGTGTAAATAAGAAACAACAGCTTCCTAGCACGTGTAAATAAGAAACAACAGCTTCCTAGCACGTGTAAATACGAAACAACAGCTTCCTAGCACGTGTAAATAAGAAACAACAGCTTCCTAGCACGTGTAAATACGAAACAACAGCTTCCTAGCACGTGTAAATAAGAAACAACAGCTTCCTAGCACGTGTAAATAAGAAACAACAGCTTCCTAGCACGTGTAAATAAGAAACAACAGCTTCCTAGCACGTGTAAATAAGAAACAACAGCTTCCTAGCACGTGTAAATACGAAACAACAGCTTCCTAGCACGTGTAAATAAGAAACAAAACTTTTAAATCGACAGTGCTGCCTCAAATGGGAGCAAGGGAAGTATCTGAAATATGTTAGCTTCTCCTGGCTTCTGCTTGAGGCAGCACTTTCAATTTTAACTTTAGCCTTTTTTTTTTTTTTTGTAAAAATAATTTGGGAAGGAATTAATAAAAACAAAGAAGATTGCCATAATGCCGAATTATGAGCTTTAAAAAATATTTATCTTCAAGAAAACCGTTCGGTATTTAAGTAGATCATGATGTCGAGAACAAGCCTTACCGTATTAGTACGTATATGTGATGGCAATAGTGTGGATGTACATTGGTCTGCTGTGCATCGGTGTTGTGAGCTATTCGTACCGCTGTGACGTCACGTAGTGATCGCTTTATAAATGAAACGTTTGCAAACAACGATACAGTCGTGGGCATAGTTGCGTGTTACACTATCAGTTGTGGTTGCCTGATACGTGTCTAGTGTTGTAAGTGTTCCCTGACCATACGCGGAAACATGTTCACATTGTTAAATTTTATATTAGTCCCACCGTGAATTTTTCAATTCACTGTTTAAAACACCAACAAAATGCACTTCACTTTCATTTATTATGTATTAATCGACCCCTATATATGTTTCGGTTTTATGTAAAACCATCTTCAGGGGGTACAAAAACTACGTTCATTACACATCCAGTGTTATTTCTGCCGTTATACTTGTGCAATATCTATGTATGCAAGTTACATTCACTTACAAAATCAGAATATAAAACGTATGAAAACACAGAGTATAAAATCCTTAAAAATTCTTAAAAATTCGTGTTGAAATAGTACAATGCAGCAGTGTGGATCACTATGTTCCCTTTACACCTCTGGCTTTTTTTTCTTGGTTTTGTATATTTGATGGACATTTAGTAATTATGTCCTGTAAAATAATGGGTAAGTATCAGAACCATAATATTCTATTGATGAAGTTTATATAACTTTGTATGTTGACGCATTTGATTCGAATGACATACCTGCTGTTTTATGCATACATAGATATTGCACAAGTATAATGGCAGAAATAACATTGGATGTGTAATGAACGTAGTTTTTGTACCCCCTGTAGATGGTTTTATATAAAACCGAAACATATATAGGGGTCGATTAATACATGATAAAGTGAAAGTTAAGTGCATTTTGTTGGTGTTTTAAACAGTGAATGTACCATAACGTCGTCCGCCCAAACATTGCAGTTCTATTAAATTAAGTTAAAACCAACCGATGCACACTAAAACCACTTTTTAAGTAGCTTTATTATAAAATTGTTAAAATTGTACCCCTACACGTGTTTCGATCCTAGGATCATCGTCAGGGGGGTTTATTGCTAAAAGCTACAGTCACTTCAACACATGATTTTAAATATTCTATCTGCACTTTGAAACATAAGTTAAAATCTTGTAAAAAGATTCTCTAAAAGTTGTTGGTTTATAACTTAATTTAATATGACGAAGATGCACGGTGTCAATAGTGTGAAATTGCAGTTCTGTTTCGTATTATGGAGGGTCCAGTTTCAAATTTGGGCTCAGGGATACAATTTTTTTTTTTGAGGTACAGCTGCGTTAGTACCTCACGTTATTTCGTTATGTGTTACTTGCACCTGTTTTTCAATTTATTTTTCACCACCCATCGTCGATGTTATACTGTGTACACCACTGACACCATTCTGTAATAAACAGCAAATAAATAAATAAATAAATAAATTACATCTTCCGTCTAAGAATAACAAGAAAGTCGCTTGACTAACCAAGAAATCTCGCATAACTCGAAGGTTCCCTACTGTGTCCACGACACACCCTACCCCCTGTATTCTGTTATCTAGATCAGCGTTTGTCAAACTTTACTTTTTTTTTTTTTTTTTTGGCCCGTGGCCCCCCTCCGAACTTGATTTATCTGTGTAGCCCCCCCCCCCCCATCCTTCGTAGACGCTGTTATTTATGGAAAAAAAAAGTTACTTTATTTCCACATTGTTGATTCATACAGGGTGTACACAAAAGAATGGTGCGGTTTCAATAGCATTCACTATTGAAACCGCACCATTCTTTTGTGTACACCCTGTATATTAGAAATATTTGTATTACTTTTATCTACAATATTGTTTTGTTTTTAAATATTTTGTTTAGGTGTAACACATTGTTTACTGATACAAGTAAAACTATTCTGTTTATAACTGGCATTATATTCAGTGTGTTTCTTGGGCCTGATGAACACTTGCAAGTTTTTGAATGTCCGGTTGCAGAGTGTTAAGTGATAAGCTAAGATCATCTCTGTTCATAGCATCAAGGCGGTTACGTACTTCTGACAGCAAATAAGTCGCCCAACTGAAACCAGATTCATCCAAATAAGATGTGAAGAAGCCCTAAAATACAACTTTGCCTTCTCTGCTGCGGGGGATGCAGGGGAGAATGGAACCTTTGATTCAATTTTAAATTTGAAATATTTTATTCAGGCAGTACCCAGGCAAAGATGGGAGGATAATATTAAAATGGATCTTCAAGAAGTGGGATGGGGGGCATGGACTGGATTGATATGGCTCAGGATAGGGACAGGTGGCGGGCTCTTGTGAGTGCGGTAATGAACCTTCAGGTTCTATAAAACGCGGGGAATTTCTTGACTAGCTGACGACCTGTTAGCTTTTCAAGGAGGACTCTGCTGCATGGAGTTAGTTAGTTTATTCAGGCAGTAAAATTTTCGGTGGCCCACTCAAAAGTTACTGTGGCCCCCTGGAGGGAGGGGAGGCCACGTGGCACACGTTGAGAATCACTGATTTAGATTGATACAGTCAGCACAGTCTAACCCTGCTTGTAAATTCATTTTATATTATCCTCCCATCTACGCTTAGGTCTTCAAACTGATCTCTTCCCTGTAGGTTTGTTGAACAAAACTTTGTATGCACGAGGGTATATCTCATGTCCGCCATGGCTGCTACTCTCGCTACTTCTCAACAAAACTTTGTATCTACGAGGGTATATCTCATGTCCGCCATGGCTCCTACTGTCGCTACTTCTCAACAAAACTTTGTATCTACGAGGGTTTATCTCATGTCCGCCATGGCTGCTACTGTCGCTACTTCTCAACAAAACTTTGTATCTACGAGGGTATATCTCATGTCCGCCATGGCTGCTACTGTCGCTACTTCTCAACAAAACTTTGTATCTACGAGGGTATATCTCATGTCCGCCATGGCTGCTACTGTCGCTACTTCTCAACAAAACTTTGTATCTCGAGGGTATATCTCATGTCCGCCATGGCTCCTACTGTCGCTACTTCTCAACAAACTTTGTATCTACGAGGGTATATCTCATGTCCGCCATGGCTGCTACTGTCGCTACTTCTCAACAAAACTTTGTATCTACGAGGGTATATCTCATGTCCGCCATGGCTGCTACTGTCGCTACTTCTGATTCTCAGTTTTCGTCAACCTGATAATGGCCTTTTTTTGATGAAGGATACAAATTATGACTCCGACTGGGTATAACATAGAGGAAAGTCCGTAATATAAGGTGCATGACGTCAGGGAGGCTGCTGCAACCTGCAAATATACCTTGTGATGCTGTAAGCACCACGGCATGCCGGGACACGAACTGGATACGTTAACACACTGGTGCATTGCATTGACGCACAGTTGGAAGCTCCGTGCATCGAATTTGGTTGACGTACTTTATATTATACATATACCGTGCATTTTAATAATTAATTATTTAATTCCAACAAATGCACTACACTATTTTAGTGTTTACTTGTCCCTACATATGTTTCGGCACTCCCTGTGCCATCCTCAGGGATGTCGGAGAGTTCACAGTTTTCAATGCATCCAATTCACTTTCACAACATATAATTCACTATCACTGAATATCACTTACCTTCTTGTTCATGGTGGTTAGCTTATCTTCTTTGGTGTTTTATTAAAATTTAATAATTAAAACTTTATAAATGAAGATAGTCGTAGTATAAGATATTAAAAGCACACAATACACAGTACACAATACACAGTTACACAATACACACAGTACACAATACACAGTACACAGTACACAGTACACAATACACAGTACACAATACACAGTGCACAATACACAGTACACAATACACAGTTACACAATACACAGTCACAATACACAGGCACAATACACAGTAACACAATACACAGTACACAATACACAGTACACAATACACAGTGCACAATACACAGCACAATACACAGTACACAATACACAGTACACAATACACAGTACACAATACACAGTGCACAATACACAGTACACAATACACAGTACACAATACACAGTGCACAATACACAGTGCACAATACACAGTGCACAAAATACACAGTGCACAATACACAGTGCACAATACACAGTGCACAATACACAGTACACAGTACACAATACACAGTACACAATACACAGTACACAATACACAGTGCACAATACACAGTACACAATACACAGTGCACAATACACAGTACACAATACACAGTACACAATACACAGTGCACAATACACAGTCACAATACACAGTGACAATAACAGTCACAATACACAGTACACAATACACAGTACACAATACACAGTGCACAATACACAGTACACAATACACAGTGCACAATACACAGTACACAATACACAGTACACAATACACAGTGCACAATACACAGTACACAATACACAGTACACAATACACAGTACACAATACACAGACACAATACACAGTACATAAAAGTACACATACACAGTACACAATACACAGTACACAATACACAGTACACAACACAACAGTACACAATACACAGTACACAATACACAGTACACAACACATACACAGTACACAATACACCACAGTACGATCAACAACACAGCAAAGCACACGATCAAATACGATCGCACAACTAATATACAGGGCATACACAAAAGAATGGTGCGGTGTTAATAGTGAACACTATTAAAACCGCAACATTCTTTTGTGTATGCCCTGTACATAGCGAGCTGTCGAACAAAGTCTTAATAACTTTTAATACTTTATACTACGACTGTCTTCGTTTATAAAGTTTTAATTATTCAATTTTAATAAAACACCAAAGAAGACAGGCTGATCACCATGAACAAGAAGGTAAGTGATATTCAGTGATAGTGAATTATACGTTGTGAAAGTGAATTGGATGCATTGAAAATTGTGAACTCTCGACGACACCCCTGAGGATGGCACAGGGAGTGCCGAAACATATGTAGGGACAAGTAAACACTAAAATAGTGTAGTGCATTTGTTGGATGACGTGTTAGCTGATTTATGTTCCCGTGAGACAGGAAGTAAAAGGATGGCGGAGGAAAACTGTGTAAGAAGAAGGTTAATGATTTGTGCTGTTCGTCAGATGTTGTTTGAATGTTCAAAACGAGGAGAATGAGATTGACGGGGCATGTGGCACGCAAAGGGATTAAGAGAAATGCATGTAGAACTGTAGTTGGAGACTGTGGAGCACAGAGACCAGTTGCAAGACGTAATCGTAGATGTAAGGATAATATTAAAATGTATGTTATTTTTTGAGGGTGTTGATTGGATGGAAATGGCTCGGGATAGGGTCCAGAGTTGTGCTGTTGTAAACACGGTAATGAACCTGCGGTTTCTATCAAAGGCGGGATGTTAGTTAATCTGAATGACTTTCAATTGAGGGAAGGTTTGGTAAATGACATTGTTATATCGCTGAGCTAAGCTGGGCCATTGTTGGTGTTGGAGGTGGGGTCTGTCAGCAAACTTACTTTGTAGGTAGATATGTCAGACCGGTGAAGTCACTGGACATACAAGTGATTGTTAGCACTGAACTGTGGATATGAAGCTATTTTTACACTGTGTGACATATATATATAGTAACCTCGACAGTGCTCGCACTGATTATTACGTCCGCCTTTGTATTATTACGGCGTGTTTTAATGATTTCCAGTGGTTCAACTGGACACGTGCCAATAGGACTGGGCAAGCTGTCTTGTTTGCAAAGTGCCGTATTACCAGCTGGGTGGCCACTTGCATTCACAGGCACATTGCGGCGCCGTTCAGTATTGTTACGTTTTTATATTAACCCTTATTGGCCGAGATAGTGTAGTCGGTGTAACGACTCGTTACAGGCTGGACGGTCCGGGGATCGAATCCCGGTAGGAGCAAGATTTTCCGTACCTGTCCAGACCGACCATGGGGCTCACGCAGCCTCCTTTACAATTGGCACCGGGTCTCTTTCCCGGGGGTAAAGCGGCCGGGGCGTGGTGTTGACCACCCACCCCCATCTAGCGCCGAGGTTAAAGAAAGAGTAGAGCTATACTTCTAATCACTCTCTGGTCCTTCATGGTCTGTTATAGGTTGAACTATTTTTGGCGGTCCAATGTCGAGTTAAATTCGACAGCGTTTTCCGCTGTACCAGATAGAATGTCGAGCTCAAATCGACACATTTTACAGTGTTTTGTGTTCGTTTCCCTAAGCTGCTTATGTCTAGCGCCTGTTTTCGAACTTTCAAGATTAGGGATTTTCGGAAGAATTAATTTGGACTAGACTTGGAATTCACAATGCTAATTTGGACCGCCAAAGGTTAAGACTGCGGCGTGGTCTGGTAGATGGTCATCGGTGTTTCGGAGGAACCTGCTGCCTTTAGCTTTAGGGTAGCAGCGTTGCTGAGTCTACAAGATTACACTGCAACACATCGCAAAGAGTCTACAGACTTCGTGTCACTTCCGTGACAGCCTCAAATCACATACAGTAGTCCCCCCGTATCCGCGGGTGATACGTTCCAAGACCTACCGCGGATGCCCGAAACCGCGGATAGTAGCGAACCCTATATATTAAGTCGTTTTTCGTTTACATACATACCTATGATAAAGTTTAATTGATAAATTACACACAATAAGACATTACCACCTTTGGCTGGTGATCCTGGCACCACGAATGCGGGCAGCGAGAACGCTAGAGGCTAACTGGATGCGAGTAAAGCGGGCCAGCGTGGGTACAGGGGACAGAGAGAGATGAGTCGTGTACTGAGCGTGACGGGGCGGGCAGGTTGCACTGTGTTACTGGATGTGAGTAAAGTGGGCCAGCGTGGGTACAGAGGACAAAGAGAGATGAGTCGTGTACTGAGCGTGACGGGGCGGGCAGGTTGCACTGTGTTACTGGATGTGAGTAAAGTGGGTCAGCGTTGGTACAGAGGACAGAGAGAGATGAGTCGTGTACTGAGCGTGACGGGGCGGGCAGGTTGCACTGTGTTACTGGATGTGAGTAAAGTGGGCCAGCGTTGGTACAGAGGACAAAGAGAGATGAGTCGTGTACTGAGCGTGACGGGGCGGGCAGGTTGCACTGTGTTACGGGATGTGAGTAAAGTGGGCCAGCGTTGGTACAGGGGACAGAGAGAGATGAGTCGTGTACTGAGCGTGACGGGGCGGGCAGGTTGCACTGTGTTACGGGATGTGAGTAAAGTGGGCCAGCGTTGGTACAGGGGACAGAGAGAGATGAGTCGTGTACTGAGCGTGACGGGGCGGGCAGGTTGCACTGTGTTACGGGATGTGAGTAAAGTGGGCCAGCGTTGGTACAGGGACAGAGAGAGATGAGTCGTGTACTGAGCGTGACGGGCGGGCAGGTTGCACTGTGTTACTGGATGTGAGTAAAGTGGGCCAGCGTTGGTACAGAGGACAAAGAGAGATGAGTCGTGTACTGAGCGTGACGGGGCGGGCAGGTTGCACTGTGTTACTGGATGTGAGTAAAGTGGGCCAGCGTTGGTACAGAGGACAGAGAGAGATGAGTCGTGTACTGAGCGTGACGGGGCGGGCAGGTTGCACTGTGTTACTGGATGTGAGTAAAGTGGGCCAGCGTGGGTACAGAGGACAAGAGAGATGAGTCGTGTACTGAGCGTGACGGGGCGGGCAGGTTGCACTGTGTTACTGGATTGAGTAAAGTGGGCTAGGTGGGTACAGAGGACAGAGAGAGATGAATTCGTGTACTGAGCGTGACGGGGCGGGCAGGTTGCACTGTGTTACTGGATTGAGTAAAGTGGGCTTGTGTGGGTACAGAGGACAGAGAGAGATGAGTCGTGTACTGAGCGTGACGGGGCGGGCAGGTTGCACTGTGTTACTGGATGTGAGTAAAGTGGGCCAGCGTGGGTACAGAGGACAAGAGAGATGAGTCGTGTACTGAGCGTGACGGGCGGGCAGGTTGCACTGTGTTACTGGATGTGAGTAAAGTGGGCTTGTGTGGGTACAGAGGACAGAGAGAGATGAGTTGTGTACTGAGCGTGACGGGGCGGGCAGGTTGCACCGTGTTACTGGATGTGAGTAAAGTGGGCCTTGTGTGGGTACAGAGGACAGAGAGAGATGAGTCGTGTACTGAGCGTGACGGGGCGGGCAGGTTGCACTGTGTTACTGGATGTGAGTAAAGTGGGCCAGCGTGGGTACAGAGGACAAAGAGAGATGAGTCGTGTACTGAGCGTGACGGGGCGGGCAGGTTGCACTGTGTTACTGGATATGAGTAAAGTGGGCTTGTGTGGGTACAGAGGACAGAGAGAGATGAGTTGTTACTGAGCGTGACGGGGCGGGCAGGTTGCACCGTGTTACTGGATGTGAGTAAAGTGGGCTTGTGTGGGTACAGAGGACAGAGAGAGATGAGTCGTGTACTGAGCGTGACGGGGCGGGCAGGTTGCACTGTGTTACTGGATGTGAGTAAAGTGGGCCAGCGTGGGTACAGAGGACAAAGAGAGATGAGTCGTGTACTGAGCGTGACGGGGCGGGCAGGTTGCACTGTGTTACTGGATGTGAGTAAAGTGGGCCAGCGTTGGTACAGAGGACAGAGAGAGATGAGTCGTGTACTGAGCGTGACGGGGCGGGCAGGTTGCACTGTGTTACTGGATGTGAGTAAAGTGGGCCAGCGTTGGTACAGAGGACAAAGAGAGATGAGTCGTGTACTGAGCGTGACGGGGCGGGCAGGTTGCACTGTGTTACTGGATGTGAGTAAAGTGGGCCAGCGTTGGTACAGAGGACAGAGAGAGATGAGTCGTGTACTGAGCGTGACGGGCGGGCAGGTTGCACTGTGTTACTGGATGTGAGTAAAGCGGGCCAGCGTGGGTACAGAGGACAAAGAGAGATGAGTCGTGTACTGAGCGTGACGGGGCGGGCAGGTTGCACTGTGTTACTGGATGTGAGTAAAGTGGGCCAGCGTGGGTACAGAGGACAGAGAGAGATGAGTCGTGTACTGAGCGTGACGGGGCGGGCAGGTTGCACTGTGTTACTGGATGTGAGTAAAGTGGGCCAGCGTTGGTACAGAGGACAGAGAGAGATGAGTCGTGTACTGAGCGTGACGGGCGGGCAGGTTGCACTGTGTTACTGGATGTGAGTAAAGTGGGCCAGCGTGGGTACAGAGGACAGAGAGAGATGAGTCGTGTACTGAGCGTGACGGGGCGGGCAGGTTGCACTGTGTTACTGGATGTGAGTAAAGTGGGCCAGCGTTGGTACAGAGGACAGAGAGAGATGAGTCGTGTACTGAGCGTGACGGGGCGGGCAGGTTGCACTGTGTTACTGGATGTGAGTAAAGCGGGCCAGCGTGGGTACAGAGGACAAAGAGAGATGAGTCGTGTACTGAGCGTGACGGGGCGGGCAGGTTGCACTGTGTTACTGGATGTGAGTAAAGTGGGCCAGCGTGGGTACAGAGGACAAAGAGAGATGAGTCGTGTACTGAGCGTGACGGGGCGGGCAGTGTTGCACTGTGTTACTGGATGTGAGTAAAGTGGGCCAGCGTGGGTACAGAGGACAGAGAGAGATGAGTCGATACTGAGCGTGACGGGGCGGGCAGGTTGCACTGTGTTACTGGATGTGAGTAAAGTGGGCCAGCGTGGGTACAGAGGACAAAGAGAGATGAGTCGTGTACTGAGCGTGACGGGGCGGGCAGGTTGCACTGTGTTACTGGATGTGAGTAAAGTGGGCCAGCGTGGGTACAGAGGACAGAGAGAGATGAGTCGTGTACTGAGCGTGACGGGGCGGGCAGGTTGCACTGTGTTACTGGATGTGAGTAAAGTGGGCCAGCGTGGGTACAGAGGACAGAGAGAGATGAGTCGTGTACTGAGCGTGACGGGGCGGGCAGGTTGCACTGTGTTACTGGATGTGAGTAAAGTGGGCCAGCGTGGGTACAGAGGACAAAGAGATGAGTCGTGTACTGAGCGTGACGGGGCGGGCAGGTTGCACTGTGTTACTGGATGTGAGTAAAGTGGGCCAGCGTGGGTACAGAGGACAGAGAGAGATGAGTCGTGTACTGAGCGTGACGGGGCGGGCAGGTTGCACTGTGTTACTGGATGTGAGTAAAGTGGGCCAGCGTGGGTACAGAGGACAGAGAGAGATGAGTCGTGTACTGAGCGTGACGGGGCGGGCAGGTTGCACTGTGTTACTGGATGTGAGTAAAGTGGGCCAGCGTGGGTACAGAGGACAGAGAGAGATGAGTCGTGTACTGAGCGTGACGGGGCGGGCAGGTTGCACTGTGTTACTGGATGTGAGTAAAGTGGGCCAGCGTGGGTACAGAGGACAAAGAGAGATGAGTCGTGTACTGAGCGTGACGGGGCGGGCAGGTTGCACTGTGTTACTGGATGTGAGTAAAGTGGGCCAGCGTGGGTACAGAGGACAGAGAGAGATGAGTCGTGTACTGAACGTGACGGGGCGGGCAGGTTGCACTGTGTTACTGGATGTGAGTAAAGTGGGCCAGCGTGGGTACAGAGGACAGAGAGAGATGAGTCGTGTACTGAACGTGACGGGGCGGGCAGGTTGCACTGTGTTACTGGATGTGAGTAAAGTGGGCCAGCGTGGGTACAGAGGACAGAGAGAGATGAGTCGTGTACTGAGCGTGACGGGGCGGGCAGGTTGCACTGTGTTACTGGATGTGAGTAAAGTGGGCTGTGTGGGTACAGAGGACAAGAGAGATGAGTTGTGTACTGAGCGTGACGGGGCGGGCAGGTTGCACGTGTTACTGGATGTGAGTAAAGTGGGCTTGTGTGGGTACAGAGGACAGAGAGAGATGAGTCGTGTACTGAGCGTGACGGGGCGGGCAGGTTGCACTGTGTTACTGGATGTGAGTAAAGTGGGCCAGCGTGGGTACAGAGGACAAAGAGAGATGAGTCGTGTACTGAGCGTGACGGGGCGGGCAGGTTGCACTGTGTTACTGGATGTGAGTAAAGTGGGCCAGCGTGGGTACAGAGGACAGAGAGAGATGAGTCGTGTAGTACTGAGCGTGACTGGGGGGCGGGCAGTGGTTGCACTGTGTTACTGGATGTGAGTAAAGTGGGCCAGCGTTGGTACAGAGGACAGAGAGAGATGAGTCGTGTACTGAGCGTGACGGGGCGGGCAGGTTGCACTGTGTTACTGGATGTGAGTAAAGTGGGCCAGCGTGGGTACAGAGGACAGAGAGAGATGAGTCGTGTACTGAGCGTGACGGGCCGGGCAGGTTGCACTGTGTTACTGGATGTGAGTAAAGTGGGCCAGCGTTGGTACAGAGGACAAAGAGAGATGAGTCGTGTACTGAGCGTGACGGGGCGGGCAGGTTGCACTGTGTTACTGGATGTGAGTAAAGTGGGCCAGCGTTGGTACAGAGGACAGAGAGAGATGAGTCGTGTACTGAGCGTGACGGGGCGGGCAGGTTGCACTGTGTTACTGGATGTGAGTAAAGTGGGCCAGCGTTGGTACAGAGGACAGAGAGAGATGAGTCGTGTACTGAGCGTGACGGGGCGGGCAGGTTGCACTGTGTTACTGGATGTGAGTAAAGTGGGCCAGCGTTGGTACAGAGGACAGAGAGAGATGAGTCGTGTACTGAGCGTGACGGGGCGGGCAGGTTTCACCGTGTTACTCAGAATGGAGTGCAATTTGAAACTTGTGAATGGTTTAATTCTGGAACTTTTCCATTTAATATTTTCGGGCCGCGGTAAACCGCAGATAACTGAAACCGCGGATACCGAATCCGCGGATACGGGGGTTCTACTGTACTTGTTTTTAATGACTGCACGTCTTGACAAGAGGGCCCGAATTACCTCACTCAGTATAGTGACTAGGCTACTGGCTGGACAACTGCATATTCAGGGTGGAATTTCCGGCTGAGGCGAGACATCTTCTCTTCTCCAGTGCGTCCAGACTAGTTCCGGGGCCCACGCAGCGTCCTATTCTGTCGGTACCCTAGCTCTTTCTCTGGTGGTAAA
The DNA here is from genome assembly GCA_021186555.1 of Reticulitermes speratus. Classification (NCBI taxonomy): domain Eukaryota; kingdom Metazoa; phylum Arthropoda; class Insecta; order Blattodea; family Rhinotermitidae; genus Reticulitermes; species Reticulitermes speratus. Next base: position 40,159,199 of record JAJKFL010000002.1, on the reverse strand, counting down.
GCGGCCGGTGCCCGAAGCTTACCACTTACCCATGTGCCTGTATGGTACCCTGCTGAATTAAACAGGGGCAAGTTTGCCTTTATCTTTCACACCTTCAAACGATAATGTGTGCTTATAGTAGTGTGTCTTGTGTCATTGTTACGCAGTTGCCATGGAGACATGTAGTTCTGACGTACATGGCAGGTGGTAGCTGTGTGTTTGAGGCTGTGCCATGTGAAGGATACAGGTGCCACTTAATTCGCTGTTCAGGCGAAGTAAAGGCGGAAGTAGACTAAAGGCACGGCACGAATAAGTTAATTTTATTTGTACTGGATTTGACAATGCTGCCAGTAACTTACTCTGTATAAAAGATAAGAGAGGTAAAGTTTATCCTGTAACCTGCCATGAAGGCACAGAGGGGGAGTAGATGTGGAACTGTACTCTTTCTTTAAACTCAGCGCTAGATGGGGTGGGTAGTCAATGCCGCTTTGCCCCCAGGACAGAGACTAAAGGAGGCTGTTTGGGCACCAGGGCCGGTTTGGACGCGTGCGGAAAATCTCGCTTCCACCGGGATTCGATTTCCATCGCTGTACCAACTGAGCTATCCCGACTTTTGTACAGCGTCGAGGAATCTGATGGTAGTGAGTAATGAAAGGTTGTGGGACTATAGTTGTCCTGGCGTAATTTAAGGTACTATTCCGGTATTCGTCTGGAGAAACTAAGGAAAACCACGCAGTTTCTGTTTGAGCCGGGATGTGAACTGAGCTTCCCCCGAATACAAGTCAGAAGCTTTGCTTGGAGAAAGGAATACAGGGTGGGTATAAATGGTGAAGGACGGAGAAATGATTAGGTCTTGAACTTCACCGTTGTTACTCAACAGGCGTATAAGGAATGCATTATAAAACCGGACAGAACACTTGGAAAGTAAAGTTTGAAGAACTGTGTGAGGGATGTTGGGGAACGGTGTGCTGAGGATAATACAGGGCATACACAAAAGAATGGTGCGGTATCAATAGTGAATTCTTTTGAAACCGCACCATTCTTTTGTGTATGCCCTGTATTTGGACCCAAAAGTAAGAGGAGGATGGATTAAAATGTGTAATGAGGAGCTGCCTTCACCAAATATTATTAGGGCGATGAGGAGGAGGTGTGGTGGGTGCGACAAGAGGCGGATGAAAAGCGGAAAAGGCTGGAAGTTATATAGTTTGATATTGTTTCTTGTTTTTGTGCCTGTTGGCGGTTTTTAGGCGCGTTCGCAAGATTGTGAACAGCGACTGTTAGCTTCGTCATATCTATCTCTCTGTCCGCATGGAACAACTCTGCTCCCACTGCATGAATTTTCATGAAATTTTATATTTGAGTATTTTTCGAAAATTTGTCGAGAAAATTCAAGGTTGATTAAAATCTGACAAGAATAATGAGCACTTTACATGAAGACCTATGTACATGTATGATAATATCTCGCTGAATTCTTCTTAGAATGAGAAATGTTTCAGACAAAAGTTGTAGAGAAAGTCGAAACACACATTTTATGTTCAGTAACTTTTTCCCCGAAAATCGTGCCGCTTATGAGATGTGTAAGAATATGGTAGAGCCAGACAGGCCACAGCTGACAATATAATACGGCGCATGCGCTTTGCATGCTGGATAACTAAGGCTACAGACACACTCAGAATATGCAATACTTATTGCTTTTCCACGCAACAATGGTTACGCGAACGCCCCTTATTGTTACGTTATATGTACATTGCCTGTCTTGTTATGTATAATTCACGTTGAACGTAGACTTTAAAACGTCAAATATTGATAATGTGGAAGCCTTTGTATCAAGTTGCCTCTTAATAACTTTTAAAATTATCGGTCAGGATAGTCACTGAGTTGTGCTAAGTGACAATGAAACCTTACACCGAACCTGGGTATGACGGAAACCTGTATCTAGCTGAAAGTTTTCCAGTCCAGAGGATCCAAGCTTAAAAACTATCTGTATGAAACGGAACCTGCCTGCATCGGAAATAAATCTGTCCCTTGCCGTGCCGTTATACGGAGGTTTCACTGTACGAGGCAGCCAAGAGGTACCTGCTGTATGTTTCGGTTGGCATTACAGCATCCTGCTTTGCCAGTCAGAATACCTCAAATTCGTGGAGTGAATATTCAGTGAAATCGTGATTTGCAGTGTCACTGTACGGCCGTGACTTGTAGTGACCTATGAAATGAAGGGTAATATCTTTGTTCCTTTATTAACTTTATATGATAGGCAATAATATATTTATTATTTAATAGCTTGATTCTCCTTTCATTTAAACCTTGTTATTGAATACATTAGTTTGGATGTAATTTATTTAATTTATTTTAGATGTAGATTATAGACTGTGTATAACTTGAATTATGCACCAACAACTTTGGGGGTACAAAGTCGAAGAGAAATTAAGTCTGGGGGTACGCGAACAAAAAACGTTGAATATCACTGCTCTAGAAGTATTTTTTTTTTTTTGCATTGTTGAGCACCGTTATACAAACTGAAGCATGCATTCCAAAGACGGGTATTGTTGTCGTCTATAGGTGCTATTATTACGTGAGGTTTTTTATTTTGTTTCCTTGGAACTGGACGATAAACCGGGAAGGAAACGTTTATGAACTAATTACATGTGGGGTGTTTATTTAACGATGTCGCTTAGATTATGTAGCGTAGAGCGATGGGATACTGTCAGGTTTTCAAGAATGGGTAATATCTTTAGTTGTATGTGTCGTGCCTGTTTTAAAACAAGATTTCCGTCTTAAGATAAACAACCCACTTGTATGTCGTTTAGATACAGACAGCTCCTTTGTTCGCGGTTGTCACGAGTTGGGTTATCGTGTCTGCGAGCCTATCCGCCCATTGACGTCAATGGAAACCTAATCTTCTTCCTGCCTGCCAGACCGTTACTGGTTCTGAGCACCGTCGGATTTGCTTCACTCGCACGAGAGCTGTGCTAACATCGAACAGTGCTGTGCAGGCCTGGTGACCTGTCTTCATTCTCGTATTTCAGGTTGCAAGAAGTCCCTATTCTTCGTCTGTGATATAGATTACCCCCACCACCCAATGACTCGACAGCCCTATATGGGCCTGGGCCTCCTCGTTTCGTCGAGGCTTCACGAACACACTTTTTAGACACACCACAGTCGGTAGGACTCCTCTGCGACGAGGGACCAGCTCGTCGCAGAGACCTCTACCCTGTGATACAGATACTATTGCATGTAATTTCATCACGAAATTACATGCCGAATATTTGGAATTGTATGCTGTTGTGCAGTATGAATTCTGGCGAAGTGATTCGGGGCCTCATTTGGTAATTTGGGGGGTGGGGGGACGTAGTCCCACCGTAGTAAAAAGCAAAACTTGCTTTGTGATATTTGAGGTTCTGACGGTGGTATCAGTACTGCTGCTTTCTGTAATGTGACGCCGTGTAATTTGGTATAAATGCACCTACTTTTCAGAGGATCCTGCTGCCTCTATCATAAGGGCAGATGAAGCCACTATGGCCTGATGATGGCGGCAGCAGGATCATCTGAAACGTCGGTACATTTATAACAAACGACACGGCGTCACGTTACAGAACGTGACAGTCTTTCAACGATATTCTTTTTCCAAGAACAGTCCCGATTTAGCACTCTCCGACTTACACTTTTTTGACACCCTTGAAGGATGCACTCCGAGGACGCCGTTTTGCGGACGACGACGAGCTGAACCACAGCGTACGTGAAGAACTCCGACGCTTCTGCAAAGAGTTTTACGCGACCGGCGTACAGCGTCTCATGCACAGGTGGAAAAAGTGTGTTTATGAAGGAGATTTTCTGGAAAAATAATCTGAACTTTGTAAAGGATGTTCCCTTGGTATATGTAAATTTCATTTTAATTGTTAATAGTGCCTGAGAAAAAAATAGGAGCCATTACTTTCGTACCGCCCCTCGTAGCTCGTGGGCCTTTTACTGTAATGCCTTAGCTACTGACCCTGGAGGAGAAATGCTGCAAGCCTGAAAGTGGAGATAGTCGGGTTGGCAGTGAGGCTGGGATAGATCCTGGAGGTTTTGAGGGGTGGGAAGACGAGAAGTAGGAGAATTCTAGCGTGAAATATGTAGGTTCGGAAAGGAAATTGGCCGATCCAGTGGCCGTGCGGTCTAAGGCGTGGGTCTTCGGCCGCTCGCTTGCTAGGATCGTGGGTTCGAATCCCACCGGGGGCATGGATGTTTGTATCTGGTGAGTGTTGTGTGTTGTTGTCAGGTAGAGGCCTCTGCGTCGAGCCGATCCCTCGTCCAGTGGAGTCCTACCGACTGTGGTGTGTCTCTCAGTGTGATCAAAAGAAATTTCAAAACCTCGACACTGAAACGGGAAAACCGGAGTAGGTAGAAGAGGACGATGAAAAAAAAAAAAGACATTGCAATACTGAGTCAATTTACACGCTATGATAGCTGCTATATACATTTGTGCAGTAGTTACTCCATGGAGCTGTGTCTTTGAAAAGGTATAAATCCCTCAAGAAGCACCCCACTTGTGTGGAAGCCGAAGTATCGTTATCGTGTTTCCAAGAGCCTCTCACTGTAGTCTGTCTGAAAGAAGTATAATCCAGTCCTAAGATCCTTTGTAACATTGTCCTTCCATCTATGCCTAGGTGTCCCATATAAGCCACTGTACCTGATGCTCTGTTTTTGAAGTCTTAGTGAGATGTATCCTTGTCAAGTTGAAGTGTTAAAGGAAAATTACAGTGATAGTTACAGCAAGGTGGACGAGTGGCCACCGACGTAATTGTCCAGTATTTGCAGTGCTACAGTATCACAAAAATAATTCAATTTTTATCGCTGCTTTGGTGTCTAGGACTTTCTGCGTGACAAATGTGACAGTTTTAAATGAATATGACACAGCATTGTGTGTATTCTGAAGAAACAGAATTCAGTGTTCGGAATTATTTAGGATGGGGGAACCGGCGTAGTTCAGACAGTGTAGTGTTCGGGGTAATTTCTGGACGACTCAAGGGATCTTTCCAGACAGGGGGGCAGAGATATTTGTCTTCCAAAACCCGTCCAGATGGACGCATTCGGGAGGATGCCGATTTGAATATCGGTAGAAACACCAGCTGTCGTAATGTTTTACGTGATTTTCTTAATTCATCCCAGGCAAATTCCGTGATCGTACCTCGATAACGCCACTATCGCTTCTTTGCAAGTCTTTTCCCTTTGTCATTCATCAGTCATACGGTCTGACACCACGTGGTGTGAGATACACTAAATAAATTTGGAAAATGGTATGAAATGGATGTTTGGGCGCTTTTCCCCAGTGCTACGCGGCCGTTCTTTGAACGCTGGCGGTATGACGTTTGGTCACAAGCCATAAACCTGTGAATACTGTTTTTTTTTCATGGCGCAACAGCTCCTACTGGGCCAGGGCCTCCTCGTTATCGAGGCTTCACGATCACACTCAGACACACCACACTCTGTAGGACTCCCCTGAACGAGTGATCAGCTCGACGCAGAGACCTCTACCTGACGACACACAACACTCACAAGACAGACATCCATGCCCCCGTTGGGGTTCGAACCCACAATCCCAGCAAGCAAGCGGCCGCAAACCGACGCCTTAGACCGCTTGGCCGCAGGGATCGGCCAGATCACTGCAGTGTTTTGAAATTGGTCGCATTCGTTCGAGACGTTGTTCCCAGAAACATCGCTCACCCTATGGTTCGTACCATGGCAGTTCCTTGCGTGTTTGTGACACCGAATGCAGAATTTTTGCAGATTTATCGATACCTTTCGATGTATCGCGAAACTGTATTAGCCCACGCTATAATGCTTGTAACTTGTCTCTTTTCTTATGTCCTTTACAACGCCAGTGGAAGGAGGCCCACATAACAACATTCCAACGAAGTTTTTAAAAACTATTGCTTACAGTCACATTACGCATCATTAAGAAGAGCATGTATTAATAAAATAAAACAAGGAACGGTTTAACATCCAGAAAAACCTCCAACGCAACCAGCCGGTGAAGCACACAAGGCACAACACGTAACAACATGATACAGATAGCTGCAACGTCTCGTGATACTGCATACAAGACCGGACTGCCAACAATTTTTAAATATAACAACGGATATATAATTTTAACCTCTTATGCAACAAATTTCCTAAGAGTTTATAGTTGAACCCATTGGGAACCAAAGTTTTATTTTGTTTTACTCTTAAGTGGATGTACCAACTTTTTAAAACATGTATAGTCTATGTTAAAGTACTTTGACCCCCTGAAGATGGCCTGTAACAGGCCGAAACATATGTAGGGTGATTGACTTGGTTATAAGAATATAGTGCATATGTTGGTATAATAAAACCTTTAATTAGTAACAAGGCTGTTGAAGTGTTATCATTTTTAATATAAATTGTATTAAATAACATAATAAAGAGTGTACATTTGTCAGATCACGATTTTATATAATCAAAAAAATGTACGGTACAAATAACATAAAGTCTGTTGTTGTTCTCGTGGCTTTGTTGTGACGATGTTGAATCATTTTGCATCGATAAAATCTAAGGATTTATGTGTCATAATAAGGATGTCTCCTAATGTTTGTACATTACCTCACAGCCCTAAAGATGTAACTGTATTGTTTATGCATGTTAATGGCCAAATAATAGTATTTAAATTAGTGTTCTTTTTTCATGTTTAGATATAGTTGTGTTGTGGTAAATTGAAATGTGGGAGTTTGAGGAGAAATTCTTGACTTCAGGAGCCGGTTACAATTCATACCGGGCTTCATCGGGCTTTCGGGTTTATTAGTTCTCATACAGTTGTGCATTGTACATTCAGAGTTACAACGTTACTGCAAATAAACAGAGCCGATCTCGGTGGCCGCGCGGTTTATAGCGTTAATTTGCGGCCGCTCGCTTGCTGGGATTGCGGGTTCGAATCCCGCCGGGGGTATGGATGCCTGTCCCTTGTGTGTGTTGTGTTTTGTCAGGTGGAGGTCTCTGCGATGGGCTGATCACTCGTTCAGAGGAGTCAACCGAGTGTTGTGTGTCTGGAACCTCAGCAATGAGGAGGCCTAAGCCCACTAGGGCTGTCGAGCCATGAAAACAACAACGACAACAACAACAAATAAACATAAACTGTGGTCCAATTCCCTCCTCTCTCCTTCAAAGAAAGAACCCAATTAGCCTAACTAACTAACTAACTCCCATGGAGCAGAGTCCTTCTTGAGAAGCTAACAGGTCGTCAGCTAGTCAAGAAATTCCCCGCGTTTTATGGAACCCGAAGGCTCATTCCCGCACTCACAACAGCCCGCCACCTGTCCCTATCCTGAGCCATATCAATCCAATCCATGCCCCCCATCCCACTTCTTGAAGATCCACTTTATTATTATCCTCCCATCTACGCCTGGGTCTTCCAAGTGGTCTCCTTCCCTCAGGTCTCCCCCCAAAATCCTGTATGCACCTCCCTCTCCCATACATGCTACATGCCCACCCACCTCATTCTTCTTGATTTGATCACCCGATAATATTTGGTGATGAGTGACAAATTATTAAGTTCCTGTTTTGTAACTAACTACCTAATTGTGGAACTGTGGACAATTTGATTGAGCAGTGTCACCTACTGTGTTGTAGAATGCCTGTGAAAGTACACTTCCTACACAGACACCTGGGCTTGTGCAGACGAAATTTGTGTGATCCGTGTTAAGCCGTCAGGATATTGAATCCATGGAGAAGAGATACCACGGAAGATGAGATAAGGCAGTGATGGGGATTGTGTTTGGGGCTTGGTTATACGAGATGAGTCGTGTCAAATACGTCAAAGATATATCAACATGCACTTTTGTATCTGGTGTTAGAGCTTAGTTCTCATAGTAGTGACGGCCTGGCATGTCTATTCATTGTGGTCAGATCATGCAATGTTTTTGGCAGTTACGTGTTTGTGTTAAAATTCCATATTGCCCTTTAAAGACAAGCGTAAACTGTTTTATTTAAAAACCCAGTCCTTACCGCGCAGTGAACACTTTTCAATCTGGGTTATAAAAACCAATCGATTAATGTTATATAGGGCAAAGTCGCTGTTTGTTTTGAGATGAATACAAAATACATAAATACGGTGTGGGCAGAATGTACAGTTTTTTAGTCGCGTTTCGCAAAATTTGCGAAAAGCTACTATTAGCTTAGTCATGTCTGTCTGTGGGTCTGTCTGTCCGTCCGCTCCCACTGAAACGGATTTTCATGAAATTTGACATTTGAGTATTTTCGAAAATCTGACGAGAATAACGGGTACATTACATGAACACCTCTGTCCACTTTATGATAATCACGCTGTATTCATCTCATAAGGAGTAATGTTTTAGACATAAGCTGTAGAGAAAATCAAACACACATTTTATGTTCAGTACTTGCCCCCCCCCCCCCCCCCCCCCGCAAATAGTGCCGTTTATGAGATAATGTGGAAAAATATGGTACAGACAGACAGGCCACAGCTGACAATATTTTACGGCGCATGCGCTTTGAATGCTGGATAACTAAGGCTACAGACACACACTCAGAATATGTAATACTTATTGCTTTTCCACGGAAACAGTGGTTAGGCGAACGCGCCTTAATGTTATGTTTATATGTACATTAGCCTGTGTTGTTGAATGTTAAACATGATGGTGCATCAAGTAGGCCTCACCGGTAGGTTTTACAAGGTTAATAGTAGTCGCTATATATACTAACATCGTTTGTTTGTACGCTTAGTTGAAGCAATATACATACAATTGATATACAGTGGAACCTCGAACTTCGAACACAATCCGTTCCAGGAGACGGTTCGACTTTCAAGTTCTTCGACTTTCGAGTTAAATTTCCCCTTAAGAAATAATGTAAATTGAATTAATCCGTTCCAGACCCCCAAAATTTACCCAATATAAAACATTTTAAGTGCCTATTTCAAAATATCATATTGGTAAATAATGATAAAACAAGTATATTTAATTTCAATAATTGAAAATTTTTATTTATAATAGTACAACATAAAATATTGTATAATAATCAATCAATAATAATAGTAGGAGGGATATTACTGTTCACTGGAAGGTGAATTACCCTTCTTTCATCTGAACCAAGCAGAGAGAGAAGGCGACCACGTGACGACCACGTGATTCTTTGTTCGACTTTCGAGTTTTTGTTCCGAGTTTCAAAACCGGATTTTCCTCGAATTTTTTGTTCGAGTTTCAAGTTGTTCGAACATCAAACCGTTCGAAGTTCGAGGGTCCACTGTATTTGTAATCCGCACGACTTATGTGATCAGAAAACACCCGTAGTTGGCGATAAACACAAACTTATTAAATTTTGTTGCTTATTGTTATAATTGCTCTCTCTGCATCTGTTTCTTCTGTGTTTTCACTGAAACTCCCTTATGTGCTGGATTATATTAGAACAGCTTTGGATGGTGGGGCTGGGGGTCTGTTATCTACAATTATCTTTGTATTTTGAAACCATTTTGTTTGTTAACATTTTTCTTGTAATATCTGTTTCTAAGATACATTTTAATATTATCCTTCCATGTTCGCCAAGATCTTTCAAGCGGCCTCTTCCATTCTCGTCCTCTTGAGTTTTGAAACATAATTTTTAGATGTTCTGGTGGCTTCCCGCCTGCACGGACAGAACAGAATTGGTCACGTAGCATGCATCAGAGCCATTAAAATGCGTACAGATGTGCGGTTGGATAAGCTGAAGAGAAGAGAAACCACTTGGAACATCTAGAGGGTGGACAGCAGAATAATATTAAAATGGTTGTGTGGATGTTGAACGGATTCATGTGGTTTAGAATAGGTTCCATCGAATGGCTCTTGTGAAGACGCTAATGAACCTTCGGGTTTCGTAAAACCCGGGGAATTTGTTGAAAAACAAGTTATCTAAAAGCTCAGCTGAAATCTGCGGTCTTCTGGGTTGTTACACGGCGTCGTGTGGTAATAACCCAGAAGACCGCAGATTTCATCAACATCGCGGCGGAAGCCTGAAATCAAGGTAAAATCTCAGCTGTTCGTTGGTTGGCTGGTTAGTTAGTTGGTTGGCTGGTTAGTCAGTTGGTTGGCTGGTTAGTTAGTTGGTTGGCTGGTTAGTTAGTTGGTTGGCTGGTTAGTTGGTTGGCTGGTTAGTTAGTTGGTTGGCTGGTTAGTGTTGTGTTAGTTAGTTGGTTGGCTGGTTAGTCTAGTTGGTTGGCTGGTTAGTCAGTTGGTTGGCGGTTAGTTGTTGTTGGCTGGTTAGTCAGTTGGTTGGCCGGTTAGTCGTGTTGGCCGGTTAGTTAGTCAGTTGGTTGGCTAGTTAGTCAGTTGGTTGGCTGGTTAGTCAGTTGGTTGGCTGGTTAGTCAGTTGGTTGGCTGGTTAGTCAGTTGGTTGGCTGGTTAGATAGTTGGTTGGCTGGTTAGTCAGTTGGTTGGCTGGTTAGTTAGTCAGTTGGTTGGCTGGTTATAGTCAGTTGGTTGGCTGGTTAGTTAGTCAGTTGGTTGGCTGGTTAGTTAGTCAGTTGGTTGGCTGGTTAGTTAGTCAGTTGGTTGGCTGGTTAGTTAGTCAGTTGGTTGGCCGGTTAGTCAGTTGGTTGGCCAGTTAGTCAGTTGGTTGGCCGGTTAGTCAGTTGGTTGGCCGGTTAGTCGGTTGGCTGGTTAGTTAGTCAGTTGGTTGGCTGGTTAGTTAGTCAGTTGGTTGGCTGGTTAGTCAGTTGGTTGGCTGATTAGTCAGTTGGTTGGCTGATTAGTCAGTTGGTTGGCTGATTAGTCAGTTGGTTGGCTGGTTAGTTAGTCAGTTGGTTGGCTGGTTAGTCAGTCAGTCGGTTGGCTGGTTAGTCAGTCAGTCGGTTGGCTGGTGTCAGTCAGTCGGTTGGCTGGCTGGTCAGTCAGTCGGTTGCTGGCTGGTCAGTCAGTCGGTTGGCTGGCTGGTCAGTCAGTCGGTTGGCTGGCTGGTCAGTCAGTCGGTTGGCTGGCTGGTCAGTCAGTCGGTTGCTGGCTGGTCAGTCAGTGTGCTGGGTCAGTCAGTCGGTTGGCTGCTGGTCAGTCAGTCGGTTGGCTGGCTGGTCAGTCAGTCGGTTGGCTGGTTAGTCAGTTACTGAAGACACTGTTGGTTTCCCCCTGTTTTGTTAATGCATGCAGCGCGCCACAAATGTCAAGTGTTATTTGGCTGGGTCACCCACCCGGCCAAGCTGGAGGACCGCCCTGTTTCATGTCACCGTGATAAAATATGATTTCCTTTGGATTCAGTTCGTGTAACGTTCTTATTATTAATATTCTTGTCTCGTTTCATCATTCATTCATTCATGTATTCATTCATTCACATACGTACATTACCATTTTGGTGACAGTCTTATTTCCGCGACATTTATCTCGTGTTTCGCATTATCGACGTAATCATATCCTCAATAACGCGTCGCGTCACTTCTGCGATTCATTCTGACGATCACCTCTTCATTCTGAAGATCACCTCTTTGCTTAACCCTCTAAAGCATACAGGTAGTTGCGACTTACCAAATGCTTCAACGTTAAAAGTCTTGCGTTTTGCCACACATTTCATTTGTGTGTTTCATCCGATTCTCAGAATTATCAGCGATTATTTCTCTGACAACATTAACCGGTTAGCTTTTTTTTTGTGATGGAGAAGAAGTTTATTTTCGTTGAGGTAGGTACTACATTTTGAAATGCTTTTACTAATTTCAGGCATCAAACATTACAGAAGTGCGCGACATAAATAATGATTGAATTCGCAGGTTTTCCCACTGAAATGTTGTGTGAAATTCCTGTCTGTTCCAGTCGTGCTACATATCCTACTCATCTCGTCCCTTTTGACACCATCACCCTAATTTTCGGTAAAGTGTACAACTCCTGAAGCCCTCAGTTGGGCTGTTTTCTCCACCCTCTTTGCCACTTCATCGCAAGTGGATCGTCCATGTTCTGTGATGTATGTAGGAGAGTGTGTTGCGCAGTGTGTTGGATCCATTGAACGCGGGTTAACGCGTTGCCATTGCGTATTGCTTGTTGTGTGGTGTGTCCAGTGCGTGTCACCATTTTAGCATTACGTGTTGTTTATTGTGCGGTGGATCTGTTCATGGTAAGCCTGCTTGGGGCGTATTATCATGTTACCATTTGGAATTACCCAGTGTGCTGTGGGCCCACTTACGGCGCATTACCGTGTTACCATTTCGTATTCCTCAGTATGTTGGGTGTGGTCAAGACGTGTTACTATTTTATCTTGCTCTGCCGTGGGTCTGTTCCTAGCATGTTATCATTTTTTATTGGTGAGTGTGTTACTGCCTTACAATTTCATATTGGTCAGTGTGCCATGGGTCTGTGCCATTCGTGTTATCATTTCATGTTTTTTCAGTGTGCAGCGAATTGCTCACGGCATTATATCGTGTTACCGTTTTGTATTGCCGAGTGAGTACTCTCATGATTTTCAGGCCGTACAATTTCGTATTGCACTGTGTGCAGTGGGTCTGTTGTAGACGTTGCAGTGTTGCAATTTCATATTGCTCGGTGTGCAGTGCAGAGTTTACGGTGGTGCCATTTCATATTGCAGAGGGTGCAGTGGGTCTGTTCTACGTGGTACCGTGTTACGATGTATTATTCGGTGTACAGTGGGTCTGTTGTAGATGTTATCGTGTTGTCATTTCATATTGCTGAGGGTGCAGTGGGTCTGTTCTACGTGGTACCGTGTTACGATGTATTATTCGGTGTACAGTGGGTCTGTTGTAGATGCTAACTTGTTGCCATTTCGTATTGCTGAGGGTGCAGTGGGTCTGTTCTACGTGGTATCGTGTTACGATGTATTATTCGGTGTACATTGGGTCTGTTGTGGATGCTAACGTGTTGCCATTTCGTATTGCTTTGGGTGCAGTGGGTCTGTTCTACGTGGTATCGTGTTACGATGTATTATTCGGTGTACATTGGGTCTGTTGTGGATGCTAACGTGTTGCCATTTCGTATTGCTTTGGGTGCAGTGGGTCTGTTCTACGTGGTACCGTGTTACGATGTATTACTCAGTGTACAGTGGGTTTGTTGTAGATGTTATCGTGTTGTTATTTCATATTGCTGAGGGTGCATTGGTTCTGTTCTACGTGGTACCGTGTTACGATGTATTATTCGGTGTACAGTGGGTCTGTTGTAGATGCTAACTTGTTGCCATTTCGTATTGCTGAGGGTGCTGTGGGTCTGTTTACGTGGTATCGTGTTACGATGTATTCGGTGTACAGTGGGTCTGTTGTAGATGCTAACTTGTTGCCATTTCGTATTGCTGAGCGTGCAGTGGGTCTGTTCTACGTGGTATCGTGTTACGATGTATTATTCGGTTGTAGATGTTACCGTGTTGTCATTTCATATTGCTGAGGGTGCAGTGGGTCTGTTCTACGTGGTACCGTGTTACGATGTATTATTCGGTGTACAGTGGGTCTGTTGTAGATGTTAACATGTTGTCATTTCATATTGCTGAGGGTGCAGTGGGTCTGTTCTACGTGGTACCGTGTTACGATGTATTATTCGGTGTACAGTGGGTCTGTTCTAGACGTAACAGTGTTGCCATTTAAGATTGCTCGTTGTATGTGAAGTATCTGTTCTAACGGTCTTGTCTTCGACGATGCCACAACTTTCGGTTAAAGTGGTATGAAGTGCTCACCGGTAACACAGTAGTTATCCCGAGGGGCAGATGTTGAACCGCCGCTGACGAACTTCGTGGCCACAGGATTTAGTGTTGTTTAACAAGTACAGTGTTTCTTTGGTCAGGTTAATCACTTCCATAATCAGAGGTTGTCTCTAAATGCTTGTATACATAAGTTTACTTTGCAGGTACTTTTCACTGGTTAACACTCAATACTAACTAAACGAATAATGAAAGATGATGGCTGGCTAAAGATGAATGCCGAACGATGAAAATGCTGATTATGTAATAATGGAGGGTGTGGGGCGAACAGAAAAAGGAATACCAAAGATTTCCACGAATTCAGTAGAACGCTCGCTGATTCGATTCCGGAAGACGGAATTGCAAATACTGTTGACGAGTCTGGGGTGCACAAATAATGACCCCGAAAAAATGAGTTAAGGGCCCAACGCTCAGCCTGCCTATACAAAGCGCTGCGCATGGCATTCACGGATACCAATTTTTGAATAAGTGTTTGCAGTTCTGCGCATGCAAGTCAGAGAACCCCATTTTAACTTAATCAAAAAATCGGGTTGTTGTTACCTATTATTGTCAAAGTCACGTATCGTTCCTCCTCAGACGAGGGCTTAGAATACTTGAACTGCTAAACTTTTTCCACATTTTCGAGTCAGAAATAATATAACTTCAGTTATCAATGGTTAATAAAGGGGGTTGCGCCCTAAGTGTCGTAACTGCAACGTCCTCCTAAGTAACAAATTGGATTCATTTTCAAATCTCCAGATACCATCTCATTTTTCAAAGCTCTGTCCTAGGATGGAACTGACGACCAGCGCCGGTTACATTGTTCAAGGCGTGTTACCATGTTACCGTTTTATATTACTCAGTGTGCGGGGGTCTGCTGAAGGCGTGATTACGGTGTTAGCATTTTATAATAGTGTGCGGTAGGTCTGCTGAAGGCGTGTTACCGTGTTAGCATTTTATAATAGTGTACGGTGGGTCTGCTGAAGGCGTGTAATTACCAAGGGTGTTAGCATTTTAGTTAGCATTAATAGTGTGCGGTGGGTCTGCTGAAGGCGTGTTACCGTGTTACCATTTTATATTACTCAGTGTACGGTGGATCTGCTGACGGCGTGTTACCGTGTTAGCATTTTATAATAGTGTGCGGTGGGTCTGCTGAAGGCGTATTACCGTGTTACCATTTTATATTACTCAGTGTACGGTGGGTCTGCTGAAGGCGTATTACCGTGTTACCGTTTTATATTACTCAGTGTACGGTGGGTCTGCTGAAGGCGTATTACCGTGTTACCGTTTTATATTACTCAGTGTACGGTGGGTCTGCTGAAGGCGTATTACCGTGTTACCGTTTTATATTACTCAGTGTACGGTGGGTCTGCTGAAGGCGTATTACCGTGTTACCGTTTTATATTACTCAGTGTGCGGTGGGTCTGCTGAAGGCGTGTTACCGTGTTAGCATTTTATAATAGTGTGCGGTGGGTCTGCTGAAGGCGTGTTACCGTGTTACCGTTTTATATTACTCAGTGTACGGTGGGTCTGCTGAAGGCGTATTACCGTGTTAGCATTTTATAATAGTGTGCGGTGGGTCTGCTGAAGGCGTGTTACCGTTTTATATTACTCAGTGTACGGTGGGTCTGCTGAAGGCGTATTACCGTGTTACCGTTTTGTATTATTCGGTGTACAGTGGGTCTGTTGTAGATGCTAACTTGTTGCCATTTCGTATTGCTGAGGGTGCTGTGGGTCTGTTTACGTGGTGTCGTGTTACGATGTATTCGGTGTACAGTGGGTCTGTTGTAGATGCTAACTTGTTGCCATTTCGTATTGCTGAGGGTGCAGTGGGTCTGTTCTACGTGGTACCGTGTTACGATGTATTATTCGGTGTACAGTGGGTCTGTTGTAGATGTTAACATGTTGTCATTTCATATTGCTGAGGGTGCAGTGGGTCTGTTCTACGTGGTACCGTGTTACGATATTATTCGGTGTACAGTGGGTCTGTTCTAGACGTAACAGTGTTGCCATTTAAGATTGCTCATTGTATGTGAAGTATCAGTTCTAACGGTCTTGTCTTCGACGATGCCACAACTTTCGGTTAAAGTGGTATGAAGTGCTCACCGGTAACACAGTAGTTATCCCGAAGGGCAGATGTTGAACCGCCGCTGACGAACTTCGTGGCCACAGGATTTAGTGTTGTTTAACAAGTACAGTGTTTCTTTGGTCAGGTTAATCACTTCCATAATCAGAGGTTGTCTCTAAATGCTTGTATACATAAGTTTACTTTGCAGGTACTTTTCACTGGTTAACACTCAATACTAACTAAACGAATAATGAAAGATGATGGCTGGCTAAAGATGAATGCCGAACGATGAAAATGCTGATTATGTAATAATGGAGGTGTGGGGCGAACAGAAAAAGGAATACCAAAGATTTCCACGAATTCAGTAGAACGCTCGCTGATTCGATTCCGGAAGACGGAATTGCAAATACTGTTGACGAATCTGGGGTGCACAAATAATGACCCCGAAAAAATGAGTTAAGGGCCCAACGCTCAGCCTGCCTATACAAAGCGCTGCGCATGGCATTCACGGATACCAATTTTTGAATAAGTGTTTGCAGTTCTGCGCATGCAAGTCAGAGAACCCCATTTTAACTTAATCAAAAAATCGGGTTGTTGTTACCTATTATTGTCAAAGTCACGTATCGTTCCTCCTCAGACGAGGGCTTAGAATACTTGAACTGCTAAACTTTTTCCACAGTTTCGAGTCAGAAATAATATAACTTCAGTTATCAATGGTTAATAAAGGGGTTGCGCCCTAAGTGTCGTAACTGCAACGTCCTCCTAAGTAACAAATTGGATTCATTTTCAAATTTCCAGATACCATCTCATTTTTCAAAGCTCTGTCCTAGGATGGAACTGACGACCAGTGCCGGTTACATTGTTCAAGGCGTGTTACCATGTTACCGTTTTATATTACTCAGTGTGCGGTGGGTCTGCTGAAGGCGTGTTACGGTGTTAGCATTTTATAATAGTGTGCGGTAGGTCTGCTGAAGGCGTGTTACCGTGTTAGAATTTTAATATAATAAGTGTACGGGTGGGTCTGCTGAAGGCGTTTACCATGTTACCGTTTTATATACTCAGTGTACGATGGGTCTGCTGAAGGCGTATTACCGTGTTAGCATTTTATAATAGTGTGCGGTGGGTCTGCTGAAGGCGTGTTACCGTGTTACCATTTTATATTACTCAGTGTACGGTGGATCTGCTGACGGCGTGTTACCGTGTTAGCATTTTATATTATAGTGTGCGGTGGGTCTGCTGAAGGCGTTTACCGTGTTAGCATTTTATATTACTCAGTGTACGGTGGGTCTGCTGAAGGCGTATTACCGTGTTACCGTTTTATATTACTCAGTGTACGGTGGGTCTGCTGAAGGCGTATTACCGTGTTACCGTTTTATATTACTCAGTGTACGGTGGGTCTGCTGAAGGCGTATTACCGTGTTACCGTTTTATATTACTCAGTGTGCGGTGGGTCTGCTGAAGGCGTATTACCGTGTTAGCATTTTATAATAGTGTGCGGTAGGTCTGCTGAAGGCGTGTTACCGTGTTAGCATTTTATAATAGTGTGCGGTGGGTCTGCTGAAGGCGTGTTACCGTGTTACCGTTTTATATTACTCAGTGTACTGTGGGTCTGCTGAAGGCGTATTACCGTGTTAGCATTTTATAATAGTGTGCGGTGGGTCTGCTGAAGGCGTGTTACCGTTTTATATTACTCAGTGTACGGTGGGTCTGCTGAAGGCGTATTACCGTGTTACCGTTTTATATTATTCGGTGTACAGTGGGTCTGTTGTAGATGCTAACTTGTTGCCATTTCATATTGCTGAGGGTGCTGTGGGTCTGTTTACGTGGTGTCGTGTTACGATGTATTCGGTGTACAGTGGGTCTGTTGTAGATGCTAACTTGTTGCCATTTCGTATTGCTGAGGGTGCAGTGGGTCTGTTCTACGTGGTACCGTGTTACGATGTATTATTCGGTGTACAGTAGGTCTGTTCTAGATGTTAACATGTTGTCATTTCATATTGCTGAGGGTGCAGTGGGTCTGTTCTACGTGGTACCGTGTTACGATATTATTCGGTGTACAGTGGGTCTGTTCTAGACGTAACAGTGTTGCCATTTAAGATTGCTCGTTGTATGTGAAGTATCTGTTCTAACGGTCTTGTCTTCGACGATGCCACAACTTTCGGTTAAAGTGGTATGAAGTGCTCACCGGTAACACAGTAGTTATCCCGAGGGCAGATGTTGAACCGCCGCTGACGAACTTCGTGGCCACAGGATTTAGTGTTGTTTAACAAGTACAGTGTTTCTTTGGTCAGGTTAATCACTTCCATAATCAGAGGTTGTCTCTAAATGCTTGTATACATAAGTTTACTTTGCAGGTACTTTTCACTGGTTAACACTCAATACTAACTAAACGAATAATGAAAGATGATGGCTGGCTAAAGATGAATGCCGAACGATGAAAATGCTGATTATGTAATAATGGAGGGTGTGGGGCGAACAGAAAAAGGAATACCAAAGATTTCCACGAATTCAGTAGAACGCTCGCTGATTCGATTCCGGAAGACGGAATTGCAAATACTGTTGACGAATCTGGGGTGCACAAATAATGACCCCGAAAAAATGAGTTAAGGGCCCAACGCTCAGCCTGCCTATACAAAGCGCTGCGCATGGCATTCACGGATACCAATTTTTGAATAAGTGTTTGCAGTTCTGCGCATGCAAGTCAGAGAACCCCATTTTAACTTAATCAAAAAATCGGGTTGTTGTTACCTATTATTGTCAAAGTCACGTATCGTTCCTCCTCAGACGAGGGCTTAGAATACTTGAACTGCTAAACTTTTTCCACATTTTCGAGTCAGAAATAATATAACTTCAGTTATCAATGTTTAATAAAGGGGGTTGCGCCCTAAGTGTCGTAACTGCAACGTCCTCCTAAGTAACAAATTGGATTCATTTTCAAATTTCCAGATACCATCTCATTTTTCAAAGCTCTGTCCTAGGATGGAACTGACGACCAGTGCCGGTTACATTGTTCAAGGCGTGTTACCATGTTACCGTTTTATATTACTCAGTGTGCGGTGGGTCTGCTGAAGGCGTGTTACGGTGTTAGCATATTATAATAGTGTGCGGTAGGTCTGCTGAAGGCGTGTTACCGTGTTAGAATTTTATAATAGTGTACGGTGGGTCTGCTGAAGGCGTGTTACCATGTTACCGTTTTACATTACTCAGTGTACGATGGGTCTGCTGAAGGCGTATTACCGTGTTAGCATTTTATAATAGTGTGCGGTGGGTCTGCTGAAGGCGTGTTACCGTGTTACCATTTTATATTACTCAGTGTACGGTGGATCTGCTGACGGCGTGTTACCGTGTTAGCATTTTATAATAGTGTGCGGTGGGCCTGCTGAAGGCGTATTACCGTGTTAGCATTTTATATTACTCAGTGTACGGTGGATCTGCTGACGGCGTGTTACCGTGTTAGCATTTTATAATAGTGTGCGGTGGGTCTGCTGAAGGCGTGTTACCGTTTTATATTACTCAGTGTACGGTGGGTCTGCTGAAGGCGTATTACCGTGTTACCGTTTTATATTACTCAGTGTACGGTGGGTCTGCTGAAGGCGTATTACCGTGTTACCGTTTTATATTACTCAGTGTGCGGTGGGTCTGCTGAAGGCGTATTACCGTGTTACCGTTTTATATTACTCAGTGTACGGTGGGTCTGCTGAAGGCGTATTACCGTGTTACCGTTTTATATTACTCAGTGTGCGGTGTGTCTGCTGAAGGCGTATTACCGTGTTAGCATTTTATAATCGTGTGCGGTAGGTCTGCTGAAGGCGTATTACCGATTAGCATTTTATATTAGTGTGCGGTAGGTCTGCTGAAGGCGTATTACCGTATTAGCATTTTATATTAGTGTGCGGTGGGTCTGCTGAAGGCGTGTTACCGTTGTTATATAGTGTGCGGTGGGTCTGCTGAAGGCATATTACCGTTTTAGCATTCTTTAATAGTGTGCGGTGGGTCTTCTGAAGGCGTGTTACCGTTTTAGCATTCTATAATAGTGTGCGGTGGGTCTGCTGAAGTCGTGTTACCGTGTTACCGTTTTATATACTCAGTGTACGGTGGGTCTGCTGAAGGCATATTACCGTTTTAGCATTCTTTAATAGTGTGCAGTGGGTCTGCTGAAGGCGTGTTACCATTTTAGCATTTTATATTAGTGTGCGGTGGGTCTGCTAAAGGCGTATTACCGTATTAGCATTTTATATTAGTGTGCGGTAGGTCTGCTGAAGGCGTATTACCGTATTAGCATTTTATATTAGTGTGCGGTGGGTCTGCTGAAGGCGTGTTACCGTTGTATATTAGTGTGCGGTGGGTCTGCTGAAGGCATATTACCGTTTTAGCATTCTTTAATAGTGTGCGGTGGGTCTGCTGAAGGCGTGTTACCGTTTTAGCATTCTATAATAGTGTGCGGTGGGTCTGCTGAAGTCGTGTTACCGTGTTACCGTTTTATATTACTCAGTGTACGGTGGGTCTGCTGAAGGCATATTACCGTTTTAGCATTCTTTAATAGTGTGCGGTGGGTCTGCTGAAGGCGTGTTACCGTTTTAGCATTCTATAATAGTGTGCGGTGGGTCTGCTGAAGTCGTGTTACCGTTTTATATTACTCAGTGTACGGTGGGTCTGCTGAAGGCGTATTACCGTGTTAGCATTTTATATTAGTGTGCGTTGGGTCTGCTGAAGGCGTATTACCATGTTAGCATTTTATATTAGTGTGCGGTGGGTCTGCTGAAGTCGTGTTACCGTTTTATATTACTCAGTGTACGGTGGGTCTGCTGAAGGCGTATTACCGTGTTAGCATTTTATATTAGTGTGCGTTGGGTCTGCTGAAGGCGTATTACCATGTTAGCATTTTATATTAGTGTGCGTTGGGTCTGCTGAAGGCGTGTTACCGTGTTAGCATTTTATATTAGTGTGCGTTGGGTCTGCTGAAGGCGTATTACCATGTTACCGTTTTACCGTTTTATATTACTCAGTGTACGGTGGGTCTGCTGAAGCCGTATTACCGTGTTAGCATTTTATAATAGTGTGCGGTAGGTCTGCTGAAGGCGTGTTACCGTGTTAGCATTTTATATTAGTGTACGGTGGGTCTGCTGACGGCGTGTTACCGTGTTACCGTTTTATATTTAAATTTTCTATTTTTCATTCTATTCGGTGTCAAGTGAGTGTGTTTAAAAACAAAAACGGACGTCACCTCTATGTGCCCAGTGAACATTCGGGCAAACACATTGTGTTTATTGTTGTTATTTTGTATGTACATCATATAGCATAGTTGATGTGTCTAGGACGAATATGAAGTCGTTAGCTTCAAAAGGATAGCCGTACCGTTGGAACACGTAATGTCAGTTTACCTGCTAATAGGGTAGAGTGGGGCGGTAGCGACTTTTAAGGAATCCTTACCAGTAATAGAAATTTGGCTGATCCCAGTGGCCGCGCGGTCTAAGGCGTGGGTCTGCGGCCGCTCGGTTACTAGGATTGTGGGTTCGAATCCCACCGGGGCATGGAAGTTTGTGTTGTGTTTGTTGTGTGTTGTCAGGTAGAGGTCTCTGCGACGGGCTGGTCACTCGTCCAGAGGAGTCCTACCGAGTGTGGTGTGTCTAAAGTATGATCGTGAAGCCTCGAAAAATGAGACGACTTAGGCCCCCAAGGGGCTGTCAAGCCACAGGAAAAAAGAACATAGAAGTGTGTTAAACAGAGAAAGCTGCTCGTAGCATTTTAACAAAGTGGGTGGTGCGCTGGGTTCTTGTGGTACAGTTGTGTTATACGAGACTTGCGATAATTTTGGTCTTATGGGTATGACGCCTTGTCGATTGGTAGGTAATTACCTCTTACCCGTTACATTACGAATATCTCATATGGATTTCAATCGTATCAGCTGATTCGCGAATGCTTATCACGGAACTGCTGGAGCAGGACGGACTGGGTTCGAGTCCTAGTTGTGTAGTGGAGATTACATCGGAATATCGTGCACCATTACTGTCTACTTTTATACGTATTAATTGGTTATGTATCCTGTTTTTAAGTGTGGTAGCAAAATTGCGAGAAGCGACTACTAGCTTCATCGTGTCTGTGTGTTCGCCTGTCTGTCCACATGGAACCTAGTCGGCTCCCACTGGACAGATTTTCATGAAATGTTGATATTTGACGATTTTTTTCGATAATCTGTCGTGAAAATTCAAGTTTGATCAAAATCTGACAAGAATAACGGGTACTTTACATGAAGAGGTTTGTACATTTGTGATATCTCGCTGAATTCATCTTAGAATGATAAATCTTTCAGACAAATTTGTTGAGAAAAAAAACACATTTTATGTTCCTTAACTTGTTCCCGAAAGTCGTTCCGTTTGTCAGATAATGTAGAAAAATATGGTAGAACCAGATAGGCCACAGATGATAATATAATAGTACGCATGCGCTTTGCATGCTGGGTAACTAAGGCTGCAGACACACACCCAGAATATGTAATACTGGTTTTTTTTGGCACGGCATCAATGGTTACGCGAACGCGCCTCAATGCTACGTTTATACGTGCTTTGTTTCCTTTGTTTTGTTCTCTGTACTGCTGTTGTTTGTCAGAAATTGAGCTTGAGAGCAATGCTGAGGAGAATTTGTGGATCTAAGGGGGATTAAATGACAGGAGGGTGGATTGAACTGCATCGGATACTTTGTAATTCGTACTGATGAAATATTATTAGGGTTATCCAGTCATGCAGGATGATGAGGGAGAGACTTGTAGCACGCAATGGAGAGATGAGACAATAAAAGTCAGGATCGAGAAGCTTCAAGTGAAATTCACAGATGTGAAGATGATATTAAAATGAATGTTGAAGTGTAATAGGAGGATGTGGACTGGATTTATCTGGTTCAGGTTAGGGCCGAGTGGCGGGCTTTTTTGAAAAACGCCAATGAATCTGAAAGTTCCGTAACTGCAGGGAATTTGTTGACGGGCCAAGTGACAGCTTCACAGGAAGGAACCTGTTTTATGCAGGTAGCTTACTTTGATGTCACGCCATGTAGTTTAGTTAACGGGTACTGACGTTTCGGACGAACCAGTTTCCATCTTCTTGAGCGCAGAAGAGTTGAGTTCCCCCAGAATGTTGGCTCCTTTTTAGTAAATAACACTGCATCACAAGTACAATACAGGGTGTCCGAAAAAGAAGGATGGGGTTTCGATAGCATATACACGGCATACACAAAAGAATGGTGCGGTTTCAATAGTATTCACTATTGAAACCGCACCATTCTTTTGTGTATACCCTGTATTTAGAAATGAGAGAAACATTCAAGAAACCAGTCACGAAATTTTAAAAGTAACTCAGTTTCTAATGTAACTTAACTTTTCCACATGTGGAACGTTAGTGAATCTTCATATATGCAGTCGACATTGCTCCTCTTTGCCACAGACACAGTAGCTTATTTCTTGATACCTGTTCAGCGGCTTCGTGGATTCTTTCTTTGAAATGGACGAGGTGTCGAATTTTTACCATATAGACAATTATTTACAGTAAAAAGGTAAAGCAATCCCATTACAGGCCTTGACAGGCCCTTAGGGTTCCAGGAGGTCGAGGCTCCCAGATTTTTAGACAATCGGCACATGAAGGTGGTAAGGTTGTCAGCCCTACGCACCGGCCGCCTTTACCCCCCAGGAAATATTCCTGGTACTCATTTCTGTTAGAGGCTGAGTCAACCCCATGGCCATAGTGCAACCGAAAGGATTATGTCAATGAAAAATTCCAGTGACACCTTCGGGAATCGAACCCGCGACCTTTCGGCTTGTAGCGCAGTGCCTCGACCAACTGTGCCATCGTGTGCCCCCAATTATTTACAAAGCCCTCCAAAAAAGAAATCAAGAGGTGTCAAATCAAGGCTTCTAGATGCCGATGGAATTGAAATCTTCTGCCAATCCATCTTCAAGGGAATGTTGCATAGAACGATCAAACGAAACTAAAAGTCGGAATCTTTAGTTTTTCAACCAACGAATGCACATTTTATTTTCGTAATTTTCTATTCACTACACCCTACATATGTTTCGGTCTAACTCGGCCATCATCAGGGGCACCTTGTTAAGTACACTTCACTGTTTATTGTCCATTTGGCAGTGAAGTGTACTTAACAAGGTGCCCCTGATGATGACCGAGTTACGGCCGAAACATGTGTAGGGTGTAGTGAACAAAAATTACGAAAATGAAAAATGCACTTGTTGGTTGAAAAACTAAAGATTAATGTCAAGATGCACGGCGAACACAACGTGAAAATAAAGTCGGAAGTGTGGAATCTCTGGTGGCCGTCTTTGTGAACTGAGCGGGAGAATCTTAAGGTAACAACAATGTGATGCCCTTTGTGTATTTCGAAATACAGCCTCTCCAGACCCCACTATTCTATTTCAGGCATCCTGTACAGTTATTTTCATAGTCACTGCCGTGAGGGGGGGCGCTCGGTGGCGCAGTTGGTTGAGGCACTACGCTACAAACCGGAACGTCGCGGGTTCGATTCCCGATGGTGTCATTGGAATTTTTCACTGACATAATCGTTTCGGTCGCACTATGGCCTTTGGGGTCGACTCAGCCTCTAACAGAAATGAGTACCAGGAATATTTCCTGGGGGGTAAAGGCGGCCGGTGCGTAGGGCTGACAACCTTACCACCTTCATGTGCCGATTGTCTAGAAATCTGGGAGCCTCAACCTCCTGGAACCCTAAGAGCCTGTCCAGGCCTGTAATGGGATTGCTTTTGCTTTACCGCCGTGAGGATCTCGCTTCGCGCATGATTCAGCAGACCTTTCGACACTTGCTAATTTAACCTGAGAGTTTCTGTGTTGACAGTTGTCAGTCTAATAGCTGTGTGCCTGTGTTCGTAATGGTTTATCAGTTGTAGACTCTCATTACTTTGGCTAGTTTACTTTCCGCTGTGACGTACGTATTCCGTGGGGTATGAGACGCTGTTTACTGCGCCACATTGCAATTGGACAGAAAGGTATTGCACAGTCACTTTGTATTTATGTTGTGGGAAAGCCCTGATTAGATCTTTAACGTGTGATGTTCACTGACGCATTGAACTAATTATCACACAGCACATGAGATTGTGTGTCATGTTTGCCGTAATTTGCATTATGAATGGAAACGACAAATATTCGCAAATTTATGTTTATTTAATTACCAGCCCACACACACAAGTTGATTTTGTACACGCTATCCCGGCGACTGTTTCGGTTCAAAAGACGAGCCATCATCAGGCCACTAACAAGAACAGTACAAATGAAAAACTCTGCGTATTGAGTATATACAAGTCACAAATTAGACACCAACGAAATGCACTGTATTTTCACTTTTTATTCTTTAACCAACTATAATTTTGCCTGTTGTTTTGTATGGGGTGTGAGACTTGGTCTCTCACACTGAGGGAGGAACATAGGCTGAGGGTGTTCGAGAATCGGGTGCTGAGGAGGATTTTGGGCCTAAGAGGGACGAGATAACAGGGGAGTGGAGAAGACTACATAACGAGGAACTTAATGATCTGTACTCATCACCAAATATTATTCGTGTGATGAAATCAAGAAGAATGAGGTGGGCGAGACATGTAGCACGGATGGGTGAGGGGAGAGGTGCATACAGGGTTTATGTGGGGAGACCTGAGGGAAGGAGATCACTTGGAAGACCCAGGCGTAGATGGGAGGATAATATTAAAATGGATCTTCAAGAAGTGGGATGGGGGGGGGGCATGGACTGGATTGATATGGCTCAGGATAGGGACAGGTGGCGGGCTGTTGTGAATGCGGTAATGAACCTTCGGGTTTCATAAAATGCGGGGAATTTCTTGACTAGCTGACACTGTTTTTCTCAAGAAGGAATCTGCTCCATGTAGTTAATTCTTTAACCCCTACAAATGTTTCAGCCCTTACAAGGCCATCTTCAGGGGGCTCGTAATCTACATTTACTTTACATCCATTTTTGTCTGCTATTATGTTATATATCACATGTAGTCAAGTTTAATTATCAATTATAGATTACAGTTATTTACAATTTCTGTATTTAAATATATAAAACACAGATTATAAAATCCTTAAATAAGGTTCGTCACTATTTTCGTAGTAAAAAGATAGAATTAAGCTATGTGGTTTTTTAAGATGTATCTTTACTATTGACTTGTTTTTGGCAGTTGGTTCTGTATATATAGGTAATCGGTTAAGTAAAACAGGTCCATCATTTTATCTGTTTACTACGAAAATAGTGACGAACCTTATTTAAGGATTTTGTAATCTGTTTTATATATTTAAATACAGAAATTGTAAATAACTGGAAGTTACAAATGATAATGAAACTTGACTACATGTGATATATAAACATGATAGCAGACATAAACAAGGATGTAAAGTAAATGTAGATTACGAACCCCCTGAAGATGGCCTTGTAAGGGCTGAAACATATGTAGGGGTTAAAGAATAAAAAAGTGGAAATATAGTGCATTGCGTTGGTGTGTAATTTGTGAGTTGTTTAAAAAATGCACGGTGAAGATAATATAAAATTTATGAGTGTATACAGTTTTCCATTTTTACTGCCGCCGACAACTGAGCGTCTGGGACGGACACCGCCCCCCCCCCCCCCCTTTTGTCATACATTATTGCACGTGGGCATCAGGTGGTTTCAGCTTGCTTGTGAAATGTATTCAACTGAACAAAGAATGTTCGTTTCCAATACGTCTGCAAAGTATGCGTAATGGAAAACATGTCGCCGAAAGTTTTGTAAAAAAAAATTTCTGCGTCACCGATGCCGTGTAAAAGGATATAATACAGGGCCGTGCAAAGATTTCGAACGACGCGTTAAATGCTTGACAAATATGGACACTTGTGTTTTTCTTTGATGAGGCGTAAGTCACATTGTTCTGGAATGTAGAGGGCCAAAGTAACAGATATTGGTGTTCAGAAAATTTCCATGATTTCATGAAGTTTACTGTACTGTAGATTCGGAGTCTGGTGTGCTTTGTGTGCGCGCAAAACCATAGGGCCCCGTTGTTCCCAGAAACAAGTTCTGACCGCTGTTTAAATTAGTACTCACACGTTTATTGGGGGAATTAACAGAAGAAGAGAAAGGGTAAGCAAATTTACTTTATTTGCAGACATTTTTGTGTTGAGAAATATTTTCAGAAAGCAGGAGGCCTGCTGGGAACCTGAAGTCCGTATGTCGAGACTTTCCTATGAAGTAGTGTAAGTTGAACTGCTGGGAGAAACACGGACTCCAGATCGCCGCAGAATGAAGGGTTTATGTGCGATAATGGGTCCTCGACAGCTGCTGTACTCAGGGACACGATGAGGATACTCCGTGTTACCAGAAAACAAGACAGGCAATGTATTATAAGCGTAATATTGAGGCGCGTTCGCGTAACCATTGTTACTGTGGAAAAGCAATGATATTACATATTATGATAGTGTGTCTGTAGTCTTAGTTATCGAGCGTGCAAACTGCATGCGCCGTATTATACTGCCATCTGTGGCCTGTCCGGCTGTACTATATTTTTCCACATCTCATAAACGACACGATTTTCGGAAATAAAAAGTTTTTGAACGTAAAATTTGTGTTTTGATTTTCCCCACAATTTTTCTCTGAAACATGTCTCATGGTAAGAGTAATGCATGTAAAGTGCCCGTAATGCTTGTCAGATTTTGATCAAACTTGAATTTTCTCGACACATTTTCGAAAAAATACTCAAATACCAAATTCAATGAAAATCCATTCAATGGGAGCCGAATTCTTCCCTGCGGACATTCAGACGGACGGACAGACATCACGAAGCTAATAGTCGCGTTGTCGAACTTTTTTTTTTTTGGGGGGGGGGGGGGGGGGGGGCTCGCCGCACACTGAACGTTTAAGTTGGCAATAGACCTGGAGAGTCGTAGACTCGCACTTGCTTATTTTCCCTTCAACAAGAAATGCCGAATACTGTACTTATCCCATATTACCTATATGTAAGTAAATTTGTGTTAAAATTATTTATAAATTTTCTTTTATCTGCAATAATATAACGTGCAAAAATTTCGCGACACACCAACCGGAACTTACGGCACACTAGTGTTCCGCGTCACACCCTTTTAGAACCTAGACTGAATCGATTTCATCTGTGATTGTTCGTAAGTTGTCTGACCTTCACCGTGTGCAGGATTTTGCTACTTTCACTGGAATCACCATACGCGACAGAGATGCGTCGCTGATGGCTCTGACCTCCAACCCTTCGTAGATGTACCTTTTGTCCTTTTCACATTCATTGTTTTCTAAACCTGTCTGTCTGCTGCGTCAACAGACAGACCGTGTATTGACCTCTGCTTAACGGATCGCTCTGAGATGCCCATGCAGGGCCCGATGTATTACAATACAGGATCCTGAACAGCTACCGTATACCGAACGTCGCGGTCGGTAGCTTCGGTAGTCCGGTCAGATTTTTGAGTGAATACGTCTTTAATCGGTCCGGTGTAGGGGGGGGGGGGTCTCTACGAAAACTCTAGCGACCAAAAAAATGGCAAGATTTGTCGCACTTATATCTCGTAAACTATAAATGATAATGTAATGATTTAAATTTTGTTGGATAGAGGGTTGATATCCGTATCTAAAATGGTGGGTAGGGGGGTGTGCAGGGGTGAGGGGGGAGGGTAGCGCTTGTGCGTGAACACTGTAAATGGCGACGCCGCGCGGCGTTTGGGCGGTGTAACTTTGGATTGCGAAGAGATCGGACGTTGAAATTGGTGTCGATGTGTAGAGAATAACAGGATCTACAATATTATTTAGCAATAATAACCGATAGAATAAAATTTGTAAATTTAAAAGCCGATAAGTGTGCTGAGTTGAAGAAAATTTTTATAATGTCGAAAAATTGCAAAGGAAATATGAACAGAAATGTAAGAAACGTATATCATTGGAAAGGAAAAATTCAAAAGGAATCAGAAAAGCCCAAATTGACTAATGCCGAACGATGCAGATTGTATAGAGAGCGTAAGAAAGCCGAGCGCGTCAACGCCGGCGCGAGTACTTCAGTGCGCCGCTACTATGCCATATGTATCTTACTTCTCCTATCATCGGCCTTTGATAAATACAATTACACTTCACTTATAACCACCAAGACTTTATTCATTTACATCTTGCCCTTCCTCTAATAACACAAAGACGGATTCACGCCTTAAACGATTGCGGTTGTGTCCCCGTACACAAGCCACGAATTTTTTGACATTGCTGGACTGTATATGTGGAAGGCAGATTGCTGCAGCCGTATGCATACGGTCGACCTGTGCAATAGCTTTGTCTGTTGGTCGTTGGCTTTTCACCTTGCAGGTCAGTGCTCAGTCTGAGGGAGCACTGTATGACGTCTGTCGTGGACGAAGACTTACTAAAGACTGGAATTTCTCCGAGTGCTTAGTTTTTCGTTTGTCCTTTTTCATTTTACCACTGCAATCCAAGGATTGGCCAGAGGTGTCAGAGGCCGCAGTTGCACTTAAGCCGGGAATAGACGGCGCGTGGCTCGGCTCGTTTTACGTCATAACTGACGTCACTGACGAATCGTATTCAAACGCGCCGTGTATCCGGCCTGCGCGCGCGGCGCGGAGTGTGATTGGTGGAGCGAGGCTCGTTGGATCGCCTCAGAAGCGGTTTTCTCACGATCCTCAAAGGGACTCGGCGCGGGCAGCTGTTGCGGCTACACGCGCTTGCAGTGTACGCGCCAAGCCAGTCTCGTCCAACCTGTATACACTTAGGTCTGGTCTTTGTTTTCTGCTGTCGGGGTGCGCGAAGAGTGAAAGTTTCTGTCCCACAATTGGTATTGGCTAGAATGGAGCGGTCAAACGAGGACATTTTTAAGTTCATAGAACAACACGACTTATTCCGAGCCGAACCTACCCGAGCAAGGCCGGGTCGGCCATTGCCGAGCTGCGCCGCGTCGTGTAACCAGATTGTCTTTTCTGTTCCGATCTGTTGGCCGAGCAAGTGACGTCACGTCACTGGACGAGCCACGCGCCGTCTAATCCCGGCTTTAGACTTAGTGCCATCCACACCTCGAGAATAAGGATAAAATACACGTGATCAGCAAAGACAGATTTGTGAATACGAAAAAGAGCCAAGGTGCAGTACGTTGAGTGATTTCAGGCTTCTGCCGCGGTGTAAATGAGATCTTTGCTCTTCTGGGATCTTATGCAGCGTAGATGGTAGTTTGTTACAGACGTTTCGGGACAGCCTCTCGGTCTCGTCTTCATGGATCAAGCAGGTCCTTGGTTCTTGAACATAGGACCGATAGGTTGACCCGAAACGTCTGTAACAAACTACCAATCTACGCTGTGTAAAATCCCGGAAGAACGAAGATCTCATGCAGTAAGTTGTTAATCACGGTGGGGGTCTGTAATATAGGGTGTACCGTACAAAGCGCAACCCAATACTGAAAGAAGAAATATTTTCATTTTTTATTTTTTTCAGAGCTACCAAGAATGTGGCAAGCAATGTGCAAGGAAAGCAGATGCTGAAAATGCACCCCCCGCCCCCGTATTTTCAAAGAACAATGGTCGCACAATTCGTTTTCAAGATTCTGCGCACTGAAAACTTATTTTGACGAATGCAGAGGATCTTCACGCAGTGGTGTGTGTTTTTCAGCACTCCATATTCTGCTGTTTTGACTGTTAGTGTATCCACTCAAGTGTAACCTTGCTTCGACCGTAAAAAAATAAATTGTCCGACATACAAACCACTTCCTGTGAATAAAATCATGTCGATTACAGAATTTCCGCGCAACTGGTAGCCAGCAGAACTGAAGCAAGGCAGTGAGCGAACTTGTGATCATGAACGACTAGGCAAATGTTGGAAGTGTCCATTGCAGCGGGGAGCAGCTTCTTATATACAGGGCATACACAAAAGAATGGTGCGGTTAACACACAAATAACCACCACACCGCACCATTCTTTTGTGTATGCCCTGTACATGTTTCAGTATTTATAGACGTCTGATCTTTGGGTTACGTCTTATACGGTACATCCTATTTTTTCTCAAATGGGATTTATGATGTAAATACTTGAACTATCAGGAAGTGAAGTCGAAATATGTGTGTGGTGTGAGAGAGGGAGATAGAGAGAGAGGAGGAGGTTAGATTTGGAGGAGGGGAGGGTTAGTACGTCAGTTTGTGCATTAATGTTATCATCCAGGTGTGGAGCTGTGCTCACTAGCCAGGTTTTTCAGGGAAATTGTCTGTAATTCACTTTGTATATACGATAATGTCACTTTTATGTTTCCTGCTTCCTTGCGCACACCATAGAGAGAACATCCTCAGACACGATGCCATATCCCTCTTGCCACTATACGCACTAGTCACAGATGATGATGCCATATACAAGTAGCGCGGTAGTTTTGGGTGCGTTTCGTATCCTCTTTCTAAAATTTCTAGTTTAATTACACAATTAAATCTTAGTTTATAGGCGCTTTCGCAAAATAGCAAAAAGCGATTATTAGCTTCGTCATGTCTGTCTGTGTACTGCCGTCCGCACGGCTCCCACTGGACGAATTTTCATGAAATTTGGTATTTGAGTATTTTCGGAAACTCTGTCGAGAAAAATTTAAGTTTTATTGAAATCTGACAAGAATAACGGGCACTTTACATGACAACCTATGTACATTTATGATGATCTACCTCTCAATTCTTCTCAGAATGAGAAATGTTTGAGACAAAATTGTAGAGATAATCAGAACACAAATTTTCACGTTCAAAAACTTTTTATTTTCGGAAAATCGTGACCGTTTATGAGATAGTGTGTAAAAATATGGTAGCCAGACAGGCCACAGATGGCAATATAATACGGCGCATGCGCTTTGCATGCTGGATAACTAAGGCTACAGACACACTATCATAATATATAATACTTTTCGCTTTTCCACAGCAACAATGGTTACGCGAACGCGCCCCAATATTACGTTATACGTGCATTGCCTGTCATGTTAAATTTTAGTATCATTCCGTTTTTAAAGTTGTAGCTTCTACACGTAGGCTATATATTGTAATACTGAAAGAGGAAAGCAACCGTATTGCATATGAAGAACAGACACTTGTGATCGTATTTTAATAATGTGTGTTACCGTATATTTATCGCATTAACGTTGCAGATATAAATCTTATTCTCCCATACAGACGGCAGTACTTCCTCCCACACATTGTGCCAGATGTCAGTTGAACACTGCAGTAACACCTGGAGACACAACAAATTAAAGCTGAAGCTCATTTTAATACGTAATGTCGCGGTGGAGTGGTTAGCGCGCTCGCTTCGAATGAGAGATGTCCGGGTTGTACATCTCTGCCTGCAGCCCGCAGTATCTGCTGTCTGTAAGGCGACTGAAATATGTTCTGACCACAAATGATGATGTGGTTTCACTCTGCATTTCCCGCGTCGTGTCGATCATCTCTGATACTGAACATCGCTTACTATCTGTCCTCGTACCAGCATCTAAGACACCACTACAGCAGCGTTTCCCAACTCCTTTTCCATGAACAAATCCCCCCATAATAATTTTTCTTATCCCGAGGAACCCCTGCCTATGAAAACGAAAAAAAACGAGGTAGTTGGTAGTTTACGAAAATTACTGCAATATTGCCAATTGCCGGGCAAAAATTCCCGCGGTATTTCGAGGTATGTTTGGAATTGTTCACGGTATTTCAAAATTGGTATCCACGTATTTAAGATTTTTTCGTGGAACCCCTAACGATGTTCTGCGAAACCTTGTCTGCGAAATAGTCCATTAAAGTGAAAATGCTAGTTGAATGAACCGGAAAATTTGTTGCTGAAATATTGTGAACTTGTTTAGAAGCAGTGTTATGAACACAGCTGGTCTGTAGCCTCCTTACGTAAGCAGATACGAGCAGATGGGGCTGGAGGCCATTCGATTCCCTGAATATCCTTTCAGCACATACCAAATGGTATATTGCTGCTCCTGATACGTACCGCCACCTTCAAGTGTCTACTTTTGTGGAGAAGTTTGTGCAGGTTAACCTACAGCGATGGGAACACCGAAAGAGTAAATGCCCCTGATAAATGTATAGTAAACGCATCTCTTGACGATAAAATTACCCATAATAATATGTGGGAAATTTTATTTAATGTTATGTATAAAATGCTTTGCTATAGCGTTATCCGGTTTACGCCATTCACAAAGCTGTTGGGAAAAGCCACCACTAGGCTCGTGGGGGTCCCTCAGTCCTTCGGTGCTTTTTTTTTTTTGAAGAATTCGCGAAACTGAAACGGAGGTACAATAACGGAAGTGACGCACGAGAAGTTTATACGCTCCACTGACTTTTCTTAACTTGTACTTCCTGTTTGTCCCCGTGTCTGATCTGGTTACTAAGAAGCCAGAGTAGGTTTTATAGTGTAACATCGTATGCATTAATACTATGGAGTTTAATTTTCAGTTTTTTTAACCAACGAATACACTTTTTATTTTCGTATTTCTGTTCAATTCACCCTACACATGTTTCGGCCGTGACTCGGCCATCATCAGGGGTACGTTGATAAGTTCACTTCACTGTTCACTGGTCCATTTCGTATTATCACAGAACCGTTACACTGTTTGAGGCTATTTTTTACATTGACAATCACCAGTATAAAAGGTTTCTTCACGTTTTTTCTTAAAATGTCTTGGTGTATTTAGTATTTATATTGCGTTTGAAGTATAAAGTATAGCACTATAAATTGTGAATATAGAGCACTATGTCGTAAAAATTAGTAAAATTATTATTATTAAAAATTGTTAAGATTTAAAATCTCATCGTCTGATGAATCAGACGATGAGATCTACGCTCTTCTGCTCATATTACGCAGCGCAGAGTGGTAATTCTGTACCGACGTTTCGGGACAACCTATTGGTGCCATCATCAAGGGTCAAGAAGTGTCCTTGACCCTTGAAGATTGGACCGACAGCTTGTCCCGAAACGTCCGTACAGAATTACCACTACGCTGCGTAATATCCCAGAAGAGCGCAGATCTCGTCTAAATCGCGGCGGAAGCTGAAGTCACGCATCATGAGACGAGCTCTGTGCGGCTGTACGACGGTAGTCCGTACTATTGGAGGTTGATGCAGGTGAAAATGGAGGATGCGCCAGTAGAATGCGATGATTTTCAGATCGTTGTTTACATGAATAGGGTTGAATGTGAGAAACAAAAAAAAATTACGAAAATTCAGCAGTAAAACGGCGTTTAATATATGGTGTTTACTTACAAATTACATCTCGTAACTTGTCTGTCTGTCATGCGATACATTCCTGTAGTAGTGACAGGAAATTAACAGTAACTGTTCGCAACAGACGTTTATCAGTGTCTCTGATTTCATCCGTGATGTGCGTGCCAGTGTGTTTTAGTACGCTTTGGCTTCGAAGTTGTCGGGCGTAGAGAGGTCAGGAGACCTGGCTGGCCAGGCAGTGTCATACCACAACGTAAAACGGTACGTCCGGGAAACATGACTGTCTGTCTGTTGAGTCACCTGCCGTCTGTGCTGTGCCACCGTTGTGCTGAAACCAGAACTCACCACCCTCGTCGTTTGCATCCGCTTCCTAACCTGTCGTTATCGTGCTGAGCTTACGGTTACGATTGCAGGAATGTATTGCATGCCAGGTAGATCGCCTACGAGATTTCGTTTTTTAAGAAGTAAAGCAACATGTTAAATGTTTTACTGCTGGTTCTCCGTAATTTTTTTGCGTTTCTTGCATTCAACGCCTTTCATCAAAAGAGCGATCTGAAAATCGTCAATTTAACTCGCGCACTTTATATAGAGTCGAACTCGGTTATAACGTCATGAAAGGGACTGAATGTTTTGTGTCGTTATAAACGAGTGTTGTTATAACCGAGGAGTATAATGTTATGTTAACAGAGGAATTAGTTGGTACCACAGAATATCTGACGGTGTAGACGTGTGGCATTGACCGATTTCGTTATAACCGGGTTCGACTGTGTTTATGTAATTAAACAGTTCCAGTTGTTCGTATTTTAAGATTACTGCGGGAGAAGAAAGGACCCATTTTGTCTTTACCTTTGCTGAAATTTAACAGATTTGTTTATTTTGCAGCGAACTTTTATTTACAAGTGTGTGTACACTACACATATCTTGTTTGAAATTCCGTTTTCGTAATTATCATCGTCATATCTTGATTGCGATAAGAAATATATCTGTGCTGTGTTGTAAGATAAGACATAGGGGTGACTAATGAGTGACGTGGAAACTAATCAACTGTATTGTGTTTCTGGAGTCATTCAGTAAACTCACTGTGTCCACAGCAGTGCGTGTGTATGGACTGTGGAATAATGAAACTTACACAGAATGTTTGGCAATACTATTGTCATAATTTCTGCGACAAGAATCAGTAATTTCCACTAATATGCTCACTTTGCAGACTTTAATGTGTGTATTCTTTGTCAGTATTTTTTATGCTGGTCAAATTAAGGCGAGGCATGAAACACGCCTACGTGAATGAGAAATGCGTACAGTTTTTGGAAGGTCACCTGAAAGGAAGGGGCCACTTGGGATATAATGCGACACATATAATTTTTCCGCGTCCTGCGCGAGGAAAAATGTAGAGAGAGGGAAGGGGCGGAGCTAAGTGCAAAGGTAGAGGGCTCTGGCACCATGTTTGCCACATAGTCACTCTCTCTCAATTTTCACAGAGGTAACATCGTTTAAACGTATTACTAACGGAGCATATATTGGGAACAGTTTATTTCGACTTGACAATAGCGCACTGTACCCAGACCTGGGCAATCAACGCAACGCTGCCAAGTTGTTATAACGTAAAGACAAATACCTCCCACTCTTATACGCTACTAAATAACCTTCTCAGGACGGTGGCTGAAAGGAAAATGACTGATAGTAGCAACAACGGTGATGCTAAAAGGACAGAAAGGGAGTAGTGGGGGCTGACTGATTTCGGTCTCTGCGTCGCGGAAAAGATATTTGAGTCGAGTTCTACGTAGCCGTAGATGGGAGGAACAACTGATGTGGGTGTTATGAAAATATAGTATGATGGCGTGGGCTGGATTCAGTTGGCCTTGGTTAGGCTTTTGTAAACACTGCTAAATATTTGGGATTAACAAAAGCGGAGAATTTTGCCGTGTGAGCGACCATCAGCTTGTCAGGAGTTAAAAACAATGTGCCCACAGTGTCACCCTGAACATTTTGGGCATGTGGTCAATTAGTCTGATGGTATATGCAGGTTAGTCACCCCGAAAAACTTGTACATCCCAGTAGCAACTTAAACAATTACAGTTACGTTTGTTAATGAGTATTCTTAGGCGCATTTGTAAAATTGTGAAAAGCGGCTATAAGGCTCATCATGTCTGTATGTCCGCAAGGAACAGCTCGGGTCCCACTGGACGGATTTTCATGAAATTTTAATATTTGAGGAATTTTTCGAAAATCCGACGAGAAAATTCAAGTTTTATTAAAATCTGACTAGAATAATGGGTACTCTACATGAAGGCCTATGTACATTTTTGATATCTCGCTAAATTCTTCTCAGAATACGAGATGTTCCAGACAAAAGTGCAGAGAAACTCAAAACACTAATTTTATGTTCAACAACTTTGTTCCGAAAATCGTGCCGTTCATGAGAAAATGTGGAAAAATATGGTAGAGCCAGACAGGCCACAGATGACAATATAATACGGTACATACGCTTTGCATGTTGAATAACTACAGACACACACTGATAATATCTAACAGTTCTCTCTTTTCCACGTCTACAGTGGTTACGCGAACTCACCTCAATGTTACGTTTAAACGTACATCGCCTGTCTTGTTAAGTATTTATTTCTGGTGTGTTTAACGACACTGCCATCAGCTGACAGAGACGATTAATGAATAATGATGAATTGGAAAGTTTGTGGCACAAAGCTGAATTGGCCTAAGCTCAGTTGCACGTGAATGGCAAACTGCGTAGCCTCCTCACTTTGTATGTGGGGACACCTGACGGAGCCCGTTCACCCGTTTCTCCCAGGACTACAGAAGACTTTCTGGCAAGACTTCAGGTCAACTTATTAAGACGTATGTGGGCCGGCATAACGCAGTCGGTATAGCGGCTCGTTACGGACTGGACGGTCCGGAGATCGAAATCCGGTGAAGGAAAGATTTTCTTCGCCTGTCCAGACCGGCCCTGGGGCCCACCTAGCCTCCTGTACAATGGGTATCGGGTCTCTTTCCCGGGGGTAAAGCGACCGGGGGTTGGCGTTGACCATCCATCCCCATCTAGCGCCGAGGTTAAAGAAAGAGTGGAGATATAACTCTACTCCCTCTCTGGGCCTTCATGGCAGGTTATAGGATGAAATTTACCTTGTTTATAATGTATATATATATATATGTCACGCCGGAGCGGTGAAGTCTATATAAATATGTATTATTTATTACTGCAAGTGGGTTTATACCCGGTGGCAGTGGTACTACAATGACACATAACACACAATAACATACATCACAAAAAATAACACACAACACTCAAAACAACACACAACACACAAACTTACAAAAACAATAAAACACACATACTACAAAAAGAAAGAGTAGCTAAGCCTAACACAAAAAAACCTAACGTAGATGAATCAGAGTTAAAAACAATTTGGTATACAAAGCAATGAGTCAAACATACTATACAAAAATAAAATCCCATGTCTTGAAGAAGTGATGCACACACATTTCACCAGGATCTTCACTTCACTACGCTTGGATGTTTTTACTTATGTCATATATCTGACTTCTTCTTGAACTGCTTCATTTCATTGTTGTGTGGTTCTTATGTGACATTCTCGTTAGTATGTAGTGTATTGTGATATTATCTGGCGTTATTATACAGTTAACCAACAAATACACAAACACAAACTACTTTATAGTTTCTATTAATATCGATGCATTCCCCTACACGTGTTTCGGTCCGCAGACCATCTTCAGGCGGTAACAAGCTACTACACTTCATATCGCATGTTAAAAGGGCCCGAAGAACACACTTGTCTTAGTAATAATAATAATAATAATAATAATTCTTGGCTCAACAGCCCTGTATGGGCCTGGGCCTCCTCTTGCCTCCTCTTGTCGAGGTTACTAAGTCATGCGCATTCATGGCAGCTGGTGACCGATCGATCCTGATGTGCACGCCAGAGCCATCTGGCAGGCAGTCAGGAGACTTGGATGAGAAATGGAGGCAATTTGGCTTACGCAACATTTTTATTCATGTTCTTTTACATGCCGTAAATCTACGACATGGGACCGACGGCTTTACTTCCCCTCCGAAGGAAGTGGTGCTCCGGATTTTTATCATCCTTAAAAATCCATCGACCTCGGTCGGGATCGAACCCGCGAACCTTGGGTCCAGTGGCGAGCACGCTAACCACTAGTCCACCGAGGTCGACTACTTGTCTTAGTAATAAGTTATAAAATATTTGAATTTGTAAAATATATAAAACTGTAAAAATTATAATTTTATCGTATAAGTTAATGTCAGAATTTAAAATAGCAGCGTTGTCACTTGATGCACAGAATCGTGGTATTGTATTTGTTGTTGGTTATAAGCGTGTTGTTACGCGTGCTGTTGTGTGGAGTGGTGCAAGCTGAATGTTGTCTGGTGGACTTATCTGGCGTGTTGGTTGTTCACATAGCCCCTGACAGCATGTGTTAATGGCCCGATGATGGCCGTAAACGACCGAAACGCGGAACTGTGTCTAAATAAAAGGTAGTTGTGTCCGACGACGTAGGAAGCGGTTTGTTTTTTTGAACGTTTTCACAAACACAGCGGGATTTATTCCGGTCTGGACGGGTGCGGAAAATCTTGCCCCCACCGGGATTCGATCCCCGGACTGTGGAACCCTTAGCAAGTAGCAATACCGACTGTGCTATACCGGCCTTTGGATATTTCCTGTACCAAAATGTATCCAAATCGGACGAAATATATAGAAAACACGGGACAAAATTTCATTGACACGCTTAAGTAATGCCTGGCTTTCACTGCATCGATTTTCATGAAAATACCAGCGGAACTGGGTGAAAATCTTCGATACCCAATAATACACAAACCTCTCAAGAAAACTAAAAGTATGTGTAGAAAGTCATTTATGACCTACTAACTAACTAACTAACTAACTAACTAACTCCATGTAGCAGAGTCCTTCTTGAGAAGCTAACAGGTCGTCAGCTAGTCAAGAAATCTCCCGCGTTTTATGGAACCCGAAGGTTCATAACCGCACTCACAAGAGCCCGCCACATGTCCCTATGCACATATAATTACTAGTTTTGTTAAAAGATGTGAATGGTACAGAAATATCTGCCGCGTATCTGTTACAGCAGTTACGTTTAGACTGGAGAATGTAAGGAATTTGGGTCTGCGTGTTGTAGTTTGGTGCGTGGCAAAGAACAGCTGTTGGTAGTTAAATTGTCTGTAACGGGGTTTATTGTAGCAGACGTTGCGATGCAGAAACAGGATGATGCCATCTTCAAATTCTGTCCTTACTTGGTAGCAAAATGAAATGAATAATCTGATTGTGGTTTTGCGTGTGGCTGGGTGTCGCAATGTTACGATGATAACACGGAACGTGTTCTAAGAATCGTGTCTGTTGAACATGGCTAACATTTCGTACACGGCCACTGCGTAGTAACGTCATGTTCGTTGTATGTTTCGCGTTTTCTGCTTATTTGATTCACCCTTAGAATCTACGTTTCTCACCTGGTTCATGGAATCGGTTGACAAATGCTTTGTTCGACGAGGCCGTCGGTGGTGAGGATGCAAATTGTAGACAGCTAAATACTATTGCTTAAAATTTTCTGGGTTATTACCCGGCGTCATTTTTTGGTCATGCACCAATAAAATGACGCCGGGTAATAACCCAGAAGATTTTAAGCAACATTACGACCACGGCGGAAGCCTTTGTAATGGTAATTTGTTACTTTATCGACGAAAAGTTTACAAATTCGGCTGTTAGCTTCGCCATGTGTCTGTCCGCACTTACAAGCTCGATAACCGCTAAAAGAATTTTACTTATTTCCATACTGTGGAATTTTACTGAAATTTTACATAACTTTTACTCAGTTTTAACTTAATA
This sequence comes from Reticulitermes speratus, assembly GCA_021186555.1. Classification (NCBI taxonomy): domain Eukaryota; kingdom Metazoa; phylum Arthropoda; class Insecta; order Blattodea; family Rhinotermitidae; genus Reticulitermes; species Reticulitermes speratus. The sequence continues at coordinate 40,119,413 of JAJKFL010000002.1, read as the reverse complement.
TTTAATGGGACAACAGTAACTGCCACTTTTCATGAAGAGCCAGTTGAGTTTCTGCGCGCACACTGCCTGTAACCTGCTAAATGTTTATCGGAGCGAAAAATTTTTTTCAGACAAAAATTGTAGAGAAAAATACTGCAAATGGTGTACTCCGTGACGTAGTTCAAAGACTTTACCGTGGGGTTCGGTTACCCTCAAAATGTCATACGGTTCTACGGTACACTCGTAAATGTAATTTCATTCACGCCCATAAGAATAGTACGGCATTTCTTGGCGCCGGTTTTCACGAATTGCACAAACGATCAGCAGCATTGGGCCTACGTGCAAATCTCTTATATCGAATTTCATCCAAATCTCACAATGTGGGAAGCGCGGATAGAAATTATTTTATGCCCTAAGTAAAGTATGGCTTTCACTACGCCGATTTTCACTAAACCCGCAATTACTCAGTAAGTTTTTTTGATGTCTCATGCTGAATTTTATCCAAATCGGACCAGATGTGTAAAGTTACGGAACAATTTCGTTGACGCCATTAAGTAAATTATGCCTGTCACTGTCATGATTTTCACGAGGAGCAGTACTCATTCTAGAGCCACTGTCCGGCACGCTGTTGTTACTAACACACCACTCCGTTGTACGGTCTGGTTGGTTGGTTTTCTGTGAGTATCGAGAACTTTCGAGTACAACAGGATTACATCCACAAAGTCCCCGTCATTCTGCACAAACGGCACAGCCCTCCTATCTCAATCAAATGATTTCACGTGCTACGTAAGCGGACAAATACTGTCACCTCCATCGCTCCGTTTAGCAGAAACACATTGACCTACGCGCACACGATTTCGCGCACTCTCCTGACTTGTGACATCAGCCTAGGCTCACTAACGTTACCTGCGCATGTAGCTGGAGACTTTGTGGAATTAATCCTGTTATATTTCCGAGCCAGCTTTAGTGACTAGGGTACGGGCTGACGAGTAGGCATGTGAATGTCCGCAGGGGCGAGAGATCTCTTTTCTCCAAAACGTCGATACTGCTTCTGGGACCCACCCAGCCTCCTTTCAGTGGACCGGGGTTCTTGACGTGGGTAAAGCGGTTGTAGACATTGAGATGCGCACGTGAGACAAGTAATGAAAAGGTTGGGTCTGATACAGTAAAAAAGAACTTTGATAGATATGAAAACAATATTAAAATGTGTCTTGGAGAAGTAGGATGTGAGTTTGTTTTTAGACGCTTTCACATAGTTACGAAAATCGCCTATTAGTTCGTCTTTTGCGTACGTCTGTCTGTCCGCATGTATCAGCGCAGCTCCTGCTGGACGGATTGCCATTGGGGGCTTACGAAAATCTGTCGAGAACATTCGGATTTGGTTAAAATCGGGCAAAAAAATATCTGGCACTTTACATGAAGACCCTAAATACGTTTTATTGTTGCCGACGACATTAAATAGCCATGAAATTGTATCAGGCTGTCAGGATAGCCGAGGAGGTACAAACGTTACGCGAAAGCACCACAATTTTACGTTATGCGTATATTGCCTGTCTTGTGTAGCATAAAGATGCAATGTGTTTTTATGGAGTAGGAACTTGATTTTTGAGTATGATTAAGATTAATTTCGTATTTCATGCTAATATCAAAATTGAGCCGATATACAGTGACTGCTCGCCCTTTTTCCTCTGCTGCGTACTCAGAACACTCCGCTTCCCATCACTTTGCCTTCTTCTCTTCTGAACTTTACCTTGACTACGCCCTCTCTTTACCGTAAGGACGAGCGAGCACTGCCCTTGGGTCCTTCAGAGCCGTGAAATTGCGTGTTTAGCTTTATAACCGTAGTGCCACTTCCTCCCTCATTCACGTCCCACTTCTTCTTTGAAACGTGCGTAGGATTCTGCCAGACTAGACGGCATCATGTTCTGTAAGACAGCATATGTCATTGAAGCAGTCTAACGAATTCAAATTGCTTTATTTTTTATTTATTTTTTGTTGCGATGAAGGCCCCCCCCCCGCACCACAGCCTTAAGGCTTTTTGTGCAACCCTATGATGAAGATAAGCAGTTCTTTTTACCAAGTTTTACAATTAATGGAGCACCGGTGGAATGAAATTGACAAGGGAAAACCGACAACTCGGAGAAAAACCTGTCTCAGTGCCGCTTTGTCCACCACAAATCTCACATGGACTTGACCTGGGATCGAACCCGGGCCTCCGTGGTGAGAGGCCGGCGACTAACCGCCTGTGCCATGGCACGGCCTAAATTGCTTTATAGTAGGCGATGTTCCGTTAGAGGATCGATGTTAAGGGCGTATGTTTTTTGGGATAACCAGAACACTTTAACCTGTTACCATGCAGTAAGGCGTTTTAACTGTGTTACACAAAGTGTAGCGTATGCCTACTGCCAAGTTACCGGCTATGCTGCTGTCAGCGACCGGCAGTCTGTCTTCGTCTGAGCGTCGACGTGGTTCGTGCTCACGATAGTAGTCCTCTGCTGTTGTCTGATTTTATCCTACTATCTATGTTCAGATCTCTGAACTTATCTCTTTGCCTCAGGATATCTCTTTGCCTCAGGATTTCTAACTAAATTTGCTTATAAGTTTCTCACCACTTCCGTCCGTCCGTGCTACACGCCCCGCCCGTCACATCTTCGTAAATTTGATCACCCTGATAATAGTTGGTGGACAGTACAATTTATGAAGCTCTTCACTATGTAGTTCTCTCCATTTTTTTCTGTTCTTCTCTGCGTCTTGGGATGAATTATTCACCTCATAACACTGTTTCCAAATACCCTCAACGTATTTTTAGGTTGCCTAATCCGTGCATTTTTTAGATCAATGTATGGAATTGGTTATAACAACTAAATGCACATTATTAGTTACATATCAGTGTTAAACACGTACCTGCGACATGTTTGGTACAAGCGTACCGTCATCAGGAACCGCAATATGTTAGGTTGTAAACCAATTGCCAGTGACAAGCTATCACTTGCAAGGTTCCGCTGTCTGCAGTAGGCTTCGTTGTTGATATCAACAACGGAGCCTACTGCAGACAGCGGAACCTTGTAAATAATAGCGTGTCACTGGCAATTGGTTTAAAAACTGGCATATTGCGGTTCCTTATGATGGTACGTTTGTGCCAAACATGTCGGAGCTACGTGTTTGACACTGAAGGTGTGTTCCTCTCTTAGGATAAGAGGACAGTGTTTGCACTTGGAGTTTTCAGAAGATACAACTGTAACTTCGTAGGTTTAATCTTTAGGTCTGCAGCCTCCCGCTTGCTGGGATTGCATGGCTGTCTGTCTCTTGTATATGTCGTGTGTTGTCAGAGGTCTCTGCGACGGGCCGATCCCTCGTCCAGAGGAGACCTACCGAGTGTGTATGTGTTTTTGAGTGTGATCAGGTGCAACAATAAACCTCCACACCTACTGTGAGTATGTAGAATGTTTACTTATCTAGATAATAGACGGTATTTGTGCCTGTTTTCGTCACTGCGCCCGCAGTGCGCGTCACCAAGGTACAGTTAATTTCCTTAAAGATGATTCACAACAGTCCGAGACGTGAATGTGAGTTGCAATAAAAAATTGTTATACGTGGCTATCAGTGTGAAGATATCTATTTTGGGAAACAGTAAGCAATGCGGAACGCGCGCGTGCCTGCGTACCACGTGACCCGTTGCAGAGGAGAGGTAAAAGCCGAGCGTGCGCGGTGGCTGCACTCAGTAGGCAGCTGGCTGTCCGGTGTGGAGGTGGGAGCGCGTGTAAGTGTTCAGACATTTTCGTATGTTTTTCTAAAAGGCATTATTAGTGTTTCGGAAGTTACTGTGTAGTGTTGAAGCAGCAGCTGCTGTTTGCCATCTATGAGCAGTATGATGGAGGCTTTTACTATGAGACTGTGTACTCGGGCCGCCGACCAGTACGAGCGGCTTCTCGACCTCAAACGATTCAAAGGAAAGGTAATATCAAGATGGTTCCAGCACCTGAAGTTGTAGATTTGTACCCATTAGCTTTACCACGTCTGCCTGTGTCCGCATGCAGCAACTCGAGAGCATTTCAAGGGAATTTCATGAAATTCCATTTTGGTACTTTTCAATAAAGTTTGTCGTCATAATCCAACTTTTGGTTAAAAGCAGGCACTTTGTATGAAGACTGGCGTGTATTTATGCTCGCATCTCGAGCGCAATTCGCTGAATATTGATGGGCGCAAAAATGGGTCCGATGAAACTTGTAGACTCAAACGTGTACATGCAGCAGACGTTTTTACATAAGACTTGCGGTTTTGAGACGATTTAACAAGAAGGAAGTGTATGCGCGGGAATTGTTAACGCGATGCGCACATTTCCTAAATTGTTGGGAACAGCTGCAGTGCCTGCCTTAGCAAAGGCGGTGCTCTAAGGTTTGTTAGAGCTTTGCGTGGTATCACACTGCGTATTTTTAAAAATTAATAATTCGCGAATCCCCCCCCCCCCCCATAAGCGCGGGGCCCGACTGCGTCAAATCGGTCCAGTCGGCCTAAGGCCGGCCCTGAGCTGCATAGCGCTTGGCTGTAACTGTGGGCTGCATATTCGCTCAGACGTGCAGTAGCGTAGGCAGAGGTGCCTGTTCTTGTAGACTTCGTTGCTTCGTGAGTGGGTTAACGTGAAGTGAATCCTGGCGTTGTGTTAAAATACGTTAAACGTCGTTGGAATTGTAGACATAGGAGAGCTGTTTGACTTTTGTTATAATCTGAGTCCCCGAATTGATTCTGAACACGGGATTAACCTTCTTACAAGCACAGTGGTTATTGTATGAGATACCTGCGTTAGCATTAAATTGTTTTGAATATTTTCCCCCTCCAGAGCGTGTGTGTAGTACACAGTTAATTGTTTCCTATAACTCTCGGACTATTTTTCTTCCCATGGCTGAGCTGCCCCTAGTGGACCAGGGGCCTACTCATTATCGAGGCTTTAAGATCACATTCAATTAGACACACCACACTCGGCAGGACTACTCTGTATGAGTGATCAGCCGACGCAGAGACGTCTACCTGACGACACATAACGCCCACATGAGACAGACATCCATGCCCCCCGGCGGGATTTGAACCCGAAATACCAGTAAGCGAGCGGCCGCAGGCCCACGCCTTAGACCGCGCGGCCACTGGGATCAGCCTGTCGGAATATACAGCGATTATTTATTTAAACGATGTTAATCGGTTGATCTTCGTTATTGTGAGGGACTGTGTTGTCTGTGAGGTAGGAACTGAATTTTGACGTAGTTTGATCTGGCAACAACCCACGTAACTCATCATTGCATACACCAGAAGTGTATTAGTTCACTGGGTTTAATACATTAAAATCGTACTATTGAGAATTACGTTTGCGGTCTTGTATGTTCATAGCTTTTAATGTGTGATAATTTACTATAACTACACCAGAATTATAGCATTTTACCATCTAACATTTTAATATTTTGTGAACTGTGGCTATGAATTTTGCATCTTTTGAACTTCTGATGTGTGGTATTTTCAGCATGTAAATGGATGCAAAGTTCTTGTACACCTTTGCTATGAACCCCCTGAAGATGACAAAGGTTTGTCGAAACATGTTGGGGATTTTTAATATACATTTTATATGTACGAGTATTTGCTCAGGATAGGGACAGGTGGCGGGCTGTTGTGAGTGCGGTAATGAATCTTCGGGTTCCATAAAACGCGGGGAATTTCTTGACTAGCTGACGATCTGTTAGCTTTTCAAGGAGGACTCTGCTACATGGAGTTAGTTAGTTAGTTAGTTATGTACGAGTATTTACCATGTGCATTTGTTGGTCGTTAGTAAGTGTATATAAAGAAGTCTGTATGCTTTTAAAAGTAAAGCAATAGCATGTAGAACTGCCGCTAGGGTTAGAAGTCAGTGTGCATCCTGAAGGTTCCGCGACCGGCAAACTCGGATCAAATTTTTCCGTGTCTCCCCCCCCTCCCCCTCCCCCCTCCCCCCTGAATCCTGGAGCAAATACTGAGCTGATACGAAGTCACACTTCACACTGAATACTGCTAGTGCAGCATTCCCAGCATAAACTTCAAAATCTCAGCCTAAACGCAGTGCTTCTACACGTTGTTATATATTGGTCGTACGGCATTCCAAATACAGAATTCAAAATCAAGCTTAGATGTTATTGAACTTGTTTACGCTCCTGCCTATCGAAACTAGTCCCCCCCCCCCCCGTATTTTGTTATCTTGGGTCGACAGCCCTGGTGGGCCTAGGTCTCCTCTTCGTCGAGAGGTTGCGAGATGACACTCGGACACACTCGGTAGGACTTCTCTGGACGCAGAGACCTCTACCTGACAACACACAACACTCAGAAGAGAAAGACATCCATGCCCTCGGCGGGATTCGAACCCACGATCCCAGCAAGCGAGCGGCCACTGTGATCGGCACTTACTATCATTTTACCGTCTTTATTTCCCAAAGCACTGCGTTGCCTCCGGCATATCTTTACCTGAAGGATGACCGAGTTTGACGTGGGAACCTTGAGAGAAGTAACTTGTGCCCCCCCCCCCCCCCCCGCCGCAAAAACTAACGTCTGTCACTCCTCTCTCTCTCTCTCTCTCTCTCTCTCTCTCTGCGTCCCTTCTTCTTCGGGCAGTAATTGTTTGCTTTTATCAAACCAACCAAACGTGTGCATTTGGTTGGTTTGATAAAAGGAAAGAATTACATTAAAAATTCACGGAATGAACAACTTTAAAATTCAGTTGCAGTGTTTTACTTTATAGCATTGCTTGCTTTTTTCTGCGTAATAAAACCAACTGTGTGGTGTCTCTTATCCTTAATGATGGGAAAATACATAATAGATTTGTTGCCGTGCATTTGACGTTTGTACGTGATGCGTCTCATAGGTGACTCCATTGGCGCCAGTAGCTGGTGTTGTCTTGACAGTTGGACGTGTAGGCAGCTCGTCCCTCAGGTCGGGCCGACCTTACGTCACAAATGTGTACAAGACTCGCCAAATAATTAATTATTTGCTCTGAATGTATTGGTTAAAGTACATACCCAAAACTCGCCTCTCCAGTCTGTGTGAAACGTTAACTGTCCTGTTTCTTACCGCTGACTTATCACAGAACACACAAATTATGACGTTTACTTCGTAATCTTACCAGGATGTACGGTAGCCATTGGTCTTGAAGTTTTGCGCAATTATTCCAGGCCATTTCCGCTACATACTGCACGAATAACAAAGAAATCTCTTCCATCTAAAACTCAATAATTGTTTTTTTAACCAATTTAACTACCATTGTATGTGTCTTAATATTGTGCCATATTCTTCGACTTGCAATACCTCCGTGGATCGTTTATATCTGTCGGCACAACCAGCCCTAACCCAAAGATGCCCAATGTAAATACAGGTAGGTCCCGTTTTACGACGGTCCATTTTACGACTTTTCACATTAACGACTGTTTCAAAATATTACCTTAAATATTAGTATATACATTGGAAAATGTTTAGGAATTTTGGAACCTATCTCATTCAATTACATTATATTTTGGTCTCGTTTTACGACTTTTCACATTAACGACTGTTTCAAAATATTACCTTAAATATTAGTATATACATTGGAAAATGTTTAGGAATTTTGGAACCTATCTCATTCAATTACATTATATTTTGGTCTCGTTTTACGACTTTTCAATTTACGACCCTGTTTTGCTGGAACCTAACCCTGTCGTAAAACGGGTTCTACCTGTACATCAAATCAAAATGTACCTATTTATTTATAACAAACAAATGAAAACCAAAACAGTACTTACAGAAGCGTAGTAGAAACAACACACAATCACAATAAATCAACACAATCTCAATGACAAATTAAAGAGCAGCTCTACACAGCTCAACGAAAACTTGGTAGTGCTGTGTCGATACAAACAACACTCAGACCGTAGCACTACAAGGACTGCAACAACTTGCCGAAACGAAATTTGGATGTACGAGCCTAAACAGAATTTAGATGCTCATCCCTCGAAGCCAGGTTGTTGAGTGTTTAAGAAAAATACACCACTTATCAGTTCAATTAAGTTATAAACCAACCGATGCACACTAAAACCACTTTTTAAGTAGCTTTATTATAAAATTGTTAAAATTGTACCCCTACACGTGTTTCGATCCTAGGATCATCCGTAGTACTCCACCGTAGTACTCCTCACCGCACAACACGTAGTACACTCCGCTCCACGCAAAAACATTTCATATGCTTTTAATACCACACGCCAGCAGTTCCACAATCTACCATCTACAGTGCTTTTATAATTTTACAACTTTTAGAGAATCTTTTTACAAGATTTTAACTTATGTTTCAAAGTGCAGATAGAATATTTTAAATCATGTGTTGACGTGACTGTAGCTTTTAGCAATAAACCCCCCTGACGATGATCCTAGGATCGAAACACGTGTAGGGGTACAATTTTAACAATTTTATAATAAAGCTACTTAAAAAGTGGTTTTAGTGTGCATCGGTTGGTTTATAACTTAATTTAATATGACGAAGATGCACGGTGTCAACAGTGTGAAACCACTTATCAGGTAAACTCTGGTTGCATACCAAAAGTGAATGGTAGGGGAGGAAAGGAAAGAAAGGAACAGTCCAACTAGAGGTAGATCAAGGGTGTAGGGTATCGTCCGGTGGATCTCCTTGGAATGTCGATACTATGTCATGGCACAATATTATTCCTTCATAAAGGTGAAATTCTCCCTAGAACAGGCCATGAAGGCCCAGAGGGGGAGTAGAGGTATGGCTGTACTCTTTCTTTAACCTCGGCGCTAGATGGGGGTGGGTGGTCAACAGCCACGCCCCGGCCGCTTTACCCCCGGGAATGACCCTGTACCCATTGTACAGGAGGCTGGGTAGGCCCCAGGGCCGGTCTGGACGGGTGCTGAAAATCTCGCCCCATTATTCCTTTATACGGAATAATAGTCAGTTTGTGTATTTGAAATGTTATAACTGTGAGGGGGAAGCCTCCAACTCAGTGTACTTTTCCATTTGTGTTTTTGTGATTCTGCTTGATGATGGCCGATACACACGGCCGAAACATGTCGTAGGAGATAAAGGCATAGTGTTTAAGGTGTTGTGTTCGTTCTGATAATAAAAAAAAGGATGTCATTTAACAAGCACAGCGGGATGATGACACAGAAGTATCCCAGTCTTGTTCTTTAATTACATGAGTGAATCTCGAGCTTTGCAATTTGTTATTTCCTTTTTAAGCCGCGTTCGAAAATTTCGAACAGCGATTACTACTCGTAGCTTCGTCACGACTCATCGTCCGCATGGAACAACTCTGTTCTCACTGGACGGATTTTCATTAAACTTGATATTTGAATGTTTTTCGGAAATCTGTCGAGAAAATTCAAGTTTAACTAAAATCCGACAAGAATAACGGGTACTTTACATGAAGACCTATTTACATTTATGATAATATCTCGCTGAATTCTTCTAAGACTGAGAAGTATTTCGGTCAAAAGTTGTAGAGAAAGTCAATAATTTTTTCCCCCGAAAATCTTTCCGTTTATGAGGCAATATGGAAAGGTATGTTAGAGCGAGACTAGCCACAGATGACAATATAATACGGCGCATGCGCTTTGCATGCTGGATAACTAAGGCTAAAGACACTGACTAACTAACTAACTAACTGCATGGAGCAGAGTCCTTCTTGAGAAGCTAACAGGTCGTCAGCTAGTCAAGAAATTCCCCGCGTTTTACGGAACCCGAAGGTTCATTACCGCACTTACAAGAGCCCGCCACCTGTCCCTATCCTGAGCCATATCAATCCAGTCCATGCCCCCCCATCCCACTTCTTGAAGATCCATTTTAATATTATCCTCCCATCTACGTCTGGTTCTTCCAAGTGGTCTCCTTCCCTTAGGTCTCCCCACCATTTTAAGTCGTACCAAAGAATCAGTCCAGGTCCGAGGATCTGTATAGTGTTTTGTAACATGGTAATTTTTTACGGTGAGGAGTTGTTAACACCTCGCCCAGCCCCCAAGCTGGAGGACCAACCCTTGTCGGCTGTCCGCGACTGCATATTCGCAGCTACCCTCAATATCCGTAGGCCGTTCCTTCATCCGCAACCTGAGGACGCACCATGCCGTGGTGACAGGGACACACTTATCGTTGTGACAGGGACACACTTATCGTGGTGACAGGGACCCACTTATCGTGGTGAGGGACCCACTTATCGTGGGTAAGACACACTCTCGGAATATATAATACTCATTGCTTTCCCGTACGTACAGTGCCTGTCTTGTAAATTCTTAGCTGTGTGTTTACAAGGCGAGGAGCCATACCCCGGACGAAGAAGGTGCAATTCCGCGTCTCGGGTGTGATAATTAACAGATTAACGGTTTTGCAGTTCAATCCGTTACGATGCCGGCCGTGTACACAGTTTGTGTGTGCCCTTTGTTTTGCTAGGCTCTTAAGCTCGTATCTGTTACCTAGCTTAACGTTACGTTCAGTACACGACTGTGCTGTTACGTAATGCCCTTTTTACCTTTTGTTTTGTTTTTACTCTGCCGCATAACATGTGTGTTTGCATTATATAACGCTCAGTTATATTGGTACCATACCGTCTAGCTCAAATATGGCTCGAATCTCGTCGAGAAGCTCTTAACTTGAGTAAAAGTTCTCCCTAGAACAGGCCACGAAGGCCCAGAGGGGGAGTAGAGGTATAGCTCTACTCTTTCTTTAACCTCGACGCTAGATGAGGGTGGGTGGTCAACTCCACGCCCCGGCCGCTTTACCCCCGGGAAAGGGACCCGGTACCCATTGTATAGGAGCTGGGTGGGCTCCAGGGCCGGTCTGGACGGCTGCGAAAAATCTCGCCCCCACCGGGATTCGATCCCCGGACCGTCCAGCCCATAGCGAGTCGCTATACCGACTGAGCTATCGCGGCCCGTTCTTAACTTGAGTACCTTACCCTATTGTAATTCTAAAGTTATTCAAGGAAGCACATAACCCGAAACTACGGAAATCAACTCACAGATGTATTATAATAAATTTTCTACGTGTGAACAGGTACCCAAAACAAAAAAAAAAAAAAATACTTAATATACACAACCTTCCAGTAGGAGTACTGGCTACAGAATTTTCTGACATATTTTGTGTAGTTTAATGATAGCTGAGTATATAAAAACGCGAATTATATTGATAAAAATGAACCTTTTAAATTCTATTTTCATTGTAAGGAATGAGATCTCATTATGTTATTGACCTCAAAGTGTTTTTCAGTCTTGCCTCATCTACGTACTCATTGTAGGTGTAGAGGGTTATTGTTGCACCTGATCACACTCAATGACACACATACAACATTGGGTAGGACACTCCTGGGCGAGGGTTCGGCCAGTCGCAGAGACCTCTACCTGCACAACACTCACATGAGAAAGACATTCATGCCCCCGGCGGGATTCGAACCCGCAATCCCACCAAGCGAGCGACCGCAGACCCACGCCTTAGGCCGCGCGGCCACCCTGGATCTGCCTCAAAGTGTTATTTGTAATACTTGATGATAGCCATGCAGGCAAAACATGTATTAAATACCTGAAGAAGATCAAGTTGTCGTGGAGGGTCTGTGTCGTAATTTACATGTGTCACTGTGGCATGTACAAGGTAACGTTTACCCTACCAGGTATTCGAACCCCCGGACCTTAGCGGTCGGACCAGCATGTAGTTGTGACTTCGGAATTAAGTTGCATGTGGTGTACGCGGTACGTCGGACGTCATAAGCCCGTCCGTCATTTCGTTGTTTACGAAGCCGATCGGAAACTAAACTTCCCTTTCTGAATTTGAACACCCGACGCCTACAAATAGTTTGAGCGCGTTAGACACTATACAGCATGCGTTGGATGTGTCGCTCTGACGAACAATTACTTGAACTTAATAAATTTATATGATGTGGGCAGGGCATGTGGCACGTATGGGAGACAGGAGAGGTGCATACAGGGTTTTGGTAGGGAGACCTGATGGAAAGGGACACTTGGAAGACCTAGACATAGATGGGAGGGTAATATTAAAATGGATTTTCAAGAAGTGGGATGGGAGGCATGGACTGGATTGCTCTGGCTCAGGTTAGAGACAGTTTGCCGGCGCTTGTGAATGCAGTAATGAACCTTCGGGTTACATAAAATGCGGGGAATTTATTGACTAGCTGAGGACTGTTAGCTTCTCAGACAGGACTGCGTCATGGAGTTAGTTAATAAATTTATATACTTTGTCCATCCGATAACGCTTATGAATTTTTGACTGTTTTTATACTTCTTAAATTACTAAAAAAAACTGACGTTTCGAGCAAGACATTTGATACATATTGTATATGAATACGTGAAGTATGTGTTGAATTCAGTTTTATGTGTGAAGTATTCATCGCTTATGTCCCATATACTAGTAGACGCTTCCAGACAATTTGGTGTGAAACCCCGTAACGGAGCCTTCACAACGGAAGCTACGATACCGACGTGATAACCTTACGATACGACTCAGCCCTTTGTTTCAAATGGGACCTTGCACACTGAACAAGACGCAATAACGATATATTCACGACGGGGCGATACGATACGATGACGACACAGCATGTGTGTCGTCTGTCTCTCAGTCGTAAAGATATCGCCACAGAAGGCGGAAGTCTCACTGGATTTTACAATGATTCGCTAGTTTACGTAAGCATGAGTGAGGAAGCAAATATTAAACTCACGGAACTCGTTGGCGAACACTTCATTTCGTGTGGCTGTAAAGATCCTGGTTATACAAGAAGGGACAACATTTAAAACTTCCTTGTGTCATCCTGTAAAATGATATGAGACTTCCCAAGCGCCAACCCAGAGTTTTTTCATTCGTGGGTGTTGTTGACTCTGAGGTTATATATAATTTATGTTTGATTTTAAAAATTATGTTATGAAATTCATGTCATAAATGTAATTGCTACAGCATTCATGTAAATACAAATATAACTGCATGTTCCATGACTCACCTAATTTAAATCGCAAATATTTAATATTGTTTTCACCTTATAGGCTCACATCTAAGTGTGTTTAAAATATGGACTACGCATTTTAATGTAGTATACCCCTGAAGATGGTCAGGTACCTGACCGAAACATGTCGGGTTTAATGTAGTACTACTATTAAAGTTTTTTTAATAGTGATTGTGCATCTAGTTGGTTATTTTTTTTTTAATATAATATTTAAATCGCAAGGTCTGAACTTGTTTTTTGAAGTTTATCTAAGATTTCCGAAGCGTTCTTTTTTTTATATATTTCAATATTCCAATGTACTAGTTAACAGCCGATTTCAGTGGCTGATTTTGGCTGAAGGGTAAATCACGTAAAACCAACCATTGTCTATCGTGTCTACAAAACCTGTGTTTCTTTTAATTTAGATTTTTTTTGGGGGGGGGGGGCTGCATTCCGGCAGTCACCTTTTGCGTGCCTCTCATTTCTGTTTACTGCCGAGGTCAATGCCTTCATATTATGGTGCTTAATTATGCACGAGTCTGACTTTACCTTCAGTGTCATAGCGTGAATATCGGATTTCGTCAAAATCCGTCTAGTGGTTCCGGAGCTGTAGCTTACAGACAGAATCTCTGTATGCGTTCTTGTGTGCGCCATATAACGTAAACCCGCTGAACCATTTTGCGTCCGTCCTAACAGAGCCCATCGGTGTGACTGCAGTGTTGTTATCAGCAGGTTACACTGGCAGCTAAATAGCAGACGTTATTGAGCGATTACAGTAAAATACGGAATTCCAATGTTCTTTTATGTTTGGGTTTCACATTGCCATGTCCGGTAGCAACATTATCACGCGACATCTGGTGTGACGTCAGCCACAGCCAGCCAGCCATATAGCCCGTGTTTCGTCATCCATTGTGTCCGGTTAGAAGAACGTAATAAACTGGTTCTGTGCGTCATTCATTAAACCGCTAGTCACTTGTTAGACATTTCTAATTTGTCACACGAGTAACGTTAATAAGATTATTAGTGCTGTATTCTTGGCAGACAAGTCACTCGTTTAGGGACTCAGAAAAAAACCCTACTTTAACCCTTTTGAAGCATTACAAAAGCGAAAGTAATTTTCTGTCCAATGCTTCCCGATTTCCAAAACGACATTTTTTGTTGTTGCAAGGTTCCCAGGCTTCGTCCGTTTCTCCTTCTGGTAAGAGCAACATGTACATGAAGATGAGTGTGGAGCAATGGTGGAATGAACCTGACAGGGGAAAACCGAAGTACTCGGAGAAAAGAAAAACCTGTCCGAGTGCCACTTTGTCAACCACAAACCTCACGTGGACTGACCTGGATCGAACCCAGGCCTCCGCGGTGAGGGCCGGACGACTAACCACCTGAGCCATGGCTCGGCGATGTGAAATATCAAATTTGTATAAATAATATAAACACAGTCTCCATTACAAAGACTAGCCAGTTCAATCTCTTCAGGGATATAATCGCTATTTATTGTGAGAATCACACAGAACATGAATATACTCATTGCCCAGAAATGGTTAGTTTTAATGTTAAAGCAGGTGGTACACATAGTAACCACTGTTTGGCTGGGTTGGGTCGCTAGTAAGAGTGATATGAACCTGCTTACCCGCCCGCTACTTACGCCCGCTTTTGTTTATAGTGTTCCACTTTTTCGGAACTCACTGACGTCAGCAGCCAGACGTTCTGTCCGGTTCACGGTATTTGTACCGGTGTAGTATGACGGGAATGGTCGTGAGGCTGCCTGCTGACGGACTGACTGACCTACTTGCACCTGAAGAGCTTCCCCGACGCGTGTGACATGCTGCGTAGCACACGGTGCTGCCTTCTGTTACCAGCAGATAGCAATGGTATCTGGCGCTGTGAGAACCTCGTATGTCGTATGTGTTAACTTTTTTCGTAATGTGTTGAGTCGGTTCTGTGTTAGAGACGATGCCACGCGAGGGATGCTGACGTCAGGACGTTTAAACGTACGTCTTTCGCAAATACGCTGCACGTGTCCTCCCATCAGACTTTGAACGCAAACCATTGTACAGTTATCGTACTGCATGGCACAAAAGAGCCCGGACTTCTTCACAATAACTTGCTATTATCTGCAGTGATAATGATACTGTATGATAGACTTATCGTGTCCTGTATTTTTGGCACAGTTCCTACGACGGAATGAGATGACACGAACATGACGTGAAGTTAGCGATGTATCACCATTGTTGGCTAGCGCAGAGCTCCGTAGGAGGGAGACGTCATCAACAAACCTTGGGGTCAGAAGGGAACATTTTCTACAGATTCACACTGGCGAAGCTGAACGAAAGAGGGAAAGTGGGAGTGGAGCCGGTGGTATACGCTACATTTGTTACAGGGAAAGTGGCAGGATGGTATACGTGCCTGAAGGTTTAGAGTCAGTGCCCGCTTGTCCTTCTGGTAAAGGTAGGTTGGAGACTGGGTAGAGCTTTGGGAATCGGATTGTTTTGTGGTTGTGCAGCATAGGACTGGTATTGGTCAGGGTCTTTATTGTGTTGCGATGGAATTTTATTGACTTGGGGGGGCTTCGGGAGAAACGTGGATTTTGCAACGTGGAGCTCGGCTACCAACTGAGCATTTGTTGTAGAACTGAGGAGGACGAAGGAGTTGGCCGGTGATGAAGCCGCAGGTTCGTCTAAATAAGGTTAAAGTTGTCGTCTCGTTGCTTCATCAGCCACCACGCATAGGCGGGAATGGAGGCATAGTTCCATGCATTCTTGTGGATGTAATTGGTTAGTTTCTGGCCTAGGCCGCTTTACCCTGAAGAAGAAGCCATAGGTAACCACTTAATAGAAGGGTGGATGGGCCCCAGAGCCGGCCTAGACGCTTTAGAGAAGAGAAAAATCCCTTTCTCGTGTCGGTAATCGAACTACGATTCTTCGGTCTAAAAAATAAAAAAAAATCAATACTTAATAACCAACTAAATGCACATTCATTTGAAACTATTTTATAGTTTATTAAATTCCCCTAAATTTAGGGGAATTTAATAAACTATGAAATATTTTTAAATGAATGTGCATTTAGTTGGTTATTAAGTATTGAGTGAAAGTGCACGGTGAAAGTAATATAAAATTTAAAAAAAATCAGTTCCTGTTTCACAGTAAACACGCTACTTGTGTGTTACAAATAGTAACAGGTGAATACTGTATAGGGAAATTACTTCTGTTAGTTGAGATAGTTGTACAAAATACATCGTAAATACACTGTGTGAATGAAATGCAGATTTTCAAAATGTTAAATTAAGTGCCAATTATCGCTATGGTTTAAACCTTTAGCCCGTTGTGTGACATTGGGAACTGTGTGTACCAAAACCTTTCGTGTTAAACGACGCGGAATTTCGCCCGTAGTTTGTGTGTTTCTCCTGGTTGCGTCGACAGACTGCGGGCTCTTAATCTAAACGTTGTGTGTTGTATGTTAGGTGAAAAGGTAAAGGTAAAGGTCACCCTAGAACAGGCTATGAATGGCCAGAGGGGGAGTAGAAGTATAGCTCTACTCTTTCTTTAACCTCGGCGCTAGATGGGGGTGGGTGGTCAACGCCACGCCCCGGCCGCTTTACCCCGGGAAAGACACACGGTACTCATTGTACAGGAGGCAGGGTAGGCCCCAGGGCCGGTCTGGACGGGTGCGGAAAATCTCGGGATTCGATCCCCGGACCCTCCAGTTTGTATGTTAGGTAGGAACAAAAATGTTGTTTAGTTCAACTGCGCCTTATAAAATGTAATACTTTGCTGCGTTTAATGAGTACTGTGCTTACGTGAAGGAACGCTGCAGCTGGTCGTAAAACGTTACAGTGTCTCTAAGCCGTCACGGTATAGATTAGTGTGGTATCTATTGTGCTGTTTTCTTTTCACGGCTTTATTGCCTTTGCCGTAGTACTGCCGTTCGTACCACCTCCACTTGCCAGCGCACAGGTATATGCGAAATAATGGCGTATGTAGGCTGATAATCCCGGATTTGTCGGTTTACAAAGTTCGTGTTCCTTTTGTACTGGCATTAGAAGGTTTACACACAGCGACTGTTATAACAGACACTCTGAACTTAGTGTCGAGATTACAAACAAGCTTCATGCAGTTGTACGAAAAGTTTGCGTTATTTTGCGTCGTATAGAGGGTTACAGTTTCGGTATCGAATATCGGTACATATTAGAGTAGTTACAAATTGGGTGTAGAATATTGTTGGTACACACTCTACAGTAGTTACATGTTGGGTATCGAATGTCGGTACACACTCTACAGTAGTTACATATTGGGTATTGAATATCGGTACACACTCTACAGTAGTTGCATGTTGGGTATCGAATATCGGTACACACTCGTACAGTAGTTGCATATTGGTTATCGAATATCGGTACACACTCGTACTGTAGTTACATGTTGGGTATCGAATATCGGTACACACTGGTACTGTAGTTACATGTTGGGTATCTAATATCGGTACACACTCGTACAGTAGTTGCAGATTGGGTATCGAATATCGGTACACACTCTACAGTAGTTACATGTTGGTTATGGAACATCGGTACACACTCATACAGTAGTTACATGTTGGGTATCGAATATCGGTACACACTCGTACAGTAGTTGCAGATTGGGTATCAAATATCGGTACACATTCGTACAATAGTTACATGTTGGCTATGGAATATCGGTACACACTCGTACTGTAGTTACATGTTGGGTATCGAATATCGGTACATACTCTACAGTAGTTACATGTTGGGTATTGAATATGGGTACACACTCTACAGTAGTTACATGTTGGGTATTGAATATGGGTACACACTCTACAGTAGTTACATGTTGGATATAGAATATCGGTACACACTCTACAGTAGTTACATGTTGGGTATCTAATATCGGTACACACTCGTACAGTAGTTGCATATTGGTTATCGAATATCGGTACACACTCGTACTGTAGTTACATGTTGGGTATCGAATATCGGTACATACTCTACAGTAGTTACATGTTGGGTATTGAATATGGGTACACACTCTACAGTAGTTACATGTTGGGTATCGAATATCGGTACATACTCTACAGTAGTTACATGTTGGATATAGAATATCGGTACACACTCGTACTGTAGTTACATGTTGGGTATCGAATATCGGTACACACTCGTACTGTAGTTACATGTTGGGTATCGAAGATCGGTACACACTCGTACAGTAGTTGCAGATTGGGTATCGGGTATCGGTACACACTCGTACTGTAGTTACATGTTGGGTATCGAATATCGGTACACACTCTACAGTAGTTACATGTTGGGTATCGAAGATCGGTACACACTCGTACAGTAGTTGCAGATTGGGTATCGGGTATCGGTACACACTCGTACTGTAGTTACATGTTGGGTATCGGATATCGGTACACACTCGTACAGTAGTTTTTATTATTATTATTATTTACTGCAATTGGGTTTTCACCCGGTGGCAGTAGTCCTTACACTAGTACACACAATACAAATGGACATATAAATATACATAAAATTAACAATACAAAACAAACTATACACAATTACAAAACAAAATACATACAGTAAATACAAGTACACACATTATAACACCGTACACACATTATAAAAACATCCACACCTTGCAAAAGCATCCACTCCTTACAAAAGCATCCACACCTTACAAAAACATCCATACCTTACAAATACATCCACACCTTACAAAAACACCCATACACATACAAAACAAAATACATACGGTAAATACAAGTTCACATATTAGAAAAACCCCGTTCACACCTTACAAAAACACCCATGCACATACAAAACAAAATACATACAGTAAATACAAGTACTCATATTAGAACACCGTACACACCTTACAAAAACACCCATACACATACAAAATTAAATACATACAGTAAATACAAGTACACACATTAGAACACCGTACACACATTACAAAAACATCTGCACCTTACAAAAGCATCCACTCCTTACAAAAGCATCCACACCTTACAAAAACATCCACACTTTACAAATACATCCATACCTTACAAAAACACCCATACACATACAAAACAAAATACATACAGTAAATACAAATACACATATTAGAAAACCGTACGCACCTTACTAAACCACCCTTACACATCCAAACCAAATACATACAGTAAACAAAATACATACAGTAAATACAAGTACACATATTAGAACACCGTACACACATTACAAAAACATCCACAACTTACAAATCATCCACACCTTACAAAAGCATCCACACCTTACAAAAACACCCATACACAGAATACAAAAAATTTTTTTTTTTGAACAAGCACAATACAAAAAACACCCACACATTAATTAATTTCAGTGCGTTAGAATATCCTCAGTATAAAGTCAGACCAAAGTACATGCTAATTATATCCCCCAAGAACTTAATTCACTTCACTTCACTTGAAACCAGAGCACTTCACTTCACATCACTTCACACCCCTTCACTTCACATCCCTTATTTTTATTTAATCTCCACTGCAGATTGGGTATCGGATATCGGTACACACTCGTACTGTAGTTACATGTTGGGTATCGGATATCGGTACATGCTTCTAAGCAGCTGCGGGACGACCTTAAGGAAGCGGGAAGATAGTGGAAGTTGAAAGAGGAAGCACTAGATCGCACTCTGTCGAGAACTCCCTTTGGAAAAGTCTACGGACCTGTCGTAAGACAGACTACTCAAAGAATGTAGCATGTTTTCCCGTGATTTCATCCGCTTATAACGTGAATTAAAGTTTCTTTATGCCATATTTTTATTCTTATTAAATTACCTTCCAGTTATTTCAAACTATCTTTCTAATTTAAATATACGTAGGTGTAATATAATTTTGTATTATCTAGGATTGTAATAAAAACAAATTTTACGCACATTTCTATTTTACTTGCGTGATATTACGTCCTGCTAAGGTGATTTAAGCCAATAAGGAAGAAGCAGTGTGTGCACTGTATGAGTACCCAGCCCGATAAAATAAACGTCCTGTACAATAAAACATTGTCTGTTGTAGCGTTTAGTACAGACAGGACTTCGACCAGTGAAGCAACATAATTACAAAATAATTATTTAACTGACGTCAGTTGTCTGTCGATTTGGTATCATCATTGCTACGCTATATTAAACTCGCTATGTAAATTGGGTGCAGTTGTGCGTGACAAAACTTTGTCCCTTAACCCAGATATTTTCAGTTACTCATCTCTCAACTTTGTACCAGCTGTAGCCTACTTTCAGTGTATGATGACTACTGTTTCGAAGACAAGCAACCCAAATAAAAGATGTCCTGGTTTATTGACCTGATGTTACCATAATTTGACACTTCCAAGCTCAGTGGTAACTTGACTTACCACCCGCCTTAACATTTGTCCACACAGCATATTTATGTGTTTCGTATGATTCTCACAATAAACAGCGATTATTTTGCCCTAAACATCATTAACTGTTTGGTGTTTGTAATGGAGACGGATTGTGTTTACTGCGCGGTACGGACTGAATCTTTATTAGACCAACTTCAGGCTCTGCACTCAAACAGCCAACTTCCCATCACCTTAATTTCTTCACTTCCCAACGCTGTACCTTGCCTCAACCAGAAGGACGAGCGGGCTCAGTTTGAGAACTTCCAGAGCAGCAAAGTTCCCGTTTCCGCGACCTGTAACAGATGCAGTGCCTCTGACTACACCCCGTCTTCTTATTGTTCTTTTACTTTTTTCTCTTCCCCTTTAGGCTTCGAAAGTTGACAGATAATAGCTGTCAGCACTAGAAATGCGGTTCTGTATGGTCTGATGGTCGCTGTACAACTTCAATCGTCGACCTTTAGTCTTTTCTTAAATTCTTCCAATTGTTTTTCCCTGCACTGGGAAAATAATTAGGTACAGTGCAGAGGCAGCCGGCGCTGTTTCTGTACAAAGTTGAATTCATGTTGTTTATTGAAGTTCATGGACGTTCGTTTGATTTCGTAATGAACGTATGTGTGACTTCACATAATGGATCAATGTGCGGATTACAATCAGACGCAGAAAGTAATATGCTTATCCTGTTGCGTCAATGAAACAGCAGAAAGTTTTGTTACAGTTGGGTACGGAGTTCATGGTCACTTATAATACACCGTTCTTGCTTTAGTTTCGTCATATATTTCTGTGCATTCTGTTTATGCATGGCCTGTGTCTTGTTAACCGTGGTCGTGCTGACTATAACCACCTGCAGTAACTCTCAAGGTCTCTGCATTCCCATACACATGTTCATGTGTTTCTTGTATGGTTCTCACGATACTGATTATTTTTCTAAGCAACATTAACTGTTCGGTCTTTATAACTGAGACTCATTGGTTTAGTCTGAGGTAGGAAATGAGTTTTTAAGTAGGCCTGCTATTTCGTCATCATCACGCAGTCTGTCTTACGACAGGTCCATGGACTCTTCCAAAGCGACTTCTCCATAGAGTGAGATCTAGTTCTTCCTCGTTCAACTTCAACTATCTTCTGGTTTCCTTAAGGTCATCCAGTAGCTGCTTACTTCTTCTTCCTTGTCTTCCCGTCTCTTCTGTCTTCCCGTCAGTAACGTGAGGTGACCGTCAGGCCTCAAATTGTTAGGCACTAATTGTTTTGAAAGTTCATATGCTTGTCGAGTTTACGTTTCAATGAAATGGATTTCCGTTGAACTTTGAACGGCATGCCACGTACTTGGTGGTCTTAAGAACCTCTGGTTGGGTTGGGGGGGGGGGGGGGCCCACTAGCGCTACTGGTGGTGCACGATTCTTAAAATATGTACAGTAGCAGAACTTAAGGCCGATCCCAGTGACCGCGCGGTCTAAGGCGTGGGTCTGCGGCCGCTCGCTTACTAGGATCGTGGGTTCGAATCCCACCGGGGGCATGGATGTTTGTGTTGTGTTTGTTGTGTGTTGTCAGGTAGAGGTCTCTGCGACGAGCTGGTCACTCGTCCAGAGGAGTCCTACCGAGTGTGATGTGTCTATCAGTGTGATCGTGAAGCGTCGTAAATGACGAGGTCTAGGCCCCCTAAGGGCTGTGGAACCATAAAAAGAATAGAACTTAAGAAAATATACATTGTGGGGGCAAGGCATTTTTTGTACTATTTAAATAAACGTGGCGATGTCTCGATTTTTGAATTACGTTATTGGTTTTAAGGCTATGATGAATGGCTCATTGGAGTTAGGGAGGTGAAATGTTGAATGGAGATAATACGTGCTCATAAATTGTAACTGAAGCTTTCATTTTGTATGTTCAAGAGTTATAAACATGGCGGAATTTCGAAACTTTGATGTCATATGTGACATATTTGTGTAGCCGGAACGTGTAGTACCGGAAATTGTAAGCAGAAATACGGTACTAGGTCGTGTAATTATTGGTTATATGTTGCTATACGGGCGCGTTGCTTTCTTGCTCTCACGATGGCCTTGGAGCGCACGTTACAACAGCGTTGTGTCTAGAACAGCTGATATTACGACATTTATCGGAATTGTTTTAACGTAAAGGAGATGACGGAAAGAAGGGAGAGAAAGTTTCACTATGGTAGCCAAATAAATGGGTTGGGAAATGAAAGCGAGAGAAAGGAAGAAAGTAGACAAGGCACTGAATATTATTATATAAAGATAGTACAGTTGTGCAGTTCTTGCTAGCGCTGTGTACACCGAAACGTTTGAAGGGATACGGAGGATACGAGTTGTTGCCGTTATGTGCTGCGAATTCGAGTGAACTTACGTTTGACAGTAACTTATTAGAGTCAAGGATTTTTATTTTAAGAAGGACATAAGACCTTATTATCGTGATCTGTTAACCTCTGACGTACGCGTTCCGTTCCCATAGCAACGCTTTTATTTATATCTTTGTTTAGTGCGTCTTACGTCTTTGTATGCAAGATATATGCATATTTGAATCTTGAAGACGATTAATTTAATCGGCTGTTTTTAATGAATCAATAGCCTGATCAGTGCTTCATATTCATAAGTGATTGTTTTCGAATTTCAGTGCGGATTTGACGTGAATGGTTTGAACATTGTGGACTTTGTACTTCCGTAAGTTTTCAGGTTCCATTTGTCCGAATTTAAGGCACTGGGGGGCAGCTAAACCCTTGCACAAGAGTCCTTAAGAAGCTGATAGTCGCGCAACTAGTCAAGGGGATTTCCAGAAAGACCACTTGGGAGATTTGGATGTATATGTAATAGCTTTTATTTTAACCAACACATGCACTACAATTTTGTCGTCTTATATACCCCTACATATGTTTCGACTACTTATTAGTCATCATCAGGGGACCAAAGTATATAAACACAGACTACACATCCACTATAATAGTTGGCTCACATTCAAGGTTAAAACGAGATGAACTATGTTCACTATAGTGGATGTGTAGTCTGTGTTTATATACTTTGATCCCCCTGATGATGACTAATAAGTAGTCGAAACATATGTAAGGGTATATATGACGACAAAATTGTAGTTCATATGTTGGTTAAAATAAAAGCTATTATATAAGACAGAATGCACGGTGAATGTAATGTGAAATTTGGATGTATACTTTAGGATAATATTAAAGTGGTTGTATAAGAAATAATGTTACGAAGCTGTGTAAAGGTAAAGGTCACCCTGTAACATTTCATAAGGGCACAGAAGGGAGGTAGGTAGAGGTATAGCTCTACCTATACACAACCTTGGCTGGGGGTGATGTGGCATATTTAGTGGTAGCTTGGGCATATTGAGGCATGCCGAGTCAACATCGGCAGTGGCAGGGGCCGTAGCTGGTACAGTGGGACATAGTACAGAAGCGCATGTTGAGTCATGAGAGGTGCATTGAGGGCATATTGGGTCATACTGTCATCGTGGTCGCAGTACGGCATATTGAGTCATACTGTCATCGTGGTCGCAGTACGGCATATTGGGTCATACTGTCATCGTGGTCGCAGTACGGCATATTGGGTCATACTGTCATCGTGGTCGCAGTACGGCATTTTGGGTCATACTGTCATCGTGGTCGCAGTACGGCATATTGGGCCTTAGAAGAGCGTAGTGCGATGCGGGGCGCTGGGGTATGCTGGCATAAAACGGGCCATATTGGGGTATATATGCCCCACTGCGGTCTGTTGGGTCGTATTACTGGAGCACTGTGAGACATCGTGCGATGCATTAAATCGAAACTGATTCGGAACAGCCACTGGCTGCCTAGTGCTTAACGTACCGTCTGCCTGCCGGCTAGACATCGTGGCTGCGGGTCGTGTTGAGGTCACCTACCCTCTGACGTCAGTCCACCTTTTTCTGACGTATATCCTGACAAAATGTTATGCGGTAGGTGGTTCAAATGCGGCAAGTCTAGGTCGGTGCTTGACAAATGTGAAAGTAACCAACCGTCTTACCTCAGAGGCTGAATGGCTGTGTGTTAATACACTACGTGGTAGCCAGCAGTGCTGCGATTCGTGAGCGCTTTAAGGCAACATGGTAACTACTTACCGTCTGCTTTAGCATTAAGAAACTTCGCGTCTTGTCCAGATGATGTGTTTATGTGCTTCGTGCGATTGTGACAAACAGCGATTGTTGCTCTATAAAACATTAACTGATAGGTCTTTGTTATGAAGACTCAGTGTTTCCTGTGAGGTAGGAACTGAATATTCAGATATTATTGACATGAACGTCGATCTTAGAAGGTAGGATGCAGGTTTACATTTGGAAACAATTACAATAGTAGAACGGATGTAAAGGAGACCACTTGGAAGACCGAGGCGTAGATGGGAGGATAATATTAAAATGGATCTTCAAGAAGTGGGATGGGGGGGCATGGACTGGATTCATATGGCTCAGGATAGGGACAGGTGGCGGGATGTTGTGAGTGCGGTAATGAACCTTCGGGTTCCATAAAACGCGGGGAATTTTTTGATTAGCTGACGACCTGTTAGCTTCTCAAGAAGGACTGTGCTCCATGGAGTTAGTTAGTTAGTTAGTTAGTTAGTTAGTTAGTTAGTTAGAACTGATGTATGTTCATGCAGACATAGGGGTGCGTACGGCGTGTGCCGGGTGTGTGTCCAGGCACACCCTAATATCTCAAAATTTGGGATTTTGAACCCCATTTATTAACTTTGTATTTTGTAAGTATAATTTAGATCTTCACTCTTATGGGATGTTAGGCAGCGTAGATTGGTAGTTATCGACGTTTCGGGACAACCTGTCGGTCCCGAAACCTCGGTAACTAACTACCATTATATGCTGCGTAACATGCCAGAAGAGCGAAGATCTCATTTACACCGCAGAGTGTAATTTATTTGCTAATTTTTAAAAAGTTTTAATTGCTTTTTAGTTTCTTTGGTGAATAAAAAATGTCGTTTGCGATTGAATATTGAATAAATGTTCGTCATTGGAGAGTGTGAAGAATGAAATTCCCTGGGTGCACACCCTAATGACACGTGCTGCACACGTTTGCGTAAGTAGGGCTCGATGTGTGGGGTCGATGGCACGGTAACATAAGTGGCCATCAGCGTACAGACGTTGCTGGCATTAGAATGAAAGGAACACACAAGTCGCCCTGTTGTGCTTCCTGCCGAACTCACGGCCACTGTTACGCCTGTGCGTTTGCGCACACAAGAGGGCGTCTCGTTGTGTGTGAACACACAGGTGGATGTAAGGAGGGTGAGGTGGACTTCGAATAGCCTGTGACACCACTGAAGGAGATCAGTAAAGTTAACTTGAATTAAATTTATGACTTGAGGCACCTTGGGAGGATAATATTAAATAGGTCTTGAAGAAATTGTGTGCGAGGCTGTAGACCGGATTTATCTGGGACTCAGGATAGAGGCCAGCGGTGGGCCTCTGTGAACTCGGTCCGTGTTCTTCACGTGTGTGTACTCCTTTAGTGAACTAAAATTATGTAAGATAGCCTAATGGAGCACAGTCGGTATAGCGACTCGCTACGGGCTGGACGGTCCGGGGGTCGAATTCCGGTGGTGGCGAGATTTTCCGCACCCGCCCAGACCGTTCCTGGGACCCAGCCAGCCTCCTGTTTATTGGGTACCGGGTCTCTTTCCCGGGGGTAAACTGGCCGGGGCGTTCCGTTGACCACCGAAGGTTAGGAATGAATAGAGCTATAACGGTACCCCCCCCCCCCCCGTGCCTACATGGCAGGATATTAGGGTGAACTTTACCTTTTACTTTTACTAAGCATATACAGTAATACAATACAATTACCTGCATTTTAGTCTCCTCTCTGAGCATATACAGTAATACAATACAATTACCTGCATTTTATTCTCCTCTCTGAGCATATACAGTAATACAATACAATTACCTGCATTTTATTCTCCTCTCTGAGCATATACAGTAATACAATACAATTACCTGCATTTTAGTCTCCTCTCTGAGCATATACAGTAATACAATACAATTACCTGCATTTTATTCTCCTCTCTGAGCATATACAGTAATACAATACAATTACCTGCATTTTATTCTCCCCTCTGAGCATATACAGTAATACATTGCAATTACCTGCATTTTATTCTCCCCTCTGAGCATATACAGTAATACAATACAATTACCTGCATTTTATTCTCCCCTCTGAGCATATACAGTAATACATTACAATTACCTGCATTTTATTCTCCCCTCTGAGCATATACAGTAATACAATACAATTACCTGCACTTTATTCGCCCCTCTGAGCATATACAGTAATACAATACAATTACCTGCATTTTATTCGCCCTCTGAGCATATACAGTAATACAATACAATTACCTGCACTTTATTCGCCCCTCTGAGCATATACAGTAATACAATACAATTACCTGCGCTTTATTCGCCCCTCTGAGCATATACAGTAATACAATAAAATTACCTGCATTTTATTCGCCCCTCTGAGCATATACAGTAATACAATACAATTACCTGCACTTTATTCGCCCCTCTGAGCATATACAGTAATACAATACAATTACCTGCAATTTATTCGCCCCTCTGAGCATATACAGTAATACAATACAATTACCTGCACTTTATTCGCCCCTCTGAGCATATACAGTAATACAATACAATTACCTGCATTTTATTCGCCCCTGTGAGCATATACAGTAATACAATACAATTACCTGCACTTTATTCTCCCCTCTGAGCATATACAGTAATACAATACAATTACCTGTATTTTATTCGCCCCTCTGAGCATATACAGTAATACAATACAATTACCTGCAATTTATTCTCCCCTCTGAGCGTATACAGTAATACAGTACAATTACCTGCAATTTATTCTCCCCTCTGAGCATATACAGTAATACAATACAATTACCTGCAATTTATTCTCCCCTCTGAGCATATACAGTAATACAATACAATTACCTGCAATTTATTCGCCCCTCTGAGCATATACAGTAATACAATTACCTGCACTTTATTCGCCCCTCTGAGCATATACAGTAATACAATACAATTACCTGCATTTTATTCGCCCCTCTGAGCATATACAGTAATACAATACAATTACCTGCAATTCATTCTCCTCTCTGAGCATACACAGTAATACAATACAATTACCTGCACTTTATTCTCCCCTCTGAGCATATACAGTAATACAATACAATTACCTGCACTTTATGCTCCCCTCTGAGCATATACAGTAATACAATACAATTACCTGCATTTTATTCTCCCCTCTGAGCATATACAGTAATAGAATACAATTACCTGCACTTTATGCTCCCCTCTGAGCATATACAGTAATACAATACAATTACCTGCACTTCATTCGCCCCTCTGAGCATATACAGTAATACAATACAATTACCTGCGTTTTACCCTCCTCTCGCTCATGCCATCTACGCTCTTCGCTACTCGTCCAAAGCAACAGACGTGAAACAAACATCGACAAAATGAATCCTTAGGTTTAGGCGTTATTTACGAAGGAAAAAGAACGCCTAATGTGCAGACCACGCCCGTCCGTCTATCTGTTACCTAGCATCACGAGTAAACCGTTGATCACATTTTTGTTATATACGGCGTAGGAGTTGTTTACAAATAGTTATCGAATAAGCATGAGTTTAGTGAAAATCTGTTCAGTGACAGACGTACTTTATTTTAGGGGCTGAATGAATTTCTGTCCGTACCAGGGCCGGACTAAGGGGCGAGTCACACGGGCAGCTGCCCGGGACACCAATTCATAAGGGACGCTAATACGTTACTGCAATAAGCGGAAGTATGGAACTAGTAAACTCAGGTTTCCACACGCAAAGTAATATCTCCGAAAATTATCCCCAATTGGGGCACGCGCCCTCAAAAATTCGCCAGCCGTGTAGTAGGCCGAAAAAGTTTAAAGAATATCGGTTTTAAGGGGCGTCGAATTGTAAACCTGCCCGGCGCGCCCACATATCTCTGCCCGGCATGGTCCGTACACTTCATAATTCTTGACCGATATCTGTGAAATTCTGGATAGAAGAGCTCCACCTAATGCCGATGAGCACCTGTAAGTTTCATGATAATTGGTGCACTGAAAGCCAAATGGGACTACGGGTATAAATGAAAATTTTACAGGTATTTGCTACATTTTCCGTCGGCTTTGGATACTACAATTCGGTAGGCTGTGTCCACAAAAAATTGAGTGATAGTTTTTTGAAAATCGGTCAGTGGCAGCCGTACTTTGTTAAGGGGCGTTAATGAATTTCTGTCCATACGTTCCCCGTTTATTGTTCGATTTGGGTAAAATTCGGTATATGAGAGGTTTTGTTGCTAGTGAACATCTGTGAGTTTCGTGAAAGTCGGCGCACGGAAGGGCGTATTTTTCTGACGCCAGTGCGTGAAATTACATTTATGTGCTTACAGGAAACCGTATGACACTGTGACCGTATGACGCGCTGGTAAAGTCTGTATGACGTCACGGCATATACAATTTGCACTCTTTGTTTCAATAAAGAAACTGTACATACGGACTGCCGCTATGGTTCGCATACTTGAATGCCTGCAGTCGGAATGCGTCTGCAAGATCCTGCGACCGGCTGCCCCATCGACGTATTCCGTATTTTCTCCGATCCTGGACCAATTGTTGATTTGTTACCAAAATTACACGTTACACTGCATGCTTCTCATGCATCCGTTCCGTGACTGACATCAAAATTCAGTCCAAATATACTGACTAGCTGGCCTTCTTTCCTCTGCTGCATGCTCGAAACAGTCCACTTCCCCATCACTTTGCCGTAAAGGGCGCGTTCGCAAAATTGCGAAAAGCGACTATTAACTTCCTCATGTATATTAATATACATTACATATGTATTCTGTCTAGTACATTTGTTGGTTCTTATGAAGACTGTGACAAGATGCGCGGTGTATATACGATGTGTATATCGTAATATAAAGTTCGTCTTGTCTGTCTGTCCGTCCGCCTGTCCCCATGAAACAACTCTGCTCCCACTGGACAGATTTTCGTGAAATTTGACATCTGAGTATTTTTTCCAAAATATGTCGAGAAAATTCAAGTTTCATTGAAATCTGACAAGAATAACGTGTACTTTACATGAAGACTTATAAGTACATTTATATCTCGATGAATTCTTCTTAGAATGAGAAAGGTCTCAGATGAAATTTGTAGAGGAAATCAAAACACACATTTTATGCTCAAGACCTTTTCCCGAATATCGTGCCGTTTATGAGATTATGTGGAAAAATATGCTAGGCCGGATAGGCCACAGCTGACAATATACTACGGCGCATGCGCTTTGCATGCTGGGTAACGAAGGCTACAAATACACACTCAGAATATGAAATACTTATTGCTTTTCCACTGTAACAGTGGTAACGCGAACGCCCCTCAAATGTTATGTAATACGTGCATTGCCTGTCTTGTCTCTTCAGTAAAACTTCCAGACTGGCACTGGAGCTCCACCCAACTTCCTGTTCAGTTACGTGTGGCTGTTTTCGCCGGGGTTAAAGGGGCGGGGTTGTAAAGCTGTCCGGACACTTCCATCAAATGCTGACGTTAACAGCTGTTGGAGGTGGATCTGCCCTCGTCCATACGCCTTCATAGCATGGTGCTGTATTCAGCACGCCGACAGCTCTGCCTATAAACACTCTCTGGCTTACTCAATTTCAAGTTACGCAACTTCAGACGTACGCGATCTTAAAAACACGGAAAACAAAAATTGAAATAACGTTTTTGAAAAGTGCCCCAAATTCTTCCGCGCGAGAATGAAATCGCAATGAGGCGAAGGTGGCGGGAGAGTACTGCTAGGCGATAACACAGGCGTGGAGGGGGATCATGCTGCGGCCGCTGAGGTTCCGGGATGTTTGAGTTTGGGTTTAAGTTGAGCTGTCTTCTACACACATATACAGTCGAACCCGGTTATGACGACATCGGTTTATGCGACACCTCGTCTATAGCGTTAGATATTCTGTGGTACCATTATACTCCTCGGTTGTAACAACACTCGTTTATAACGACACAAATTATTCAGTCCCTTTCTGTCTTTGCGTATATGTATACCCAATTCAAACTTGCGCAAAACTCTACTTTCGTTGGATCTTCCGGAACGTAACTACTGCGTAAGCTGTTTTCCTCCTGTCGCTCCTTGCGAAGCATAGGGCCTCCTTTCAGAGGTTTCTTGGTCTGGAGGTGTGCATTCCGTAGTGAGTGACCAGTCCACTGACTGCACAAGTTATACTCATCCTGATATGACTGCCAGAGCCATCTAGCAGTCAATCAGGAGACTTGGGTGAGAAATGGCCGCTGAATTTTGCTTACGAAACATCTCAATTCATGCCCGTAAGGTTCTTTTACATGCCGTAAATCTACGACATGGGATCGACGGCTTTACTTCCCCTCCGAAGGAAGTTGTGCTACGGATTTTTATCACCCTTAAAAATCCATCGACCTCGGCCGGGATTGAACCCGCGAAGGACGACACTGCGTAAGCTGGGGGTATCTCAATCCATTGTAACGCCATGTGTAGGTGGCGTCAGAAGCAAGTGAGCAATACCACAGCGCAACTGTTTGCAGTTACTCAATACTGGCCTAACAGATAGGCTACTTCGTGGTATAAGTGGCAGTTACTTAATGCTGGTTAATCGCTGTGGAATACTGATAGTAATTTGGTTTCCCCAGTGCATAATTCAACGATTATCGTGGGGAATTTTAGTTATATTTCGCGTAAACTGAGAATTTTGCCCAGTTGAGAACTGTGAATTCTTTGCAACATGTGTTAGAACACTGTACACTGTATAATCACACACGACACGCACGCGCAGTGAACACCATCTGCTCTCGTGTTTGACTAGTGCATGCTGTCCGCCATTACTGCTCGCGTGTATGTCGATGTATTTGTTATTTTTGCCCTGTACTATGTGTGTGTGGTGAAGGTGTTGGGGATTGTGATAGGTGTCCGTCCTATGACACAGGTTTGCAAATGAGGACGGTCAGGAAACCTGCCGGTTCTGCGTTCTTTTGTGCGAAGTCTCGTTGAGTCAACTGGTGCAGAAGTGTTGAACTAGTCATCGTACGGCATCCATGTCATTTGTCATCGCTGAGTGTGTTGTGTGTCATATCCTCAGGAGGTCATAGTTTCAAGTCCAGACTGGGACACCAGCTGTCCTGGCCGAAGTTTGCGTGGTTTATCCAGTTCCTGCAGCCAAATTCCGGGATGGTGTCTCAAATGAAGCTTACACTACTTCCTTCCGTGTCGTTTTCAGTGATTTTAATAGCTGTTCATTCTACCATTCGACGCCGTATAGTTAAGAGCTGCTGACAGCGTCGTTAAATAAAGGTGAATATCGGACATTTCTTGTTGGCTTTTGATAGCCTGTCGATGTCTTCACACTGCCCACATACCCGTGCTGAATAGCCTTCAGATTGTTAAGGCACATCCCTACGGTCATGTTTGTGGCGCCTCAAATGGTGGCGCAACTCGGCGAACCGTTGGTTACCATGGGACGTTTCCATTCAGTGGCGCGTCTGATGCGAACGATTTTCAATGAGAGTGTTTGTGACGCGATAACGAATGGCGCGTCTCAAGGAAACAGTTTTCCACGAGCGTGTTTATGGCTCATCAGCGCGTCCAAGTGGCGAAACTTCTTTTCTTCGGTCAGCTCCAGTTTTGAAATGGAATTTCAAGAGGAAATTGTCATGTTTATGTTATTGCACAAGAAATATAAGAGAAAAACATTAATTCTGGATAGATCACCATCTGAATTCAGGGTGGGAACGAGGCGTATTTTACGCGAGGCCCGCTCAACCACTTAGCTCGCGGGTAACATGTTGCCTGTGGCATGTTAGGCTTTCCGCGGAGACACCTGAAATGAGAAAACGCCTGTTAACACTTTCCGTTGCAATGTCGAGATAAAACGCCAAGCAATTTTGAAAAGTAGTGAGATGTTTATTTATGCAGACATGCTTTACATTGCTAATTTGTTGTGTAAAAATGTGCTAAAAAGAACGACACCCTAGCCTTTATAAATAAGTTTTTTTTTATGTATGGCTCGACAGCCTTATATGGGCCCGGGCCTCCTCGTTTCGTCGAGGTTTCATGGTCACACACCACAGTCGGTAGGACTCCTCTGGACGAGGGAACTGCTCGTCGCAGAGACCTCTACCTGACAACACACAACACTCACAAGAGACAGACATCCATGCCCCCGGTGGGATTTTTTTTTTTTAATTCCTGGGTTTTCCCCTTTGATCCATTTGTACTGTTGAAGTCCTTTTTGTCCTGCATGTCACCTTATGTTTCATGCTATCGTCCATACATCTAACACAACACAAACATCCATGCCCCCGGTGGGATTCGAACCCACAATCCTAGTAAGCGAGCGGCCGCAGACCCACGCCTTAGACCGCACGGCCACTGGGATCGGCTATTTCGAACCCACGATCCTAGTAAGTGAGCGGCCGAAGACCCACGCCTTAGACCGCGCGGCCACTGGGATCGGCTATAAATAAGTTTATTACCAAGAAATTACACTCGTCTGTGAATAGAGAACCACTGCTACATGTTTCGGCTGTTATTTATAGCGATCTTCAGGGAGCACCAATATATATATACTAAAAAACATACAGCGTCAGTACAGAGCTCTGTCAAATTTGTAAATGGTAAAATACAATGCCATTACAACACCATTGTACAGTGTTGGCGATATATGTTAAAGTTATGTTAAAATTATACAGGGTTATTGTATTGTTGACAGCTGCAGGTAGGGACATTGCAAAGGGACGTATTGTTGGTTCCCATAACAACAATGCTTACGCGAACGCGCCACAGTGTTAAGTGATACGTACACGGTATTGTCGTTACTTAGGAATACTTAATAATGGGGATTGTTAAAAGTTGCCTCTATGCACGCGCTAAATGGGAGATGTTTAAATTTTAAAATCGCGTATTTCCATCCGTGTAATATTATATAGATGTTACATCTCTTTTCCTCGAGAGGAAAGCGTATCGGGGTCATGAAGTCCCGCTTGCTGACGTCAATGCGATGAAAGTTTTGCGGGCCGAGCGGTGTTGCGCACTTGTCACTGTGACTCTAAAAGCAGCAGGATGTTGTGGAACGCACCAGTGTGTCCTATGTGAGGCAACAAGAAATTTTGTGTACCGGACGTGACGAACTTCCCGCGGCTGGCTGGTTGTACTGTAACTTTATCTAGCGGGTTGGCTGCTTCCCGAAAGGAGTGCAAGTGTATCTGCTGCCGGTGGCGATGCGAACATTACGTGCTGTAAGACTGGCTCACACTGCGACTGCTGTTCTTGGCACACCCTGTAGTCACACGCTGTGGTATGTATAAAGGTAAAGTTTACCCTAGAACAGGGCACGAAGGCCCAGAGGGGGAGTAGAGGTATAACTGTACTCTTTTATTTAACCCTGGCACTAGATAGGGGTGGGTGGTCAACTCCACGCCCCGGCCGCTTTACCCCTGGGAAAGAGACCCGGTACCCATTGTATAGGAGGCTGGGTGGGCCCCAGGGCCGGTCTGGACGGGTGCTGAAAATCTCGCCTCAACGGGATTCGATCCCCGGACCGTCCAGCCCGTAGCGAGTCGCTATACCGACTACGCCTGTGGTATGTATACATGTATCAATACATTGTTACAAAAATTTTAATTAACTAAAATAATATACACACCCTCGTTCACAACTCAAATTTTATAAATTGTATGTTTATCATCCTGTTATGTTAATTGTAAAAAATAAGGATTGAATACCGTGAAACACAACTAGTGCATGATATATACTTCATTGTGGCGACGTGTTTCGACCTAATTCGGTCATCTTCAGGCCATTAATATAAAATATATAAATTTATTGAATGCAGTTGAATTAAATGATATTAATAGCTGAGATCTCAGTTTTACAGTTAAACCAATACATGTTGCAATGTCAGATTTTGTTTTATACCAGTTAAAATGTGTTGATTTCAGGCTTCCGCCGCGATGTTGATGTAATCTGTGGTCTTCTGGGTAATTGCACGGCGTAATTGCACAGGTAAATAATTACCACACGACGCCGTGTAATTACCCAGAAGACCACAGATTATAGTTAAGATGTGGATTAGCACATTTAAACTGTTACAGTGTTAAAACAGTACATAAATAATACGTGATTGTTTCAACATTCGAAATTTTTAAATGTGTTAATCCATATTTTAACTATTATAAAACAAAGTCTGACGTTGCAACATTTATTGGTTTAATTGTAAAATTTAGATCAGTTATAACAAGTGATGCAAGGTGTACACGTGAAATTAAATCCAGAATTGCCATGGCAAAAGCAGCATTCAACAAGAAGAAAAATCTTTTCACCAGCAAACTGGAATTAAATTTAAGGAAGAAACTAGTAAAGTGCTACATTTGGAGCATAGCTTTGTGTGGTGCTGAAACGTGGACACTTGGGAAAGTAGATCAGAAGTATCTGGAAAGTTTTGAAATGTGGTGCTGGAGAAGGATGGAGAAGATCAGTTGGACCGATCGTGTGAGAAATGAAGAAGT
This sequence comes from Reticulitermes speratus, assembly GCA_021186555.1. NCBI lineage: Eukaryota > Metazoa > Arthropoda > Insecta > Blattodea > Rhinotermitidae > Reticulitermes > Reticulitermes speratus. The sequence goes on along the minus strand of JAJKFL010000002.1, from coordinate 40,084,474 downwards.
ATTACACAGAGTGAAGGAGGAGAGGAATATCGTACATACAATAAAAAGAAGAAAGGCTAACTGGATTGGTCACATCTTGCGTAGGAACTGCCTTCTGAAACACGTGATTGAAGGAAAGATAGAAGGAAGGATAGAAATGACGGGACGACGAGAGAGAAGACGTAAGCAGCTACTGGATGACCTTAAGGAAAAGAAAAGATACTGGAAATTGAAAGAGGAAGCACTAGATCGCACCCTGTGGAGAACGCGCTTTGGAAGAGGCTACGGTCCTGTCGTAAGACAGACTGCAGAATGAATGAATGAATTAATATCATTTAATGCAATTGTGTACTTATGAGTTTTATATTAGTGGCCTGAAGATGACCGAATTTGGTCCATACATGTTACCACAATAACGTGTATAATATACATTAGTTTGTTTGGCGGTAATTAAATCCTTCTTTGTCAGATGTTATAGTTAATCATAATGATTAACTATAAAATATGAGATGTCATTATATGAATTCACAACGGGGTGTATAAACTAAAGTTTATAGATCCAAAATGTTGCAAGGCTGCATTGTTTGTGGAACTGCAGTGATAAGTGGAAATATAATTGACGCAGAAATTAGAGCAGGTTAACCCATATGAGGCTAAAAGTAATCTACATTATGTACATAGTCAGTCTGTGGTTACATCAGAAAACCTGTAAGTGAATGTCATGTAGTTAAATAATGTTTATTTATTGTAATAAGCATACAGAGCAGTAAGATGCACTGTGTTTAGCCTTAATCTCCCGGCCTTTAAATCCCAAATGTAGCTGCTGACACCCGGAGTTACTTTCATTTTAAATGCGCTTCCCAGCACCTGAGTGTGACAGCGTTTTACCTTTCGTCCATAAAGTTACATTTAAACGAGACATGAGCGGCCCGTTTGGCCAATGAAGGTTATGGTTTTCAATTCGGGGAATACTGTCTGCAGTTCAGTTGCATGGTTTGCCTTCCCGTCTGATACTGAAGAATGTACGTGCATTAGCGCTCTGCGAGCGAACCAGAAGGGTGGGTCGAAGACGGAAGGGAGCCCAAAACTCGCAGATCTGTGTCCTGTCATCATGCCCTTATATCTTACCTGGTTTTACCCCCACGACTTCCTTTTGTACTCTGCAGGTGTGGGGGGGGGCAGTAGTTTCCTCCGAAACGTCGATAAATATCTGCCAGATTACATAAAACCCCAGCATACGGTATTTTTCATGGTCACCGCCGTTTTGTTTGTAGTTCTCCTTACTCATTCGTACTCCATGTTCCTCCAGTTTCATGATATACCCAAACTGGGCCTACCCGTTGTGACGTCATATAATACAACACCTGACAGCTGTAATGTGCATTGTACCCGCCTGTACCTCTTGTAATTTGGCGGCGATCTAATAGAAGCGCCAGAATATCCTGTTTCTTGGTGGAGAGGCGTTTGTTGGATGTCACTGTGTATTTCTGTGCATATGTGATGTGTGGAAATGAGCCTTCGTCATATGATGAGTGTTACCATCAGGTCATACAAGAAAACGAAGAATGCATCATGAAAACCGGAAACCGCCTATCTCTCTCGGAAGGCGTATGAGTCAATGCATTAGGCACGTGGTTGTGTAGAAGTTCCTATGACGTCCAGGGATTTTTTTTAACATTTCGCAAGTGATAGAACATACAATGTGACTTGACTTAGTGCTCACTGTTGGGATGTGCAAGATGGCGTCTGGAGACATTACTGCGTACAGGCAGTAATGAGCGATGCTGCTGTTCGTATTTAATATTTTAAAGTACAGCGGTGTATATACAGAGTGTAATTGAAAAGTTTATACAGGATGTACCTGAGTAGTTTATACAGGATGTAAGTAGTTTATAGAGGATGTAACTGAATATTTTATACTGGGTTTAACTGAATAGTTTTTACAAACTTTTGTGGGTTCTGGGGGTCAAGGGGGTAATTTGAGACAGGTGACATGTGGCCGGTAACGAAATCGACGTCGGTACTGCGGCCTGGAAAGTAGTCGAACCGTAAACGCTGATTTCTGTGATCAGCGCCTTCTTTAAATGTTTCGTTTTCATGAATGTTTGTTGGTTGTTCATCGTGTGTAGGATTTTTAGTAATATTATTTTCTGTTAATTCACAAGAGCTGTTTGAAGTGGAGGCCACCGACGTCATTGCAGGCATTTCAGCGACGCGCCATGTTCTGGTGGACTCTCTCAAAGATCCCTGGTCTGTTCTGAACAGTTCCACGCGCTGCTAGAATTCTAGGTGCCAGGCCCTCTTCTGTTTCCACAGAAGTTTCATAAATGATGCTCTTGATGTGACCCTAAAGCATGAAGGATCGTGGTGGCCAGGCGACGCCCCTTGCGGTTACGAGATACTGCGTCCATATGATTTCTCACAGCATTTGTAAAATGGGCGAGGCCACCATCGTGCTGGAACTTACTTTCCCAGGCGTAGTACCGACGCCTATTCCGGTATTGATACGTTTCCGACCATTTGTTTCCTATCTCATAGTTCTCCTCCTTGACCCCTGTACAAGGCATGGAAGTTTCTGAAAACGGTTGCACTCTGTATGTTTATAAAGGGTGTAACAAAGTAGTATATGAACAGCAATTACTTCCTCAAACAGAATTTAACCAATTGGTCTTGGTAGTGAATGTGCAAGCTAGAAACTGGATTTTTAAGCGTTTGTCGCAAAAAATTGTGCTTCAAATGTTTAAAATTTTAATATGTGTTAAGTATTGTTTGCAGTTGTGCGTTTTTATGACTACGTAAGTCCCAGGGGTTCGCTGTTGTTTTCTGTTACTGTTATGAGGAAGTGCTGTGTAATAAATTACAGATTCAGATATCGTCTGTGGCCTTGGAGGTGTCATTTGAACGTAGAAAAGAATAATCGTGTTTGTGCTTAAACTGGCTAGCCGAAACGGGTTCATAACGCATTCAGCACTCGGCATGACGTCAGAGAATCAGACGTATCGGTGATATTGGTTGGCATTTCGAACGCTTGAAGGAAACCGTCGTCGTCATCGAGGCGTGTTGAAGGCGCGTCACGGGAAGTCTCCGGGAGGCCGTCGACGGTGCGTGTGACGTAACAGTATGTAGGTACGGTTTCTCGTCACCTTGAAATGCCCACCTCGTTAACTGGTCTTACCAGTGAACAAAACGCCCTAATTTTTTTTTGTGGTGAAGGGCCCCGCAGCAGATGCTACGGACGCACCGCAGCCATGAGGCTTATTGTGCAACCCTGTGATGAAGATGATTAGTTTTTTCGTTTTTCCGTCTAATGGAGCACCGGTGGAATGAACTTGACAGGGGAAAACCGAAGTGCTCGGGGGAAAAACCAGTCCCAGTGCCACTTTGTCCACATGAAGTGACCCAGGATCGAACCCGGGCCTCCGCGGTGAGAGGCCGGCGACTAACCGCCTGAGCCATGGCACGGCCTAAACGCTGTAGATTTTGTTCTTATGAGTCACCGGTGGAACTACGCTTATCATCTTGCTATGGAATTGGTGAATATTCGTTTTGAATTCACAGAATATTGCTCGCTGATTTCATTATATGTGATATCTGCGCTCTTCTGGGATATTACGCAGCGTAGAGTGATAATTCTGTACCGACGTTTCGGGACAACCTGTCGGTCCCATCTTCAAGGGTCAGGAAGTCCTTATTGGACTTCTTGACAGAATTACCACTCTGCGCTGCGTGATATCCCAGAATAGCGCAGATCTCATCTAACACGCATAATTAAGCGTGAAATCACGCTTAATTATGCGTGTTCAAAGTAGTTAAGCCAAAGGCAGTATGGTGGATCCCTTAATGGCTCCATTTAAACCAGGATGTTTTATTAAATTAAGTTATAAACCAACCGATGCACACTAAAACCACTTTTTAAGTATCTTTATTATAAAATTGTTAAAATTGTACCCCTACACGTGTTTCGATCCTAGGATCATCGTCAGGGTTTATTGCTAAAAGCTACAGTCACTTCAACACATGATTTAAAATATTCTATCTGCACTTTGAAACATAAGTTAAAATCTTGTAAAAAGATTCTCTAAAAGTTGTAAAATTATAAAAGCACTGTAGATGGTAGATTGTGGAACTGCTGGCGTGTGGTATTAAAAGCATATGAAATGTTTTTGCGTGGAGCGGAGTGTACTACGTGTTGTGCGGTGAGGAGTACACGGTGGAGAGTACTACGTGTTGTGCGGTGAGGAGTACTAAGGATGTTTTGTTTGGCACCTCACTTAAAGGGAAAAATATTGTGTGAGGGTTTTTGAGAACAGGTTGCTGAGGGGCGTATTTGGGTCTAAGAGAGTAAGGAATAGAAGGCTGTTGAAAACCGGTGTGGTGAGCAGAACAAGGAGCATAATGAGGGCGGGGCGTGCAGCAGGCGTGGAAGTGAACAGAAATGCATACAAAATTTTGGTCGTGAAACGTGGAGGGAAGACACTTGGAGAAATTATGAAGTGATGAGAAGAAGACGTTAAAAATGTACCATAGGGAAATAGGTTGAGAGGATTTGAGCTGGATTAATTTGGATCAGGATAGGGACCGTTTTGATGGGCTGTTGTGAACACGGTAATGAGCATTCGTGTTCCGTCAAAGGTAGGAATTTTCTGGCAAGCTGAGTTCTTGTTAGCTTGTCAGGGAATGTAATCCATGGAGGGAATGAGTGAGTAAATCTTGCAGATCTTATCGTTGACTGCATGTGGATATTGCTTATGCCGCGGATTGCAACAGTTTGTGTTTGAAGTCCGTAAAACTTACTAAACATCGGAATGTAAGCATTTGACCCCAGCCGTCCATGTAAATAATGTATAAAAATTGAAATGTGAAACAAATACACAGCTGGGGAGAATGCAGTGTTTTAGGAGTGTTAGCCAAGTAGCTGCCAACAGCATATACAAGTTTTAGCTTCATCATGTCTATCCATCCGTCCGTCCGCCTGTCGTCATGGAAAAGCTCGGCTTCTGCTGGTCGGATATCCGTGAAATTTTGTGTTGGAGGCTTTTTACTGAACTCTGTCCACCAGTTCCAAGATTGGTTAAAATCAAACAAAAGTAGCAGTCATTTTATTTACATTTGTGATACAGTATGTCACCGTTAAGCGAAATAGTACAAGAAATACGATATCTCGCCGTTTAGGAGATAAGTACGGCAGAGCCAGAGAGGCCGAAGAGGTTGACGATCTAAACATAACATTTTATGACATACGCGACGCGAAGAACGAAGGACGGTCGTGATCGCATGTAGAGTGCATTGAAGGGGTGGTCTGCTTTACTGCTTTAAGGTAGTACTCGATTGAAACACGATATTGAAGTGTCACTCCACTTTTAGTTTTGCTATGAATTGTCTCCATATCTGGCAACAGCATTACAGACGAGCATGATCGCCTGTAAAATGTATGATAACAGTGTGTTGCTGGGGTAGAAGAAATCTTAGTGTGTGTTGTGTGCAGCGTGTCTTGAAATTATTGACGGTTAATAGGTGCGTTCGCAAAACTGCGAAAAGCGACTATTAGCGTCGTCGTCGTCGTCTGTCTATCCGTCCGTCCGCCCACAGGGACTAGCTGGTTTCCCACTGGACGGATTTTCTTGAAATGTTATATGAGTAACACTTATCAACCAACAACTGCACTATTACTATTTTCATTACCTTAATGCACGGTGAACAAAAAGTAAAGTTGTTATATGAGTATTTTTCGAAAATCTGTCGAGAAAATTCAAGTTTGCTTAAAATCTGACAAGAATAACGGGTACTGTACGTGAAGACCTATGTGCAGTTATATCTTGCTGAATTCTTCTTAGAATGACAAATGTTTCAGACAAAAGTTGTAGACAAAACCAAAACACACATTTTATGTTCAATAACTTTTTTCCCTAAAGTCGTGCCGTTTATGAGATAATGTGGAAATATATGGTAGAGCCAGACAGGCCAAAGATGACAATATAATACGGCGCATGCGCTTTGCATGCTGGATAACTAAGGCTACAGACACACACACACAGAATATATAATACTTATTGCTTTTCCACACCAACAATGGTTACGCGAACGCGCCTCAATGTTACGTTATACGTACATTGCCTGTATCGTGAATAAACGCGCCTGAAATGTTGCGCACTACGGACATTTTCTGTCTCGTTCTAACGGTGAAGAGCGTTAGCACGTGCTTCAAGGCGTTGATCCATGTGTCAGACTGCTCGAGTAAAGTTAACGTGTGTCCTTGCCTGCCCATCTGATTCATTCCTGTCATTTTCAGACTGCGGAGAAGGGTTTGGACTTGAGTGATCTCTGGCGGTCCCGGCAGTCAACTAGCGCCGCCAAAAAAAAACGATGCAGGTCCGACTCCAATGGCTCCTTCAGCTGCAGCCGTAAGCACGTTTAAACGATGGCGTCGCAGCGCCGGCACACGGAGCGGTGGCGGCAAACCGACTCCTGGACACGGGGAGAACTGCAGTAGCAAGGAGCCTGCTGGCGACGATGACAGGTCATTGCTGAAGTTCCTGGCACTGGTGAGTGATCCTACGTAACGAGGAACTGTGTGATTTATACGGGCCACTGAGCAGTGTTACAGTAGTGAAATGTATGATATGATGGGCTGGGTATGTAGCTAGGATGGATATTACGTAAGGAGGAACACTGGTTTATACAGGTCAGCTGCTGTTCTTAGGATATTGAGATGTGGGATGTTATGATGGGCTGGGAATGTAGCTATGATGGATATTACATAACGAGGAACACTATGATTTATACAGGTCAGCTGGTGTTCTTAGGATTGTGAGATGTAGGAGGTTATGATGGGCTGGGAACGTGGCTAGGGTGGATATTACATAACTAGGAACTGTGCGATTTATACAGGTTTCCTGATGTTGTTAGGTTAGTGAAATGTATGAGGTTATGATGGGCTGGGAATGTAGCTGTTGCAAGAGGAGAGACTGTTGCTTTGAATTTCAACTTAGAAGATAAAGCAGGAGACTGGAAGTTAACCTTAAGACAGGTCACAAGATGGAGCTCGCTGAGGGTCGTGTAGAATGGGTGGACGTTGCAGTAAGGGACAGTATTGGTCAGCTGACCTTAACAAGAAGGCTGGAACGTGTCGATAAATTTTAATAAAAGTCGCCGAATATGAAGTGCCATGAAGATTCATTCAGCAGTTGTCTCGTTATTTCATACCGACCGACGAGCAGACATAGCGAAGCCAGTATGCTCATTTATATTTTTAAAGATTTCGTTGAAAACGCGTCAGAAATGAAGAACGTTAAGCTGCATTGTAGCATAGACTTTCTGTATACCAGTACGAAACCGGCGGTGGCAGAGAATGGGACCTTCGCAGCACTTCGGCCATCACACAACGCCTGGATGGCAGTCAGGACGCTCGATAGGCCGACACCCCACTGTTTATGTAGATACGAGACGAGTTAGAGGATGAAAACACGAAATGTAGACGATCGTCAGTGTACGACTAATTCGCTGAAACACGTAAGAAGCTGAGGAATGTGAACTGAATGTATGAGTATTTTGGTATGTTATACGGTCTAGTTTTTGTGACTGCTGATGTTCGCGGAGGGAACCGTGAGTATCCCGGCATATAGCATGCTTATATTAAAGTTCGTAAGCATGGCGGATGTAACTACTGTCCACAGACAAGGAGATGATCCCAGCTACGAATGCGATAGATGCGCATGCGCAAGGTTTCGTGGTAAATGACGAGTTGCTACTCTCCCTTACTAGACGCTTAATGTTTTCAGTGTATGCAGTAGTAGAAGAGCCTGTCGTCCTACCAATAGTAGTCCAGTAGTCCCCCTTTAGCCAACAGTCCCCTGCACCGCGCCGGAGACACCCACCCTACTGCGGGGATCATATCGTGGTCTGTGGTCTGTAGCTGCAGCAGCTGGTGTCCACCCAGCAAGTTCTGGTAGAGTGACGGGAAATGGTGGAACGTGAACAGCATCTTTCACGTACCTCCAGAAGAAGAATCAAGTGGTGTGTGGTCGGGGGGACGTTTTCCATCGAAACTTTCGATCTTCGAACTGAAATGTGAAAATTTGGATGCGCTGATGCTTGCTTGCACAGCATGTAACTTGCGCAGGAAATGCGATAGCGTTATGCATTCTGGCATGAAGGCACGCTGAGACTGTCGAAGTGTATAACTCCTTTATTTGCATACATATGTGTGGACTAGGGGCTCCGCCCACACGCGATGTAGTCGCCAATCCTTCCAGGGGCTCTGTCTCCGTGGTCCTCGTTGATACTTCCGCCCATCTCTTTGCCATTACTGTCCTCGCCTTCCATGGAATGGCTGACATACGGATGTGAGGTTTCGGATTTTTGCGGTGGGGATTGATTGTTTAGCTCAGGGTCCAGCCCGCGGACCGCATGCCACCCGCCACGTTGTGTTATGCGGCCCGCGGCCACATTTGTAAATCTATGCAGGGTGTATATAAATGCTTTGACAAAATTCAGGGGGTGAGTTTCCCATACCAAAACAAGGAAAAACGTTCATATCAATATATGTCTGCAAACACTCAGTTTTCGATATACAGCCCCAACGTTCGCCCGACCTCACTCCTTTATACTTTTATCTGTAGGGACAGTTAAACCCCCTAGTGTATTCACCTCCAATTGAAAATAGACACTTCACCAGCCCATTTTTTGTGTCTGTCAAACAGTTCGGAACTGCCTCGGGACCTTTGAAAGGGTGCAACAGCCCGTGATCAGACGTGTTCATAATGTGTCTTGATTCAGGCAGAGGACATTTTGAGCATTTGTTTCGAGTTGTTACTTGATAAACAATAAGAAGTCAAAAGTTATTAAATTGGAAACTTCTGAATGTATTATGTCAGTTGTAAGAAATATATTACATGGTTAAGGTATTTATTGTTGAATGAAATATTTCAATTAAGCTAAAAAACCACTCATTTTCGGGCACACCTGTATAGAAGCTTTTTTCTTTGTTTTGATGCGAAGAACTCGCTCTTGATGTTTGACCAAGCATTTTAGATACACCTTGTGTGTGGACTATTTTTAGTATAAACTGTATTAAATAAGGTAAAGGTAAAGTTCTCCCTAGAACAGACCATGAAGGCCCAGAGGGGGAGTAGAGGTATAGCTCTACTCTTTCTTTAACCCTGGCACTAGATGGGGGTGGGTGGTCAACTCCACGCCCCTGCCGCTTTACCCCTGGGAAAGAGACCCGGTACCCAATGTATAGGATGCTGGGTGTGGGCCCCAGGGCCGGTCTGGACGGCTGCGAAAAATCTCGCCTGCACCGGGATTCGATCCCCTGACCGCTATACCGACTGAGCTATCCCGACCCACAACTGTATTAAATAATGGATAGTAAAGAGTGTACATTTGTCGGATCACGATTTTATGTACACCTTGTGTGTGGACTATTTTTAATATAAACTGTATTAAATAACAGATAATAAAGAGTGTACATTTGTCAGATCACGATTTTATGTACACCTTGTGTGTGTTTCTGTGTTGTGTGTACTATTAAAACTTACACAATTTAGAGGTTAGGTATACCACTTACTGTGACTTTTGCATGTGCGGCCTCCTAAGCAGCCCACAGTAATGGTTGTGGCCCTTTGCCATAAAAGGTTATACCCAACTGGTATAGATGAAGTTTCTTGGATTTTTATAGCATGTAGTTTTGGCGTTTGGCACTGAAATTTGAATTCAGCTCGGAAGATGGAGAAAGCATGTTTCTCCAAAATGTCAATGTGAACCAACAGCTTTGCATAGTGCCGAAACACAAAACACTGCAGGCTAAACATATGGATATTTGCACTCTTTCATCCAATATAAGAAGTATACACAGTTTGTGTACGTAGTTAAAGTGTTCTCACAACTCAGCCATGTTTGAAAGTGTATCCAGTATTGAAAAATTATGAATCACAGGTTTTACGTAGCTCTTCTAAGTTAAGAATTCCGCATGAAAATGACGACACATGGTGGTACCTCCCCAGCAGAAGTAGTACTACTGCAACCAATGTGTGAGGCACCCTGTTTTGTGATGCCTCATAGCATCATTGTGATTTAACTGTATACAGAGATATAATTCTAGATGTCAACATCCACATTTGGATTCACTGGATCTTGTGTTTATTTTTGCATTTCATACACCCTTGAGTCTCTTACACTACATCTCCTGGTTAAAAGTGTAAAGACTGAACTGTACAAAGTTGTAATTTTAATTGGTGTCAGATTTGGTTTTTACCGTAATGAGTATTCGTACCCTGAAGATAGAGGCAGCACGTTCCTCTGAAACATTGGTGCCTGTCTATCACACCACAGTGCTGTAACTTAGACCATAACCATAGAGATCAGAGAAGTATTGTTAACCTCTTTATGAAAGCTGTTCAGAACAGCTAGCTAGAAGCGCATGGAAATGGTGCATACTGCAATGTGGGTTGTATAGATTTCCAGTGAAGTTATATAAATGAATTGGTAATGTTAATTAAAGTGTTCTCTCTTTGTAATGTTAATTAAAGTGTTTTCTGTTTGTAATGTTAATTAAAGTGTTCTCTGTTTTGTATTTTCAGAATGCTCTGGATCTGACAGCTCCTGCTAGTGACATCCTTCTGAAGAACAGACAGAATTCATGGTTCCAGCTGTCAGGGCACCCAGACTGCTTTGCCCCAGCAGGTCCTGGTACCATCTGGAAGAAGCGCAGTGGTGGACCTGAGAATGATGAGCGTGAAGTGTACGAAGCACTTAGTTCAGATCCTGCTCTGAGAGACATTGTGCCACGGTATTTCCGAGAGGTGGAATATCAGGGAGAGAAGTTCATTGAGCTACAAGATCTTCTTCATGGTTTCTCTGACCCTCACGTCATGGACATAAAGATGGGGACTCGTACTTTCCTTGAATCTGAGGTCCAGAAAACCGCTGCAAGACCTGATCTCTATCAGAAGGTAAGCAGTTAATCTGTCGCTGGTAGCAGGTATTTACACTGACATGGCAAGATCAAGTAGGAGGTGGTAATGAATAATGTGATGGATTATGGGGAGACAGATTGTGAGGATGGGCAGTTAATGTAACTGGTCAGACAGGATTATGTACAGGGGATGGGAGTTGGGTGTTACTGGCTCAGGATTATGTCCAGAAGACAAGCTGGATGCAACTGGCTCAAGATTATGTCCAGAGGATGGGAAAAGGATGTGACTGGCTGAGGATTTTGTCTGGGGTTTGGGAGGTTAATGTAACTGGCCCAGGATGATGTCTTAGGTAATGGGAGCTGGAAGTAAGTGGTTCAGGATTGTGTACCAAGGATGGGAGACACATAACTGCTTCAGGATTATGTCTGAAGGATGGAAGGATAATATAGTTAGCTGAGGTGTGTGTGTATGTGTGTGTTTTGTTGCGTGCATGTATGTGTAGAGGATGTACCTGCATGTAATTGGCTCAAGATTAAGTTTGATAGCAGGTTTTAGTGGGGCACGGGGTGACACAGTTGGTTGAGGCACTACGCTACAAGCCGGGAGGTCGCGGGTTCGATTCCCGATGGTGTCATTGGAATTTTTCATTGACATAATCCTTCCAGCTGTACTATGGCCCTGTGGTTGACTCAGCCTCTAACAGAAATGAGTACCAGGAATATTTTCTGGGAGGTAAACACAGCCAGTGTGTAGGGCTGACAACCTTACCACCTTCATATGCCGATTGTCTTGTAATCTGGGAGCCTCAAACTCCTGGAACCCTCAGGCATTATCCAGGCCTGTAATGGGATAGCTTTAAGCAGATTTTATTATAAGTAGTCTTGATCCTTTGGCTTCTGTTGCCATAATGTTCAGTACATTGTAATGGGCATTGTTGAGTTACTACTTAATATGATTTTTGAGTTATGACACCTTGTAGTCTGGTAGGTTGTTACCATGTAAGATCAACACTTACTTCCTCATCTTCCCTTAAAATGTTTCTCTTTCACCTCTTTCCTTACATTTTATCATTTACACTCCCTTTCTCACCATTTGTTTCCCTTTGGTTGACATTTAGCCTCAGACCCAACCCACCCTTATAACTAACTAACTCCATGCAGCAGAGTCCTTCCTTGGAAGCTAACAGGTTTTCATCTAGTCAAGAAATTCCCTTCATTTTATGGAACCCGAAGTTTCATTACCCCATTCATAAGCATCCACCCCCTGTCCTTATCCTGAGCCAGATCAATCAAGTCCATGCCTCCCCATCCCACTTCTTAAAGATCCATTTTAATATTATCCTCCCATCTACACCTAGGTCTTCCAACTGATATCTTTCCCTCGGGTCTCCCCACCAAAACTCTGTATGCACCCCTCCTGTCCCCCATACATGCCACGACCATCTTATTCTTTTTTTATATGATCACCCAAATAATATTTTGGTGAGGAGTACAATCCACCTTTGTGTATTACATATTGTTTACCATGCTTGGCTCACTGCCTTAGCCCTGACTATGGAGGCAGTATGTTCCTTTGGAAGATTGGTACCTGATACTGAACTACATGACATCACATCTCAGCAAGTGGTGGTCTTCAGTTCAGTTCCTTCCTTTCGCTCCTTGCGGAGCATAGGGCCTCCTCTCAGAGGTTACTGTGGTCTGTAAGTGTGCATTGAGTAGTGAGTGACCAGCCCACTGACTGCACAATTTCTACTCATCCTGATGTGACTGCCAGAGCCATCTAGCAGTCAGTCAGGAGACTTGGGTGAGAAAGTGTCGCTGAATTTTGCTTATGAAACATCTCTTTTCATGCCCGTAAGGTTCTTTTACATGCTGTAAATCTATGACATGGACCAGTGGCTTTACTTCCCCTCCAAAGGAAGTCGTGCTGCGGATTTTTATCACCCTTAAAAACCCATCGACCTCGGCCGGGATTGAACCCGCAAACCTTGGGTCCAGTGGCGAGCACGCTAACCACTAGTCCGCCGAGGGCGACAAGTGGTGGTCTTAACACCTATAAATTCTTTTAAGAGGTAACTTTGGTGTCTGAAAATTGAAAGTCCTTGTGTATGTTATGTGCAGATGGTTGCAGTAGATCCATCAGCACCATCTTCTGAAGAGCATCGAAACAAGGCTGTCACCAAGCTCCGTTACATGCAGTTTCGGGAACAGCAAAGCTCTACTTGCAGTCAGGGTTTTAGAGTGGAAGCTATGAAGGTGAGTGGAAAAGCTGTGTATCATTCTTTTCATTGGTAAGCACCGAGACTGACCATATTGCTAATAGTCAGTACAGTGACGTTGACTCGTGGTCTTTCTTATGAATTGATTTTTAACCCTTTGGCACTGGAATTAAATTCCTGGTTTTAAGGGAGTGGTGAGAGAAAATTCTGATAAAAGATTGCCTCTGCACTCGAGCAGAGACAGCTGACATATGTCAAAGAACTATATATCAGCTGAGCACTGTGCACAAAGTGCCATAATTGATGCGTTCCATGTGACGACTGTAGTTATCCTTCAGTTTTGTGAGCATTACACTGTTAAGTGACTACAGTCATTGCTAGGCATCAAAGGGTTGAAGTCTGTAGGGTGCAAGCAGATGAGTACCCTGCAGTGCCACATGTGGATAATTAAGGAAGTTGCAAAAATCATTTTCTAGCCATGAAACTTGAAGCTAAAAATCATGATGAGAGTAGAGGAGCTGTGCAGTGAGGGGGTTTCCTAAGCCGTGACAAAAGCAGCACTTAAATTTTAAAATATGTAATTTGTATATTTGAAATTGAATTTATTAAAAACTTCATACTGTATCTTACGTGATCTTGCTATTGTTGCAGTTCCGTGGATCCCCACCGGTTACTGACTTAAAAAAAGTTAAATCTCGTGATGAAGTTATGGTGACTATGGCATTGTTTCTTGGTGGCCGAGAAGACACAAGGCAAAGGCTGTTGCCTCGCCTCAAGGAGATCCGTGAGAAATTTGAACAGTCTTCATACTTCCAAACACATGAAGTTGTAGGAAGCAGTATTTTTATCATCTATGATGACACTAAAGTTGGAGCATGGATTATTGACTTTGCTAAAACTCTCCCTGTACCTGATGGAGGATTTGTTGATCATCGCAGCGAGTGGGTGCAGGGCAATCATGAAGAAGGCTTTCTAACTGGACTTGATTCCCTAATCAGTGTAAGTGTATTTTTTTCAATTGTGTGGTAAATAATTGAGAAACAAACTTAAAGGTAAAGGTAAAGCAATCCCATTACAGGCCTGGACAGGCCCATAGGGTTCCAGGAGGTTGAGGCTCCCAGATTTCTAGACAGTCGGCACATGAAGGTGGTAAGGTTGTCAGCCCTACGCATTGGCCGCCTTTACCCCCCAGGAAAGATTCCTGGTACTCATTTCTGTTAGAGGCTGAGTCGACCCCAGGGCCATAGTGCGACCGAAACGATTATGTCAATGAAAAATTCCAATGACACCATCAGGAATCGAACCCGCGACGTTCCGGCTTGTAGCGCAGTGCCTCAACCAACTGCGCCACCGCTTGCCCCGAGAAACAAACTTATTACATTATAATGCATTCTGTACTGAGGACATGGAAAGAGATTCCATGGATCAAACCCCCCACAACTCCCTCATCAAGCTGTTATGCTTCCCCCTTCTGACATACTTCCCCGTAATTCCCTCAAGTCATTTAACTGTTCTGTTCTCAGGAATGTCAGTAGTGATAATCTTTACTAGTGACCAGTGCTTTGGACTTGTTGATATGTGCCTCAAGGGACTAGATGGGAATATACAGTAGACAGTCAGGGTCAAATGTCATCAACCTCACAATCCATGGGACTTCTCTGTGTAGCATCTGTACAGAAGATTTTTACCTTTCACCTAATGTTTGACATTAAATCTGGTAACTGAGTGCCCAATCTCAGTTGTGTGATTTCAGGCTTCTGCCACAGTGTAAATGAGATATTTGCTCTTCTGGGATGTTACGCAAAATTGATTGATAGTTTGTTACTGACGTGTCGGTTCCATCTTCAAGGGTTAAGCAGTCAAAGAAGACGCTTGAAGATGGAACCGCTCGGCTGTCCCGAAATGTTGTTAATGAACTACCAATCAACGCTGCGTAACATCCCAGAAGAGCGAAGACCTCTGTTTCAGTTGCTTGTCCAAGCTTAGTCAATAAAATGTGTATTTTTTGATTAATGTATGAACTTGTGTGATACTGAAATCTGTCCCTTTCCCATTACAGCAAGTAATCGAGACCTTTCCAGGTCAAGTAGTACTATGTTTGTGTAGTCTTTATGAGTAAAAGGAAGTTAAACCTCTGGTAATAGTTACTGTGATAGAGAAGCCAATTCTTTATGTCTTGTTTGTACAGATTTTGGAGGAGATGGATCTGAATTCATCACCTGCAAGCTGCAAGAGCCCCTTCCCACCAGTAGGTGAACTGTCAGCCTTGATGTCTTGAAGTTAAACCAGAAACATTTGGGTGTGTAAATTCAGGAATCACATGAGTTAGAAGTTGAAGTTGAAACTTCTTCACGTGAATGACAAATTAATTGTAGGTGGTGACGAAATGAAAGCATTGAAGCCATGAAGTCTGATGTTGTAGAGTACTCAATGAATTTACTTCAGTCAAATGTGTAATGCAGCCATTGGTTCATATAATTTTGGTGACAGTACAGTGCAGACTAAAGTGACATTTGGTACAAAAAGACATAGACAGTGTGCTGGGTAAGTGGAGTGTAATATCAGTTGAACTAGCAGTATGTGTTTCAAGATGGATCATCGTTACTGTGGGTTTGTGCCGCGGAGTAGCTTGAAGAAGCTGTGTGTTATTTTATACTTATTCCTGTCTCGAGGGTTATTTTGGTCACCAAAAGGAAACATCGCTTTACATTGAGGGATTAAAATTTATTGGAAAACAGTATGTTGTGAAAGCTCCAGAAAGTGGCCCCTAATATGATACTAAAATAGGTCGTCCATTTAATATTTTTATGACTAATCATTCGGTACTGATTTACTACATTCATTGTGACTGATGTGAATTAGATTTCATATTGCTGAATCTGTTCAATTCATATATTTTTTCTTGGCTGTTTTACGTGCCAGAGTTCCTTTTGACTGACTTTCTTGCAGAACATTTGGTAATTGGAGTGCAGTAAAAGCAGTAGACATTACAGTCATACACATAGGACTGTAATGGACTGAGGTTTCTTTCACCACATTTTGAATTTAAGTTTGAATTAAAATTGATAACATTAAGAACTAACCAAATTGCAGTAAATAAGTACAAAATCTGCTACATTTTGTAGCTCATTGTTTATACCCCTTTGGCACCGAACGATGCAGGTTGCTGGGTTCAGTTCCATAACAGCGCAGCATATGCATCAGCCCATTCTTGTGGAGCCCTGTTCGTGCTTTTTCCTCTTTCTTCGGCTTTTTTGGGAGGGCGTGGCAGTAAGAGTTTTATGAAAAAGTTAAGAAGGATTAAACACCTTTTTTTGTTTTTGGTATCTTAATATTAAGAAATAATTATCCCCATTACAAGGGCCAAGTAGTTCAGGCTATTTATTGAAATAATCTCTGTTTTGTGAATGTAATGAAATGTGAATACACTGTATGGGGAAGATGTAGGCTTTTAATGTCAATCGGGTGATATATTTAGTTGCTACTGTGTTCTAAAGGATGAAAATTCTTGTAGTCAGTGAAGAAACTAATGTTAATTAAAATCGTAATGTGCTGTGTCTCACATTCACTGATACTGCTGCGATGAAACGTGAGAAATCATAATTAATGTTTCTCAAACAGATGTAACAAAGCGAATCAGTTAGCTAGACCGACCAAGAGATGAAAAACATATCCTTGATGAAGCTACACAAAAATTAAACTGTCCTATTGTTGATAATACATATTAATTTATTTGGATTTTGAAGGGGGGAATTAATTGAAATTAATTTCTCTGCGAAATGAGGTCCTGTAAGCAATAAATTACATCCTATAACTGGTTACATTAATTTGCATAATAATCAAGGAAAGCCAAAGCATTAACAAAATAAGATTAGATCCACTTTCATTGCTATGGCTAAGGCCTTGATGCAGCAACAGAAATTGTGGGTCTCATTGAAATATGGTGTGTAATTGTAAAGATTGTTAGTGTGAAAGGAATTAAAAAATGTACACGTTGTAAGCTTTGTCAGTTAATTTTGTATGATCAGTGCTTTGGCACTGTCTCATGTTCTTTAAGTTACAGGTAACTTGAGTTTGTTTTTATACTGTCAGTACTGCTTCCTTTGACATTGACATAGTGTGTGAGTTGTCTGGCAACCTGGTTCCTCCATACATACATTACATTACGTTACATTTCATGCATACAGAGACGCACACACACACACACACACACATTTTTTGAAGTGCCACCACACATCACTGTAAGCTTGGACCATTTTGGATGACTGCAGGTCAGAACAGTGAAGACCACCATTCCAGATTACCAGGAGTGGGGTCAAGGAATTTTATTTAATGTATTGCAGGTAACATTAGGATCCTATGCACCATATTTAAAGGAGGTACTGGACATGATCTGTGGTGTGAGCTGTTGCACTGTCTCGCTGGAAAAAGGCATATGTTCTCTTTTAATTGGACAGATGTTCAAAAAATGGTATCAATTTTTCTTCTGGGACCACACATATATACGTAAGTATATATGTGGTCCCAGAAGAAAAATGTTATCCTAGTTGTACTTATAACGCACCACACACAAGCATGAACATCATGTAATGGCACTGTATGGATTAACACAGACTTTCAAACTGACCAGCCATTACCTGTTAGTCTAAGAGTTTAGATATCCAAGCTTCATTTCTGAACAGCAGTGTGTGTTCAATTTCTCCATTATGCATGCCGTGAAGGTTCTGTTCCCAAAATTCAGTTTTGCTTTGCAACATGCAGTCTTAGAGTTTGTGAGCAACAGTTGTGTTGCATGTTATGGCAAAGACATGGATATACCTGTTTGCTATGCAAGTTGCACAAATGTTTTCTTGGAGATGTTTGCAGTCTAGCATCAGTTTAATTCAGTTTTTTTTCTACAGGTAGTATGTGTCGCCTTCCAAGTTCTCTTGTCATCTAAAATGAAACCTGTTACTGAAAACATGTTCACATATATGCATATATATATATATATATATATATATATTTTTTTTTTTTTTTTTTCTCTCTCTCTCTCTCTCTCTGGAACTAGTGCATCACAATTTTTGTCTGAATTTGCCACAATACATATAGCAACTGTATTTACCATGTGTTTGTCATATATAAATGTGTAAAGCAAATGCATATGAGTCACGTGGACCTCACTGCCTCTCTGACAAGCGTTGTGGGGATGGTCCAGAATGTGGGCTATGTGGCTAGTGGGTGGTGTCATTTTAATGGAACTGTGTATGTGCATGTTTGTGTATTTTTATCACCTCAATTTTTCCCCAAGTTCTTCCTTCCATGTGGCATTAGCCCCAACCTCATACTCCCATCTTTTATCTTGGTCTTCCTTTTTACAGTATTATGCAGTGTAGAGTGTCATCCATTTCTTAGTGTTCTGTTGTGTATTTATTATTTTATGTGATAATTGGATGCTTGAGATTTCTGTTAACTCCAAAATCATAGTTTGTTGTAAATTTAAATTTTAGCATCTCATGGCAGTGAATGTTACAATGTGTCATCATGTAGGTCAGCTGTGTGCTTTTTCATCCTTACTGAGTATGTGTGTGCAGATATGAAGGCACTCTGTGTGTGTGACTAACATAAGTGTCTTGTATTACGAGTACAGATTTGTACATTTCTCGGTTGCCATTTACCAGTTCGACTGAATTGAAATTATGTAGCCACAGATGGCAGAAGGTTTGTGCGACCGGCATAAAATCGTATGACTTCTTGTGTGGTTAACTCGGATTCAGTCTGACCGTACTGAGGATCAGTAAATTAATTAATGTAGCAGATTTTAGGTTTTACTGTTCGTTTATTTCCAGGCACAGAAAATGAATATGACAGAGTAATTGATGCTATTTTGATGATAAGATTTGCTTCTAAATCAAAAAGAATTCTGGCAGCATGAATTGTCTCTTGTTTTACTAGGTATTTTCTTATTTACAATATTGCTCATACCTGTGGAAAAAGATGGATTTTTAAGAAACACCAACCTGGGAAATGTTGGGTTTTGTACGAGACAGTAATGTTGGTGCTTAGAATGATGAAAAAAGTAGATGAATAAATGATGATGATGATTATGATGGCCAGCACAGCTTTGTATAAGTTTCAAACTGCAACAGTCATAAAGTAAATATATTCCATTTGTTGTATTTGATTATAATATTGGTTTACACAGTCCTCTTATTTAAAATAGTGTTTAGGTAACTGGCATCAGTGGCATAAATAATACCACTAACATTAGCAAGGACTTTCTCCATCGTCACCAATACTTAACACGATTGCAACGTTTTGGAAGCTAACTGCTGAACCACAAATCCTAAGAAAGGTGGAGGATTATTAGTGGCTTATTGCCTGAGAATGGAAGCAGCCAACTTCTGAAATGTTGTGATTGTGTTAAGTATTGGTGACGATGGGAAAAGTTCTTGCTAATGTTAGTGATATTATTCACGTGAAGCCAGTTTCAAGGATTTATATATTACAATGGCATAAGTGTTCAGTTTCATTTTGTTAAGACTATACTACGTTCTGTACCAAACACCAGCTAGAAATGTGTTCTAGTCTTCATGCCTCAAGTGTTAATATAGCACTTTTCCAGTGTTTAACTTGTCAGAACCCTCTGTCTGTGCTTTTGTGTTATGATACATTATTAATGCTTTTATGTACTTTTATTAACTATGAATAAATGTGTGAATGATTCTATAATATTAAGAATTTATGTTTAATTTAATTCTTAAACATATCCATATCCATAATCAGAAATTTAAATTAGGTGTTTCTTCTTCTCCTCCTCCCTGTCCTCCACCTCCTCCGTGCCCAAGGCCTGTTTGCCAGTGCGAGAATTGCACCTTCCTCTAGGACTTCTTTTAGGAGAGCTGTCACTTGCTATTTGTATGACCCATCTGGAGCTATTTGTGTGTGATGCTTGGTCATGTCTCTTCCAATGAGAAAAAATAAGATTCATGATATTAACGAGGTCTTATTCAAGAAGTATAACAGTAAAAGGGCTTTGAGTGTGAAATTTCTGTAGTTTATACAGTGAAACCTCTATCCATCGTTCCCGTTACCATCGTTCGCCCGCATGTATCGTCTGCCTTATTTGGTCCCGAAATTAGCCCCATATAAATAGCACTATTTTTCCCGCCTCCATTGTTCCTCGAACTGTCGTTTTCCCGCACCAATAGTTGAAAAATCACGGTCCTGACGCAACATTTTCCCGCACTGATAGTTTTTTTTTTTTTTAATTTGAATCGATGGTTTAGTGCGCTGTGCGTGCATTGCTTTCTTAGTGCCACCTGGATTGGCTCCAAAAAATATGGAGTGCATTCTGTACTCTTTGCTCTCCATCCTTTTCTTTGGACTAGATGAAGACTTGGCAACTCTGTTGTGGAGCTTTACTTCATTGCAAGTGGTTCTGTGCGTTCTGGTGTGCTTCATAGTTTCATACGTTACCCTGGTTTAATCATTTCCATCCTTTATTATCCTTTTCCTATAATATTTTATTTCTGTTATTAATTCATTCCTGTTTTTATTACTTCATTATATTTTATTCCTGCTATTTATTTTGAAATCCGTGGACCATGTCCCAACCTAAAAAGCAAGTGAGAACTCTGCACGAGCGATTGAAAATAGTAGAAGAGGTGGAGAAGAATCCTGGAGAGAAACGTGTCGACATTGCCAAACGCCTTGGGTTGGCTCCAAGCACACTAAACTCCATATTCGCAAAGAAGGACGAAATCCGAGAGCAGACAGAAAAATGTGGTAACGCCAGTAAGAAGAGGAAAATGGGTAGGGGGTCGACATTCGCCGAGTTGGAAAGAGTACTCTTCTCGTGGTACCAGCAGGCAAGGGCGTCGAATATCCCAATTGATGGAACCATTCTTCGTGGAAAGGCGAAGATGATTGCAGCGCAGCTGAATATAGACAATTTCACTGCATCCAACGGCTGGATAGCGAGGTTTAAGGACCGGCATGGCCTAGTATACAAGAAGTTAGTCGGAGAAAGTGCGGCAGTGGACAGCGAAAGCACGGAAGCGTGGCTGGAAAGACTGCCATCTTTGTTGGAGGGCTACGAACTACGTGATATTTACAACGCGGATGAGACGTGGCTCTTCTACAACGTGCTTCCTGATAGAACCTTGGCTCTCAAAGGAGAGTCTTGTTATGGAGGGAAAAACTGTAAAGACAGACTTACTGTTTTACTTTGTGTTAACAGTGATGGAACTGACAAACAAGTGCAGATTGTTATCGGAAAATCTCCGAAACCGCGATGTTTCAAGAATGTAAAAAAATTACCCACCAAGTACCACGCGAACAATAAAGCGTGGATGACCACAGACATTTTTTCTTCATTTCTTTGTTCATTAGACGCAAGTATGGGTGCACAAAACAGGAACATTCTCCTCTTTGTGGACAATTGTGCCGCACATCCAAAGGATACGTCGTTTCTAAGAAATGTAAAAGTCATACGGTACCCGGCAAATTGTACAAGTGTGCTCCAGCCTCTTGATTTAGGGGTAATAAAGTGTTATAAGCAGCTTTATAGAAAACGCCTCGTGCAAACAGCTGTTTGCATGCAGGCAAAGATACGAAAAAGAAGATAAACGTGTTGGAAGCTTTGCACTACACTGTGGCAGACTTGCAAGAAGTAACCCAGCAGACAATCGAAAATTGTTTTCGGAAAGCTGGTTACGTGCAGGGACAATCTTCAGGCGATAGTGACGTCGTTTTGACCAACGATGACGACGATTTCCGCCAAGACTGGGAAAAGTTCAGTGGCATGAACAAAGATAAATTCGAGGACTACGTCTCTGTGGACTGTCACGTGGCAACCTGTGGTGTAGAAACAGTGCAGGAGCTGTACGTGAGACACGTGGCATCCGGGAGTGTGGAGGGGGAAGAAGGAGGAGAGCTTTGCTGAGACGCACGAAGCGCCGATGAAAGTAAAATCTTTCTTTTATACGCACAGCATGAGTGATAGTGATCGTGAAAGTGTTCTAGGCCTTCAAAAATCGTACTTTGAATTGAGGAGGAGTAAAGTTTGCTCAAAACAAACGTCAATGAAAGATTTTCTCAGCAAGAAGTAATAATTATCATTAAATTGTTCTTATCTATAATTTTTAATGGTTTCCCGGTACTATCATTTCCCGTATGTATCGTTCAAATTTTCCGGTCCCCTGAAAAACGATGGATAGAGGTTTCACTGTATATGTTTGTTACACAAAAGAGGTAACGATGAAGTTTCAATATAAAAAGGTGTGTATGAAACAAGTGCCATTAAAGGTCTCTGTTCTTCTGGGGTGTAGCACAATTTTAATGGGTGATTTGTGCCTGACGTTTGGAGACAGTGTGGTGGCAGGTGTATGTATACATGAACAGAAGCACTATTTTACAGCGCATTATTCTGCAGTTGCACAACATCTTTTGATAACAATTTGAGCACAGACCGTATCCGTGACAAATAGCGTTTCCTCACAGATAAGCAATGCGGTGAAAGCTAAAGCCGGGTTCTCACGGGGCGTGAACTACACGCGTGAATCACACTGGCAAGCTCACTCGTGTTGCCTCCACGCTTGGTGGAAAGCGTGAGCTGTTCACACGGACAAAAGGTTTCAGTACAATCATGACCATGGACGAGATAGTTGCTGAGGGCTGTGCCATAGTGTGCTCTGTGTTTTGTGTAATTTTAGCACATAAAATTGTTCGTGCACTCCACAGAAGACAAGAAAAACATCGGAGAAAGCATTGGTGGGTTAAGGAGTTGTGGGAGCATCCAGATTTATTGATACCGAACTTAAACATCGCTATCCAGACGACTTGAAAAATTTACTGCGAATGACAGAAATACAGTTTGAATAATTGTTAAGTAGAGTTAGTTCACTTATAACAAAACGTGACACCAATATGAGGGAAGCTATTAGTGCTAACACCAACTTACAAGTGACTACGTTATTTAGCAACTGGAGATTCGTTTAAGAAGTTTGGAATTCCTTCTTCGTGTTCCAAAAAACACAATAAGCTCATTTATTCCATATTCCTGCGATGCCATATTCACCATTTTACAAGATTTCATCCAGGTAAGTAAAAAATGCATAATATTTGTAAAGCATTTACTATAACTCAGACTGAAATTAACATTTTTACTATTAAAACATCTTATATCTGGAAATTTTATATCTCAGATCTTTAAAAAGAAACATAATAATGAAAAATGACTGCATTATTTCTTCTTCTTCTTATCTCCTATGGCTCCTATAGGAGCAAAGGGCTTCAATGAACTTTTGCCAGCGGACTCTACTGCTCTCTCACGAAGCTCTCTCCAGGTCTTCCCTGCCTCGTTCGCCTCCTCCAACACGGACCTCTTCTAGGTCTGGCGTGGTCGACCTCGCTTCCATCTCCCTTGAGGGTTCCACTCCAAGGCTTGCTTCTCGATGGCTCCGTCAGGCTTCCTCAGCGTTTGGAGCGACTGCGTTATTTGTATTATATTAATTTTTACAAGTTTGTTAACCACGTATATTCTTCGTCATATGATAGAGAATAAACATCTCCAGAATGTCCACTGCACGATGATGTTGGTCTTGATAAATTGTCATCATTTTGATGAGAAGGTCCGGCCATCTTATTGGTGAGCATGATGGTTATCTGTTGCTGTAACATCATTGCATCCGGAGGTCCAATGGTACGCAGCATCGACGCAACATACCTCCCGAAATGATCATAAGCATCATCCTTGTTCGCTGTCGCTCGTGTAGTCAAGCCATCCAGTTTACCCACTGCTTCTGTCATAAAATTTATTTCCTTTTTCGCTTGCATGGTTTTTTCTTTTTTGCAGATGCGATTTCTGGTCTCAATTTTGTGGGTGAAATAAATTTCCTTTTTTCTACAGGCTTAGGAGACGGGGTTAGTGGTTCTGGTGTGGATGGACGACTCTCGTCATTTGCGGCATCAATAACGACTGGTTCTTCAATGACCTCATCTGGACGATCGTGTTTCTGCTTCCTTGGATTGCAAAACCTGAAAATAAAATTTTGTTTCAGATACCAAAGACAATGGAAGACTGGCAAATGATTTAATATGGATTCAGGACTCGGAACTTTCCAGGATGCATAGGTGCCTTAGATGGAAAGCACGTTGTCATAAAAGCTCCTCCTGCAAGCGGGTCAGACTACTACAATTTCAAAATCAGTTATAGTGTCGTGCTTCTTGCATTAGTTGACAGTGACTACTGCTTTCACTACATCGACGTTGGAGCTAAGGGAAGGGGATCAGATGGAGGTGTGTTTGGAAATAGTTCATTATATTCTGCTTTGGAGACTGATTCTCTCGCCATACCACCTGGTTCCGAAATAGTAGATGATGCCTTTCCGCTAAAAAAAAATACCTGCTGAAGCCAGTCAGCCGATGTAATTTGTATGATAAGGAGAGGATATACAATTACAGACTGTCTAGGGCATGCAGAGTTGTAGAAAACGCATTTGGGATCCTTGTTAGCAAATTCAGGGTATTTGAAAAACCAGTTTCATTGAAATTAGGGACAGTGGACAAAAAGTTCATCTTCTCAAACCATACCACTTTTGGTTTATACACCTCGTCAGTAGACTTTCCCGATCTCTTGCTTGCTGCGATTTTCTTCAATTCCTGACAGTATGAACTTCTCAAGTTTTTGAACTTCACTATCATTTCTGCAGGTCCGAATACAGGTATGTTTAAAGCGGCTGATATTCGTTTTGCTGCCGCCGCCCTTAAATCTCGATCACGATTTTCCTCCAAAGTGGCATTATACAGAACAGGTTCATTTTGATATAAATCCAAGAAACGTAAAGTTTCGTTGTCACTGAGTCTTAGCACACTTTGGGACATCTTATATCACGCACGCCAGTACCACGACTGAAAATCAAACATGGTTCGTGAACTGCTGACGTCACACGCAAGGTCCCCGACTCCGCGTTCGCACGGGTAGTGGCCCACGAAAGTGTAATTCACGCGAATCACACTTTCGTGGGCCACTACCCGTGTGAACGCGGAGTCGTGGACCTTGCGTGTGACGTCAGCAGTCCACGATCCTGTCGTGGTACTGGCGTTCGTGATGTAATAGCTTTCCTCATATTGGTGTCACGTTTTGTTATAAGTGAACTAAATCTACTTAACAATTATTCAAACTGTATTTCTGTCATTCGCAGTAAATTTTTAAGTCATCTGGATAGCGATGTTTAAGTTCGGTATCAATAAATCTGGATGCTCCCACAAGTGGGCGCCGTGTTATCCACTCCTTAACTCACCAACGCTTTCTCCGACGTTTTTCTAGTCTTTTGTCGAGTGCGCGAACAATTTTATGTGCTAAAATTACACAAAACACAGAGCACGCTACGGCACAGCCCTCAGCAACTGTCCCGTCCATGGTCACGATTGTACTAAAACCTTTTGTCCGTGTGAACAGCTCACGCTTTCCACCAAGCGTGGACGCTACACGAGTGAGCTCGCCAGTGTGATTCACGCCCCGTGAGAACCCGGCCTAATTGTAGTATTCACTTGCACGACTTGACCTTGACGGGTTAAGCGCTGCTGACCTTCGAAATGTTAACTATTTACCACTCGATACGGCGTAACATATCAGAACACATGACTGTTTAAGATATGCGTGCGTCCAATTTGACAAAATTGGAGAACCAACGTGATGTCTACCATTAGCAGCAGCCACATCTTAACGAAACGCACTAATAATCACGGATCATCTAGCATGCCCATAGTCACACCGCGGTCACACGTAGATGTAATTCGTTGTAGATAATCTGTGTTCGTTGTAGTACAAGGCCCCAATGGATCAGAGGGGCAGTGATGTGAATGGAGGGATATTGGATTATTTCGTAGGGATTTTTATGATGCACGTACTTGGCAGCCTGGAGGGCAGGAGGCATGAGTTGTTCGTACTTTCGCACGTAGACCAAGAGAAGCAAGTGACAACATAAACTTCACAGGCAGATGTTATGTGATAAGAACACATGTTAGTGCGAAGTGGCTTATAGGAGGATTATGTCATATACTTTACACTTTCATTGATGAGCTTTGTTGTTTGCTTCTTGATTGGGCTGGAAAAAAAGGTTCATTTGTAATAACGTGTCTTTAAAATGAATTTTGCTAATGGATGTATGTAAAATAATATTCAAATTAGCGTGGCAGTGTACAGAAGCAAGTTGCACTCTGTTATTAGTGTTTTGCACGTGTAGAAGTGTGTAGTGGTTTGAAATTGAAATAGCAGGGAATAAATGGATTTGTTTGTTATTTTATGTTATAAGTACGAAACCTGAAGAGGCGAGACCACTTGGGGAGTCTTGGACGTAGAAGGGGGTATAATATTTTAATAGATCATAAAGAAATAAAGTGTGGGGGTAGTGTACAGGATTAGTCTGGCTAGAGATAGGTTATAGTGATGCGCACCTATGAACACGGTAATGAACCTTGGTAAAAGGTGGATAAGGTCTTGACCAGTTGGATCATAGTGCAGCTTTTGTCGTGGGCGTATGTACTGTGGAGGTGCTTTAATAAACAAAAGTGATTTTGAACCATGAGATGGTATAGTATGTAAACCATATGGGGATATTGTACAGGTTAGAATGCTGGGCTGTGGATGAGTAAATAAATTGTGTAGGAACTGAAATTGTAGGATGTGTAATTCGTTACTTACTAGGTTGTAGTATAGACTTTTTACACGTGAAGACTTTTTACTGTAATGATTAATGTGTAATTGGCTTCAGTGAGTACATAAATATTTCTTAACTTTTTGTTCACCATGCATTATGGTAATAGATAACCTTCATCAACCAACAACTGAACTAATTAAAATTTATTAAACACTTTAAGATTGCCCTACATATGTTTCGGTCACGAAGTGACCATCATCAGGGGCATCGTACGCACGTGTGTGCACTTCACTTCACACTGCCCACTGTTTACTATATTATGCGTTGAGGGTTTTTTGTACACTACTCCACGATAGTGGGTACCAGTGATTTTGTATTACGATCGTAGGTCGATGTGGTATTTGTGTTCATTTGTATGAATGTCTATTTTGCAGAAGCAGCACCATTGTATGTCACTGTTCTGACATGGTGACTGTGTTAGGCGTCCCATTAATTGGGACTCTGTTCCTACCTAGTTTGTTGGCCATTATAACATTCTGTGTTATATGGTCACTTTCAACCAGAAAGAAGGATACGACCTGTACCACTGGACTAATATCGGCAGACAAAGGACCAAATGATTCGTCATATACTGTAGATACTATTGTTTCAAAGTCCAAGAAGAAAGTGCTCGAGAACAGAGTGGGTTCTTCTTCAAATTTTGCATCTGATGATAAGTCTAGTAGTGAAGGCAGTATTAATAATTCATCAAAACTAGAAGTGCATCGCACTGCAAATGCTAAGAGAAAGGTCTTCAGAAGTAAAGCAGGAGATCAGAGTTCACAAACATTACTCCTTGAAAGTGACCTTACAAAGAAAAATGTAAGAAATAAGAAATGTAAAGGTAAAAGTGGCTGCTGTTCAAAGAAGAAAGGTGCTAGTAATACTTTGGAAGGAACTATTGACACTCTGAATGTATTTTATGGAACTCATACAGAAAAATCTAAGGTAAAGTATACATTAGTTGCACATTTGAGTTCATACTGTTATAGTACTGAACAGGATTTATTTTACCATCAGATACAAAATACGTGACTGGATATAATTGTGTTCTGTTTATGTGAAATATTTTGAACTGTCATCCTTCCTCAGGGGAACTTTCAGAAAAACAAACACACGTTGTTTTACTTGAAATGATTATATACTGGATATTGCAGTTGTGTGTAAAATGATAACTGGTTAAAACTATTTGCATATTCTGACATCTCTTTCTCACTTTAATATTGCATTCTAGAAATCACAGCCTTAATTTGTACAATGTGAGGTGACCATTTTAGTTTGTCAGACCTGCTGTTTCATGGGTAAATAAGATCTGCAAAAAGTAAGAATTTCAGATGTATGGAAAATATTCACTACAAATAATTCATGACTGTATAATTCATATAAAGACCAATCAGATGTCATGTGCTGTCAGCTGTAGCAGTTTTTTGACTGTTACAATTTTTCTGACTGGCCAGCATGGATGTCTGCCTAATGAGAACATATTTTATACTTGACACTTGTGGAGGTGGCATTATGTCATTGTTAACCAGTTGATGTTGTTGAGAAACCACAGAACCAATGTTACTCCTGCTCTTGTGTTGTCAAGTGGTTAATACAAATGCATCACATCTGTTAAGTTGTGGTGTGAGGCAGAGATTCGTCTTGGTGATTACGGAATGTTACTTACGCATTACAGGCCGGGGTTGCGTAGTCAGTATAGTGACTTGCTATGGGCTGGATGGTCTGGGGATCGAATCCTGGTGGGGGCAAGATTTTCTGTACCTGTCCAGACCAGCCCTGGGGCACACCCAGCCTCCTGTATGATGGGTACTGGGTCTCTTCCTGAGGGTAAAGCGGCTGGGGCATGGCGTTGACCACCCACCCCTATGTAGCACCGAGGTTAAGGAAAGAGTAGAGCTATACCTCTACTCCCACTCTGGGCCTTCATGGCCTGTTACAGTGCAAACTTTACCTTTAACTTTATCTGTTACATATGTGTTGGATGTCTCGTGATTTGTTAAATGTATGGGTATTTTGTAAACGGTTACTAATTAATTCCATGGAGCAGTCTCTTTCCTGAGAAGCTAACAGGTCCTCAGCTAGTCAAGAAATTCCCTGCATTATATGGAACCCGATGGTTCATTACAGTGTTCACAAGAGCCCACCACCTGTCCCTATCCTGAGCAAGATCAATCCAGTCCATGCCTCCCCATCCCATTTCTAGAAGGTCCATTTTAATATTATCTGTCCCTAGGTCTTTCAAGTGGTCTCATTCCTTTAGGTCTCCCGACCAAAACCCTGTATTCACCTCTCCTGTGTCCCATCCGGGCCACATACCCTGCCCATCTCATTCTTTTTTATTTGATCTGCCGAATAGTATTTGGTGAGTAGTACAGGTCATAAAGCTCCAAATGGTGACTAGAGATGTGATTTATTTGTCCAATAGATGGTGGTTATTATCGTCTGTGGTCTGTATCAGTCTGTTAAATTCAGAGCTTGGGATTTTTATTTTAGTAAAGGGGCTTTATGACAGAGAGAGAGAGATCTGTGGAATGGAGGTTTTACTGTGTGTTCTGTTTCACAGACATTCAGTACAATGTTAAGAAAGGACTGTGAGCAGAGAGGACTGAGCGTGGAAGTATTTGATCTGGCAGATATCGATCCTGAGGAAAGACTGCTAGAAGAGGTATGTTGTGTGTATCTGGGTATAGTTAACTGACAAAAGCAAGAATCAGTTTCGGCTGACATATAATTCTTTAGCAACTCTGTCCCAAGCAGCTTGGTTCAACAGTGACACTGTAGGCTGTGACACATAATGCATTAGCAACTCTGTCCCAAGCAGGTTGGTTCAGCAGTAACACTAGGCTGTGACACATAATGCATTAGCAACTGTGTACCAAGCAGGTTGGTTCAACAGTGACACTGTAGGCTGTGACACATAATGCATTAGCAACTGTGTACCAAGCAGGTTGGTTCAACAGTGACACTGTAGGCTGTGACACATAATGCATTAGCAACTCTGTCCCAAGCAGGTTGGTTCAGCAGTAACACTGTAGGCTGTGACACATAATGCATTAGCAACTGTGTACCAAGCAGGTTGGTTCAACAGTGACACTGTAGGCTGTGACACATAATGCATTAGCAACTCTGTCCCAAGCAGGTTGGTTCAACAGTAACACTGTAGGCTGTGACACATAATGCATTAGCAACTCTGTCCCAAGCAGGTTGGTTCAACAGTAACACTGTAGGCTGTGACACATAATGCATTAGCAACTGTGTACCAAGCAGGTTGGTTCAACAGTAACACTGTAGGCTGTGACACACAATGCATTAGCAACTCTGTCCCAAGCAGGTTGGTTCAACAGTAACACTGTAGGCTGTGACACATAATGCTTTAGCAACTGTGTACCAAGCAGGTTGGTTCAACAGTAACACTGTAGGCTGTGACACAATGCATTAGCAACTCTGTCCCAAGCAGGTTGGTTCAACAGTAACACTGTAGGCTGTGACACATAATGCATTAGCAACTGTGTACCAAGCAGGTTGGTTCAACAGTAACACTGTAGGCTGTGACACATAATGCATTAACAACTGTGTACCAAGCAGGTTGGTTCAACAGTAACACTGTAGGCTGTGACACATAATGCATTAGCAACTCTGTTCCAAGCAGGTTGGTTCAACAGTAACACTGTAGGCTGTGACACATAATGCATTAGCAACTGTGTACGAAGCAGGTTGGTTCAGCAGTATAACTGTAGGCTGTGACACATAATGCATTAGCAACTGTGTACCAAGCAGGTTGGTTCAGCAGTATAACTGTAGGCTGTGACACATAATGCATTAGCAACTGTGTACCAAGCAGGTTGGTTCAGCAGTATAACTGTAGGCTGTGACACATAATGCATTAGCAACTGTGTACGAAGCAGGTTGGTTCAGCAGTAAAACTGTAGGCTGTGACACATAATGCATTAGCAACTGTGTACCAAGCAGGTTGGTTCAGCAGTATAACTGTAGGCTGTGACACATAATGCATTAGCAACTGTGTACCAAGCAGGTTGGTTCAGCAGTATAACTGTAGGCTGTGACACATAATGCATTAGCAACTGTGTACGAAGCAGGTTGGTTCAGCAGTATAACTGTAGGCTGTGACACATAATGCATTAGCAACTGTGTACGAAGCAGGTTGGTTCAGCAGTAAAACTGTAGGCTGTGACACATAATGCATTAGCAACTGTGTACGAAGCAGGTTGGTTCAGCAGTAAAACTGTAGGCTGTGACACATAATGCATTAGCAACTGTGTACCAAGCAGGTTGGTTCAGCAGTAACACTGTAGGCCCTTTTGGGAGGTGCCTGGTTTGAATCTGGCTAGCATGTCTGCTAACATGACAGAGGTTTCTTGTGCTTTTCCTCAGTCCCTCAAGGTACATGCCTTCATTAGGCCACAGCTACATCCAGTTCTTTCTAGTTTACCATTCGAAAGTTGTCCAATCATTTGACACATCATACTGACAGTATCATAAAGTAAACGACACACAAAAAACACAGAGACTTTATCTGCCAATCTGAGCATATAGTATATTTAATAACTGCAGAACTTTGTTAAGAAATGAAAATGGTACAGAATGTGTTGTATAAGGCAGTAATAGACATGAAACTTGAAATACACACAGGAAGGAGCACTGTGAACAGGGCAAGGGCCTAGCAACACTGAATATGTGTGGCAGGACATGTAAATGTTCTGTAGTTTCAGTTACTGCAGACCTGAAGTTAATTTTTGTTTAAATTTTCAGACATCTGGAAAAAGTCTGTGTGTATTCATATTACCAACATACACAGACGGCAGACCGCCTGAAACTGCTGCTTGGTTCTGTAAATGGCTCGAAGAAGCTTCGAATGATTTCAGAGTTGAAAGGGAATTGCTTAAGGGCATGAAATTTGCAGTATTTGGGTTGGGCAACTCCCAGTACAAGGAACATTTCAATGAGGTAAGGCAGTTACATCACTGATAATCAATGAATGCAGTGATTGAGTGGTTGGCACTCCTGGTTAGTATTCAGGATAATGTGGGTTCAGAATTCAGCTCAGGGACTGGCTATTGCTTTCTTCAATCCAGCCAGGAAGATGCTTGGATCTTACCTCAAATGAGAGCATGACATCTTTTTTTCACAACTTTTCCACTTCGTTATTTGCTAATCCTATCATCTGATGCTACAAGTGCTGATAAGCCAGGGGAAGCTGGTAAAATTACTGGGGCCCGGTGGTTCAGAAGGGGGCCCAGTGCCCCACTATTTTGCATGTTTTCTCCTTTCTTGGTAGTATCATCATTTGTTGATTGTACAAATTAACCCTTTCAGACCAAGCCCAAGTCAGTGTGCAACTGAGGGCCAGGGAAGGGCATATTTTTGTTTTCTTGCAGATTTTTTAGCTGGTCTGCCCTTGTCCGGGGGGGGGGGGGGGGGCCTAAAAAAGTTTTTACCTGGGCCCGAACTGGTTCTCGGCACCCTTGCATAAACCGAGCTGTTGATAGCTTCATTAAATAAACCATAAATAAATGAATTTGTAGATGCTGCATTTATTGTACACCAGTACCTTCTATACATTTACTCCCAGTTGCTTACAGATCTTAAGATGTGACTAAGTAACTGACTCTTTGGAGAAGAGGCCTTCTTGAGAAGCCAATAGGTTGTCAGCTAGTCTGGAAAGTCCCCTTGTTTTATGGAATCTGAAGATTCATTACCACAAAAACTCAAATTTTCTGGGATGTTATATTGTATTGTTGGACAAATAGTTCCCATCGTTTCAGAGGTTTAAAGTGCCTTCACCTCCAGTGGCAAGAAGAATACTCTTTTGGACTGCTTGACCCAGAAGATGAAGGCATTATAAACCTTTGAAACGTTTGGAACTCTTTCCGCAGTGACACAGCATAGTGTCCCAGGAAACTTGGATCATCATCAACATGACTCTGAGAACCTTGGGTCTCGCGTTTATGTTACCACGTTCACAAGGGACTGCCACTTGCTTCTATCCTGAGCCAGTCGAGTGTAGTCTCTGCCTGACCAGCTTACTTTAAGTTCTGTTTAATATTCTACCATGTGTACCAAGGTCTTCCATGTGGTCACTTTCTTTCTGATTTACCCCACCACAACCCTTTATGCATTTATCTTCTCCCGCACGTGTGATATGTGTCCTGTCCATGTAATCATCCACCTTGATTTTATCACCCTAATAATATTCGATGAAGAGTAAAAGTCACTAAGCTTCTCATTATGCAGTCTTCTTCGCCATCCTATCACTCCCTCCTAAGTCCACGTATCTTCTTCAGCACCCTGTTCTTGAACTGCCTCAGCCTGTGTTTTCTCCTTAATGTGGAAGACCAGGTAAGTGGCTGCAACTCTTGTTATGGTAGGCAGCCCAGCATGAAGTGTCCTGTCATCCTGTTAAATTCCAGGCATAG
The DNA here is from genome assembly GCA_021186555.1 of Reticulitermes speratus. Lineage (NCBI taxonomy): Eukaryota > Metazoa > Arthropoda > Insecta > Blattodea > Rhinotermitidae > Reticulitermes > Reticulitermes speratus. The sequence continues at coordinate 40,051,242 of JAJKFL010000002.1, read as the reverse complement.
TCTTCAGTCTCTGCATACTAACATAATATTCAGATTGTTGGTTTGTGGGGTGTGAAAGTGCAGTCTTGTGGGTGTTTTGGAGGAATGTCATCAGAGTCGATCCTGAAGATGGATGCAGATTGTTTCTCCAAAATGTGCAGTGTGCAGGAAGTACAGGTTAAAGATAAGAACAGGACTCCAGTGCACTGTACATGTATTAGAGATTCTGTTGTGGCATACATTCTCATGTCATTAGGAGATATTTATTTTTGTCCTATAGACCTGAAAATATGTCTGACACTGTAAAATTGCATTCCTAATGATGACCACATATTTAGTAGGAATGAGAAGGCTTGCATTGTTATTGAGTGTGTAATCTGTGATGTATGTAGGTGGGCAAACAAGTAGACACGTGGCTGCAAGAGCTGCATGCTGCTCGTTTAATAAAGCTTGGTATAGGCGATGAAGATACAGCTGCTAGCAAACATGGAAGTATTGAGGCTGACTTTCAGAGTTGGAGAAGCCAGCTGTGGATACAGGTTGACAAGTTCAAGACTGCCTGTCAGTGTGAAGGAAGCGAACAAGATAAGGTATGTATATACAGAGTTTTCTGAAATGATTCGTGCAGGGGCTGCTGTTTCGGCAAATAACAAGCTGTGTGATTGTGCGGATTATCAGATAGTGTAGTATTAGTACATCATTCCCCACCACATGGCGCTAGTTGTGCATGCCTGTGAAAAACTGCTGTGTCATTACCAAGTGTAGTGGTTGAACTGCATGGGTAAGAGTCGCAAAATGGAAGGCAATTAACATGGGCGGAGGTGGACTGTGTGGTTCCTGTGGAAAGGAGGTGATAAACTGTCGGATATTCTTTGTCGGTTATCTGCAGTTTGTGGAGAGAAAGCACCTGCATGCAGCACTGTGTTCATCTGGGTACATAACTTAAACAGTGGCGAGGAAACTGCGCTGGCGGCTATCCATGAGTGGTATCATGACACTCTTAAAGAATGGTTCCATGAAGCCATCTGGAAGCTCCCAAGGAGATAGGAGTAATGTATAACCTAGGAAGGGAATGTGTTGAGCCAGCAGTTGTTTAGTATTCAGCCTCATTCATTCATTAATTCTGTAGTCTGTCTTACGACAAGTCCGTTGCCTCATCCAAAGCAAGTTCTCCACAGGGTGCGATCTAGTGCTTCCTCTTTTAATTTCCAGTATCTTCTCTTTTCCTTAAGGTCATCCAGTAGTCATCCAGTAGCTGCTTACGTCTTCTCCCTCATCTTCCCGCTATTTCTATCCTTTTTTGTAACTTTCCTTCAATCACGTGTTTCAGAAGGCAGTTTCTACGCAAGATGTGACCAATCCAGTTAGCCTTTCTTCTTTTTATTGTATGTACGATATTCCTCACCTCCTTGACTCTGTGTAATACTTCTTCATTTCTCACACGATCGGTCCAACCGATCTTCTCCATTCTTCTCCAGCACCACATACCAAAACTTTCCAGGTACTTCTGATCTACTTTCCAAAGTGTCAATGTTTCAGCACCAAATGTAGCACTTTACTAGTTTCTTTCTTAAATTTAAGTCCAGTTTGCTGGTGAAAAGAGTCTTCAGCCTAAAGATAATAAAATGACTGCAAATAAGTTGAGTCCAAACCATTTCTGAACATCCCTGGTATTTACCTTGTGTTATATTAAATCTGCCAGTGCTATGGTGTTGCAGTAATGCAGTATATGGCTGGTAATTGTTAACTGTATTTCAAGTCAGATTTGCACACAATGATATAATTGACCTAATGTTTCTCCCAGTTTGATCTTGTCCATAAAATATGAAGAAGATGTTTCTGTATTTTAGTATTTGTAATCTGAAGGTTTTGGACAGTGTGTCAGAGATCCAGAAAATCATGTAACATGCGTAATAGCAGCTCTTTTGATCTCATAGTAAGCTCGGGGTAGGTCATTTGGTATTCTTAACTGTATACAAAAGATTGTCGATGTTATAACTTAATGTTTTACTTCAAATATGTTTTTTTCAATTGCTGTAGTGTATAATGCATGTACATATGATGCAGATGCTATGATTTAAAAGTGATTGATTTGGCTGGCTAAAGAAAACATGAACACAAATCACAAGTCTAATTACTTTATCTAGAATTATAATGGAGTTCTGAGTACAATGCTTACAATTTTCAGGCAGAATCTTCCTGTGATTCAAGCAGTGAAGGTTGCTATTCTGATGATGATAGCTCAGGACAAGATTCTCATGGAACTGGAGTCATGGACTTGGAAGAACTGGGTAATTTTTCAAGTTCTTTGCGTACGGCTCGAGAGAGGAAACCAGAAGAAAATTCACCGAGGGAGATGGTGACCTCGTTATTAAGAGAGAGTCTTACAAAGCAAGGATACAGAATTGTTGGCACGCATTCTGGTGTTAAGCTGTGCCGCTGGACCAAGGTATTGACTTTTTTGTGTTGAGTTGAATGTGTAGGGACATACAACCCAACAGAGAGAAGTACTGTTTAGGCTTCTTGGCAGTTGACATGATAGTAGTTGAGGCAGTGGGTGTAGGTAATAGCACATCTTTAACCTTTAGCACTGTACGTCCTATATATAGGATGGGCATACTGCTACCCTTCAATGACCACATTTTATATATTTAGTCAACAAATAAACTTACTGATATAATAGCTTTTATTTTAACCAACACATGCACTACAAGTATGTGTTGGTTAAAATAAAAGCTATTATATAAGACAGAATGCACAGTGGATATAATGTGAAACTTACTGAATTTTTTGAAACATGCTGCACAATCTCCATTTTTTTCTCCACAAAATGCCATGTATTTTTTAATGTTATCTTTTTGGTTCATAAAATATTCACATGTTATGTAAAGGGTGCGCTAAAATTTAAATGTCCAAATTCATCGCCAAAGGGTTAGTATTACACCAGTAGTTCTTATAATACAAATGCAGTCTGAAAAAACAAAATTAAATGGACATAAATGAAGAAGCTATCTTAGTAAAAATCAGATTGAACATTCTGGTTGAATTGTTAAGCAATCTTGCTTGTATTCAGGACATTATGTTTTCAAATCTTTACCCAGAGAGTGGCCCTCCTGAACAAAGGTTTTTGTGTCTTTCTCAGTCTGTCTTGGACAAGTGTTGGGATTGGGACCCTAGATTAGGTCATGACCACTTCCACATTCTAATAACAATTCTCTAATAACATGCCCTTTGACAGTACACAATAAATAACTAAATGCAGTACTTCATGAAGGAGGTCCTGTAGCTCTCGAAATTGTTGTCCACATTCCCATACATACTTGACAAGTGGCACAGTAGGCACCAATTTTACGCCAATTCACAGATCAGCTTGCAACTCCTACAAGGCAGCTTCTAACTCATACCATGAATGACATTACGAATATCACTGTGCAAAGTTTGTGGGCCGCCTAAGCAGCCATCATGAGCAGAATTTTGGTTGCTATGGAAGTGGGCGTGCCACTCAGTAAGGTTTTAAACAGCTGGTAGCAGTGTCAAAAAATGTGATTTTTACCACATCTTGAGATCGTAGGATTGTCTTCTCACATTTCATGTAGAATTGGTTGCACATGATGGTCATTCATTTCAGAAATTTTACAGTTCACCACAGGAAAATCACGAGTATTCTTATGTAAATAGAAATTATGTTTGTATCTGTAAACATATTGCCTTAATTACACTTATTAAGTGAATTGTACAACTGTTGAATGTGCTCTGGTGCTTTTTGCTGCCTGTTTACATCAGTAGATTGCAGATTGTTACTGAATCCTTCATAAACTGTGCGTTCACTGACTGCATGAACGTCTTGGTGGGTGCAGAGTACGTTCAAAATGTACTTGTGCTTTCTGGAACCATATGAAAGATAGTCTGTCTTGGTTACAGTCAATGCTTCGTGGTCGTGGAGGCTGTTACAAGCACAGTTTCTATGGTATAGAAAGCCACCGTTGTATGGAAACAACTCCAAGCTTAGCATGTGCTAATAAGTGTGTGTTTTGTTGGCGTCACCACTCAAATCCTGTGGGAACAGAATGGCGTTGGAAGATGGATCCTCCTGAGAAAATCTTGAAAGAAGCGCTTGAGAACCATTATAATATGATAAAGCAGTTTAAAGGTGAGTTGATCAGAATATAAAGAATTTCAGATCTGTTGTATTGAGGCAACTAACAGCATAGAACAGAGGCCTTCTGCAGAAGCTAATGCAGTAAGTTATGTTACTGGGAATTCCAACATAGCATGAAACAATGTAGAAGAGAGCATTTTGTGATGTAATTATTAATTTATATACCCATGAGTGTCTGCCTGTTGAAGATCCCACCAGCTGCCATTTAAAACGTTGGTGCAGGTGTGGGCAGCATTCATCAAGTGTTTAGTCTGTTTGATTTGTTAGCATTAAAGTGAAATGTTGCTTGGGGCAACACTGACAAGGATTACCTGTAGATCATCAGCTAATCAGGAAATTCTGTACATTGTATGGAATCAGAAAATTTATTACTCCCTTCTTACAAGCCCACCACCGGTCCCTGTCATGAGCCAGATGAATGGAGTCTGCACCATCTCAACCTATTTCTCTGAGGCCCAATGTAACATTGTCCTACCATAGGTGTTGCGAGAGGTCTCTTTCCTTCAGGTTTTCTCACCAAAATTTTGTATCCATTTCTCTGCTGTCTGATGTGTACCATATGCACTGCCCATCTTATCCTCCTTGATTTTATCACCCAGATAATATTTGTTGAAAAGTACAAATCCTGAAAATTTCCTTGTGAACTTTCTGCAGCTGTCTGTTACGTCCTCTCTCTCTCTTACAGAGTTTGGGAAGAAAATATTGTCGCTGAAATATAATAGAAGCAGTAATGTGTAAGGAAATATCTTTATTAACCACTTCCCTCAAAATAATCCTTGTTGGACTCAATATGCCTATTAAAGTGTTTGTGTACAGTTTGGAAACTGGTAAACCTGTTGTCAGTTGTAGTATTTAGTTCTACTGTCACGTGCTTTTGAGTGTCAATGGTCGTATCGGGTTGGTGACCTTGCAGTTGCATGATCAACTGAGGGTTATCTTACATACCAACTTCATCCTCTTGAAAATACTTCAGTCTGAATTGCTGTGCTCCGAGCAGAGCCTTATCCCCATAAGGTGTTTAAAACAACTTCTGTGTTGCTATGGGTTCCCCCCCCACAAATTTACACAAAATGTGATGTTGATATTTTATTCCAGTTTGAGATTTCTGACAGTGCAGAAGAACACTGTGCGCAAAGCATGTCCGTACAAAACGACTGTGCAGTACCTTCTGGTCATAGCTTACCGGACTCAAGGTCACATTTCATTGCATCTCTAGCAGTCTGTCAGGGATCTGTACTCATGGTGCATGCTTTTATTTTGTTTCAGTTTCATTACTTTTTGCTGTGCTTTGTAGATCTGTGTATTTTCCTCAGCACCCCCTCAGTCTGTGTCCTGCCCTCATTGTGAGAGGTTTTTCACCCGTGCAAAACAGGCAAAATTGTAGTTCATTGTAGTGTGTAATAAACTCTATTGTTGACGTGACATCAGATGTTGGAAAGTCAAACAGAATGTGCTTATCATTGTTCTGATCCAGTGACCTGTACTGTCTGGAAGATTTGACAGTAACAAGTTATTTGTTTTGGTTGTGTTACTACAGCAAAATGCCGATTTTATATTCCCACATATCGTGTTTTTGACGATTGTTTGCACTTCTTATATGGTCCTGGCGAAATGCCCATAAGAGAAATGTTTCCTGGATTTTACAATCTCCCATATTTTACGCCATTTTTGGGTGATCCAAAAACATAAAAATTGGGGTTGTGCTGTAGTATGTGTGGGATTTAATTTCAGGTGTGCCGGGAGTTTTGCCAGAGCGGTTTGCAGAAGGAATGGATGTAAAACATTGTGCATTGTCATTGGTTGGTGAACCAATTATGTACCCTGAGATAAGCAACTTTGTACGTCTTCTGCATGAACATGGAATTTCAACATTTCTGGTCACAAATGCTCAGTTCCCTAAAGCACTGAGGTATTCATTTTTGTCATATAATCAGTTGTAATGGTGCATCACATTCACAGAATTGTCACTTGTGGATATGAGGATTTCAGACAGTTTCGTAATTCAAATGAAAACATTTTTCAGGTGCTTATGTTCTTAATAAACATGTAACACGTGAGTGTGTTTACCCAAACGAAATATGAAGTTTATCTTCTTTTCAGAGTTAAAAGATGAAGGGTCATTTTGAGTTCAAGTGTGAAATATATATCATGTTCTTAAAAGTTTTCAGTTTCCAGCATTTGTGCTTTGAAGGTGTAGTGTATTGTTTTTAGTGGAAGTAGAAGAAGTTTACCCAGTATGCTGCTGAAAGCATTGTGACAAAAAGAGCATTGTCTATCAAGGTCAAAAGCCACAAGCAGTGACACTTCTTTCTTTCTTTCTTTCTTTCTTTCTTTCTTTCTTCTTCTTCTCTCTCTGTCTCTCTCTCTCTCCTTTTTTTGCGTACCACTGAAGGTGATATGAGGAAGACAAATATATTTGAAGGCTGTGAGTTTGTGTGAAGTTACATAAACTGTGAACTGGAAGTAGGAATATGCCAGGAGGAGGGGATGATGAATTTGGGAAAACTGAACTCACTAATAAAGTAACATTTTCTGTATGCCATATTTCTTAGTGCAGTGGGATTGGTGGGGGGAGGGGGGGGTTGTAGATTTGGTGTAGCCTTCCATTTGGTTAAGTACAGTATGTTTCCTACAAACTTCTGATTCCTCTTCAGAGATGTTAAATCGAATTTTACTCGCAGGGATATGAGCCCAGTAACACAACTGTATGTCAGTGTGGATGCCAGCACGAAATCCAGTCTGCGGAAGATTGACCGTCCACTGTTTAAAGACTTCTGGGAGAGGTTTATAGACAGTCTGAAAGCTCTTTCTGAAAAGGGTCAGCGGACAGTTTATAGACTCACACTAGTAAAGTCATGGAATGTTGATGAAATAGCAGATTATGCCAAGTTAGTTGGCACTGGCAAACCAGATTTCATTGAAGTAAAGGTTAGTGTATGAGTGAACTGCATGATGGTTCTGTTGAAGGTTTATAAACTGCAGTAGAAAATAGTACATGTAGTAGTCTGTTCTGGAGCTTGATACTAAAACCGAATGCTTTATTTAGTTGCATTCTGATGCATAACATGACTATATAATGATAATCTTGTGATAATATACAGAGTTAGTTAAAATTAATTGTACAATTTTAATAATCCATTGTGTTATTACATAGAATATTGCAGCAAACTGTGTCAAAAATGTAGCAAAATTGTTCAAATTTAGTATTGCCTCACAGTCCTTCAGTGTGTGCTCCATGAGTGACACTGCATACATCAACCTGTTATCCCATCTCTGCCCACACTTTTCCATCATCATCCCGTTAATTTGGGTAACAGTGGTCGTACTACACTGTTGCAACTTTTCCAGATCCCTTGGTAATGGTGGCATATACACAGTTTCTTTCATGTACCTGCATAGACAAAAATTAATGGAGTGAAGTCAGGTGATCTTGGCAGCTATCACAGCAAACTCAGGTCTCTGTCGGTAGCTTGACCAATCTGACAGTGTAGGAGAAATTGAGAAACTGTCATACCTGCAGATGAAAGTGTGGCAGCAGAGAGACATCCTGCTGCAAAATGAAGTTATTCTTGTGTGTTCCTAGCTGGGGTAGCAGGCACTCAGCGTGTGAAGATAGGCTATGCCTGTCATGGTATGATTTTAAAAAAATGTGCCGTACACTTTTCACACAGATACTGAACAGAGAATGTTAAGTTTCAAACTCTCCTGTTCATGCTGTATGTAGTCATGTGGGTTTTGGGACCGCCATATACGGGTGTTGTGGCAATTGATCTTGCCACACGGACAGAATCTGGCTTCATGACTGGAAACCAGCACATCCAATGTAGTTTTTTATCATCGCCACTTATTTCTTGGAGATCTGAACAAAATTCTTACCTCTTCCCTTTGTCATCAGGCTTGCAACAATTGCAATTCGTAGGAACACACTGAACGTCACTTTATAGAACACACCAGACAGCTTTTAAGAGGCAATGCACGCTTGCTACTGGCCCTATTTGTTGACTTCTTGGACTCGTCAAGTTGGCTGGCCATACGTGTTCAATTGTAACATCATATATGCTTGGATATTCAGTACTCTTTCCCTTACAAATGCATTCACTCTGCACAAACTGTTTATACAATTTGGTAATGAAGCCTCAGGTTGGTGTTTTTTTGTGGTATTGAGTTTGAAACACCCATTGCAAAGCTGTAGCTGATTGAGTTTCATTATAGTGGAGCAGACAAAATTACTCCTCTGTTGGTGATGCCATCTTGCGACTCCAGCGCTGCCAACAGCCTGCCCTTGAAATTTGTTGACATGTAGTGGCACCATTAAATTTAGTAGGCATCTGTACTATTTCCCCTTTATTTAATAATGATATTTTTGTACATGGACACGTATCAGTGTTTGTTTGCAGTTGTACAGTTGATTTTGACTAACCATGTGTACTTTTAGCATAAGGTTTAAATTTTAGAATGATATTTTTGCTTATTTAATTGAAAGGACACTGTTATGTGTGTAGAATAATACTGCATGTTGTATTTTGGTATGGCTGTATTCAGCATCATACAATATCACAAGTGTAAAGACAACTTTGTAAGATTTGTTATAAATTTTTATCCAGTTACATTTTAATGAAGATGAGTTGGAATTTGTAGTGATATTTTTCTACGTTGGGTAGCATACAACACAAAAGTTTGGAATTTTTTTTTTTTAACTCTTCTCATCAAACTTCCCACATAGCAGTTTGAGACTTAAAGTTGTCACAGAAGTGAATACTTAAGACTGTAATCTTCTGGGTTGTGAAACTGATAGGTGGGCTGTTGAACGTAGTAACCGTATGCCAGACTGTCATCACATCCCAGGAAATCGGCCCTTGCATCCCACATAACAAAGTTACAGGGAGCCAGGGTAATGTAGTCAGTATAGTGGCTATGCTACAGACTTGACAATATGGGGTTTGATTCCTGGTAGGGGCAAGAGTGTTATCTCTTCTCCAAAACACGCAGACCTGATGTGGGACCCACCCAGCCTCCTCTTTAATGGGTACTGGTGGGTCTTCCCCAAGTGTAAAGCATCTGGGGCATGAGGCTGGCCATTTACAGCTATTGCCAGGGGTAAGAATGAGTTGAGCTTTACCTCCATTTGCTCTGTATACTTTCATGGCATGTACAGTGACAAATTTACCTTTACCTTTAGCAGGTTAAAAAGATTGCAGTCCCTTGAAGTTTGCTTTTTGTAAGTTTCTGTGTATCCACGTATCCAAGTTTCCATTAATACATTTTGTTTTTTAGGGTGTGACTTATTGTGGGACATCCAAGGCTAGCAACTTAACAATGGAAAATGTACCTTGGCATGAAGAGGTTGTGTCATTTGTGAAGCAGTTAGGAGATCTCTTACCAGATTATGAGATTGCCTCAGAACATGAGCATTCCAACTGTGTTCTGTTAGCTCACAGAAAGGTAATGCATAATTCGCAGGCCATCCCGTGTTTTGGCTGAAGGCCGTTATCTGAAAGATGTGTGGATTAGTTATATTAGGAATAGGTCCTGTGTGTGTTTTCTTGGCCATAGGAGAGAGTGCATTGTAACACAACATTTGTGTAGGGGTTGTGTTTTGGAAGGAACGTTGTGGGCACTGTTACAATAGAAAATTTTGCATTTGTGCCTATTATTTTGCGATCTACATCTGCATGTGACATCTTGAGAATCATTGAACAGATGTTCATGAAATTTTATAGTCAAGTGTTTTACTACAGTTTTTCAACACATTTCTGATTCTGGTTAAAACTGTGCAACTGTAAAGGATTCTTTGCTTGAAAATGTAAATTTGTTCCCCTATGCGTGTCGAGCATAACTCGCCAGAGCAAAAAATCATCCAAACCCAGACGTTAAAAGAGGAAAATTAAACTCATATTATTTGCCCTGTACTTTTATGATGATCCTACAATGTCACGTGCCAGATTTTGTACACGTATACATTTTTTAACCTGGTAATTGTTAAGATTTCAGAGTTACAGTTACTTCTGCTGTAAGAAGTTATGAGTTTCTATGCACTCTATACAGGCTAGGAGTTTCCACTGCTGACATTATTATAATACAGTGAAACTTCTATCCATCATTCTTCTATGCGTCATTTTCCTGCAAGTGTAGTTTATCTCTTCTGCGCCCAAAAAATCGCCCATGAAAATGCTGTATAATTGTGTCACCTGTATTGTTCTTTGAAGTCTTGTTTTACTGTGTCAGTCATTCTGAATTCTTGGTCCTTACCCACAGTATTCTCAGAATGATCATATTTCAGAACATGCCAGACAGTGTACATGTAACATAACATTGAGGTGCATTTGCGTAACCATTGTTGCCATGTAAAAGCAAGAAGTATTAAATATTTTGAGTGTGTGTCTGTAGCCTTAGTTATCCAGCATGCAAAGCGCATGCGCTGTATTATAGTGTCATCTGTGGTATGTCTGGCTCTACCATATTTTTCCACATTATCTCATAAACGGAATGATTTCTGAAAAAAAAAAAAAAACTACTGGACATAAAATGTGTGTTTTGATTCTCTCTACAACTTTTGTCTGAAACATTTCTCATGGTAAGAATAATTCAGTAAGATATTGTCACAAATGTACATAGGTCTTCATGTAAAGTACCTGTTATTCCTGTCAGATTTTAAGGAAACTTGAATTTCCTTGACTGATTTTCAAAAACTACTCAAATATCAAATTTCATGAAAATCCATTCAGTGAGAGCCGAGTTGTTCTGTGCGGACGGACGGAGATACAGACACAGAGAGGTGAACCTAATAGTCACTTTTCACAATTTTGCAAACGCACCTAAAAAGTAGTGAAAGTGGTTTGATTTTTTGGAATGTACAGTAGCAGTAACTTGCCTGTACTGCTAATATCATTAACTTAATGAAATGTCACCATGCATCTGGCAAGTGTGACTGATGTTTGTGGAGGTGGCAGCAGCAATGGGGGAGAGGAGGAAGATGAATTTGATTGACCTTGAACCAGGGACAAGTTTTGCCAGAGCCCATGCTGCTTTCAAAACTGTTAATCACAGCATTGTTGGGCATGGCAAAACAGAACATTTTGAACCTGCAATTGGGGCTTTTTTTTTCCGAAGCATTAGGTTTTGAACTAAACAGTTGTTAGTTACAGATTTCTGTGGAAAGGAAAGGTTATTTTCTTGTGTATATTAATGTAATTAATGTTACTCTTTATTATTTTTGTAGGCCTTGAGTGCAAAATGTAAAACTTTCATTCTTTGTTTTTTCATGTTTTGGGCACATCCAATGCTTTTCCTGAAACTCTTGTTTTCCCACATTCATCGTTTGCTGTCCGTGGCGCCTTCAGAAGTGACTGATCAATGTTCCACTGTCTATGATACATGTACACATATCATGTGATAAGAGAATGTTTATACATTGTTAAGGAATGTAACCAACTGTGAAGCAGTTTCCGTGGGAAGCTGATAGTCGCTTAGCTGGTTAAGAAATTCTGTGCCGTCACAAGAGCCCACAGCTGGATCCCATTTTGAGCCAGTGTAATTTAATCCCTCCACTTTCCCTACTACATGTACATCTGTGAAATGATATTCATGTCTGATATTCTGACTAAACATTTCTCCAATGCAGGCTACATATCCCACCTATCCAGTTCTAGCCATGTGCAGTTGAAATTTCGTAGTAATTTATGAATGTCATATTTCAGTCAAAATTTTGCCGTGATCTATGGTTTTAATTACCTGTATGCATTAAAAGCCTTTTATTTCATTATAAACTTGCATTATGTATACACGGCATTAACAGTAGAAGATTTGTGGGACTGGAGACACCATTAGGAAATTAGGCTTTGTGAGTTGTGGATGTGACTTAGTGTTATGTGTGTGTTTCAGTTCAAAGTGAATGGAGAGTGGTGGACATGGATTGATTATGACAGATTTCATGAACTAATGAAGCGGTACTATTCAACTAATGGAGCATCGACATTTACGGCAGCGGTAAATATATTTTAATGGTTGATGTAACTACATTATTGTTTGGTGGTGGTTGTCTAGTACAGGCATGCTTAACTGATCAAATATAAGTAGAGATGCCCTCCTATACCACGTGCAGGTAACTTGCCATAGAGCTTAAGCACCAAACAGCATGACACTGACAAAGAGGCAGACGTAATGGAAGAGCTTGCACTAGCCTTAATATTGGTCTTATCTGCGTAGACTGCCAGCCACATTGTGTTTGGCACACAGTAGAATGGCATGTCCCCTACAGGGCATTCATTTCAACATGCCTGGCTTGTTGTGTCTTCAGATATGGTCAGGGCTGACCTTTCTTCAATGTGCCCGCCTTTTCTGAGGTGGAGTCGTCCTCATTAGAAGGTTTATTAATGGTTTATGGAAGGGATTTACAGCTTAATGTAGGCTCTGAACCATCTTGTGGGATAGGGGGTGGGGTGATGGTTACAGTCTGAGAGCAGAAAAGTCATCATATAAACCAGATTTGGAGATCAGACTTAGAGCCTCTGAATGACAGTTCGGTGTCTTAGCTTGACCAGAGACTCTGTTTTTGCACACAGTCATTTTACAACAGCAAAAAATTGTAAGTCGTTTTAAACCAAATATGACCTTATAATTTCGAAGGTATGAGACTTCTAGGCTTTTGTGGTGGTGTAGTTGTGGCTTCTGTTCTTATTCTGAGACATGGTGCTCTGTCACATCCCTGAAGAATGGAGACCTCAGTTTCTGATGTAATTGATTAAGCTGTTTGAATGTTCGAGTGATGTTATAATGACTGTAGATGATAGTGATAAATTTGTAAGAAATTCTGGAATATTTTTCATATGATGGAAGGACCTGTCATAAGTGTGCACTTCTCCTGTTTAATTGCCCCTTCTGTTCCTACAGTTGTGTGCTTTGCAGTTTTACTGGGAGTTTGCAAAAATTTGTGAACGTATTCCAATCTTGAATTCTGAAAGGTTGTGACGATGGTATATAACATTGTGAACCACTTGTTTTTTGGACTTTGTCCATCGTCTTTAATGTGAATAAAATGTAAAATATAATAATATAAAAAATCTAAAATTCACTACATTTCGGAAGATGGCTCTTTTTCCGTCTTCGGGCGATGCCTACTCATAGGACCCACCTGAGTAGACGGAAGAAGAGCCATCTTCCGAAATGTAGGGAATTTTAGATTTTTTATATTTTTATATTTTACATTTTATATTTTATTCACATTAAAGACGGACAAAGTCCAAAAAACAAGTGGTATTCCAATCTTGTTTAAAATTGGGCCACAGTAAGAGACATTTTCTGTGAAGACTTACATGCATTTCTGGATACATTGCAAATGAAACTTATTGCGTATGTTTCAAAGGGAACTGTGTTTTAAATGAAAGCAGTATAGAGAAATGAAACACGTTAATGCCCAGTACACGTTTTCCACAAGCTTTTCAAGATAATTAAATGGAAGTGATTTTTGTGTTGTGTCATTTCATATTTCAAGAACCATTGCACTAACTTAAGACCACTGCCTCACTTGCTGTCACAATCAAACTTCCCCAAAAATACATGAATCAAACCATATCGGGAGAACTGTGGAAACATGTGGTAGAGGCAAGTGCACATGTAATATCAGGGGAGAGTCAAAGTAACAAATGCCATTGTGGTCTTTGCTGTTCTGGGATGTAGCACGACATTGGATGGTAGTTGGTTACCAGTGTTTCGGGACAGTATATTGGACATACTGTCCTGAAACGTCAGTAATGAACTACATACCTACACTGCACAAATCCCAGGAGAGTGAAGACCTCACATGCACCTGGCAGAAGTCTGAAATCCAACAAATAATAACGTGTTTAATGAGTACAGAAACAGTAGAACAGAATACATTCGGCGGATATTGTGGTGAGCCTTGCATCTTGACTCTCTTGTGTGACCCAGAAGCAGAATACAGTAGAACCCGGATAAGAAGTCCCCGCATAAGAAGTTTTCCCCTGTAAGAAGTCTGATTTTTAAAGTCCTGAAATCCTATTCCTTCTAATAATTTTCCCTCCTAATAAGTCTTCCCGCTTAAGGAGTCCCTAATCCTCTGGTCCCTTGAAAGACTTCTTAACAGGGTTCTACTGTATATGTATAGTATTGGGTGGATCATCAGCTTACTGGTATTCCTGTTTAACTTACAAACACACTGAAACTTTCATACTTGATAAACAACAGAAAATACAAAATACCAGCATGGTGTTGTAGTCAGTAATAATGAAATAAAACACCTTGCAAGCAGCCTGGTAACGTGGCTGTCACTAGTCCGAACTATAACTTGCAAATCAAAGTCCAAGACGAAATTAAGGTTGCCGGGTTTTCCTTTAAAAAAAAAGGAAGGTTTTTGTCGACAAAATTAGTTTTAAAAAATACAAGAAAATTCAAATTGTCTGATATTTTAATTGTACTTATCTTCACATTTTGCCCTTTTTAACAGTTGTTATCCTGTTTTACATACTGAAAAAAACGTTAAGCTTACGGGAAAAACGTAGGACCTGGCAACCCTAGACCAAATTCCACCAAGATTCCAGTTTGGGCTCAAATTACCAAGTGGATGTTGGAGGAAATAAAGGAGGGGGATTGGTTGAAGGGGCCAGTGGCTAAGTGTACACAGTGATGACAAAGATTCTGCAGATCTGTCATGGCACAGCTCTCGTTCAGCCATCTGAGATTAAAAGTCAACGTACATGGATCAAAAGTCTTAGAGACAGTAACGAAACAAATATGCCACAATTATTATTCTGTCTGTATATTTTTCAACTTGTTGGTTTTTGTGGAGGAACAGAACAGTTACGCCGCCTCTGAATTACTGAGATTAGTGTTTTATTTGTTTTTGTTGCAGGATTACATGCGCAAGACTCCTTCATGGGCTGTGTTTGGGGCAGTAGAGCAAGGATTTGACCCAGTAGAGAGACGCTGGCATCGCAAGACATTGCCAAAAAAGGACATTTCAGGCTGCTAATTTGTATTAAGTGTAGTGACAAAGGGCAGTCAGTGCAGTGTTAAAAAGCATAAGTTGTAACTGGATAGCATCTTTGAACAGTAATTGCGAACTGCCATTTATTATTAATTTAATTTATATTCTGAAAAGGAGTTTCTGTAGTAGACATATTTATTTGTAATGTACCATTTTTATGTAGTACAATAAATATGAGATGAATTAAAAGTGAAAATGCTTGTGCTGGTTGTGTAGCACATTCAAATCCAGGCGTATTAAACCTTCCTATTCTGTTCAGCCGAGCCAGTTTTATAAAGCCTGGGAACTTCATAGCTGTGCAACTTCAAAACAAGATTTCTGTTACTTGAACACACTCTGCTGGTGAGAGGAAAAACATCTTCTTGATATTTTGAACATGGTACAGCTAATTGTTGCACATATCAGTACAGAAAGATCATTGCAAAGTATAACAGAGTGTTACGGTTCGAGATAATTGGAAATGGTTAGGTGTCCTCTAATACTATAGTTCCTAGCATTGATATGGGTTTGGCCTACTGGAAGCCACATTAGAGCTTACCGACTTGAATTTGAGTGGACATGTTGTGTTTACCATGTAATAATTCCATGAACTGCCATCTTCAGTCTATTTTGTATTAATTTTGTTTTCCCCCAATATGATGTGTGGTTTTAGGCTTGTTTGAATAGTTGCGAAGAGTGCCTGTCAGCTCTGTCATGTTCTTTTCTCTATCAATCTGCATGTATCAGCGAAGCTGTCACTGGATGGATCTCTGTGAAATTTTATATTGAGGACTTCTATGAAAATGTGTTGAGAAAATCCAAATTTAGTTAAATCGGGCAAAAATATCAGGCACTTTACCTGAAGATCTGGGCACGTGTTATTGTTGCCAGCAGCATTAAATTGCTATAAAAATGTTGTCTTCGAGTAAAATGGCATCAGGCTGTGAGGATAGCTGATGAGTTATAAACATTACACTAACACAGCACAATGTTACATTATACGTACATTGTCTGTCTTGTTTGTAATTTATATTTGTTGTGTTGGTAGTTTCAGGACTGCAGATTTTTTCTCATTAAGAGCAGGAAGTCACAAAGGGTCGAGGAAACAATGAACGTGTGGGTTCAAGTCAACTACCTGCACTCTAACTGTTGGTGGCTACAGCAGCTAAGGTGACTTAGTACTGCATGCTACAACAACAGCTGAAGGAGTTACACCTTGTCTATAACCGAGAGTTCTTGAATAAGGTGCTGGTTCAGTAATGTGTAATTTTTTTTTTAATATTAATTTATAATCTCACTGTTACACAGTTTGTCACTTCACAAAACATTACAACTAGCTGTGAGTTCTAAGAAAATGTCTGTTCAGAACAATGCTGTGATCATCTTTCCTCAGTGAATGCAAGGCTTGAGGTGAAGAACCAGGAAAATGTGAAGAAATTTATAGCAATAATGTTTTCCTCTCAAGCTTGCAGGTGCTGTGCAGACACCAACATTCATCTGGAAAGTCATGTGAGACAAGCAGCAAAGGAAGGAAAACAACATTCCAAGGGCTGTCCAATGCCATAACACTAGCCCTGTGTACACTGCATACCTTTGCTCTGTTGACAGGCCTGTAGATGCAACAGTAGCCAGAATATACCTGACAACCGGTAGGGATGGTAGAAGTAACTCGGAGGGGAGGATGTCCTTGGGTCATGGATGGGGAAGAATCTGTGTTTGTTCTTTCCCTGACCCAGCTCAGTGTCTTATTCTTTGCTGTCAAGTTCTTCTTGTAGGTTTTATATAGGAATGATTTCCTTTAACTTGAATGTCAGTATTGCGTACTTAACGTTAGAACTACTGGGTTGGTATTTAAATTTTAGCACATGGTATATGAAACACATATTATTCGAACAGGAAAAGATAAAATTATGAAATAAATGGCATTTTGTGGAAAGTAAAACAGAGATTATGCATCATGCCCTAAAAATGCAGTAAATTTTATATGTGTTGCATAAATATAGCAGGTTATTTTAAGGTTAACATTCATCAGAACGTTGCTGTAATCATAGAGTAAACACAGAGCTGAAGTTTGTTTCATTCTTTAATTTTCTGGTATAGATGTTTTTTGTACATTATTTGTTATGTGGAACAAATTGAATTATGCAGCTTGTGTGGTAAGCGTGTACAGAATTACCAGTGATATTGTTTGTAGAAGGGATTTCAGTGCCTTTTGACATTGTTGTAACACTATGCAGTAATCGTGGCATAAAATCATATATAAGATTTTGAGGTTTTCATGGCAGTAAACATTTATTGCATAGTCTTCTGAGTTATGACACCATGTAGTCTGGTAGTGGGTACTTACATTTTGGTGGGATATACTGGCTCTTGTCTTCAGAGTAAAATTAAGTTGGGTGATCAGGTTTAGCCAATCAGAGACATGGATGGGGACCAGAGATAGAACCCGATCTGGACCAAAGGGAATGGATAACAGTTTTATCTATTATAGCAGCCTCCCTGTATAATCCAGTATTTGGGTTTGCTCTCTTCTGCCCTGATGGTGTGGGCAGTATATTCCTCCAGAATACCGGTAACCCCCTGTGAGAACACATGGTGTTACAGTAAATGAATACCATAGTTTGTTTTATGAGATGAGAACTTTCCTGTTGCGTCCTTGTTCATTCTTGAATCTTGAGAGGACAAGAGTTACTCCGTGACATTTCAATGATATGCATTATATCATGTTGCACTGTAATAAGACTTGATGTCCATTCATTCATTTTGATTTGCAAGAAGTGTTGTTGACATTTGGCGGCATTTTCTTTTTGTGCATCAGGGATTTTTTTTTTTGTAGTGCAGGCCATATCGTTAATATTTCCCTCAGTAACTTCTTAGAATATGTCTCAACATATGACACAGCTCTTGTTTTGAAACACTGGCAGTTTCTGTTCAGGAATTTTGTTTTAGTTGTTGCAAAGAAATGTAAATTGTTCACATAAACTCTTAACTTTCAGTTTTGCCCACAAGTAGTAATTGCACAGGTTCAGATTTGGAGATCTATGAAGCTACACTCTGTGAGTTGTTTAATATTTCTTTTAAAACATGGGTTCTGTCATTTTGTTTGCATTCATGTGTAATTTGGGTGGCATGACACCTGACCAACTTGCTGTACCTAAGGAAGCTCTTATTTCCCTATACTCAGAGGACCAACGAGAGATGGGACAGGAGCTAATGTTTCACTGTATCTGATGCATTAGGACTACATGGTGACAGCTTATAGATTCTAGGAAAGTTATGTTACTGTCAAGGAAGTCTAAGTTCCTACTTGAAGACCATTTAATAGATGGTTTATGGTCTACTTAAGAATTCATACATGCTGTACCTATGACTGGTAACATTTGGCAGTGGATTTTCAGAAGTACATGGCACATTCTGTCATTGCATTCTGTGCAAGGAAGGTTTGCTGCACATTTATAACCTGCCATTCATCTCTATTCTGATGTGTTTGTTGTTGTCTCTCTCAGTGTGCTATGTGGATTAAAGTACTCTACTGGAAGCATACTTGTACACTGTGCATTGTTTGTTAACAAATGCTAAACCTGCATTATTAACTACAGTATAACAAAGATAAACAATTAAAATAGTGAACTGAGGTTAATAATACTAGCTGCCATATAAATCTTACCCCACTGTAGGTTTGCTATAAGCATTGTTTTCTTTTCTTGGTTACAGGAATGGGGTGAGACTGAGTCCCTTGGTACTATAGCCTTAAATGGGCCCATTGTACCAGTCTCTGATGACAAGTGTGGAACATTGGTGGATATAAATATCATATAGACCGCCCTGCGATTAAACCAAGGCCTCTGTAGTGAGACTGATATACCTGAACTGTGGTATGATGTTGTTATAAGTTTAGGATAAGATGCTGTGTGTGAAAGAAATACAGCGATCTGCCACTTAACGTCAGTAATCTGTTCCTGAAAATCAGACGTTCTGTGCAGAAATGCTAACCAGTGGCTTATTCCCCATTATTTTAAAGGGGGAAAAATTATAATGTGTTACGTCAACCCAAAACCCACAACCAGCTTCCTAAAATGTAACTAAAACAGAATCAAGCGCCTATATATAAGTAACAAACTATGATGTTAGGATATAAAATGCTTAAAACATTGCTTCCTGATCACCAAACAATTAGTATGGTTGTTAACAAACAGTTGCTTTGTATGCAGTAACATGTACAGTTGTCATGCTCATTGTTTTGTTAAAAATGTTGTATTGAGAGATATGTACGTTCCATGAAATGTGGGTGTTTAAAACCAAGAGGCATTCTACCAGGAAATGTTCTGTGACATATGCCTGTATTTTGCTTAGAAGAGGAGCTGAAAACATTTTAAAGATTGAAGTCGAAGGAAATGGCGTATGATGGTAGAGGTTTTAGAGTACAGACGCCCATGTAGTCTCAACAGTTCTAACCATTTCTGTGCTGCATACATACATACATGCATACATACATACATAAATACGTATGTGGTATTTAACACTGCTTTATTCTAAATTAATCAAAGAAACTCAGCTTACAGAGGGTTAATTAGAATCACTGAATGTAGGTTTTTGCAGCTGGTGACGTGGATTCTGCTGACCTCAGGCTTTGACCATTTTATTGGTTGAGTTATGCAGTTCGGTCCGAGAAGTCAGTATGACAAATCATGAAACTATGAAGCAGTAACACATGAGAAACGTTACCATATAATAGAGGAGTTAATGTTGGCAATATTGGGGTTCTTTCTCACATGATACTACAAATAGTTGGGTATTTACAAGTTACTGTTCAGTATATTTTCTGCATTATTAAAATACAGTTTTGTACATTTGTACATGCCATTAATGCATATGTTTTTGGGCCTGTGTCGTGTGCTTCGTGTTTATCCAGGATTCTGCCCATAACACTTGAGGGATGTGAAAGAAGTTTCTTTATGACAAGCTTTCAGGCTGTCTTGAGGATAATCATCGCTTTCTGCTTCCACATGACTGTGATATCTTCTTTTCATCAGAAGAGAGACATTGGTGGATGAACAGTGTTAGTGGGGGCTGTAAGCAATGTGCGGGAACTTCAGATTTCATTCAGTATGGGACAGAATACTGAGATTTTTTATGTGTGTCTGTTTTATGATGAAGTAACCAACATCATGTCATCTTTTTCACATTTTCTTTGAGTTCCTTGAGACTAAGCTCCTGTGAACACCAGGAAATTCCACATCAGTGTGAAGTCAGTTCCACCTGTGTATATCACATGTCTCTTATCCAGCTTGGATGGTAATATAATTCAAATGACTGATCTGAATTTTTTGGGGACAGCTCATATTTTTGCCACTGAGAATTTGAATTGGGGGAACGTCTGTTGTTTCTGTTAGCATTGTTAGTTGACTTGTGCAAAGCAGCTGTCTTGACTGCTATATCTGTGAAGGGTAATGTACAGGATTTTGTGCTAGGTAAGTTTTCAAATTCAAAAAATTGTGTGTATGATCTTTTCTGTCTGGATGGTGACTGTTCAGTATGGATGTTAATTGGTGTGGTATCCCATGACTCAAAGGTTTCGTTTCTTTGTGATATTCTGTTCATGGCTTCCGGCATTGTGTCACGCTCACACATTGGCTCTGCAAGTCCTTTTTGGATGGAAGGTTGGTAGTTGAATTCACTTGCTATGTATTTCTCATCACAGGTGTCATTTTGGCTTGAGTTTCCACATAAAATTTGTGTCGATTTCCTGAATGGAGTTGTGTGTTGAGAGTTTTGGTTGAGCATTGTATTTGAGTCATGGCACAGTGGTTTCTGGGAAGAGTGTAAAAGTGGTATCTTATTTTTGGCTCCTAAATTAAAGTAATTCATTTGAGATTTGGGTTGGTACTGAAGCTGTGATGATAATTGGTGTACTTTTGTTTCATAATCTTTATTTGCTCTTATTTCAGTTGAAGTTGATGTAGCTTCTCTTGAAACATCTTTCAGTAATAATTTCAAAACGGATTCGTATTTACTGTCATTCCGTGTAATTCTGTGGAGATATTCATCATGGTTATGTTGGAAGCCGTGACTTAAAGGCTTGTTCCTTGCTAAATTTGTGATGGATGCCGGTGCATTAGCCATGAAGTTGTCATTCAATTTCTTATTTGATTGGTTTGTGCACTTAAATTCTGCATTATCTGCATCTAACATGTTAGCAAGAAAACTGTCAAAGTCTTTGACAAGACTGAAATTAGGAATTGGATGAGCTTTTTGCAGTTCAGAAGCCCTGTCACCTTTCTCATTTCTTGTACTTGTGTGTTCATGAACTTGAAGCTCATTTTCACTGGTAAGAGAATCTTGTTTTTCTTTTTCAGAGCTCTGTTGTAACACAGGTAATTTGAACACTGATGTTTCGTTTCTCATTTCAGCAGTGATATTAAAATTTGACTCTTTTTCAGGTAGTGTGTGTAATTGTTTAACTACTGCCATGAAAGTTTCAGTGTCTTCTGCCTGAGTATTGTAATTGTGTGTGGTGTTGTCATCAGACACTGACATTTTGCTGTTTAGGGGCACTTTCTCTTTTGTAAGTGGGAGCAAAGCTGTTTCATTAATCTGTTCTGACAGTCCGTCACAGTTAGTGGAGTGAAGTTGTTTAGTCCCAGCTGTGTCAGATTGAAGTGATTTCATGAAAATTGGGTAGTAGTGCTTGGGCAGAGTTTTCTGAAATATTAATCTCTTTCTTTCTTTTGTATGTGGTGAATAGACATTTTGTTGCACATTTGTGACAGATTGTTCTGTATTGACGGATGGGTAAGGTGAATCTACTGCTCTGCTGTCACACGTAAAGGCAGAATCATTTTTTGTGCAATGTTCATCACGAAAACAGCTTTGCTCTGGCTCTGCATCATCCAGTGGCGTGACTGAGTTATCCTGTACAGCCCAACCTTTGCCTGAATTCGGTATATTTGTTTGAAGCATTTCTGTTTGCAGGTATTGTTCACAATTGTCACAGCCAGTGTCAAGGGAAAGTGTTGTTTCATGCATATATTCACAATCGTTACCGTTTTGAAAATTATGATCTTTTGTTTCTGATCCTTCATAGTTACACTCTTCCATCAGAGAATCATTCTGTAGATTGGAGTTTTCTGTTAATTGTGAGCTACTGGTGGCACGTTGTTTTGTGTCTGAGTTCTTCAACTGCGATTTTGAAATTGTCACTTGTGATAGCAAGGCTTTATCCATTTCTTTTTCAAAGGGTTTATCTTCCAGTGTGGAGCTGTCATTCAGTTCAGCATTTTCTTTGAATGTTTTATGGCAGTCTTCCATTAATCTGAATGTTGAAGGTTTAGTAAGCATGCAGTGAGTTTCATGACTTGACATTCCTTTCTCAGATAATTTAGTTCTCTCTACGTTAGAATTTGGCTCTTGAGTTGTTTGCATCTCATATTTTGACCTTGCTCTGGGTTTCAGAGATGGAATGCTCTGTGTTCCAGCTGACTGGTAATTACCGCTGTCTTGCAGCTCAGAAGTGTTTTCTTTTGCTGGATATACTGTACATTTTGCAACTGTACATTGCTTCACTTGCATTTGTAGGTGTTCAGGTGAGTTAGTAGTCCCATCCTGCAGCAAGGTTTGCAGTTGTTTGTTTGTATTTGTGGAAATTGCATCTTGTTTTAGACCAGAGTACTTGTGCACATTGTATACTTGTTTCTCTATTATTAGGTTTGTTTTGATGTGTCTGGAATTCGTTTCATGATTCACTTGTTCAGTTGGATGTCTGTCTGAACTGGAAAATTGAGGCAAGTCATCTGTTTTCTCATCTTCCGTACTTTTGAGCTGGTCCAGAGATGCTGATAGTTTTGTTTTCTTTGCAGGCATGTGAGCCATCTTGTTAAGTGTAAGTTTAGTTGGGGTCATATTTCCAAGTCTCTTTTCAGACATTTCTTTAATCTGGTCTACAATAGAAGACTTTGTTCTTTTTATTGTTTGAGGTGTGGATGATATAGAAGGGCGACTGAAATTATCCACACCCTGTTTCCTTAGATATTTTTCAATGGAGTTCTTGACTTGAACAGGGATCGTGTGTGTAGGTTGGTATAACTTTAAGCTGGAGCAGACATCCAGACCAACCCATTGCTCACTGATAAGATTCACGTACACTTCATTAACAGACAGTGGATTTTTTATCTCCACTGTCCAATGTTCCGTGTGTTCCAATAAACGGATGTCTTTAAATCTTTCCTTGTAGATGCACTTATTATTGGAGTCACCTACTATTAGACATATCCAGTGGTTTTTTCCAGCTGTGTTGTATTCTTGTACAAGTACACGGTTTGTCATCTCAACATAGATGTGAAGTTCAGTAACTGACACGTTTGTAATGATCTCTGTTTTCAGTTCAAAATGTGGAAGATGATTTACTTCAGCTTTCAGATTGTCACCTGTGGGTGGGGGACGATTGAGAATACTTTCAAGATCACGTGGATTAGATTCAATAATGGAATGAAAACTGGTTTTGTTTGAGACTGCTAACATTGAGGATAATGCTGCTCCAATTCCTTTTAACTGTCTTGACATATGTGGAGAGTTTTCCCACAACTTGCAGTGGAAGCACTTGGCAAGGGTAATTGCACTAACTAGTGCTTGATAATAGGGATGCTGGAGCAGATATTGAGCCAAAGCATTTGTGACTCGTTTCCCTATCCACATTATTCGGAGAACATCCTGCTTCAAGGATGACTCGTGGATTGGTAAGCATCCAAGGAAGGCTTGAATAAGACAGTTGATTTTCATTTCTGTTGTCATGATCCTAGTAGGCAGTGGGAAGCGAATGCATTCATGGTCACGTGCCTTATTGAGCAAGTTGAGATTCTTCTTCTCGCTAACACGTAACTTCATTCCTGAAAACTCGTGACAGGCTGCTACTATTTCCACCAACTTTTCCAAATTCTCATGTCCTTGAACCTGTTTGGAGATGATTTTTTGTATAATTTCAAGGCGACCAGATTAACTGTGTATTAGACTTTTCCGCCCTTCCACCGAATTTACTCTGTACTGCATAGCAAATCGCAGGCAGTCACAGTACAAGGATGGGTTAATGCCTGCCACTTTAGTCTTTAGTCTGTTGTGTATACAACATGCTTAATTCACTTTTGTTCTTAAATTGAGAACTGAATTTTGAAATGGGAATGAATGCAGCTGTGGCAGACAAGACCAGCAATATGTGGTCATATCAGATATGTTTATCAGATTTGCATAATTTTCTGTTTCATCAGTTTTGTGCTTCCCACTGGGATTCTGTTTGTGGTTTTACGTTTTATTGGCACTGTGTTCCTAAAATCTCCCATATTCTTCATCCTGTAAGTTCCAGGACAGATGAAGCCCCCAACTTAAAGAACATGGATATAATAATACTCTGTCTGGTTCCACCTATCACACGGTGATAGGTAAGTGTAGAGTAACGATGGAATAATGATTAGTTGGGCTCTGGTTGTCAAAAACATGGAAGATGAAAAATTCCACTGAGATGTACCAAATGTATATAGAGATGGGACAATGAGTACTTTTTGTGTGGTGTAAATGATTTAAGGATAGAACAGAAATCAGGACAGGTAATGAAGATGTTGGACAGACAGATATATCAGGAAGTGATTGAAGTAGAATGGTAAGAAATGATTACTGATCATTTTTTTTAAGAACTCGACCTGATATGCTTTGACATGAATCACTTTTCTTTGAATAGGTACAGAAGTATCTCAGTGGCAAACAAAAAGTAAAGAGAAGAACAAATTGAGACTTACTGATGGACTGTTCAAAGGAAACGGCGGCTGGTGATGAGACTGGCGTGTTGTAGTGTGATCCAGAAACAAAATACTCGTACAGTGACCTGGTTTAATATTTAGGATGTTTTCGTGAAAATCATAATGTAGAGCAAAAGATTATAGAATGGAGTTTTTTTTTTCATGTAAGTATTAAATACTTAAGATTTAATAATAATCCCCAAGGAAGTCGACCAAGAAACAGATGGTGGAATTGTGTACAAACAGACATTAAGAAGTGTAAAATTAACAACTGGAAAGAAAGGTAAAAAAACAGAGCTGACTGGGAAAGGGTCATTAAGGAGGCGAAGGTCCACATTGGACCGTAGTGTCACCGAAGAAGAAGAAGATTAAATACTTAAGAAGACGGTGTTAATGCAAGTCTGGGTAACACTCATTGAATATATGTGGCTCTTGTTTTATATGTTTCTGCTTTAACACCCCTTGGGAATATACACCATTTCATAATTTATGCCCTCTCATTTTTGGTTTAAGGCCCTTTGACTGGCTATGCTTTATTCTGGCAACCCCTACCCATTCCATTATTTCTTATGGGAGTATCATTTCTTTTATATATGCCCGCTTTTCTAGGAACACATTTAGGGCTCAAAACAAGGGCTTGGTGTATTTGGTTACTAAAATGTGACAGTGTTGGACCACAGTAATGTTTGAGGCAATTTTAAACAATCACATTCCAATTGAAAAGCCTATATTTTATGAGGTCAAAGAAAGTGCAGACATCAAAATTGTGCTTTCTTTTATACCCTATATCAAAGGCTTTATCCGTTATCTATTTATTTGTCCAAAACAATCAACTGGGTATTCTGCATTCAAGTGTTAGAATATTTACAGCAGCACCTTTGTTCAAAGAGACCAAATACAGTATTTCATGGGATGAAGTGGGCTTTTCTGTAGTTTCCTACACAGCTGTTTTTGTGAACTGCTATTGGAATATTCACCGTGTTGCTTGATTTGGCTTCATGTGATTTGTTCATATTGTCAGACTTAAATAATTGCTGTGTGCTGTTGCAGTACAGCTGTGTAGAAAGTGCCCATATTGCTAAGCACTGCTATAATAGCTTTGACACGTGGGCTTTCCTGTTGGACAATTTTAACTTTCATGGCTGATTTTCCAGTTCGTTAGATACTGGCAAATAAGGTACCAGGCAGTGCCACCTATGGAAGAATTAACACTTCGGAATATTGTGACATAAAACTTCTGTCCACCGAAAACCATGTTAAGTTTAGAAAATACCCAGAAGTGGGGGTGGACCAGGATTAAACACTAAATAGAAAGATATATTTTACAAGTCATACCTTGTGGAAAGCTTTCATTGTTCCTAAATTCAGGTAGAATCGTGCCATGAGGACTCCATCTTTAGTGGGATGCACATCCATTCGATGGTCTATGGTAAGTAGCTTGGCACTGGCAAGAGCATTCAGTTCACGTTGGCACATTTCTTGTAGTTTGCCCTCAATGCCTTTCCTGTTCAGATTGCTTGGTATGCCATAGTGGCTTGGATTCTGGAGAGCTCGCACATACAGGTATGTCGATCTAATCCATTCCATTGCATATCCAATGTCTGTGATTGTACGTAGCACAACTTCAGAGTTGAGGTGTTCTGCTAAGTGTTGATGCAGATTACTCTCAATTAGGTCCTTACCACTCATAACTTTCTCATAACGGGACCTGCAGAGAGTAGAAATATTTGTAAACCTTGTATATAAAAGATTAATACTTGTCATTCTGTCATTAGGGCTGTTACAGTCACAGTTGGTAGTATTTATGAATAGCAAAAGATGGCAGTAGTGAAAGGTATGTTTTGAGTCAGCACTGCAGTATTGAGCTTTGCTTTAAATAAGTTCCTGTAGATGACAGGACCACTTAGTGCATGCTGTTATTCCTGTAGATGACAGGACCACTTAGTGCATGCTGTTATTCCTGTAGATGACAGGACCACTTAGTGCATGCTGTTATTCTGTCCATTTCAGTATCTTAATATGTAAACATAGCTGTATTCACAGAACTTTTCAAGTTATTGAATTTCAGTATTGTTAAGCTTATCTTTAATCATTTCTCATTTAAATATAACAGTTTGTCATGCTAATCTTTTAACAGTCATCAGCCCAAGTTTCTGATACGTGGTAAGTGTATTGCGTTGTGCTACATGCTAACTGAATGTAAAGAGTTTCAATAGCAAGTACAGGTCAACAGAACATGTTTGTGCCTCCAGATATTGAAGTCAAGTAGGAGAATGCTTCAGTCAACACTAGACATTATTAAAAATATAGAAAATACACTAAAAAAAGCCAGTTTATTTAGCACCTCTGTGTTGCAGATAGCGCCATTTCTCCAGATGTTGGAATGTGACACCTAATGTGTATCTTAATGTAACTGCAACCATTTAGTTTGTCACTTCATATCCTGTTCTGTTTTCTCTGCTGCACTTTTTATTCACTTGCTATCAGTACATATGTAAAGTGATGTATATATAATCTAAAAAAAGCCAACGAGGCGCAAAGACACACATTTAGCTGTCGGTATCATAACTGTTTGCATAGGTAAATGTGCCCTATAAATAGTCTTCATCAAATTTTGCTTTTTGAGATCTCAGAATTGGTGATGGATGCTGCCAGTAGAAGGTGTAGTGAAATTTACTGGTCCTCTATTTCCCCATTAATAGAGCTTTCCAGATCATCCAGTGCCAGATAAACCAGCTGTTCTGTATATAGGCTGCACATTTTGGCTTATTCCTAAAGCCATTATGAGGCCAAATATAATATGCATATATGTATATGTGTGTATATATATATATATATATATATTATATATATATGTAAAGAGAGAGAGAGTTAATTTGTAGCAGTGTTGTTATTATACATGAGAAAGTTTGAGAACTCAACCCTTCTTGCGTTGTGCGTGGTTGTATGTATTTTTGACATGTATATTACAGTGCATTAATTTTTTTGTAAAGTGTTTTTTAAAGTTCACTGAAATGTCTCTGTTGTTGAACGCTGTTTGTTGTTGGAATTGAATGGTGAATGAAAAATTCCCTTCCTCTATACACTATAATGAACTACTGAAATAAGGATTACAAAAACAAAACTGAGAATAACAATCCAAGCTGCTACAAAAGGGCTACAAATCTAACAAATGGATTACGTGAAATGTTCTTCTACAACACAACTTAATGGCGTGTGTTGTATATATCATGTTAACAAAATTACTACTGTGCGAGTCTGGAGGTTTTCATGGTGGTGTGTTTGAGGACTCCGTTTTTCTGGTACATGACACCGTGTCACTGGGTAATCGGTTCCAAATGTTTTGAAGGAACCAATAGTTTTCATCTTCATGCGTCTCTTTTCAGACCTCTTAGACCCTTGAATATGAAGGCATGATGTTCTTTGGAAATGTCAGGAACCAGTTACCAAGTGCAGCATTATATCCATAAAAACAGAGTGTACAAATCACTGCTCCTCATAAAATTGTCTATACACGTGTAAATAATACATTATTATTAATAAGTGCTGATCCTGGTGACCGTGCGGTCTAAGGTGTAGGTCTGCGGATGCTTGATAGCTGGGATTGTGTGTTCGAATCCTGCCGAAAGCATGGATGTTCGTCTCTTTTGTTTGTTGTGTGTTGTGTAGGTAGCAGCCTCTGCGATGAGCTGATCACTCATTCAGGGAAGTCCTACCAGGTGTGTGTGTGTGTGTGTGTGTGTGTGTGTCTAATTGTGTGTGATCTAGAAACCTCAAAAATGCAGCAGCCTAGGCCCAATTTGGGATGTTGCATCACAGAAAAGAAAATTATTAATATGTCATTATTTATATACAGATGGTATTTAACAACAGAGACATTTTAATGAATCTCTCAAAATACATTACAAGGAAATTAATTCACTGGAATATACATTTTAGTATTATATATGAACACAACAATACAAAGAAGGATTTCAATCTGAAACTTTCTCACATATAAAAAAACATGTCTGTGACTGAAACTCATATTGTTCTGTTCTATATTTGGCCTGATGAGGGCTTTAAGAAAAAGCCAAAACATGTAGCCTGTATATTTTCTTGTTTTTTTTTTTTTTTAATAAATGCATTTTTTTTCTGAAGCACCCTCATACACAACAGGATCTTTCAAACAAATATTCCAGTTATGATCTTTTGCCCTCTTGTCCTTTGCTCAGAAAGTAGAAATCCACATAGCATATGGAGCTTTAACAGCAACAGAAAGCAATAAAATCTCCTTGGGCAGCCAGCTCCGTCAGTCTGAAGAAGAAGCAGGTGACTCCCTGATTATGGAGGCAGAAGGAGTCTCCAAAACATTGTATACTGTCTCCATTTTCACATGGCTGATCACACAAGAAAACTTTATAGCAATTTATTAATGCTGAAGAAAGCAGTAATACCTTTGTAACTCCCTCGTCATAATAACGGCAACTGCACTGGTATCAAACTGTGGTCTCCCAGCTCGGCCAATCATCTGTAGAATCTGCGTGTCTGTGTAGTCTTTGTATGAACCACCAATGTATTGCTGGGTTGCCTTAATGATGACCAGGTGTGCTGGTAAGTTAACTCCCATAGCTAATGTGCTTGTAGTCACAAGTATTGGTAGCATTCCGTCTCGGAACAGACATTCCACTGCCTAAATAACATGAAGGAAATGTAATATGTATTTTCTTTGTGACAGTTTAAATCACTGGTTCCCAAGTTATATTGAGTCTGGCTATGTTTGGGTCAGGAAAAGAATGAACACAGGTTCTGTGAATTAGTCAGCTACCATACCTACATTTCTTATTTTCCTTCTCTTCAGGTCGTACTGTGTTTCGCTGTATGTTAGTTTTGGCTGCCTATTAGATATTAGTTCATATACCATTTCATTTTGACATAGTGCTGAACAGTGAAAGAGTATTAAGATGTTTGTGTTTGTGTAAATGATTGAAGCTCCAAATGCTGACGGTTGGAAAGAATGGCATTAAAGTGGGAGAAATTAAAGATTGCAGGCTGACTTTGTGTTTGTTAACCACATATTTTGTGTGAAATGCTAAGATTGCCCTAGATGTTCAGATTTTATACTACAGATGTGACTTAAATGTCCACCATTATTTGTGAATTGGTTTTGTGTGGGCATGAAACTTGGTGTCTCACATTAGGGGAAGAATACAGATAGATGGTGTTGGTGAACAGGGTGCTGAGAAATATATATGGACCTAAAAGGGAGTGACAGGAGGTTGGAAAAAATTGTATAAACAGGGGCTTCATAATTTGTTCTCCCTTAAATATTGTGCCGTGACATAGTCTCTACATTCCAAGGAGATCCACCAGACGATACCCTACACCCTTGATCTGCCTCTTGTTGGACTGTTCCTTCCTTTCATTTCCTCCCCTACCCTTACTTCTGGTATGTAACCAGAGTTTACCTGGATAGCGGTGTGTATCTTCTTGATAACTCAACAATCTGGCTTTGAAGGATGAGCATCTGAATTCTGTTTCGGCTCGTACATCCAAATTTCGTTTCGGCAAGATATATATGGAGTTGTTGCACTCCTTGGTAGTGCTACGGTCTGAGTGTGTTGCTTGTATCGACACAGCACTACCAAGTGTTCGTTGAGCTGGCTAGAGTTCCTCTTTAATTTGTCATTGAGATGGTTGGATTTATTGTGATTGTGTGTTGTTTCTACTACGCTTTCTGTAAGTATTGTTTTCTGTTTCATCTTGTTTGTTATAAATAAATAGGTACATTTTGATTTGATGTATTTACATTGGGCACCTTTGAGTGAAGGCTGGCTGCTCCGCCAGAGATATAAACGATCCACGGTAGTAATGCACGTTTCAATATTATTAGGGTGATAAACTCAAGTAAGAAGGGATGAGTGGGGCATATATCATGCATGGGAGAGATAAGCATTGTGTTAAAAATTTTGGTGATGAAACCTGAAGGGAAGAGACTGGAAGAAATAGGTGTAGTTGGGGAGGATAATATTAAAAGTGCATCTTAAAGAAATGGGTTGGAAAAGTGTGGGCTGAATTTATTTAGTTCAGGATAGGCAGAATTTGCAGGCTCTTGTGAACACAGTAATGAACCTTTGGTTTCTGTAAAAATCGGAATTTCTTGGGTAGCTAAGAGATTGCTTTTACCCTTCCAAGTAGGATTGTTCTCCATTGAGTTAATTACTTGTGAACTGAGGTCCATATTTGAAGTACCATAGTTTACCTGTCTGTCTTCCTTCACCATTCCAGCATGGTGATATCCCACACCAGCCATCACACAATCCTTTAGTTTCTTCTCAGTGAGGACACCAGCATCCTCGCAGATTCTGTGCTTGTGTTCTTCAGTAAAATGAAATGTGATCTGTTGTGTGAGTGTGCTGCTCGTATGTTCAACACCTTTTCTCGTACTGCAGAATATAAGTGTGGGTTTTCCGTCAGCGTACTTGAACAAGATATCACGCAGTTTATAGCTCAGAGACATTTCAAAATGAAACTGAGTGGTACCAACTGGATATGGATAACCCAGAACAATTTTTTGGAGCTTAACTGGTCGCATGTCATCACCAATTTTGAAGAATCGAGCATGGGAATTGAGTGAATCGCCCAACCAGCATGCTATATCTTCAGTATTTGGAATGGTCGCTGAAATGGCCAGGAAGCGTATTCCAGATAGCTGTGGAAAGGAAGATATCTCTTAATTTTGGTGTCATGTTTTCTCTTACTGCTCATGTACCTGTGTTGTGACAGTTTTATGACAAAATTATTTATGTTGCCAGATTCTTAGGCGTGTAACTCAAATGATCAGAGTATGAGAAAAGTGAAGGAACAACATCCAAATTTGAGGTTTTCAAGGTGGTGAATGTTATGACTGCACTTCTCTGGGATGTAACACTATGCAGTCTAGTAGGTGGTTGCCAGATGTGGTACCATGTACTCTGGTAGATGGTTCCTGGACATGGCACCATGTAGGGTGGGTGGCAACATGGATGTGACACCATATCTGGCCTACAGGACATCACATCTCATAAAACCATAGAGGAAGAAACTTTTGGAGCTGATACAGAGAATTTCCTTTGTTGTAGCTGCCATAAAAATTGCCACACTGATCTGTTGCTAAAACTGCATAGTAATATAGAGCATTATTTAGAATACTGGAATGTTACATGAATATTATGTGTCATGAGAATGATTTTGCGTCTGCCAAAACAGAAAGTTGCATTGATTTCTTCTAAGCAAATAGCATGAACAGTAATAAGTAGGCGCTAACTAGAACTCTTAACAAGGACTACTTTCTAATATTGAAGTAACTGTAAATAACAGAATGCATATAATGTGAGTGATGTTGACTGCAGATGGAAATAAACGAACTTATTTAATAATACACAGTCCGACAATTATATAATGAGACTGATTTTATTTTGACCAAGATAGAAGTGCCATCTATGAAGCAATGTATGCCATCCAAGTGCCCAACCTTCATCTGTAATCTGGCAACACCGCAACGTCCCACGCTGAGCATGACGGGAAATACGGCGCCATGTTGTGTAGGTAGTGAGAGGACGCGGTCACAGTAGCAGCATGGAGCAGAAAGCGAACATTAAATTCTGTGTTAAACTCGGGAAAACTGCAGCTGGAGACTGTGAAATTGATGAGACAAGTGTATGGGGATAATTCTTTATCTCGTGCACAGATATTCAGGTGGTATGCACGATTCAAAAGTGGTGTGGAAACGATTGAAGATGAAGCCAGGCCTGGGCGTCCATTTTCTGTTCGTAACGAGGGACTCATTGTGAAAGTGAGAGAACGAATACAAGAAGAACGTTGTGTGACTGTGAGAATGATGGCTGATGAGTTTGGTGTTAACAGGGAGACGATTCGTCAAATCTTATTGGAAGACCTGGGCAAGAGAAAGGTCGCTTCCCGGTTTGTGCCGCATTCATTGAATGATGATCAAAGACACGAGCGTGTTCAGTACGCAAAAGACATCATTAAAACTGCTCATAGAAATAAAACTTTCTTGAATTCGATTGTAGCAGAGGATGAAACTTGGTGTTTTCGCTATGATCCCACAACTAAACGCCAAAGTGCTGAATGGAAGTCACCAGCATCACCAAAAGGCAAAAAAGTTCGTTTTCAAAAGTCAAAAGTGAAGACAATGCTTGTGTGTTTCTACGACAGCAAGGGAATTATTCACCACGAGTTTGTCCCTCAGGGACAAACTGTCACTGGAAGTTTTTATTTGAGTGTTCTGGAACGCCTATGGAAGAGGATTCGCCGTGTCCGGCCCGAGTACTCAGCACCAGGCAGTTGGTTTCTTCTTCACGACAATGCACCGGTTCACCGGGCAGTTGCTGTACAAGAATTTTTAGCCCAAAAACAAGTGTGCGTGCTCAATCATCCGCCTTACTCCCCTGATTTATCCCCCTGTGATTATTTTCTGTTCCCCAAACTGAAGTTACCATTGAAAGGGCGCCTCTTTGAAGATGTTCAAGACATCCAAGGAGCTGTGACATCGAGTCTTCGGGCCATACCACAAGAAGACGTGCAGAGGTCGTTCCAGTCTTTGCTAGATCGTGCCACTCGCTGTATCGATGCAGAAGGGATGTACTTTGAATAAAATACAGATAGTACTCAAGTCTTTTGTTCCAGTTTTATTCTATAACCTCAGTCTCATTATATAATTGTCGGACAGTGTATACAGTGATCTCTAAATATGGCAGTAGACATTAATGGCTGAAATAGTAAATTTTATAAACATGCAACCAGAAGTACCAATTCATTGCCTGAGATATGGGTGCTTTTCCTATCATTGTCACAATATACAGCCGCTAAAATTTTAAAGAAGGAACAGCATTCAAATTGAGATATTAAGTTTGTGCATGTAGTTAAAAAATATTGATCAGGATTTGAACTGCATTCAAAAACTCCTGCATTAGCTGTGCATCACTTTAAGCGCCATAGTTACTGTACGGATTGGCTAAATTTGACATAAATGTCACTTTGCATGTTCACCAAGTCCTTGTTTTACGCTCTAGTTGTGTTCCTGGAATAGTGGGCATAAATCAAAACTGGTATGCCCTTAGGAACAGGTGGGCATTAGTGTAATGGAGCACAGCCAGCCAAAGGGCGTTAAACTGAAAATGAGAGGGTCTAAATTAAGAAGTGGTGTATATTGACAAGGGGCAAACAAAAAAGGCATAAAACAAGGGCATAAAAGAAGAGCTGCATGCAGTCTCTATTTAGATTGGAGGGAGAAAACTGGCAGGAAAGTTATGCTTTGGTATATATTGTTCAAGAAATTTGGAAAAGGAAGCTAGATGGCATCCTGCTCCATTATGATGAACATGAAACAATGATTTTATGAAGTGTGCAATGTATATAAACCTAGTTTATCAGGGAAAAGAAATGTTCTTTCTTTGAAAGTCTGCATTATGGAAATGTTTGTATGTTGGGACTTTTAATGTAGGTATTATCAGAATTCCAACCATTTATCCCCCATTATAACTTTGACCAGTTACAAGATTTAACAGCTGTATCCATGTCATCATCAGTGCCCCTGTGCTATCAGTGGTTATTTTGCACATGTTTGGAAAACTTGCATGATACTGTACTGGAACTTGGACTTACTGGTTTGTTTAATTACACTCTACCAATATAAGACATACTTGAATATGCATCTGATTGGTTCCATACCAGTATCTGTGATTCGCTTTGATGTGGCCCTTGCTTTTGTCGTTGTGTTACACCAATAGCCCCCTGTACTGTTTTCATACGGCTCACAACTGCTTCCAAAGTTGGGCCACGCTGTTCTTCGTTCAGAAGATGCACCTGGGAATGCAGACATGTTGTTTAGGGCTTGCAGAATTTTAACCACTTTATTAGTCTCAATTCCATGGGCTAAGACAATAATATAATTCATACTTTGTTCCTGTTTAAAAACCTGTAGGAATTTTAATTTTAACAGCTGTATTTTAATACTTTGTTTTATAGTCCATGTATATTCTGTCCTCATTAGTCTAAAGTTAAACACTCTAGGCAAAGGTGGACAAATTATGTGAGGGAACACAAATTTAATAGTGTTAAGACCATCACCTATGTACAGGGTCATTATTTTATATGGTCGCAGTTGCTAGTCACTTTCTGTCAGGTTGTATGTTTTCAACACGCCAACTCACCAACTCATTCCTGTACTGTAAATTGGAGAGAGGTTATGAGGTCTGTTTGAGTCACCTGCAGTCGCAATGTGAACTTGTATACAATGCATGCACAAACTATAGTTACTACAGGAAGTGATGTAAATTCAGATGGAAGTTTTGTGACGTGCTTCTTCCAAACAGGAAAACAATTTACATTTACATGGAAAGGTTTCAAGCAGCAAGTTCCACTGTAGACAGTGATGTGAATAAGACACATGCAAAGTAAGAAAAAACTGGAAGAAATTGGGGCTGGATTGGAGACATCTGCAAGCAAATCATTAGATCTGTTTGCACACCAAACAGCTGTGTGTGTGTGTGTGTGTGCATCATTAGCAAGAAATGCAACATGACTGCTGCATGAGCATTCATATGAGAGGGTCCATAAATTGAATGACACAAATCATGAGATGTAACTGAATTTTATGGACTGGTACCCTCACTGTGTGCATGCTGCAGAAACAGGCCACACATTCATCCTGTTTAGTGGTGAAGCTTGGTTTCATCTCAGAGGATACATGAACGCTCAGATTAAGAGTTTTCCCATTTTCATCCACAGAGTGCCTTGCATGACATTAGGATTGGTGGGTGGAGTGGAACTAGGATTATTGGACCATTTTCTTTTCTGGGACCATAAATTTATACCGATATGGTACATGCATTCTGACACAACTTTTCAAACACCTGTCTGCTTATGAGAGAACCTATGCCTTTCCTCAGCAAGACAGTGCAAGAGTTCATACTGCAAACAATTCTGTGCATTGTTTACAGACTGTTTTTGGTGACAGAATTGTGGCATCATCATTTTTCAGATTTGAACCCAGACATGTTAAAGAATAAAGTGTACAGTAATAACCCTCGCACCAAAGATGATATGAAAGTAAGCTTTCAGAATTAAGTGTTTTCAGTTTTACCATCAGAATTAAGAAGTGCAATGAACATGTTTATTAGGTGTGACTCATGACTGCAAGCCACTGCAAACCACTTCCAGCGCGTTCTTTAAATGTGGTGAGTAGAAACCTAATATTAACCTAAATGCATTGAACTAAAATACATGGACTCCCCATCTTGTCGTACTGGCACAGTGACGATCACTGCCTTGCCTGCCATCGCACAAATTGATGTGAGTGTAGAGGAATGTGTGAAGTAATTTAAAATAGAGCCATGTACTTCCACAGCATTATACAAACCTTCTTGTTAGACATGAACATGTCAATGCAACATGCACGTGTGTACTAAGCTAAAGATTAAATGATAGACAGTTAATTCCACTATGAATCTTGGCCTTCTGATGGAGCTATAGTTCCAGGCTTTCTTAACATTTGACATTAGATGGAGGTGAGAGGTTACCATTACACACTGGCTGCTTTACTGCGAGGGGAAGAGCCTCTGGTATGTTAGATAAGAGACTGTGTGGGCCACAAAGCCCCTCTGGACATGGTGATGAAAAGAAAATTTCCACCCACACTAGGAACTTGACTCTGATTCTGCAGTTGTTCGATTTGTAGCTTAGTCATTATATTGACTGAGCTACTGGGACATATTTACAGATCCGTTTCCCAAAACTGACATGCCATGACTACATCAGGTGCTAATGTCTCAAGTAACCCAAACCCATTGGTGTGTGTATATGTGTTTTCAACATTGTACTTTCCTACCTCATCAATAAGGAATAATTTGACCATCTGGACAATTCCTTTGTTGTCCTGCCACTTTCTGGTGAGTGAGTCCCATTTCTCTGGTGTAGTGAGAATCAGGTGATAAGTCAAGAGACTAGTGATGTCATTTTCTTCTGTGTCGCCTGTGTATTCTTTACACCTCAGACCAAGGGATGAGAACTTGGATCTCCAATCGTGCAGTCTCTCTGAACACAAGGCCTTTACCGGTGCCACTATTGTGATCAAGTGCATTAGTTAACAAGATATGACTTTTTCATGTTCGTGAAAAACGCAAGTTTGCGAGCTCCTGGTTTGTAGCACGGTGTAGTGTGGTAGGTGGATATCAGCTTTTCAGATGGCCCAATCAGGCTGTCTGCCCTATACAATCTGTGGCTATGATTAGCCAATCTTTCTGCTGACCATGACCAAGTCCTACCATCTCTCCTATATAACCTGCTCTTCTCCCAGATCAGTCATTTCTACCTTAGAGACAGTATTTTTGGAAAAGTTGGTTAACCATCAACCATAAACATGGCATCACTTCCCAGAAGACTACTGTTTTCTAAGGTAACTTGCCCTGATGATGGAGGCAGCATGT
Source organism: Reticulitermes speratus (assembly GCA_021186555.1). NCBI lineage: Eukaryota > Metazoa > Arthropoda > Insecta > Blattodea > Rhinotermitidae > Reticulitermes > Reticulitermes speratus. Next base: position 40,013,874 of record JAJKFL010000002.1, on the reverse strand, counting down.
GTCCTTTGAAACGTTTGTAATCGTCTACCACACTACATGGCTTTACAACCAAGAACAGCACAGTCTTTTAGGACAGCTTACTTCATCGTAGTGTGTGGACTATTTGCACATATGGAGAACTGTAATATAACTATCCCTTCCCATCAGAAGATGTTACATTCTTGAAAAACTCCACAAGTGGTCAAACTGTGATGCATGAAGTTGATAGCTTGTGGGAAAGATCGGATTAGAGGAATCAAACACACCCAAAATATGATAATATATAAGCTAATGATTAATAAATGAAAAACATCTGCGTTGATGTTTATTATAATAACAGCAGTGTTCCTGTCTGAAAGTTTCAGGGTGATCAAACAAAGTAGAGTATGTGCTGGAGGGGGAGGCAGAAGACTTAGTGAGGTGATCACCAATTGCTTTGCTTTGCTTCTTCTTATCCATACATACTTCCTTGAATGACATCATAAAAGCCTTCACTTGAGCTTAAAATTTCGAGCACCTATCCATGAAGCGGTTGACTTCAAAGAAATAATTGACTAAGTCATCGCCATCTGGAGGCCTTTTATCAGAAGAATGGCTGTTACCTGAGGCCACTCCACGTATGCATCAAAATCTTCATCTTCTGTTTCACTGAGCACTTTCAGCTGTTCAATGTTCTCCTCACTTTAGTCAGCATCATGAGATCGAAGAACTTCTGAATGTCAGCCTCCTGCAAATGTGGAGATCCTTCTCTTGGAACCTGTGAGCTGATGTGAGGATGTTCCTTATTTCATTCTTCTGACTGGGGAATCTCCAGAAGTCATTTACTACTTCAGGCCAAAGCTTCTTCCAGCAGCCATTTAGAACCATGGACTTCAGCTTGTATGTGGAATCCTTCATATTTACTGTTTAATCTGCTATGTTCTATGAGTTCCAGCATTCACTTTCACTAACAAAGTTCTCCTCACTTGCATTCAAGATACTGTGAAACATGCTGCAAGTGTAATAGCTCTTGAAAGTTGTGCTGACTCTCTGAGAGTGGCTGTATGAGTGAGGTGGTGGTGTTTGAGGTACTCAACTTCTGTGTTCAGATGGGGAAGACAGAGATCCTGTGGATATCCTGCAACATTACTATGGACAAGGCAGACCTTGAATGCTAAATTCCTGGACTTCAGACACAGTTTCCAAATTTGCCTTTATGGGCATGTTGTTCTCTTTTACCACAGCACCACTGACTGGCAACCATTTCTGTTACTCATCTTCCAGTGGTACACACAAGGTGCTTTCCAGCTTTTCAAAGAAGGGGTTGTGAAATGTTAACACTAACCTGAGTGCTTACTGTGATCTTGTTTTCAATTTTGTTGATAAAAGGGCTTGTTCATTGGGTGATTTCAGCCTTCTACTGCAGTGTACATGAGATCTCTGCTCTTCTGGGATGTTACACAGCGTAGATTGGTGATCAGTTACCGACGTTTCGGTACAACACGTCGGTCCCATCTTCAAGGGTCAAGAATTCCAACAGTCTTCTTGGACTGCTTGACTCTTGAAGATGGGACCGATAGGTTATCCCGAAACGTCGGTAACTAAACACAAATCTACGCTGCATAACATCCTAGAAGAGTGAATATCTCATCAGATTTGTTGATTGGTTTATGCCATAATGGCGTTCAACTACAGCAATGTTCATTTCCCCGAACAACTTATCTAACGCCTTCACGTTCTCTAAGAGACATAACTTTACGTCTCTTTTTATCTTTAGGCTATTCACCAGCACATACCAAGATTGTGAAAAGGGAAGTGCTTTCAATATCACATGCTTTTTAAGTGGCAACTGAGTGACACAAGCAGGCAGATGTGGCAACTTGTGCATCGCTCTGTGTAGCCATGCAGGTGCAACCGCAAATGAGTAAGGGACCTACACCATAATGTACAAGGGTTGCCATAACAACTCTTCCATGAATAAAAGAAACCATGATGTGCAAACTCACAAATGAGGATGGTGTGCTGTACAGCTTCCATATTCTGATTCTCAAGCTATATATAACCTTCTGTATAAGTTTGATACAATATGAGATATTGAATTTGAAGTTTACTTACTATACACAATTTTGTATTCATCTGTGTATTCCATTTTTTCTAATTTAATGAGTAATCTGATGATTGCCAATTCAAAAATAGCTGTTTTTCCTGATCCAGTGGGAGCTGACACAACTATTGATGCATCTGTAAGAAAAAAATAAATTTGTTACTATAAGTATGTTGAGGCCACAGAAAGAAGTCTCATGGATTGACTCCCTTTACATCTCCCTGAAGTTGTTATACTTCCACTGTATAGCATGCTTTCCGGTATAACTGTCTAGTCGCCCATTCATTATCTCCACTGGAATGCTAACACGTAACATTGATTAAAGCCAAGTGCTTTCGGTTGGCTGATGGGCCAGAGAAAGATGGAGGAAAATACAACAGTGGGAAGAAACAGGGAAGCTAGGAGCCCTATCATCCCCGCCATTCATGAGATATTTTTCTGTGACCTCAGGATAATATTCTTTTGTACCGTTTTGATTCTTCTCTGAATACACTAAAATAAGCCTCTTGATTTTAATAATCATTTGCACAGCAGTATGTAATGCATAGAAAACATTTGCAAGAATTTTGAAATGCATGGTTACTGTCATACCTGAATAAAGAACATCATCCAATACCTTCGACTGTATGGCATTAAAACATGGATATGAAGCAAATACATGTTGATATTTTGTAGCTATGAGAAGTTAAAGATATTTATATAAAATTGTATTTTTGTGGTAACTAAGAAGTCCTTAGTTATCTTTCCCACCTTAGCCTCCACCCTAACAATATGAACAGGGAGGATGGCCTGACTCTAAGCAAGTCATGGAAACCTCTCTTTCGCCTCCTTAGAGAAAGTAGACGCCCCCCCCCCCCCCCCCCCCCCCCCCCCCCCCCCCCCCCCCCATTTGTGGTGACTAGCCCACGGTCCTTTTGAGGATGACATTCTCCCTCTTCCACTTTCTGCCATTTCCCAGTGCTGTTTTTCCTTTAGCTACATCTGTTTCTATTATTCTCTTTCTTCCCTCTGCCTCTAGCTGCTTCCCCCCCCCCCCTCCCCACCCCACCGCCCCCTTCTTTTCCTCCATCTGCTGTCTGTTTCCTTTTCCTTTTTATTCCTACTTTTTGTAATCACCTTTGTTATTTTATCGATTGATTTATTTCCATATATTTTTTTATATTCTGTATTTTTAATCTTTCTTTACTTTTCATACTTTTATTATTTGTTATTAATTTTTATTTTTTGTTTTTATTCTTATTTTTATTGTTTGTTCAGTTTGATTTCTTTTTATACTTTTTAGTTTCGGTTGATTTTTATTTTATTTTTTACTTTTTCATTTTAATTATTTCTTAATTCTAATTTTTAATTTTATTTCCCTTTTATTATGATTATTATTCTTATATTTTTATATGTATTCCTCAATTGTTCTATTTCTACTTTTATTATTTTATTTATTTCGTTAGTTATTTATAATTCCCTCTTTTTAATTATTACTTTCACTTATTTGGCTTACTTCCCTTCCTTGTTATGGCTGTATTCCATACATTTTTCTCCCATTATTCTCACCCTGCTTCACTGGCAACGACTTGTCAGCCCTGAGACTGGTTGTAATTTTATTTATTTATTTAGCTTATCTTTATATTTTCCTCCCTTACTGTTACTCCATTCCATACATGTTTCTTCCAGCTGTCTTAGCTGGCTGCATTCTCGGTACCCCTAGCTCCTTTACGTTGTCTCTATCCACCCCTCTCTCACCCTCTCTACCCTATTGGCTGTCATCACACCTACTGATTGCTACCCCGCACGCACCTTCCCATATAGAATCTGCGTTATAGGTTGCTGGCTTTCTTTCTTTCCTACTCGGACTCTTGACCCGTGAAGATGGGACCGATAAGTTTTCCCGAAACGTCGGTAAACAATTACCACAGAATTATTCCAGAAGAGCGCAGATCTTTCTGCTGTTGGTTTCTTCCACATCTGTCATACACAATTTAGAATGGTTTCGCTGTTCTCAGATCAAGGATGAGATGCCATGTAACTTGGTAAAAAGAGGGCAATGTTCCAAAGGAACCTGCTGCTTTGCTCTTCTGTGCTGAAGATGGAGGCAGCAGTTTCCTCCAAAATGTTGGTGCATTTCTCTCAAGGTACACAGCATCACATCCCCAGAGATAGTAATCTTCACAGTCACCTCCATGAGAACCTCAAATCTCATGCTCTAAACACACATTGCAGTGGCTTGTGAAATGGAACACCCATTGTCTTTTTTTTTTCTGTATTATGTCCAGAAATGAAGCCAATGATTTTGTTCACTTATTTTCTTTAATGTGAATATGACCAGGAGCCTGTTAATTCCTACTTAAAAAGTCTTGCAATGAAAATTATAAAACCGTATTTCACACACTGATTATTTTTAGGTAGGAAATGAAAAATTTTTTTGAAATATTTATGTGTTAGTACTGTTATGAACACATTATACATCCATTATGCGGTTTGCACTGTATTATTGATTTATAGAGATGGATGTGATTTTGCATTAATCATTAACAGAACCAGAATTTGAACTGGGGTAAACGTGGGTAGATGCAATCTACCTAGTTTCAGAGGCTTTTTGTAAGTGTCTAAACAAGTGAGGCATGTAGGCCTGATTAAAGAAACATTTTTTGTGAACATGTTTTGTAATAATTTCCGTTATCTATGTTTGTCATTCCCCACATTTTTAAATTGCTAACTAAGCATCCACATAGTTCTGAAAAGCCATTTTTATCTGTGAATATGACCTATTCCAAGTTATTTGTCTGTTAATAAGACTAACTATGTCTGGCACACAAACTCATATTTACTGACCCTGTGTATGTAATAATTCTAAGATGAGGATTTATGTATTGTAATTTGGAAACTGTAATACAACTCAGCCTTTATAAGTGGTAACCCCTGTCATATTAACCAGTTTGCTCACCTTGTTTTTAGTACAGTCTTGTACTCTTCCCCCCCTCTGAATTATACGATTATGTTGTTAATTTTGTGACGTCCCACTACGAAATAAATGGTTTAAATAAAAGTAACTTACTGGTTTACATTTCATCCACTTCATTTAATTTTAACTCAGTATTCGTTTAGATGGAACTTATACAAAGATTCCAGTATGTATCACCACTGAATGTAAGTACTTAAATTTGTCATAAATATTTCTTCTTATATGTACAAAGGAACATTCTTATTTAAGAAACTGCTGCACTATAAAAAAAATTTGGAAGTAATTTTTGAAGAGGAGTTGCATGTATAGGATAATAATCAGAGTGGTTGTGAAATGCAACAGTTTAAATGATGCTGATACCCTACATAAATTCAAGCATCATGTAGGCTTTTATTATTATTACCAACTACTACACAATAATTCTATATATACTCCTACATATTTCGGCTAACCATCGTAGCCGTCATCAGGGTCATTTTAATAGACGTGAGCAGCTTACAGTATATAATTGAATGGTATGGTGTACATTTACACATTTACCCACTACCATTCAATTATAGTGTAAGCTGCTCACGTCTATTAAAATGACTCCCTGATAATTGATGGTTAGCCAAAACATGTAGGATTATATATAGAATTATTGTGCTTTAGTTGGTAATAATAATATTAACCTACATGTAAAACAACTGCACAGAATATGTATAATATTAAGGATATAAGGCATCACGCTTATGAAGGATACGTATTTCATAAATTGAACGCAAGCTATTGTCTCTTCCTTCTGATGATACAGTATTATGTGTACGATTTCCAGTTTGGACATCTGTAGCTACGGGTGACGAACCGAAAGAAAGTATTTCAGAAATGTCACTTCCTTCTCTTTCATAATTTGTAGGTGTAGTTTCATTTAATGCATCTTCTTCCACATATTGATCATTGTCATGCTGATAAACAGTAACATCATTACTTGATTCGAAAATACTTCTCACGCCTGTGAGAGAATACATTTTTCTGTTCTTGTTTAATAATAATTAATAATACGGCATTAACTAATTATTTTCTGTTCACGTAACTGTTCGCACGTCCTTTGAAATGACCGCCATACTTCATTGCAATTATGAAATTCCCTGAATCGAACGAGAAGAGTGTCTGTTACAAAAAGCTTGTGGTGGTGTTTGTTAGAACTACACAATTCAAAGTTGTACTCTGATTTTGTAAATTTCGAATGTTTGCAAAATACATTTTTACGTATTATCCAAATTATATAGTTAAGAAATAAATTGTTGGTGCACCTTCAAGAATTACCGGATAAACAGTTGGCCATCCTGGACACATCCACGATAACGGAAAGGAGGTAGAAGAGATGGAATGATGTGTGTTAGAATGCTGAGAGTGTAAGCAGCTCAGTATTGAGTACATTTTATAAAGCAGGGTCGATTCGGTAAAGGGATTGTTATGAAGTGTACTTCTTTGCGGTTTGTACTGTCTTCTTCCGTGGTTGTGGTTTTTGTAATGGCCTAGGCATGAGCAGTGATGTCCAAGGGAACAGTGACCAGGTCATATTGGTCACAGGTGGATATGACCACACAATTAAGTTATGGCAAGCTCACACTGGAGTTTGCCAGCGAACAGCACAGCACACTGATTCTGTATCCTTTACATTAACTGTTAACTCTTCGAAAAGCTACCCGTCTGGAATTCATGTTTTTCTTTGAGAGGCGAGTGGCGGGGAAGGTTCGTAATGTCAAGAGTTGTACAAACAGGGGGACGTAGTTTGCACTCCAAAAAGAACTTGTTTTAAAATATGCTATCAGAATATAAGAGAACTCTTAAGTGAATGAAGAAGGTCCAGGATTTAGTGAACTAAATTAGGTATATAACTTCCTTGCTGATTACGTTAATTTAGTGTCAAATATAGTCTGCAGAATCAAGTTCACTTGGACCTTTTGGACCCCAAAGATTAAGATGCCAAGCTATTACGAAATTCGGTAACTATATTCCAATCTACACGGTGTCATGTCCTAAAAGATTTGAATTTTCCTAATCATAGCTGTGAGAACCCCAGATCTCTCACAAAATACAGATTTTTTCACAATGTGGAAGAAGCTTTTCCAGATTTAATTGTGGCAAACAAAAGTTAACGTGTGCAAAGAGAAAGAAATAGAACATAAGCTTTTAGTGTGATATCCCAGAATTAAACTCAAGTTTTTGAGTCATGTTAACGAAACAGTGAACAGAGAATAAGGCCATAAGAGTATGCCAGTGAAGAGATAAGCCTACAGTACTATTAAAGGAACTGCTTGTACTTCTGACCACAAGACTTTGATATTATAGGTCAAACTAGAAATTATGTTTCCAGAAAAAAAAAAACGCGGATAATTGCCTCCATCTACATTTGTATCACGTGCTTCAGCACTGTACCTGCCCAGTGCTTCTGCTGAAAAACTCAAAAGCTACAGTTCTACCAACATTTCTGGTATATACACCATTGCAGTTTATAACTTTACAATAAATGAAAAATAAAGAATCTGAGTGACTGAAGATTCAGATCTTGTGAAATGTTATGCCATACTAATTGGATGTACCATCAAGTCGATTATCATCAGGGGAAACAACATTCTTGTACATCTGCCTTGGACAACCCAACAAGGTGGCAGTGTCAGCACATGGCTTCAGCAGGGAGCATCACATCCTGCTCCATGTCAGTAAAACCTTCAGCACAAAATCCTGTTACATGACCCATATCATCAGGGAGGTGGTTGAGATTGAACTCCATCCATACAACATGAATGAGGAGGGTTGTTATGTCTTGAATAGGTTATGGAAACCTCTTTTATTCCCTGAGAGAAGGCAGAGGAACCCTCCCTCCAGATGGTGAATTTAATGTAATTTAATTTATGAACCTTTTTGGGGATCCAGAAACTGCAAATGACCCATCTCAGGACCACACACATCCATGTGCTGTCCTTTTTTCATCACTTCCACGACTTCCCAAACCTCTTACAGAACTGCATCTCATATCAACCTCAAGTAGCCTCATTGGATATCTAACAGTGCTAATGAGTTCAGGTACTTTAGTTTTCCTTATTTAACCTTTAAAAGACCTGTGTTAGCATACGTGAACACATAAAAAGTTCCCTGAAGTTAATTTTATATATTTAGATAACAAGGAAATTTAGTGCATTTTAAGACATGCTGCATAATCAATGTTTTATTTTCCACAAAATGCTGTTTATTTTATAATTTTATTTTTTTCTGTTCAAATAATACATTTTTTCATAAACCATACATGAAAACTGAAATACCAACCACGTTGGATAAAGGTTAATTTATTCTAATTTATTTAATTTTTGTTATTTTAATTTGACATTTATTTTCTCATGCTGCACACTCTTATTGCATCCCCATCAGCATGATATAATCACAGCATTTAACAGCATTGTCAAATAAAAAAAAAACTTCTCTCCTATCCATCCATCACTTGATCGCACCATGTAGCTTAACCTTCTGGACCTCACACCCAACCACTAGTATAGCACAGCCAGTCTATCAATGCCTTGACTAGTGCATAGAACCACCACTCTGATTGGCTTATCATCTTTCCACCACCCCAGTCTCCCTTACCTATACAACATACCCATATCACCCAGTGCAGCTACTTATCTTGGACTGCTTGATCCCAAAAGATGGGGGCACTGTGATTCTTCAAAATGCCAGTAACGATTTACCATTCAACGTGTTATTACATCCCAGAAAGCTTGAATCTTGATCAACATTGCAGTTCTTAACAACACTTATCAAAAAGACATTTGTTCTAAACATGAAAATACTGAGCAGGTTTGTTTGTCAGTAACAGTAGGCTTGTGATTGGAAGGTGCTTGGTGTACTAGTTATCCTAAGGTTTTTGTGATTTTTTGTTAGTTCCTCCAGGCAACTTCCAGAATAGTATCACTGTGTGGCCACAACTCCCTCCTTTCAAATCCCTTACAGTTTGTAATTCTCCAGTCATCCAACCATCTGTCTATTTTATCTGAGGTAGTAATAGCATCATAACAGAAACCACCCAAAACAGAGGAAGGTTTAAAAATAATTGCCATTCAAAACACATACAGAAATGTATTGTCACTTTTTTTGAAGTAATGATGCATGAAGTGAACAAAACATATCACAGGAATGATTTCATATAGGCTTTCAGAGCCATTTGGTTACTGGATACAGTGACAGTTTTATTTGCAGTCATGCATTCAGGTGGAAGAATCATTCTTTCACTATCAGATTTTCATAGTGCATAAATTTACTTGATAGAGCAATATCTAGAAAGCACTATATATGTATTTGACACCTGTCAGAATATATTCCTTAATGAAAATGTAGCAAGTGAATGCATTGGATATTACCCCAGACAAACAGCTCATTGCTGCTGCAGGTAAATGGTGGTCGAGTAACTTACGCAAGAACATGTTTAACAACAGGCCTGCTCAACCTGTAGCTCATGGGCATAATGTTGTCTGTGACACAGCATTACGTTGCCTGTGATGACATTTGAAATGAGAAAATGTCTTTTCAACCTTTCCCTCGCAAAGCTGAGATAGAACGCCGAAGCATGAAGACCCATGAGCAGTTCATTACTGATTCATGTGGTAAAATGTGCTAAAAGTAGTGACACCCTAGCTTAGGTAGTGAATTGTGTTTTTAAATACATTTTCGTTACGTTTATCGGTATGTTTTTATTGCACATGCTGATAAGATAAATACATGGGTAAAACTATGCATGTAATTATACATATGCTTATTCGTTCTTCATTCTGTGTGTTGGGTTTAGTGCTGCCTGCATGCAGACCAAATTTTGCCAGAGTTGCCTGCACCATGTGAAAGGTTGATCAGGCCTGTTTTACAGTTGATAGGGTTAGGATTATTTAATTTTCTTGAAAAGTAGTTTTGATGAAGATAAACTGAGAGACTAATTTAATCAAAATATCAGATTGTAGTTTTCTGGTGATGTGTAATTTTGTTGGTGGGTTTCAGCTTTCAGAAAAACATACTTCTTTCATCTGCATGATAGGCACTTCCCTCCTGAGGATGGAGGCGCCATATTCCTCTGAAATATTGCTAACTCTCTACAGGATTACACATTGTTAAAACGTGGACTTTATCCATTGTATGATTAAAATACAGTAGTCTGAAACATTACATATCAGAGACTGGCTTTCTTCCTGTCTATAGGTTAAAAAAAAGGGGGAAGGGGGTCCTACTTATTGTCAGTTGGGGCACTTAAGATTAAGCTGATCTTCATTAATAGGCATAGAAGTAATCCAAAGGGATGAAGGTATGTAAGACTGCTGGCAGTACTGATTGATACAAATGTGCTACCACATTGCTGTGTGGAGTAAAATACTTTACGTGAAAGACGAGTAGGTGACGGTATTCTGCAGGAAACCAAGATGAATAAATGAATGTATAAATTTTGCAAGTCCAAGTGTTGATTAGATAATAGATAAGGCAGAAATGAAACTACTAACAGGAATGCAGTGATGCAGATGCTGTAAGTGGCTGGGGTTATGAGTTGTCAGCTTCTTTCTGGTTGGTGGATGTCCGTGTTGGAGAGAAGATTGTATTTCATTTAATTATTAATAAGTCACCAACTAAATGCACTTCTTTATTTACAGAACACTACAAGGCTTCTTTAAAATGTTAGTTAAAAACCCCTACATATGTTTCGGCTTATTAATAATTAATTTTAAAGAAGCCTTGTAGTGTTCTTTAAATAAGGAAGTGCATTTAGTTGGTGACTTATTAATAATTAGTAAAAGATGCACTGTGAAATCAAAATAAAGTTGTATTTCATTTGTTTGTGAGTTTCTGTGTGATGGACGTATGCCCTGCTGCTTCATATTTCCAGTATTTTGTTTGGCTCTATCTGTGGTATAATGGTGGTGTCCCATTTTATGTTACACGAGTTTTTCAAAAATATACTGGGCAATCTCTTGACTTCTCCATCAACTACTGTCTAAAATGGTTTCTGTTTTCTATAATTCTGGCTTGTAGTCTTTACCAGTTTCACATGTACAGCAGCTCTCACATTCACGTGGAATATTAAAGATACACTTTGAAGGGGGGGAGGGGGGGGGGGTGCATCGATAATTGTGGCACAGTTTTGGAGAATAATTTTCAAAGTGTGTTTTTGATTTCAAGACATCTGATATTGTAATTGATCCCAGTCTGTCTGAACATCAGCTTAGACATGCCTTTGATGTACAGAGTGACAAGTGTGTCTGTCTCTTGCTTTTTGCAGGGTATCAACATATTCGCATGTATGACCTTAATTCAAGCAATCCAAATCCTGTTATCAACTATGAAGGAGTGTCAAAAAATGTGACTGGAATTGGTTTCCAGGAAGAGGGGAAATGGATGTACACAGGGGGAGAGGATTGCAGTGCAAGAATCTGGGACCTCAGGTACTGCAATAGGGTTCATGATGAATCAGTGAATCATGACAGCTGTTACCATGATTCACTCATTCATCATATAGAAGAGCCAGTTTGGTGTATGTGCTGACATACATGCAGTTACCCTCAGTGTCTGTAGGTGGTGTTAGTTGTCAAATGCCCATGATGCATTATTTAGATACTGAATGTACAAACTTTCGGATCTGTCTGTAACTGTAAAAGCCTTTGTGCACACACGGATGTGAACCTGGCAGAAAATGTTACAACATAGTACATAGCACAGCTGGTATAGTGCATTTTGTCCTGTAGCAGCATGTTGTGTGATATTTACCTAAACTGTCTTCTTAAAAAGGAGGAGGAAGGAAGGGGTAGAGGAGTGGTAGTAGGATGGACCAATAAAAGGGATAGGAAGGGAATGCAGGAGAAAGAAGGGAAATAAAGCTCTGGACTTGGCCATTGAATTTTCAGTTGGTATTCTACTACTAGTCATTCTGTATCACAGCTTCATAATTGGTAAACATTTTGTAGCTTGACATAGTGCTAATTAAATTGTGTAAAAATACTAATTTTGGAACATGAAGATGTTACATACTGAAACATTTCTTGATATTTACCGGTAGGAAATGAATAGCTGTTCTTGGGGGGTATGTCTATGTATGAATGTTAATCAGACACATTTTACTATAGAGACATTTTACTAAAAGAGACAGAAGATTTGCTTTAAATTATAACATCTGAAAAACTTCTTAAGATTGAACACTAAGTGAAGGAAGTGTTTGTATGAATGTGACTGTTTACAGCTACTCAGTGCGTGGGAGAGCTGTAAGGCTTGAGTCTACTGAACATGTATGATATGAGGTTTTACAGCAGTGAAGATTCATACTGTGATTTTTTTTAGTTTTGATATCATGTAGTGTGATAGATTTGTACCAGCATGTCACAGGATCATTCTGCTGCTGTGCTGGAAATCGAGGCAATAAGGACAATGCTGCCAGACTACACTGTGTCCAAAGCACAAGACTGACAGTGTATCCAACATACTCACCGTGTTTCTTTAGAAAGTTGAAACATGTTCTAACTATACAATAGTCAAATCTTAAGATTCAGCACCGACATCACCAGGACCTACCACTGGACGCTGTCTTGAGCCAGTTCCGTCTGTCTCCCATCTTCACAGTTAATCTAAAGTCAATTTTAAAGTTACCCTCCATCGCCTTGTTTATCTAACAAATGATCCTTTTCCAAAAGGTTTCCATCTTGTAATTTTCTAATCCATTCTTTGTTATTTTAACTATGTCCAGCCCATTAACAGCTGCTTACATTTTACTGTGATAACTTTAGATGACAGAAGTAAATTTTATTTCCAACTTATTGCAGTAATGTAATTAGGAACACGTTTATAAGTAAATCAGTGCAATAAGTTGGAAATAAAAGTTTACTCATATATATGTATTGCATGGAAGATGTACAGCATTAAACTAGATGACCTGTGTAAGTCACTCATTTCCTTATTAAGTAATATCTATTGTAGCTACATATCTAACCCATCATAACTTACATTTTACTATCCTAACAACACCAGATGATCTGTACAAGTTACACAGTTCCTTGTGAAGTAGTATCGAACCTACCTACATATCCAGCCCGTGATATCCTACACGTCACCACACTAACAATGTTCAGTGACCTGTATAAATCACAGAGTTTCTCATCATGTAATATCCATCCTACCTACATACCCAGCCTATCATGTCCTACACATCACCACACTAACAATGTTCAGTGACCTGTATAAATCACAGAGTTTCTCATTATGTAATATCCATCCTACCTACATACCCAGCCTATTATGTCCTACACATCACTTCTCTAACAATGTTAAGTGGCCTGTATAAATCACAGAGTTTCTCATTATGTAATATCCATCCTACCTACATACCCAGCCTATTATGTCCTACACATCACTTCTCTAACAATGTTAAGTGGCCTGTATAAATCACAGAGTTTCTCATTATGTAATATCCATCCTACCTACATACCCAGCCTATCATGTCCTACACATCACCACACTAACAATGTTCAGTGACCTGTATAAATCACAGAGTTTCTCATTATGTAATATCCATCCTAGCTACATACCCAGCCTATCATGTCCTACACATCACTTCTCTAACAATGTTAAGTGGCCTGTATAAATCACAGAGTTTCTCATTATGTAATATCCATCCTACCTAATACCCAGCCTATCATGTCCTACACATCACTTCTCTAACAATGTTAAGTGGCCTGTATAAATCACAGAGTTTCTCATTATGTAATATCCATCCTACCTACATACCCAGCCTATCATGTCCTACACATCACCACACTAACAATGTTCAGTGACCTGTATAAATCACAGAGTTTCTCATTATGTAATATCCATCCTAGCTACATACCCAGCCTATCATGTCCTACACATCACCACACTAACAATGTTCAGTGACCTGTATAAATCACAGAGTTTCTCATTATGTAATATCCATCCTAGCTACATACCCAGCCTATCATGTCCTACACATCACTTCTCTAACAATGTTAAGTGGCCTGTATAAATCACAGAGTTTCTCATTATGTAATATCCATCCTACCTACATACCCAGCCTATCATGTCCTACACATCACCACACTAACAATGTTCAGTGACCTGTATAAATCACAGAGTTTCTCATTATGTAATATCCATCCTACCTACATACCCAGCCTATCATGTCCTACACATCACCACACTAACAATGTTCAGTGACCTGTATAGATCACAGAGTTTCTCATTATGTAATATCCATCCTACCTACATACCCAGCCTATCATGTCCTACACATCACCACACTAACAATGTTCAGTGACCTGTATAAATCACAGAGTTTCTCATTATGTAATATCCATCCTACCTACATACCCAGCCTATCATGTCCTACACATCACCACACTAACAATGTTCAGTGGCCTGTATAAATCACAGAGTTTCTCATTATGTAATATCCATCCTACCTACATACCCAGCCTATCATGTCCTACACATCACCACACTAACAATGTTCAGTGACCTGTATAAATCACAGAGTTTCTCATTATGTAATATCCATCCTAGCTACATACCCAGCCTATCATGTCCTACACATCACTTCTCTAACAATGTTAAGTGGCCTGTATAAATCACAGAGTTTCTCATTATGTAATATCCATCCTACCTACATACCCAGCCTATCATGTCCTACACATCACCACACTAACAATGTTCAGTGACCTGTATAAATCACAGAGTTTCTCATTATGTAATGTCCATGCTAGCTACATACCCAGCCTATCATGTCCTACACATCACCACACTAACAATGTTCAGTGACCTGTATAAATCACAGAGTTTCTCATTATGTAATGTCCATGCTAGCTACATACCCAGCCTATCATGTCCTACACATCACCACACTAACAATGTTCAGTGACCTGTATAAATCACAGAGTTTCTCATTATGTAATATCCATGCTAGCTACATACCCAGCCTATCATGTCCTACACATCACCACACTAACAATGTTCAGTGACCTGTATAAATCACAGAGTTTCTCATTATGTAATATCCATCCTAGCTACATACCCAGCCTATCATGTCCTACACATCACCACACTAACAATGTTCAGTGACCTGTATAAATCACAGAGTTTCTCATTATGTAATGTCCATGCTAGCTACATACCCAGCCTATCATGTCCTACACATCACCACACTAACAATGTTCAGTGACCTGTATAAATCACAGAGTTTCTCATTATGTAATGTCCATGCTAGCTACATACCCAGCCTATCATGTCCTACACATCACCACACTAACAATGTTCAGTGACCTGTATAAATCACAGAGTTTCTCATTATGTAATGTCCATGCTAGCTACATACCCAGCCTATCATGTCCTACACATCACCACACTAACAATGTTCAGTGACCTGTATAAATCACAGAGTTTCTCATTATGTAATGTCCATGCTAGCTACATACCCAGCCTATCATGTCCTACACATCACCACACTAACAATGTTCAGTGACCTGTATAAATCACAGAGTTTCTCATTATGTAATGTCCATCCTAGCTACATACCCAGCCTATCATGTCCTACACATCACCACACTAACAATGTTCAGTGACCTGTATAAATCACAGAGTTTCTCATTATGTAATGTCCATGCTAGCTACATACCCAGCCTATCATGTCCTACACATCACCACACTAACAATGTTCAGTGACCTGTATAAATCACAGAGTTTCTCATTATGTAATGTCCATGCTAGCTACATACCAGCGCTCTTAACCTCCTATGCTTCACTATGTTAACAGTGCTAGGTTACCTGTATAAATCACACTTTTCCTCATTATTTAATACCCATCCCAGCTACATACCCAGTGCATGCTAGTTGGTGACACTTCACTATACTAACAACACCAGGTGATCTGTATAAATCACACACAGTTCCTGGTTTTATGGTGTTGTGGTGTTCACATGGAAGACTGGGTTAATGTGTTTTAGCATTAGCACAAGTGGCAAGTTGTCGGAACAGCAATTAATCTTCGAGTTCCATACAGTGTGGGAAATATCTTGACTAGCTTGGTTTTCACGTGAATCATGTGTAAAGATTGTAAAAGAGAACATTTTTACTGTTCATTTTCTCTTGTTTGTCGTCTAGGTCGAGGAACTTGCAGTGCCAACGTATTTTCCAAGTATCGGCCCCTGTTAACTGTGTTTGTTTGCATCCAAATCAAGCAGAACTGGTGGTAGGTGACCAGAGTGGCGTGATACATCTGTGGGATCTCAAGACAGACCATAATGAACAGTTGGTAGGGAATTATGTCAGTAATGTATTACTGTGCATCAGCACAACTTGGTATAGTGACTAGGCTACTAGCTGGATGACTGGCGAATCATGGTTCATTTCCCAGAATATCCAGACAAGCTCAGGAACCCACCAGCCTCCTATTAACCTTTATCCTACCAGAGTAGCTATTTAAATTGAAAAATGTGAATATTATTTGAACAGAAAAAAAAAATCATGAAGTAAGTGGCATTTTGTGGAAAATAAAATGGAGATTGTACAGCATGTCTTAAAAATGCAGTGAATTTCCTTCGTGCCTAAATATGTTAAAACAAATTTGTAGGGGTTTTTTCCTACGTGTGTTTGCGTATGTGGACACGGGTCTTTAAAAGGTTAAATGAATGCCAGGGGCTCTGTCCCTTGAGGTACAGTGGCTGGGTGCGAAGTGTGACCACTCACATCCATCTAGTGGCAAATTTATGAATGCGAGGAGACCTATGCCTCCAGTCAGCCCATTACATTCAGGGCATGCATAGCAACAACGTTACCTTTTGCCTTTATGAAGTTAGTGTAATCCAGAATAATTATTCAGAGGAAATTATGTCTGATATCTCTCAAGAAATAAGTTTGCAGTTTCAATGAAAGTTACGGTTCCATACATTTACCGGCCCTGGGGACCACCCAGCCTCCTGTACAATGGGTACTGGCTCATTCCCGGGGGTAAAGCGGCCGGGGCGTGGCGTTGACCACCCACCTCCATCTAGCGCCGAGGTTAAAGAAAGAGTAGAGCTATACCTCTACTCCCCCTCTGGGCCTTCATGGCCTGTTCTAGGGAGAACTTTACCTTTACATTTACATGCATACAAGTTGTGATCAGGAAGCTTCCAATATTTTTTTCTCATTGGTGACAAGCATTTACCTGCTGTTGCATGCTGTCCACTTCAAAGTATCCCCCTTTGCAAATTGACATTGTGAGCTCAGTTTTTGTACCATTGTTGGAAGCATTTGTTAGTGTCTTCTGTTTGTGACTCTGCAAATGTAGCCTGCAGTTGTCCTTGAATCATACTGGTGTCATGAAATTTCCTTCTTTTCACTGCCAACTTCAGGTTTTTGTTTTTTTTGGGGGGGAGACTCATAGAGTATTAGAACTGGAGAATATGAAAGGTTCAGGATAAATGTCATGGCACTATTGGACATAAATTTCTACATAGACAAAGCAGAGTGTTTTTCTGCTGGAGATGCTAATTACCAGTGTACCATTTCTCAGGCGATTTTCACTTCACATCTCCGTGTAGCTGCCGTAGAACTTCTTTGTGTGTATGTTGGTTTACAATTTCTCTCTGCGGAACAAATTCATTATAAACAGTTCCATGCATGTGAAAGAAAATGATCAGTGTACACTTCACACTGGAACACACCGTGTGGCCATCTTGTGGCATGGAGATAATGGGATGTTCCACTGAGAAGACTGTTCTTTTTCTGTAACATCTTGAAGGTGTTTTTCAGTAGTTGTGCTCAATTTGAAGCAGAACTTGGCGCTCACACACACACACACACACTAGAAGTTTGAAATTAGCAGCAAATGACGCTGCAGATTCTACTCTCCCTCCGTACAGCAGATGCATTCTGTACTATATGCTGTAGTGTCATCTTGTGGCAATTCCAGAAACTTTCAGATCACACCTCATATTTCTGTGGAACAGTGGTGGTGAACTACTGTGATGCATTTCACTGTTAAAAAAACCAATAAAATGCACCTCAATTTCACCTTTATTATGTATTAATCAACCCCTACATATGTTTCGGTTTTATGTAAAACCATCTTCAGGGGGTTCAAAAACTACGTTCATTCAATATCCAATGTTAATTCTGACATTATACTCTGCAATATCTTTGTATGTAAGTTACAATCACTCATAAAGCCAGTATTTAAAACATGTATAAAAACACAGAGTCTAAAATCCTTAAAAATTCATCAAATTTCATGTCGAAATAGTAAAATGCAGCAGTGTGGATCACTATGTTCCTTCTACACCTCTGGCTGTTTTTGTTCTTGGTTTTGTGTACTTGATGGACATTTAGTAATTATGTCCTGCTGTTTTCTGTCGTGTTTGTCTCATGCTGCAATGTGTACTGAAGGTTTTACATAAAACTGAAACATATGTAGGGGTTGATTAATACATAATAAAGGAGAAATTGAGGTGCATTTTGTTGGTTTTTTTTAACAATGAATTGTGAAAATAATATAAAAATTTACTGTGATGCATGTCTGTAATTGTGTAGCAGAACACTGTCAAATTTTATAGACATGTAATAATGCAATTATTGTTTTGGTTTTTTTTTTTACTTTCACTGAGAGGTATTGCTAATTTTTGGCTTGTGCAGAACAAAAAGTTGCAAGAATTCACCTACTGGCTTTGCCATATCTATATTGCCATTTGTATGCATGAAACTGCTCAGGGACTGCTAAGCACGTTTTCATGAAATTTTGTAATTGAGGTGTTTTTTTTTTTTAAGTTTGTTACTGTATTCCAATTTTGGTTAAAATCTGACAAAAACATGAGGATGTTCCTTTGTTCCTTTGCACATCTCAAGCTTCACTTGTTAAATATATGTCAGAGTGAAAATCATTTTGAACATAAGTTGTTAACAAAAACGAAACGTATATTTTGTGTCCAGAAAATGTTTCTCTAAGTATAACAATGTGTCAGGTAAATAAACATATTCATGCTTTATTTCTAGTATTTATAATAGAGCAATCAGATGTTCTCATTCTTTTTCTTCTTCTTTAGCACTTGGTTGGTTTTCCTCACAACAAGTGCTCATTCTCTTCCGCCCAAAGCTCTTGTTCTCCATATTTTTACACCCATATTCCTCAAGTCCAATGTAACATCATCCATCCACCTTAATCTAGGTCTTCCTTTTTTCTCCCTCCACGTGATTTGCCTTCCAGTAACATCTTTACCATCCTTTCACGATCCATTCGTACAACATGCCTAAGCCATTCAGATCTACGTACTTTAATTACTGTTACAATATCTGGAGATTTAAATTTATTATAAATTTCTTGATTCATTTTTATTCCCCATTAACCATTTTCATATATTGCCCCATATATTTTTCTCAGGATTTTCTTTTCCCACATTATTAATATTCTTTCCATTTTATTCGTTAGGGTCCACGATTCGGCACCATAGGTGACAATTGGTCTTATTTTTATAGAGACCTACTCTTAATGAGTGTGTTATATGTATTTTCTTTAGTATACAGCTTAGAGCATGGTAACATTTATTACTACTAATAATTCCACTTTTATCTGTGTTTCAAGCTCATTGTATTTGTTACCAAGAAGCCTAGCTATTTATACAGTCAGAAGTTTTCTGTCACAAATTCAACATCTAGAAGCAGTGCACATTTTCTAACTTGTTGATTATTGTAATTGTTTTAATTTGCAGATACCTGAGGCAGAAGCATCTATCCAGGACATAGCAGTGGATCCAGAAGGATCCTACATGGCAGCAGTGAGCAATCGTGGGCACTGTTATATCTGGAGCCTCACAGGAGGGGTGGGAGAGGAACCAATCAGACTGAACCCCAAACTTAAAATTGTGGCCCACAAGCGGTATGCTCTCAAGTGCAAGTTTAGTCCAGACTCAACGTAAGTACAGAACTGCATGCGTGAATTAATTTAGATATATTACTTTCTCTAAAGAAAGTTTCTGTCATGAGTTAGGCC
The DNA here is from genome assembly GCA_021186555.1 of Reticulitermes speratus. Lineage (NCBI taxonomy): Eukaryota > Metazoa > Arthropoda > Insecta > Blattodea > Rhinotermitidae > Reticulitermes > Reticulitermes speratus. The sequence goes on along the minus strand of JAJKFL010000002.1, from coordinate 39,993,825 downwards.
TTAATAGACCTGTTTTCCATCCAGCCATCCTATGGCACTACAGCCCATAGACGAGCCTTGGCCTTCCGTAATTTCTGCCTCCAAACTGTTCTATTTTGAGTGGTCAGCTTCCAGTTGCGACACCAGAGAAGTCCGACAGCATCTTCTTTTACACCTTCCTCCCATTTAAACCTGCGTCTCCCTACTGGTCGATTGCCAGTGAACTCAGCTTTCAGTGCTTTTTTGGGTACGCAGTCAAGAGGGAGTCTTTGTACATGCCCAGCCCATTGTAATCTCTTGAATTTAATGCAGGATACTAGGTCAAGATTTATATTCTCTATAAAGTTCTTCATTATATCTAATCCTCCACCTCCCATTCTGTCTCGCTGGTCCAAAAATTTGCTGTAAGTTTTTCCTTTCAAAGGAGTTCAAAAGTCTTCTGTTTTTTAGAGAGTTTCCAGGTTTCACAACCATACATGAGGACCATATGAATCAAGGTCTTATACAGTCTTATTTTAACAAACTTACATACCATCTGGCTTTTCATTACTGTGAGAAGTGAGTAGTATGCATTATTAGCTAGGATTAGTCTCCTTTGGATTTGTGAGAGCGCCATTATTATCATCCGAGATACAGGATCCTAAATATACAAAACTGTTAACTAGTTCAGTGTTGTGCACACCAATATCTAAACACTGATCTGTGTTAACTTTAGGGCAAGACATGATCATAGCTTTAGTTTTGTTGGTATTAATATGGAGCCCAATTTCTGTGGCTGCTTTCTTAAGTTCCTGATATACCTGATATGGTGTCTTGTGTACTCAAGACACCACAGGACGGTCAACAACGCAGCAAAAGGACACGATCAAATACGATCGCACAACTAATATACATAGCGAGCTGTCGAACAAAGTCTTAAAAACTTTTAATATTTTATACTACGACTATCTTCGTTTATAAAGTTTTAATTATTCAATTTTAATAAAACACCAAAGAAGACAGGCTGATCACCATGAACAAGAAGATAAGTGATACTCAGTGATCGTGAATTTATGCTGTGAAAGTGAATTGGATGCATTTGAAAACTGTGAACTCTCGATGACACCCCTGAGGATGGCACAGGGAGTGCCGAAACATGTGTAGGGACAAGTAAACACTAAAATAGTGTAGTGCATTTGTTGGAATAAAATAATTAATTAATTATTAAAATGCACGGTATATATATAATATAAATGATCATACAGTATTTAATCCAAAAATTCCACAATAAAGAATGAACAATAAATAACAATTTGTCACTTTACAATGTTCCTCCCACATGTTTTCAGGCTTTACAAGGCCATCCTCAGGGAGGTCTCAAACATCTTTAACAGAATCTGCCATTATTGTATTCCTTTGTTTGAGACCTACTTGAGGAGGGCCATGTAAAGGCTGAAACATGTGGGAGTCACATCGTAAAGTGACAAGTGGTTATTTATTGTTTATTGTGCAGTTTTTGCATTAATTACTGTACACAATGCGACATTCAGTGGCATCTCCTTTTGCAGTTTGCTGGTAACCACATCTGCTGATCAGACAGCACGCATATGGAAGACATCAGATTTCACATTGCTGCAGGAACTGAGGCATGAAGCGCAGCGCTGGGTGTGGGATGCAGCCTTCAGTGCAGACTCACAGTACATTCTTACAGGTAGTTTTGCCAGTTATATAATTTTTTGTTATTTAGACCAATATTCCATTTTTGTTTTAATTTGATATTTGATCCTGTGTACAAAAATCATTCCATCTACAACAGGTTTACAAATAATGACGCTGTGAGGGACGATACGTCTGATTTAATTGTGCATTATTTTTATGGGCAATCTTTTTGGGACCGGAAGACGTGAACAATATTTGTGGTGGTGGTGCATACGGGGACAGTGGGTAGAGGTTTTGCTGTACTTATTGATTAGAATAACAGTATTAATGAGCTGTCTTTCTACCAGATGTATGTGTGCGCCCTGCTTAAGCAATGGACAAAATATGATAGAATTTGGAGTTTTTCTCAGATTGGTAATTATGGTACTGTATACACGAAACAGTTATATTTCAATATACCTTTAGGTGTATTTTAAAAAAATATTTATGTTTTTGTCTCATTTCTTGGTTACTTTTTCTATTATTACCTTTAAATGGTGGCAATATATGTTATGTTTGTTGACATGCAGCATCATCAGATGGAGTGACCCGTCTGTGGAACGTGGAAACTGGGGCTGTGGAGAGAGAGTATAATGGTCACCAGAAGGCTGTGACTTCTCTAGTTTTCAGGGATGAGATAGTTAAAGATTGAAGTTGTGTGTGTGTGTGTGTGTGTGTGTTTGTTATATGGTGTCAACTGCAGGATCCAGTATGCTTTTGTAATATATGTGGGTGAATCATAAGGTATTGTTGTAAAACAGTAAAATATTGTTTGAATCTGTACAGTAGCCTCAGTTTTCCATGTAATCACCGTTATTTTCAAAGCCCTTGGTTCACCCAGCGAGACGTTGCTGTATACACAATAATTGTTATACCCAACTCAACAAAATTAAAGAAAAAAAAAATGCATCCTTCTGGTTACTCACCGATGTATGTGCTGTATGTTATGTGAAGTGAATGGTGGCACCCAGTATGCTTTTATAATATATGCCCTCAAAACATAGAATAGAAGGGCATATCCAAAAGTTCCTGGACTCAATAATGCAATATATACTTACCTTTGTTATTGGTTGTTGTTGTCCCATTCAAACTAGTCACCTTTCAAGTTTATGCAGTGGGTCGAGTGTTTCTGCCACTGCTGGAAGCACCATTAGAATATGTTTAGGATGGGAAACAATTGATCCTGAATTTTGGTGACATCCTTGGAACACTGCACTCATAGCTGTGATTTCATGCTTGGAAAGAAGCAGTCAAAAGGGACCAAATGAGGCAAGTAAAGATGATGGGGGCCATAGCCGTGCTGTTGGTTGCTAAAAATTGCTGCACCAGCCAAGGCACAAACTTTGGAGATCACACATATTCAAGTCCTCCCTTAGCATTTCATGGCATACATACATACATACATTTCATTAGTCCATTACACAGCCATAGTAACAGCTGATGGATATGAAACAAGTCCTTTACACTAAGCTTGGCCAAAATATGGTCAGTTGTCATTTACATCAATTAAATCACAATTGAATACATCCAATATTATATTTATAAATTAGTTAATAATAAAATATATACTATGAAATAGATAATTGTAATGTAGTGGCAAATTATCTGTCGCAGCTACATGAACAAGTTGCAGCCTAGTTGTAATAATGAAAACATAGATAAATAAAAGACATAATGATTATACAATAAAGTTTATAATCACTAGATAACATCATCAGCCCTCATCTCATCTCATGCGTACAAGTGAAGTGGATGCTAGACCTAGAGCTTCTTGTAGAGCATTTTTTAAGACCTTGCACATTTTGCCTCTAGCTTCACAATATATATATATATATATATATATATATACCCTATACCTTTATTTATGATAAACAACAAAAATTTATTCAAAATGAATTTTCAGGTACATAGTTTTAATACCAGAAGCAATACAAATTTTTTCCGACCTTCTACACGTTTAAAGATTTGTCAAAAGGGGCCCTACCACTCTGGCATCAAGGTGTTTAATAGTCTCCCCTTTGAAATTAGGGATCCATCCTGTAATGATCAGAGGTTTAAGGTTGTTCTAAAGAAATTTTTATTAACACAATCATTTTATACATTGGATGAATATTTTGATCAAACCATGTTATACGTTAATAAAATTGATGTTATATTATTTTAATGACTAAGTTGGGTTTATATCATTTTTCAAACTATCTGTATTATTACTTTATGACAAACTCAATGTAACGTTTTTTTGAGCGATATTTTTATTGACAAATTCAATATCCAACGGTCATGTACCATTGAAGGATCAATGAATACAAATAAAAATGAAATGAAAAGTATTCTTCATTTGTATAGAGGGATTTATCAAGTAAAAATTATTTTAGTGTATTTATAAAGTACTTCCTATTTGTTACTTGGTTCGCGGTGTATACAGGTAATGCATTAAATGTCTTTATGCTGGCATAATATACACCTCTCTGATAAGATGTAAGATTAGCTATTGGTTTTTGCAGCTGCACCTTTCTTTTTGTATTTATTTATGTATTTATGCCAAACAGGCAAAAGAGATATACCAATATAAAAACCCCAAGGTCAAATTACACAAGGCAAATACAGCAATTTGGTACAATAAAATGTGTACACAACTACAAATAACGCCTAAATACAGTGGAACCTCGAAATTCGAACACAATCCGTTCCAGGAGACGGTTCGACTTTTGAGTTAAATTTCCCCATAAGAAATAATGTAAATTGAATTAATCCATTCCAGACCCCCAAAATTTACCCAATATAAAACATTTTAAGTGCCTATTTCAAAAGATCATAATGATAAAACAAGTATATTTAATTTCAATAATTGAAAATTTTTATTTATAATAGTACATACATAAAAAATATTGTATAATAATCAATCAGTAATAATAGTGGGAGGGATATTACTGTTCAGTGGAAGGTGAATTACCCTTCTTTCATCTGGACCAAGCAGAGAGAGAAGGCGACCACGTGACGACCACGTGATTCTTTGTTCGAGTTTCAAAACCAGATTTTCCTCGAATTTTTTGTTCAAGTTTCAAATTGTTCGAACATCAAACCGTTCGAAGTTCGAGGGTCCACTGTACTTCTCAATACAAATAAGTGGGTCCAACCGACAAAGTCTTGAAAAGTGTGCATTTTGTTGGTTAAAAAATGTGTGATCAGATAAAAATGCATGGTATGAATAATATAAAGTATATTCTAAGTTATATGCCAAAAAAGGTCATTAAAGATAATATATACTGAGATGGCATAGCTAAAATTCCTAATGTTTTGAATAAGGGTTTACATGATGCCCTAGATGTAGATCCTGTCATAGTTCGTATAATTTTTCTTTGTAGTTGAAAAAATTTCCTACTCAATGACGAGTTTCCCCAAAATATAAAACTATATTCCATTATGGTATGAAAATAAACATAATATATCACTTTGAGTGTGGATGTATCATTGAGAAAATACATGGATCTAATTACATAACAAGCCCTGCTAAGTTTTGGTAATAGTATTAAATCTATATGTGTCTTCCATTTCATATGGTTCTCTAGACCTAATCCAAGAAATTTTGTATCTACTGCTTCTTTAAACCGTTTTCCCTTGATATGATATTTGAATTGCACTGCTTTGAAGATAATTTGAAGTGCAATACATCTGTTTTATCTGTGTTAAAATATTAATCCATTTGCTGCAAACCATTCATTCATATGTGTTAATGTTTGTATTGCTTTAGTTTGCAAGTCATTTAGATTACTGGCAGTAATTATTACACTCATATCATCTGCTAATAACACCAATTTAGAATCACTATTTATATGGGAAGGTAAATCATTAATGTAGATTATAAACAATAGTGGTCCTACAATTGATCCCTGGGAGACCCCATACTTTGACTTTTCCCAACTTGATGAGGACTTCTGCTGTTGATTTGATGATATTATATCCACCCTTTGTTTCCTATCTGCTAGATAGGATGTTCCATATGGAGGCCGGACCTGATGGTGATCTGTGAATAGTACTTTGTCAGTCTTTGTTGATGATTTTATGAGCTTTCTGCACATTTTCATCTGTGAAGAAAGTGGTGGGATGACCTTAACACTGTCAGTCTTCAACCAGAGTTTCTTCATATTTGAATCAAGAAAACTACTCAAACATCTGTGCACTCCCAATGGCATTGTTACCCAGACCTTTATTTTGAGCATTTCATGTGTTTCCAGTGCAGTTTTCCTAAATCTTAAACAACACTTAATGCAAATGTGATCTTCCTTCGAATTGCTCAATAAGAGAACTGCAGGCAATACTAATGTGCACAACAGTGGATACCCACTGAGAAACATGCAGAGGGTTATGGCTACAAAACTGACTAGACTGATTCAGAAGATAGTTATGCTATGACACCTAGAGACAGATATCTAGAATACTTGTCATTTTTGGTCCTAGCAGTGAGTTTGTGATGTTTCGGATACACGTTTGTATTAACCCTTGAAAGTGCAGTGCTGACTGTGTACTGACTGCCTTACATTGAAGAACTCGGCAGGTTGCCTACACTGTGTATTTTTGTGTTCATTGTGGTTTGTATAATAAACATTGATTATTTTACTAAACAGCATTGACCAATGTAACCAGCCAGCCTTGGTTTGATGCCAGGGCGGGGCAGTCCGAATGAGTGAAGATGATGGAATAATTTTGCCATGGAGTTTGGTCTTGCTAAAGAGAAAGTTGAGATAAATTTTGAGGTCATAAAAATTGAACCACAGCCAGATGATGGTTCCCTAAAGTTCTCAACAACTGATGATCACCTTATAGGGCCAGATACTGTAGGTCATATACATCAGTCATACTTCCAGTAGTGGGGACTGAAGTCCAGCGTAGCATGTGTGTGACAAAACGGAGCTCAAGTTTGCATCACAGAATGCTGTTCACTTAAACCTCATTAAACAAGGACAGGCTTCAGGATCAGCATGTCTGTGACAGCGAACTAGAAAGTGTAAATAACAAGTCCAGCAGCTTCTTCGTTGTTCTTTCCTTGTTCAGAACCTTCTAGGAGCATTGACCCCCCTATGCTGTAGGACAGTGGTATTCAACCTGGGGTACGCGTACCCCCGCGGGTACGTAAAGACATGTTAGGGGGTACGTAAAATTTAAAAAAATAAATATTTTATGATAAACACTGAATAATCAGGGTCAGATTTAGGGTTAGCCACAAGAGACCTGGACGTAGGGACATGCGATTTGGGGGCGCCATTTTTTTTTCTCTCTCCTTTATGCGATTCTTATCTGGGCGGCTAGTTTCATTTTATTCCACATAGTGCATATAATTTTGCTTTGCTAAAATACCTTTGTTCCTTTATTAATTTTTATATGATAGGCAATAATATATTTGTTATTTAATAGCTTGATTCTCCTTTTTCTCATTTAAAACTTATTATTTAATACATTATGTTGGATGTAATTTATTTAATTTATTTTAGATGCAGATTATAGACTATGTATAACTTGAATTATGCACCAACAACTTTGGGGGTACAGAGTTGAAGAGAAATTATATCTGGGGGTACGCGAACAAAAAAGGTTGAATACCGCTGCTGTAGGAAATTGCCTATGGGCAGTCACTGTGAGTTCAGCTGTGTAGCGTGGCACTTGTACTAAGCAGCACATGTAAATATGAGTGCAACCAGAGAAGTTAATTTACTGAGTGTATTATCTGATGTAGAACTGGATGGTGCCTACGCACATCAGTTAATACCAAGTTTTAGTAGTAAACTGTTATTGTCAAGGACTTAATAAGGTGGGTATGCTACAGTTGTTTTATCCACAAAAGGTGCTTCAAATGTGTGTTCCTTGTAATCAATAGTGCCCTGTTTCCACACCAAGAGAAGATCCTCATGAACGGACAGTATAGCAGAGACAAATTATTGTTTACCGCATAAAGCCCTACCGGGGCACGTGAGGAGTGGATTGCAAGGAAGGAGGTCCGCAGCCATTTGGAAGGTATGCCCATTTTTCTTTGTAATGGAGTTGCAGTTTGAGATTTCCACAGCGTCGACGTTGAGAATTCGGGTCTCCTGGATTGTTATTGATTCCTGATGTTTCAGAGGAATATACCACCTTCATCTGCAGAGGTTGAGTCCTGGAACCCTCTAGGAAAACTCAATCCTTGAAGATGAGGACAGCATATTTCTTTGAAATGTCAGGAATCAATAACCCTGCTACTTGGTATAACAACCCAGAAGATCTTAATTGAGTTTCAGTGTATTTACTGTTAGTAGGAACTGAATTTTTATATATTATTTACATGAACTTCAGGCATCAAAGGGTTACATAAAGTGACTCAGTTTAGTGACAGGAACCTGAAGTCTGTTGAAAGAATTCTGCAGTAAGATAACTAACTCCATGGAGCAGAGTCCTTCTTGAGAAGCTAACAGGTCGTCAGCTAGTCAAGAAATTCCCCGCGTTTTATGGAACCCGAAGGTTCATTACCGCATTCACAAGAGCCCGCCACCTGTCCCTATCCTGAGCCATATCAGTCCAGTCCATGCCCCCCCATCCCACTTGCAGTAAGATAAGCATTATGAATTATGGTTTACGTGTGAAGCTGCGTTACTTTAGTTTTAACTTTTTTTGTGTGTGCAGTCTGTGGAAGTGAACGTGATGCTGCTACTTGATGGGAGTGTATCGAGTATGAAAGAATTGTTTGTTGAATGCCATTTGTTTGTGCATTGGATTATGATTTACGGAGTGAATTGGTTCAAGCAGAAGTAGTTATGGCCTGTATTCAGGAAGTCCCACTTGAACCTTGGGGTGGAACACTGTCTATCATCACTGATGTTGTGTTTGTCATATTCCTCAATCCCTCCAGGCAGATGCGGGGTTGGTAGGCCTACATGAAATGAGGCTATGGCTGCTCCTTTCATGTACTTTCTAATTCATTCACCAGTCATACCAGTCTGAGTTACCAACAGCTTTGTTGAGTAAATCATAAATAAAGAAATGGTATCCACAAGTGATGATCAGTTAAGGAAAGTTTTTGTTGTTCTTTGTTAGGTAGATTAAGCAAGTGTCTTGGGAATGTAATTTAGCACAACACCATGAAAATGTGTGGGAAATAGGAGGTACAGCTTCATGTAACCCCAGTGACATATGGAGGTGACCGGTCAAGTTCATGTCCCAGCCAATTTACCCCAAGGGAACATTTTTGATACCCATGGGATAGGAAGTTGGGTGGGTCCCAGAAGTGGTCTGGACATGGTGGTAATGAGAAAAATCTATTAGCCTGCCAGGATTTTAATCTTGCTCATAGTCTGTTCCCATGTTGACTGATCATATGTTTCAAGATAAATTCAAAAGAATTTACCGTCTTTCACTGTTACCGTTGCAAATGAAGTCGAAGGTAATTTAATTTGCACTCTGGCATTTATTAATGACAACTTATAAAAACTGAAACTTAACAACACAGAATGATAACAATGAGTAGCTACATTACAGATACACTTAATTTTCTTTTCAAAATGAAAGACATGACCCATGTAAACTGGACCAGTTTCACTTTGTGGCCTATTTTTATCACCACTTTTCAGGCCATCATCACATATTTTACATGACCACATGTATATATGGCTTTGCCATAAACTTACATTACAAAATATATAGAAAGGTCCAATCTTGGTACAAAAAATAACAGTGTCACGAACAATATATTACAAACATGTTTACCTACAGACATAGAAACACATATAGCACATTCATTTCATACAGACATTAGGACAATATATATCAGAACTGGCCTGGACATGGTGGCAATGAGAAAAATCTCTTAGCCTGCCAGGATTTGAACCTTGCTCATAGCATATTCCCATGTTGACCATATGTTTCAAGATAAATTCAGAAGTGTTTACCATCTTTCACTGGTACCATTGCAAATAAAGTCAAAGGGAATTTAATTTGCACTCTGGTGTTTATTAATGACAACTTATAAAAACTGAAACTTAACACAGAATGATAAAAATTAGCAGCTACATTACAAATCCACTAATTTTCTTTTCAAAATGAAAGAAATGACCCATGTAAACTGGACCAGTTTCACTTTGTGGCCTATTATTATCACCACTTTTCAGGCCATCATCACATATCTTACATGACCACATGTATATATGGCTTTGCCATAAACTTACATTACAAAATATATAGAAAGGTCCAATCTTGGTACAAAAAATAACAGTGTCACAAACATATATTACAAACATGTTTCCCTACAGACATAGAAACACATATAGCACATTCATTTCGTACAGACATTAGGACAATATATATCAGAACTGGCCTGGACATGGTGGCAATGAGAAAAATCTCTTAGCCTGCCAGGATTTGAACCTTGCTCATAGCCTGTGCCCGTGTTGAATGACCGTATGTTTCAAGATAAATTCAAAATTGTTTACCATCTTTCACTGGTACCATTGCAAATGAAGTCGAAGGGAATTTAATTTGCACTCTGGTGTTTATTAATGACAACTTATAAAAACTGAAACTTAACACAAAATGATAAAAATTAGCAGCTACATTACAAATCCACTAATTTTCTTTTCAAAATGAAAGAAATGACCCATGTAAACTGGACCAGTTTCACTTTGTGGCCTGTTATTATCACCATTTTTTAGGCCATCATCACATATCTTAGATGATCACATGTATATATGGCTTTGCCATAAACTTACATTACAAAATATATAGAAAGGTCCAATATTGGTACCAAAAACAACATTGTTACAAACATATATTACAAACATGTTTCCCTACAGGCCTAGAAACACATATAGCACATTCATTTCGTACAGACATTAGGACAATATATATCATTACTTTATCAAACAATTATTTTCAACATTTCTGTGGTAAGTGTGCACCTTGGACATTGACAGGATATGCACTTGGTGCTGAATGAATTGTATTTGCAGTGATTTATAAGAGCAGCCTTGCAAATTCTGAAATAGAACATCTGACTTAGTGTATTGAACATTTACTTTTTTCTGCAGGATTTAAATGAAATTACACATTAAGATTATGATTTATGAATCAGTTAACCCTTTGTCAGTCATATCACTAACACATAAACTCCCCACACACAAGAGTTCTTTGGCATATTCATTGTAGCTGTGCAGTGTAACCAAATTCCTCACTAATGTGGTGTATTATATTAGGCATATATGTAATTGATGGGTTGATAATTGGAAGAGGAAGACAGAAGTGTTCAGAGATAATCCCGCCACTGTGTCACTTTATCCACAACAGATGCCAAATGGATGACATTGGGATTGAACCCAGACTTCTCTTATGACACATTAAAAGAACTGTCTTATGGTATTTCATATTTATTTCGTAATTGTATGTCTGCATGGTGTGTATCGTAAGTTAGTAGTGTATGTGCCTGTATATTTTGGTAAACATTCACTGTACATAAGGTACAACAGATTTGACTTATTGGCCGCCTTTCTTTTGAACTCTTATGCTTTCCCCTCAAGTTTACAGCCATATATGCCCTTCTGGCTGCCCTGCCATTTTGGTGACATAATGTCAACAAAATGGCAGGGCTGTCTGACTTGCATCATAGGCTCCAGAGATGGATAGAATGGTAGGCAGGGAGGTGGGAAGCCTTGAGTGTCATTAGCTCTACCATCCGTGGGACTTCTTTCGCAGTCTGTGTGATATTATGGGCATACTGTCTGAAGTATATGTAATATGCATAATATTGCAGTGGTTGGCCTGCAGCTGTCCTCTGATGGCTGGTTGTCATTAGAGTGACACATTTTCATTTTATGAACTTGTTATTAGAGGTGACTCACTCAGTTGCATCAAATATGTTATGTGAGATAGACCACTACTCCCCTGGTCTCAGGTCCAATCTCAACCATTGCCACCGACATAAAAATAGAAGAATTATAGCAGGTCTGTTGGTGTAATGACCAACTGCAAAAGTGTCACATAGTGGACAGTGTCCAACTTGACAGCACTTTGGTGAATGAACCATTGTCTTAGCATCTGTTGAAAATTACATTCAGGCAAGAAGTCAAACATTTTTTGTTCTGTTCTTAACATGACACGTTTTTGAGATGTGGTCATGGACTGCTATAGCATACATTAGGAATATATACAGGAGTATATGCTTATCTGTGTTTCAGTGTGTTCTTATTCTTGTAAAAGAGAGGCAATGTACGTATAAACGTAGCATTGAGGCATGTTCTTGCAACCACTGTTGCCATGGAAAAGCAATAAGTATTTCATATTCTGTGTGTGTGTGTCTGTAGCCTTAGTTATCCAGCATGCAAAGCGCATGCACCATATTATATTGTCATCTGTGGCTTGTCTGGCTGTACCACATTTTCCCACATTATCTCATAAATGGCAAAATTTTTGGGAAAAAGTTATTGAACATAAAATGTGTGTTTTGATTTCCTCTGCAACTTTTGTGTGAAATATTTCCCATTCAAAGAAGAATTCAGCGTGATATTGTTATAAATGTACATCGGTCTTCATGTAAAGTACCCGTTATTCTTGTCAGAATTTAATGAGCTTGGATTTTCTCAACAGATTTTCGAAAAATACACAAGTATTAAATTTAATTAAAATCCGTTCAGTGGATCAGTGGAAGCCGACTTGTTCCACGTGGACAGATGGACGGACAGGCTGACAGACGTGATTAAGCTAATAGTTGCTTTTCACAATTCTGCGACTATACCTAAAAATGTACATTCTGTTGCCATGTGTAATCACTTCACTAAGGGAAACCCGTGACTTCACAAGATAGGTGAATAATATTAAACTTAGTCTTAAAAAATAGGTTGGGAGAATGTGGAGTGGCTTCAACTGGCTCTTGATAGGTTACAGTGATGAACTGTTGTGAATGTGGTATTGAATCTTTGTGTTCTGTAACTGGCAGGGAATTTCTTGACTAGCTGGGCAACTTGCAGCTTGTTAAGGACAGCTGCATTTTGTGAAGTGAGTTTATAAATGCACATGCTGTTACCACTGAGCACAAGAAAGGTTGATTGCCAATTGATGCCCTTTGTATGCTTTTCAATTAGAATATTATATTGCAGGTGACCTGACCTTTGTGTCTGACGTGTTAATGCTTGTATTCTTGCAGTGTGTACAAAAATGTCACTGTGCTGTTTCCTATTGTTTATTTAATACAGACCACACAATTAAATTACAAGGGATGTAAGGGATATGCAAGTATTGAGATAGATTTTTTGTGGATGTAGTTTGAATCCTCATTCCCAACTCTTTTCCTCACTAATGCAATTAAAATTTAATTAATCAACTCCAGTGTTAGGCATTCTTTAAAGTTTTAGCTGCTGTGCCTTGTGATGTTCACTGTATCAGGGGCAAAGAATGAGTGGGTACTTCTTCTGTCATGAATGTACGTAACTAAGTAATGAAGGCACACACCATACTGCATAAACCGGTTTTTTTGTAGTCATAAATCACTGAAATACAAATCCATAAAGAAGCTTGTGGTGTTTTTGTTCCATCTAGTGAGTCTGCAAGCAGAACATACTGTATGTATCTGAATGTGAGGTGACCCTGCATATAAGACAACCCCCCCCCCCCCCCAACCACTTCACAATCACCACTTGTAAGGAAAATAACTTTACAGAATGTGTTTAACTTTATGCATGGTTATAAGGTGACTGTCCGTTTTTCAGGTGATGAATTAGGAAAAAAATTCTCATGTTGTATTCCAGTAAATGTGGTACATCTTTACTGATGCAAAGTCAGATGTCTGAAGCATCATGTTCAGTTAATTATAATGGCAGTTGGCTGTCTCATGTAACTTTTCATTCTGTGAATCACAGAATTTCAAACAATCTTTGATACCTGTATCAAAACTTCACTGTACTTACCTTCATAATTTATCTTGCCATCGTGGTCACTGTCAGCTAAGGCCAACAGATCATTCAATTCCATATCTGTTACACTTTCTCCAATCATATCCATAGCTGTCTTCATTTCATCCTGAAATTACATCACATGTTGTTATGCATTTTTTGAAGTGTGAATTTCATGTAAATAGTGTACTGAAAATCAGTTCCTGCCTCACTGAAAATAGAATGCATCTCCATTATAAAAAATAACCAGTTAGAGATGTGTACGGAAATAAACTGTTTCAAATGATTATTGTTTATTTTGCCTAAGAGGGACCAGGTAACGGGGAATTGGAGAAAACTACATAATGAGGAGCTTTATGATCTGTACTCCTCATCAAATATTATTTGGGTGATCAAATCAAGAAGAATGAGATGGGTGGGGCATGTGGCATGTATGTGGGACAGGAGAGGTGCATACAGGGTTTTGGGTGGAGACCTGATGGAAAGAGACCACTTGCAAGACCTAGGTTTAGATGAGAGGATAGTATTAAAATGGATCTTCAAGATGTGGGATGGAGAGATGTGGACTGGATTGATATGGCTCAGGACAGGGACAGGTAACAGGTGCTCGTGAATGTGGTAATGAGCCTTCGGGTTCCATAAAATGCGGGGAGTTTCTTGACTATCAGAAGACCTGTTAGCTTCTCAAGAAGGACTCTGCTCCATGGAGTGAGTTAATTAATTAGTAAGTAAGTAAGTTAGTTAGTTAGTCAGTCAGTCAGTTTATATAAATAAAGTCAGTATAAATCAGGTTTATAGAAATATTGTATAAGCCATGTGACCTGAAAGTTTACCATATAATCAGTTCTGTAACACCTTTGGATTTTCTTTATTGCTGAATAGATACATAGTTCATCATCACAGTAAAGAAGGCATATATTTGCATCTTGTGTTTCATTCATTGGAGGTTTCACACACACACGCATAACTTGAAAGCTAGGATGCAGTTAACCCCTCCTCAACTCACCACCTCTTTGCCTTGTAGGAAGGGATTCTTAAAGTATAACTTAGAAGCATATAAAACAAGTTGTAAGATGCACACATAACTTTTTCGTGTTTCCATGCCCTTTTGCTTAAATATATCAATAAGATTGATGTAAAGTGTATTGGGTATGAAATGTGAGTTCCTTTTTTATCTATAATGTTTGAAATATTTTTCACTTCACTAATAAATGATCAGGCAAATGAAAGCAACATATGTTCAGAAATGCCAGTAGGTTTTTGCATAAATTAGCCAATATTATTGTCCAATTATAACCAAAATTTCAATAGGATGACAAATTGTGGTGAACGGCTCCACCTCCAATATAAGGTTTTGTGAATATTCACCAATTCTTCTGTTACATACAGATGGATAGACAGACATGCTGAAGCTAATAGTAGCACATTTATGACTATTGTGAATGCAAGATAACACAAAATGAAAGGTGGTCAGATGAAGGCAGGAGACATAAGAAACTACAAGTGGGAAAAAGCCAAATAAGGACTGGTCACTTCATATGAGATTTGAGGTTATGTCAATGAAAATTTAGAGTTTGGTCTTGTGGGTTATGACACCGTGTATTCTTGTAGGTGGTCTCCGATGTGTTAGGATAGAGGTGATCTGATGTGGAGACTGCAGGATTTAAGATAACTAAGCACAAAGTATACCTTCGTTATGTATCCGTTACCATCACGGTCAAATACACGGAAAGCGGCTGTGAGGTCCTTTGTGATGTCATCTACATCATCAGTGCTTGTGTCCTGACTCAGAGTCTGGATGCGCCCCACCCACTGCAGGAACTCTGTTTCATCAATCAGGCCATTTCCTACCACAGAAATTTACAGTATCTGAAGTGAATTTGTGGTATATTGCTGTAATTTTGTACTAATGCGAAGTATGTTGCATTTCAATGGGAAACTGTTGTGGTTATCAACACCATACTTCCTCTTGTGGTACTTATTTTGCGGTAAGGAACACTTTGATTTCACAATTTTACTGAATGTGCATGTGGTCTATTTGAAAATACCCAGAAATATGTTTATGATTTCATACTAATATACTAAACTTAATGTAATGACAGTATGAGTAAGCAAATAGGAGGTTAAGGAGGTTTGACACTGTTTATTCAAGAGTCCATGATGGTGTCGTAAAATAAACTACAAATAAAAGTATACAGAATATGATATGCACTGCATTTTGTTGCTGCATAGAGGTTAACTTATTTTGGAAAACATGGACACTGCAATACCGACTCAGCAAACATTCTGAGTCAGGATCAGACATGGTCCAACCGGTGACAGCTGAAGATCAAGTTTCGTATTCAGGCTAGCAGTACCTGAGTGGCTGGCCTCATTGAGGAGTTCGTTTATGACTTCATCTCTGATTTGGATGCCAAGGTTTTGTAACATGAACTGCAGTTCACTTGCTGTCACTCTGCCATCTCTGTTCCTGTCCAGCAGACCAAATGCTGTCCTTAGGTCTGCAATGCAACAAACAGTGAAAATTCAACAGTCAGTCTGTTCACTTGTCATACATATTAGTAATTTTTCTGTCTCCATTCTCCTGATATTCCTTTCTCATCCACGTTTCTTTAACTGTCCCACCATAATTACCTCTTCCATCCTCCCTCTCCTTTATTATAAAACAGTTGAGGTAAATATCCTTTAAAACATGCTTTAATACCCTTCTCGTTACTATGCGCTACGGCCCTGGGGCCCACCTAGCCTTCTGTACAACTGTACAATGGGTACCGGCCGGGGCGTGGCATTGACAATCCATCCCCATCTAGTGCCGAGGTTAAAGAAAGAGTAGAGCTCTACCTCTACTCCCTCTCTAGGCATTCATGGCCTGCTCTAGAGTGGACTTTTACTTTAGGCGGAAATATTGTAAACATGGTGTCAGATAGAACACTTTTGCATTTCATTTCCATGGAGACAGATCGACAAACATTTCTGAAGACTGATTTTGTAATGACATGATGTGGCCACCCATGGAGAACTGAGAAAACTAACTGGAACACGTTTGTGGTGAGTTTAGGGTATCATACCCGGAATTCGGGGTTGGTTCACCATATAAAGACGTGTTGCCCATATCGAGGGCTTGACAGTCAAAGCAATACCCAATTCAGTTGGCATATGAAATTAAGTTTTGTGTTTTGCATTGTAAAGTCAAGAGAAATAGCTTGCTGCAAAACTGTAAAATTAGTCTGCTGAATTATTCTGTCAGGAAGACAACATTTGTGCAGAAACATACTTTGAAAATTAATAAACGTCTAGTCAGCTGCACGTTAAATCCAAACTCTTTACTCAGTTTCAGAAGTAAGGTATCTAATGTTTTGAAAACGAAAATCTCAGAAAAAATGTATGTGAGCATGAAACTGTAGTAAAACTAAGCATTCAAGTCTTCTGGGATGTTAAGTCACGTCGACTGCTACATAGTGTCCGACGTTTCAGGATAGCGTGTTGCCTCTGAAACGTCGGTAACTATCCAACAACGCTGTGGTAGATTCAAATCTTTAATCATTCAAAACTTATAGAAATATAATGTGAGAATTATCTTCTGCTCAATGCTTCAGTATATGCGAAAGAGCAGTGCTTTGTTTTAAGTTTCCAAGACTTTGTCCTTTTCTCCTTCTTGTAAGAGTAGTGTTAGAAGAGTGGGTGTGCACAAATACCGCGCGCTAGGTCGCCCGGCGACTAAATTCTCTACGGTAGCGACTAATATTTGTAGGTCCTCACTAGGGAACTTACTTCATGTCACACGTCTAGCGCCTAGAATTTTGAGGTGGCTTCTAGATCTTTGGAAAATTTGTGCATCCTTGTGTTAGGATGAAGATGAGTACGGAGCACTGGTGGAGTGACGCTGACAGGGTAAAACCGACGTTCTCAGAGAGAAACCTGTGTCAGTGCTACTTTGTCCACAACATATCTCACATTGACTGGCCGGGATCGAATCCGGACCTACTTGGTGAGTCCATCGAAATAATTATAAAATTTAGTTTCTACCACACATAGAACATAGTACATATGCATTACATAGAACGTAGCACATACGCATTACATAGAACATAGCACATATGCACTACATAGAACATAGTACATATGCATTACATTGAACATAGAACATATTCACTACATAGAACATAGCACATATGCACTACATAGAACGTAGCACATACGTATTACATAGAACATAGCACATATGCACTACATAGAACATAGTAATATGCATTACATAGAACATAGCACATATGCATTACATAGAACATAGCACATATGCACTACATAGAACATAACACATATGCACTACATAGAACGTAGCACATACGTATTACATAGAACATAGCACATATGCACTACATAGAACATAGTAATATACATTACATAGAACATAGCACATATGCACTACATAGAACATAGCACATATGCACTACATAGAACATAGCACATATGCATTACATAGAACATAGCACATATGCACTACATAGAACATATCACATATGCACTACATAAAACATAGCACATATGCACTACATAGAACATAGCACATATGCACTACATAGAACATAGCACATATGCACTACATAGAACATAGCACATATGCATTACATAGAACATAGCACATATGCATTACATATAACATAGCACATATGCATTACATAGTACATATGCATTACATGCAACATAGCACATATGCACTACGTAAAACTTAGCACATATGCACTACAAAGACGAAACGGTTAACGCTGTTTAGGGAAATGATAGCTGTCTATTGTAAGAATCATATGACACATAAATACACTGTGTGGGCAAAATGCAAGAGTTTTTTGACACTTTCGCAAAATTGCGAAAAGCGACTATTAGCTTCGTCTTGTCTGTCCGTCCGTCCGCATGGAACAACTCGGCTCCAACAGAACGGATTTTCATGAAATTTGATATTTGAGTAGTTTTCGAAATTCTGTCGAGAAAATTCAAGTTTCATTAAAAATCTGAGAAGCATGACGGGTGCTTTACATGAAGACCTATGTACATTTACGATAATATCTCGCTGAATTATTCTTAGAATGAGAAATGTTTCAGACAAAAGTTGTAGACAAAACCAAAACACACATTTTATGTTCAATAACGTTTTCCGAAAATCGTGCCGTTTATGAGATAATGTGGAAAAATATGGTAGAGCCGGACAGGGCACAGATGACGATATAATACGGCGCATGCGCTTTGCATGCTGGATAACTAAGGCTACAGATACGCACTCAGAATATTTAATATTTATTGCTTTTCCACGACAACAGTGGTTACGCGAACGCGCCTCATAATGAGGTTATACCTACATTGCCTGTCTTGTTTAATGTTAAAGCAGGTGGCGTATGTATGTATGTATGTATGTATGTGTATATATATATATATATATATAGTTAGCACTTACTTTAGAGGGTTAAGTGTTTAGGTAAAGTGTTTATTCACGACGCGGTCACGCTTTAACGATAAATCGAAGAGCTACAGCGGTGAAGAATTCGACCAGAAGGCCACCATATGCGCCTTACGTAAGAGCACGACTACGACGATCCTTTGACCCAATTCCTTTAGTTCAGTTTGTGTGCTCGCGCGATCTTGCCACAATTCCATCGCCCTTACTTTCCACCTTTCGTGGGGTGAGCCAGAAGACTTATTCGACGTAAGGGTGCACCATCAATAGTTCAGGCTTCTCACCTCGGAAGTCCAGGTTCATTCCCAAGGCATTCCGTGTGAGACTTGCAGTGCCGGCCTTAGCAAACGCGGGTCCCGATTGCGATCCTTGTGGCGGGCCCCTAAAATTTATTGTGCAGAGCAAAAAAAAAAAGGATTGCGTTTCGGTATATTAACGTAATTTAGGATGAAAAATTGCCGATCCCAGTGGCCGTGCGGTCTAAGGCGTGGGTCTTCGGCCGCTCGCTTACTAGGATCGTGGGTTCGAATCCGACCCGGGGAATGGATGTCTGTCTCTTGTGAGTGTTGTGTGTTGTCAGGTAGAGGCCTCTGCGACGAGCTGGTCCCTCGTCCAGAGGAGTCCTACCGACTGTGGTGTGTCTCAAATATGTGTGACCATGAAACCTCGACGAAACGAGGAGGCCCAGGCCCATATAGGGCTGTCGAGCCATAGAAGAAGAAGAAGAATAAGGATGAAAAATTAAAATTACCCACTTTTATCATTTTTATTTACTTTTAATCAAGCAATCAAACATTATTTATTTAGTTTCCCACATGAACGAGGGGCCCGACTGCGTCAAATTGGTCCAATTGGCCTAAGGCCGTAGAGGCCGTAGTGCCTCGGAGACAGCCTCGCCCCACCACGAAAATAAAAATGGGCGCACAGACCTTTATTGCACAAACCAATGTGTACCTGAGCTGGTTTTCTTATGCAGGTTATTTTACGGTATAATCAGTATCTAAAGGCTATGGAACACCAGTGATAATGTGGAAAGAAGTTGTTTTTGGTTAATCGAAGTAATATCCTTGTATTTGCCTGGAGGGAATGAGTAAAACCACGAAAATTAGCCTAGCCGATGACCCGGCAGATATCCAAACCAGGCATCCACTGACTATAAGTCTAGACCAGTGGTATTCAACCTTTTTTGTTCGCGTACACTCACATATAATATATCTTCAACTTTGTACCCCCAAAGTTGTTGGTGCATAATTCAAGTTATACATAGTCTATAATCTGCATCTAAAATAAGTTAAATAAATTACATCCAAAATAATGTCTTAAATAATAAGTTTTAAATGAGAAAAAGGAGAGTCAAGCTATTAAATAACAAATATATTATTGCCTATCATATAAAAATTAATAAAGGAACAAAGGTATTTTAGCAAAGCAAAATTATATGCACTATGTGGAATAAAATAAAACTAGCCGCCCAGATAAGAATCGCATACAGTGAGAGAGAGAGAGAAAAATGGCGCTCCCAAATCGCATGTCCTTACGTCCGGGTCTCTTGTGGCTAAACCTAAGTCTGGCCCTGATTATTCAGTGTTTATCATGAAATAATATATATTTCTTTCTAATTTTACGTACCCCCTAAGATGTCTTCGCCTACCCCCGGGGGTACGCGTACCCCAGGTTGAATACCACTGGTCTAGAGGGTCACCGATACACCGGCATGCTCCGTGTCCTTCCCGAACCGAGTTAAGCACCTTTCGTGGACACAAGACCTTGTGATCGGAGCGATTATCAGTCCTGTTTCATATTCCGGAGGTCCTGGGCTCGATTCTCAGTCTGGAAAGCCGTTGTTCTGAACATTTCGTCAGGTCCATCAGGCACATGGGGTAAGAACGTCTCTTTTTGTTTCTAGATTCTAGAACGCAAAACGATCTGTGCATGCTAGTTTAAGAAAACTCTACGAGTTGACAAACACGTTTCCACAAATCACAAATTACACACCAACGCAATGCACTATATTTCCACTTTTTATTCTTTAACCCCTACATATGTTTCAGCCCTTACAAGGCCATCTTCAAGTTTTCCACAAAACCGATCTGCGTGTCTCTCTTCTCATGGACGTTAGAACATCTCAAAACTAAGTCCATCGTTTTCGATGACCCTATATTTAAAGATTCATTTCGTACCATTAACCTGAATTATACTTAAAGATTCGCTTCCTACCGCGCAGTAAGCACACGCAGGTTAAGTATAAACGTAACATTGAGGCGTTTTCGCGTAACCACTGTTGCCGTGGAAAAGCAGTATTACATATTGTGAGTGTGTGTCTGTAGCCTTAGTTATCCAGCATGCAAAGCGCATGCGCTATATTATATTGTCAGCTGTGGCCTGTCTGGCTGTACCATATTTTTCCACATCTCATAAACGGCACGGTCCCCCCCCCCCCCCCCCCCCCCCAAAAAAAGTTATTGAACATGAAACGTGTGTTTTGATTTTCTCTAAACTTTTGTCTGAAACATTTCTCATTCTAAGAAGAATTCAGCGAGATATTATCGTAAATGTAGGTACATAGGTCTTCATGTAAAGTACCCTTTATACTTACCAGATTTTTATAAAACTTGAATTTTCTCGACAAATTTTCGAAAGAAATACTCAAATACCAAATTCCATGAAAATTCGTCGAGTGGGAGCTGAGTTGTTCCACGCGGACGGACAGACAGACAGACAAACATGACGAAGCTAATAGTCGCTTTTCTCCAATTTTGCGAACGCGCCAAGAATCCAGTCGGTTAATGCTGTAGGGGGATGTAATTCTTGTTAGGTCTGACATGCAGACAAAACACAGCAATAACCTCTATGGGCAGAATGTAGAATTTTCAGTGTTAAATTTGGTGTTACCTAAAATAACCACCGACCCTTAGAGGTTAGCTTCACTTCACTTCACTTGTACCGCCTTAACCTTGCTGCCACAGGTCTCAACTTTCTTGAAGCCCGATGACCTTGTAAGTTTCTCAGAACGTTTCTGCTTGCTTTACTCGGGCGACAGAAGCAAGAAGAATCGTAAATTCTATTAAGGTAGTATGTGGGGGAAGTGACGGGTAGGAAGAACTGATATTTGCTGATAGGGGCCGCTCTGTGGCACGCTGCCCGAACTTTTTATCGATCTTGAAGTTCGCAACACACTTCATGCACCTTCTTCAATAATTGTTGACTTGATATTTACAAATTACTCTATACGATCTAGTACAAAATATGCAAGAACATACTTCTCTGAAGCCATGTGACAGTGTGATTGATATTCGTGTCATTCCGTGCAACTTGACTCTACGAGTGTTGACACTGAATACGGAGACAGCAGGTTATACATCAAACGACACGGAAAGACATCCCCTAAGACAGCAATCTTCCTACCTTTATTGGTTTAGACACTTTACCGATGGAGTTTCTGAGTTGCTGCGTGGGAGTGACTCGACCAGCTCAGAGAGACTAAGTTGGTTAAAATATCACACAACTTCTATAGAAGTAACGTGTTCACCAGCCCGCCACTGGACCGTATCGTGAGCCATATTGACACAGTAGGACAGCTATCAGATCTGTGCGCACTCTTACGTGAATAATTTGGTCGATGTCCGCAGGGCGTTGCTCTTCGGGTTCATTTACTCTCTTACGGTCTCTGTATTTCAGATTCGTTAATAATGTAAGGAAAGCTTACAGCTATAAAGATAAGGTAAATTTCACCCTAAAACAGGCCATGAAGACCCAGAGGGGGAGTAGAGGTATAGCTCTACTCTTTACTTAACCTCGGCGCTAGATGGGAGTGGGTAGTTAACGCCACGCCCCGGCCGCTTTACCCTCCGGAAAGACCCGGTAAAAGGTAACGGTATAGCTATCCCATTACAGGCCTGGACGGGTTCCAGGAGGTTGAGGTTCACAGAATTTCTAGGCAATCGGCACATGAAGGTGGTAAGTTTGTCAGTCCTACCTACCGGTCGTCTTTACTCCCCTGCAGGAGATATCCCTGGTACTCATTTCTGTTAGAGGGAAAGGCCCGGTACCCATGTACAGGAGTCTGGATGGGCCTCTTGCTGTTTCTGGAAGGTTGCGAAAAATCTCGCCCTAACTGGAATTCAATCTCCGGACCGTCCCGCCCGAAGCGAGTCGCTACACTGTCTACGCTATCCCGGCCAGCTTACAGCTATAAGCTTTACCATGTTTTATGCAACTCATATCTTTGTAATGGAGACAGAGGTAGGAAATGAGGCCGAAGAATTTGTTAACTATCTAAACGCAGTATATCTTCAACTGGTTCTTCGGCCTCAACTCTTACCTCACACAGAACACTGTTCCAATTATAAAGAGCAATTACTGCGAGATATGATCATAAATTTACGTCGGACTTCGTATAAAATGTCTCTCTTTCCCCCCCCTCCACCCCCCCCCCCCCCCGATTTTAAACACAATCGGATCGTGCCGAAGACGTTTAGTAAGAATCTCAACCATATGCCATTAACACTTTGCAGTCCAAATTATTCTTGTGAATTCTAACAGTATGGTCCAAATTAATTTTCCACAAAATCTCTAATCTTCAGATTTCAAAAGCAGCCACTGGATAACAACATTTTAGGGAAAAACATTAATAAAACAATGTAATTTAACCTGTCGATTTGAGCTCGACATTGGACCTAGTACAACGGAAAGCGCTGTCGAGTTTGACTCGACATTTGACCGATAAAGTTTATAATCCTTCCAATGGGAGTTGTCCATGCGGACAGACGTAGTTTTGGATAGACAACTCGAGGCAAGTACCTGCTTATCGCTGTTACTTTGCGACGGCGCCTGAAAGGTAAAGCTCTCCATGTACTTAATTAAGCACGACATTAAGACATACGGGGAGTGAAGGCATAGCTCCACTCATTCTTAACTTCGACACTCCATGGAGTTGAGTGGTTAGCTTCACGCCTCTGTCCCCTTATCCCCGGTCAGCCCTATTTATAGGATTGAAGACGGAGTGGTACCAAGAGCCATACCGGACGCTGTGTGGAATGGAAATGTATCAGTATCGCCCATTGTCGGGAATCGAACTCTGATTCCTCGGTAATCCGGTCCGTGGCGTAATCACTATAGGCCTACACTTATGTGGGCGCTGACTGGGGTATGAAAGCTGATGCTAGTTCTAATTGCCGGTACCACAGCCACATTCACAACTCGGAAAGTGAAAAAAGTTTCACCACTGTTTCTCCGTATATCGTGCCAGATTACCTGACAACCGTCTCCAAGTAACAGGAACGTGAACTTCTTGAGAGGGTCAAGTGAGGTCAGGTCGTAGTGACGGGAAACCTTGCGCTAACCCCCACCGCGACTCAGATCGGAGAAACTGCACAAGCTACGGGATGAGCAGTCCGAAATTGGACGTTAGTCACTTACAATTGGACGTTAGTCACTTACAATTGGACGTTAGTCACTTACAATTGGACGTTAGTCACTTACAAGCGACGGGGGAAAAAAGATCATGTTATGTGTAATTTGTATAAAAACTGAAGCATTTATATCAGCCTTGAGATGAGAATATATAGCGGAAATATATTAATGTATTAGAACATTCAAATAATTGTTGTAATGCGAGTTATTTTTCTGGCGTTATCGGGACGAGGTTTTGCACAAATACTGCATTTATCTTTGATATTTCTGTCCATACGTAACAGCTAGAGAATCATTTTTTCTTTTTCCAATGGCTCTACAGCCCCTTGGGGGGCCTAGGCCGCTTCATTTTTCGAGGTTTCACGATCACACTCAGACACACCACACTCGGTAGGACTCCTCTGGACGAGGGACCAGCCCGTCGCAGAGACCTCTACCTGACAACACACAACTATCACAAGAGACAGACTTCCATGCCTTAGGCGGGATTCGAACCCACAATCCCAGTAAGCGAACGGCCGAGAGAATCATTACCCAGATATTTATGATATTTGATGGGCTTACTGGGTATTTCGTGTGTTAATTATTAAATATCTACCAGAGGCGAGAAATGTTTTGAAATAAAGTTGCAGAGAAAAGAAAGACATAATTGCTATGCAACACGCATTTTTTCGTTAAGGCTTACGTTTTTCGAGAAAAACAGAAGTGAGCGAACGTCACAGAGTGGTTATGCTATAGCACCGTCGAACTCTGTTATAACGTCACGAAAGGGACTGATTATTTTGTGTCGTTATAAACGAGTGTTGTTATAACCGAGCAGTATAATGTTATGGTTAACAGTGAGGAATTAATTGGTACCACAGAATATCTGACGCTATAGACGAGGTGTCGCATAAACTGATGTCGTTATAACCGGGTTCGATATTACTATATGTTTCAATGCACAAAGGATAAGCATTAAAATTATTTACAAATCTGAACTTACGTGAAACGATCAAGTGCTTAAAAGAGTTAAACAGTACAATAGGGCCGTGCCATGGCTCAGGCGGTTAGTCACCGGCCTCTCACCGCGGAGGCCCGGGTTCGAAAGCCGATCCCAGTGGCCGCGCGGTCTAAGGCGTGGGTCTTCGGCCGCTCGCTTACTAGGATCGTGGGTTCGAATGCCGATCCCAGTGGCCGTGCGGTCTAAGGCGTGGGTCTT
The DNA here is from genome assembly GCA_021186555.1 of Reticulitermes speratus. Taxonomy (NCBI): domain Eukaryota; kingdom Metazoa; phylum Arthropoda; class Insecta; order Blattodea; family Rhinotermitidae; genus Reticulitermes; species Reticulitermes speratus. The sequence continues at coordinate 39,968,207 of JAJKFL010000002.1, read as the reverse complement.
CGGCCGCTCGCTTACTAGGATCGTGGGTTCGAATGCCGATCCCAGTGGCCGTGCGGTCTAAGGCGTGGGTCTTCGGCCGCTCGCTTACTAGGATCGTGGGTTCGAATGCCGATCCCAGTGGCCGTGCGGTCTAAGGCGTGGGTCTTCGGCCGCTCGCTTACTAGGATCGTGGGTTCGAATGCCGATCCCAGTGGCCGTGCGGTCTAAGGCGTGGGTCTTCGGCCGCTCGCTTAGTAGGATCGTGGGTTCGAATTGCCGATCCCAGTGGCCGTGCGGTCTAAGGCGTGGGTCTGCGGCCGCACGCTTACTAGGATCGTGGGTTCGAATGCCGATCCCAGTGGCCGTGCGGTCTAAGGCGTGGGTCTTCGGCCGCTCGCTTACTAGGATCGTGGGTTCGAATGCCGATCCCAGTGGCCGTGCGGTCTAAGGCGTGGGTCTTCGGCCGCTCGCTTAGTAGGATCGTGGGTTCGAATCCCACCGAGGGCATGGATGTTTGTGTTGTGTTAGATGTATGGACGGTAGCATGAAACGTAAAGTGGCATGCAGGACAAAACAAAAAAAAAAGGACTTCAACAGTACAAATGAATCAAAGGGGAAAACCCAGAAATTAATACAAAAAAAAAATCCGAATCGGCCCATGTGGGATTTGTGGTGGAAAAAGTGGCACTGGCACAGGTTTTTCTCCGAGTATTTCGGTTTTCCCCTGTCAATTTCATTCCACCGGTGCTCCATTAAATTGGAAATGCAGAAAAAACTTCATCACAGAGTTGCACAGTAAGCCTTCAAGACTGCGGTGCGTCCGTAGCATCTGCTGCGGGGCCCTTCAATAAATAATAATAAACAGTACAATTATGTGCAGGGCCGGGATAGCTCAGTCGGTATAGCGACTACGCTACGGACTGGACGGTCCGGGGATCGAATCCCGGTGGGGGGGGCGAGATTTTTCGCAGCCGTCCAGACCGGTCCTGGGGCCCACCCAGTCTCCTATAAAATGGGTACCTTTCCCGGGGGTAAAGCGGCCGGGGGCGTGGAGTTGATCACCCACCCTCATCTACCGCCGAGGTTAAAGAAAGAGTAGAGATATACCTCTACTCCACCTCTGGGCCTTTGTGGCCTGTTCTAGGGAGACCTTTACCTTTTTTTTTACAATTATGTGCTTCTGATAGCATTAAACAATATCGCAATGTGTATGAAAGACAACATACATTTACACAAAGACAGTACACACTGCTACGGAAGATTATAAATTTTTGGTTTAGCTGTTTGGAGAACTTAACCGTTTTAGATAACTTAAGATTTATAACTAATTGTAATGTTTATCTGCAGTGCAGCGCAGTATAATTCGTTTACCCTACAGCCTGATGAAGATATAGTGATGTGAAGACGTGTGGCCGAGATGTAAGGCGCTGTTGTGATGTCACTATACACATAACTTTCATTTACTGACTTGTAAATTAAAAAAATGTAAATTTCCTTTTTCGTCTAGAGGAGTCCTACCGAGTTTGGTGTGTCTAAAAAGTGTGTGATCGTGAAACCTCGAAAAATGAGGCGGCCTAGGCCCCCAAGGGGCTGTTGAGCCATTGAAAAAAAAAATCCTTCTAGAACAGGCCATGAAGTCCCAGAGGGGGAGTCGAGTTATAGGTCTACTCTTTCTTTAACCTGAGCGCTAGATGGGGGACCGTCCAGCCCGTAGCGTAGCGTAGACTACGCTACACCGGCCTACGTTTTACTGGTTTGTTAATTGTATAATGCTGAGTTAAAATTAATTTCAGTTTTGTCTGACATTTGTTGCCACTGTGCTGTCGTCCTGAAGCTACATACTGTTTGGCGGTTGACAAAAATTTTCCAGCAAGCGTTTCAGAGAGTAGATTGGTTTTGTTCAACATACGTTCCCTTCGATCAAAGCTGTCTCATGCAGCCCCTGGGTTTGAGGTTTCTCATTAAACATTAATTGAACGGATTAAACTTTCAGTCACATACAGAACGGAAGTTGCGAACAAAGAACTGTTATGTCGTGGTTGGTTACGAGCTGAGAGACCGCGGATTAATTCCCAGGAAAGGCAGTGTTTTCTGTACAGCTGTGGAGGGTGGGAAGGTGTAGTGAGATAGAGAATACATTTATTACAGGAAAAATTATAGAAAATATTTCGACTTTTAAGGTTTCCAGTCAGTATACGTTCATCCTTTTTTGTAACGGCAGGTTTGAGGTTAAGGTAATGCGTTGGGAATTGAAAAACGTAAAGTAATGGGAAGTGGTCTGTGGTAATGGGAAGTGGTCTGTGTTCGGTAAACGACAGGACAAAGAAGATGAGAATTTATTATATTTGGGCTGAATTTTGATGCTAGCGTAAGTAGGGATGTCTGGCCTGAAGAGAGACGTAAGACGTAATGGAAGATTTGAAGAAATAGAAAAGCAAGGAAACTTTAAGAAACACTTTTGTTCGGAGGGAAAAGAGCATCACTTCGTTAGAAGGTTCCCATGCTTCGCCCGCTCGTCCTTTTTATATGAATAATACGAAAAATTAAAACGAAGATGAAGACCTTAGAGTGCTGATAGTAGTGGCTTGAAATAAGGGCCGCGGGATTTCGATTTGTGGTTATCGATAAAGCAGACGCTTTACCGATAACCACAACTCGAAATTTGTAAAAGTAATTTGGTTGACTCCAAAGCAAGGGGGTTAATTTTGATGAACTTAAATCGGGAACGCTGCATGAGAAGCATTCAGTAACAACTTGGAAATTGGTAACCATCTGAGCATTCGCTTGAAGACAAAGGAAGATTATGAAAGCTTGTGTTGAAATGGCCGGTCGCAGGACCTTCCGGATGCATACTGACTTCTAGCCAGCAGTTCTGCAAACAAGAATCGCTAACAGTCCGCTAAGATGTGTGCTTTTTTTTTTTTTACTCATAATTTAAATTACGTGTGCCGAGGTTCGTCTTACACGCCATATAAAAATTCAATTCCTACCTCACAGAGAACACAGTACGTCTCCATTTTAAAACCTACAGGATAGTGCTGTGTAGGGAAATGGACGCTGCGAAATTTAAGGTTATCACAGCGACGTTTTTACAAAATTCATGTGGGCAAAGTGCGGAGTTTTCAATGTTAACGCATGCGGTACATCTGGCCTGCGCAACCTCGTATGTGGTGCGGGCAACTTCGACAAAATTTGGTCTGAATGCGGACGACATGAAATTCAAACAACACTACACAGCATCACATCCCACACGACCACAATACTAAAATTACTAGCAGTAGAACACCGCGTTTTAAATACGTACTTGTAAAAGATGCTTCTCTTATGGGTTGTGTTTACTGGGTTCCTGAAGGTGCGTCCACACTGCTCGTGCTCGTGATAGAGTGACTGTGTACACACTGCTCGTGCTCGTGATAGAGTGACTGTGTACACACTGCTCGTGCTCGTGATAGAGTGACTGTGTACAGACTGCTCGTGCTCGTGACTGCGTCCACACTGCTCGTGCTTGTGATAGAGTGACTGTGTACAGACTGCTCGTGCTCGTGACTGCGTCCACACTGCTCGTGTTTGTGATAGAGTGACTGTGTACAGACTGCTCGTGCTCGTCACTGTACAGACTGCTCGTGCTCGTGACTGCGTCCACACTGTTCGTGCTCGTGATAGAGTGACTGTGTACACACTGCTCGTGCTCGTGATAGAGTGACTGTGTACAGACTGCTCGTGCTCGTGACTGCGTCCACACTGCTCGTGCTTGTGATAGAGTGACTGTGTACACACTGCTCGTGCTCGTGACTGTGTACAGACTGCTTGTGCTCGTGACTGCGTCCACACTGCTCGTGCTCGTGATAGATTGACTGTGTACACACTGCTCGTGCTCGTGATAGAGTGACTGTTTACAGACTGCTCGTGCTCGTGACTGCGTCCACACTGCTCGTGCTCGTGATAGAGTGACTGTGTACAGACTGCTCGTGCTCGTGACTGCGTCCACACTGCTCGTGCTCGTGACTGTGTACAGACTGCTCGTGCTCGTGACTGTGTACAGACTGCTCGTGCTCGTGACTGCTTCCACACTGCTCGTGCTCGTGATAGAGTGACTGTGTACAGACTGCTCGTGCTCGTGACTGTGTACAGACTGCTCGTGCTCGTGACTGCTTCCACACTGCTCGTGCTCGTGATAGAGTGACTGTGTACAGACTGCTCGTGCTCGTGACTGTGTACAGACTGCTCGTGCTCGTGACTGCTTCCACACTGCTCGTGCTCGTGATAGAGTGACTGTGTACAGACTGCTCGTGCTCGTGACTGTGTACAGACTGCTCGTGCTCGTGACTGTGTACAGACTGCTCGTGCTCGTGACTGCTTCCACACTGCTCGTGCTCGTGATAGAGTGACTGTGTACAGACTGCTCGTGCTCGTGACTGTGTACAGACTGCTCGTGCTCGTGACTGCTTCCACACTGCTCGTGCTCGTGATAGAGTGACTGTGTACAGACTGCTCGTTCAGAGACCTGAGGTACTGAAACTGCATTGCATCCTTAACGAGCACCGTTTTTAAAGGACCATCTCCGTGCTAAGCCACTCGATCCGATGGATTCCGTTGCTCGTGCTCGGACTAGTAAAAACGTCCACATTTACGAATGCACACAAGTCGAGCACGAGTCCATGCACGACTAGTCTGGACACACCGTGTCACTCCTACGGCTGCCGTTAAACACAGTTTAGCTCTACCATCTGGACTCAACACTGCCTCACCGGAAACACTAATATGGCTCTTCGGTGAAGATGTGTAACAAAGGTTGCAGAGAAAATTAGAACACACATTTTGTTAACAATTCACTGTCTACGAACCAACTAAATTCACTTTTTTACTTTCACTTCTCTTTATTTACAAGTTCACCCCTACATATGTTTCGGTCCTCTTATAAAGACCATCATCAGGGGGTACAAAATTACGTTCAAACTACACCCATATGCGTTCAATCTGCGATCACAATCAGTTTAGTTAACTTGTTTGTAGGTTTTAATCATTATTTAAGTTAAAAAGTAAGTATATATAAAACACTGTATATAAACGAAAACGAAAAAACTTTTTAAAAAAGTTTCGTCATTATCTAAAATGTTAAACCAACCACGTGTTATGTTCAATAACTTTTCTTTTCGAAAATCATGCCATTTATGAGATAATGTGGAAAAATGTGGTAGAGTGTTTTGTCTGCATGTCAGACCTAAGAAGAATTATTTCCCCCCTACAGCAATAACCGACTGGATTTTAGGCGCGTTCGCAAAATTGGAGAAAAGCGACTATCGACTTTGTTCATGTTTCTCTGTCTGTCCGTCCGTCCGCATGGAACAACTCAGCTTCCACTGGACGAATTTTCATGGAATTTGGTATTTGAGTATTTCTTTCTAAAATCTGTCCATAAAATTTAAGTTTCATTAAAATCTTACAAGAATAACGGGTACTTCACATGAAGACCTATGTACATTTATGATAATATCTCGCTGAATTCTTCTTAAAATGAGAAATGTTTAGACAAAGGTTTAGAGAAAATCAAAACACACATTTTATGTTCAATAACTTTATTCCGAAAATCGTGCCGTTTATGAGATGTGGAAAAATACGGTACAGCCAGACAGGCCACAGATGGCAATATAATACGGCGCATGCGCTTTGCGTGCTGGATAACTAAGGCTACAGACACACACTCAGAATATGTAATACTTATTGCCTTTCCACGGCACCAATGGTTACGTGAACGCTACTCAATGTTACGTTATATGTACATAGCCTCTCCTGTTGCCTCTAAGATCTTTATCAGGCATATGACGTATGGCACTTCAAAATCACTGGTTGATTCGTGTTGCCCGGTCGATTGTTCGCTACGTGGTAATATGCTGATGGACGTGTGCCTATTCTGTAGTCCATTTACCTCCTACATTGCACACAGTTACTATGTGTACCGCCTGTTCGAATATTAAACAACACTGAATTTTACCCACGCAGTGTGTTTGTGTTCCTTATGATTCTCACAATAAACTGTGGTTATATCACTGAACAGCGTTAACCGGCTGGTTTTTGTAATGGTTATGCAGACCGTTTGCTGTGAGGTAGGAACCGAAATAACTAACTCCATGGAGTAGAGTCCTTCTTGAGAAGCTAGCAGGTCGTCAGCTAGTCAAGAAATTCCCCGCGTTTTATGGAACCCGAAGGTTCATTACCGCACTCACAAGAGCCCGCCACCTGTCCCTATCCTGAGCCATATCAATCCAGTCCATGCCCCCATCCCACTTATTGAAGATCCATTTTAATATTATCCTCCCATCTAAACCTGGGTCTTCCGAGTGGTCTCCTTCCCTCAGGTCTCCCCACCAAAATCCTGTATGCACCTCTCCCCTCACCCGTACGTGCTACATTCCCCGCCCACCTCATTCTTCTTGATTTGATCACCCGAATAATATTTGGTGATGAGTACAGATCATTAAGTTCCTCGTTATGTAGTCTTCTCCACTCCCCTGTTACCTCGTCCCTCTTAGGCCCAAATATCCTCCTCAGCACCCAATTCTCGAACACCCTCAGCCTATGTTCCTCCCTCAGTGTGACAGACCAAGTTTCACATCCATACAAAACAACAGGCAAAATTATAGTTCTGTATAGCTTAATCTTTGTATTGTTGGATAGCAAACTGTAAGACACAAGATCCTGCACCGAATGATAACAAGCATTCCCCGACTTCAATCTGCTCTTAATTTATTCTTGAATGGAATTTCGATTTGTTAGGGTTGTTCCCAAATATTTGGACTGTTCCACCCTTTCAAACGATTTATTATCTAACTTTATGTTGTGATTTTGTCCTGCATTCTGATTGCCAGACATGACCATGTACTTAGTTTTCTCAGCCTTTACTTCTAGACCAATCTCCTTACTAGCGACTACTAAAGCTTCTGTGTTTTTCTTTATAGCATGTGCGCTTCCGCCCAATATATTAACATCATCAGCATAAACTAGAAGCTGATGTGTACCATTTAATTTTAAGCCCTCCTGGTTTGCCTGAACCCTCCTAATGGCATATTCCAAAGCAAAGTTGAAAAGCAATGGCGATAAAGCATCTCCTTGTGTCAAACCATTCTTAATAGGAAATGTGTCAGACAAATGTTTGCCTACCCGGACTCTGCTATAGGTTTCATTTAGACACATTTTTACGAGCCTTACTGGTTTCATAGGGATACCAAATTCAATGAGAATATTCTACAAAACCTCCCTCCTAACTGAATCATAGGCCTTCTTGAAGTCTATAAATAGCTGATGCACTGCCTCATTGTAGTATATATGATCAGTAGTCGACCTGTTACGTCTAAATCCACACTGATTATCCCCAATAATTTCCTCTGCATATGGAGTTAACCTTGACAGAAGGATGTTGGATAGAATTCTGTATGTGTTTGACAAAAGTGATATGCCTCGATAATTACTGCAGTCTGTTTTATCACCTTCTTATAAATAGGTACAGTGATTGACTCCTTCCACTGCTCGGGCAATTCCTCTTTATTCCAAACAGAATTAATAAGTTTATGGATCTCGGAACGAATTGTCCTACCTCCTGGTTTAGTCAGTTCTGCTGGAAATTGATCAATACCTGGTGATTTGTGCCTTTTTAACTTTTCAATAGCCATCTCAAACTCAGAGTCACTGGGCTCAGGCACCAGTGGCTCTGCTGTATGTATTTCAGTCTGCCTAACATCATTAACCCCATGTACATTCAATAGTTGAAAGAAATGATTCCTCCACCTAGCCAAGATACTGTGGCAGTCTGCAACCAGATCACCCTTCTCATCCTTTACTACATTATTTCTAGGCTGGTAACCCTTCTTAAAGTCATTGATGCCCCTATACAAGTCTCTGATATTCTTGTTCTTACTGTTTGTTTCAAGTTCATTAATTTTAGCTTTCAGATATTCCTTGCTTTTCTTCCTGAAATGTTCACTAGCTTCACGTCTTACATTGTTCAGATTACGTACATTAATTTGGTTTGGATTCTGTAACCACTGCATTTTAGCCCGCTTCCTTTGATCTAAAAATTTTGAACTTTCTTCGTCAAACCTTGATTTATGCTGCTTCCTTTCATACAGCCATAGACTCTCTTTAGCTAAGACTTTTATACTCTTTTATAATTTTTTACGGTGAGGAGTTGTTAGCACCTCGTCCAACCCCCAAGCTGGAGGGCCACCCCTTGTCGGCTGTCCGCGACTGCTTATTCAATGTATTCGCAGCTACTCTCCATATCCGGAGGCCGTTCCTCCATCCGCAACCTGAGGACGCGCCATGCCGTGGTGACAGGGACACACTTATCACTGTGACAGGGACACACTTATCACGGTGACAGGGACACACTTATCACGGTGAGGTAGGAACCGATAATTAAAAGAATGATGCAGATAAATTTCGTGTTGAGACGATTCCGAAGATTCCAAGTTGCTACTGCATGCTTCTCATGCAACCCTCCCGATTTAGATTTACCAAAATGCATCCCCTTGCTTTAAAGTAGAACATAATTAAATAAAATTATCAAATTATGCGCTTTAACATTAACGAGAATTAAAATTTTGCGGCCCCTATTTCAAGTTCTTACTGTCACAATTCTAACGTCTTCTTCATACATTTTAATCATCATTCTACTCCTACCAGAAGGACGAGCGGACGAATCCTGGGAACCTTCTAACAAAGCGATGCCCTTTCTCCCCCTTCCCTCCTCTCATATAAATTGTCTCTCACTACTCTCTTACTCTCCACCTATCTCTCTCTCGCTTTCACGGTTCACTGCCTTGCCATTCCTCAGGCGGTTTGTCATCGACCAATCAACGCGGAGGCCAAGGTTCGATCCCCTTTCAGTTCATATGGCATTTGTGGTGGACACACTGGCACTTGGACGGGGGTTTCTCTGAGTATTTCGATTTTCCCCTGTCAGTAACAGTCTACCAATGCTACATAGTTGTCGTCATCTACATGCTGCTCTTGTCCAGAAAAGAAAAACGGAAGAAGCCTTGGGATCTTCAAAATGCAGTGCCTTTCCGGAAATCAGGGAGCATTAGATAGGAAAGTACTTTCACTTTTTTTAATGCTTTGAACGTATTAGGGAAATCTTAGGAAACGTCCGTCTTTTGTTTGCCACACAACTGTTTAGAAATCGGTGTGCATTGGGAAGATCCCGCGACCGGCCATTTGGGCAGATTTTCTTGGTCTTTCTGCCTTCAAGCAAATGCTGAGACGTATACAGGACTAGTCTACTGGTAACAGCGACCGTAAGGCTGGAGAGACAGGTGTTGGGTTTTTCACTGGTAACAGCTACACGCGAGGATAAAGAGACATATACAGGACTAATCTACTGGTAACAGCGACCGTAAGGCTGACGAGACAGGTGTTGGGTTTTTCACTGGTAACAGCTACACGCGAGGATAAAGAGACATATACAGGACTAATCTACTGGTAACAGCGACCGTAAGGCTGGAGAGACAGGTGTTGGGTTTTTCACTGGTAACAGCTACACGCGAGGATAAAGAGACATATACAGGACTAATCTACTGGTAACAGCGACCGTAAGACTGACGAGACAGGTGTTGGGTTTTTCACTGGTAACAGCTACACGCGAGGATAAAGAGACATATACAGGACTAATCTACTGGTAACAGCGACCGTAAGGCTGGAGAGACAGGTGTTGGGTTTTTCACTGGTAACAGCTACACGCGAGGATAAAGAGACATATACAGGACTAATCTACTGGTAACAGCGACCGTAAGACTGACGAGACAGGTGTTGGGTTTTTCACTGGTAACAGCTACACGCGAGGATAAAGAGATGTACACAGGACTAGTCTACTGGTAACAGCGACCGTAAGACTGACGAGACAGGTGTTGGGTTTTTCACTGGTAACAGCTACACGCGAGGATAAAGAGACATATACAGGACTAATCTACTGGTAACAGCGACCGTAAGACTGACGAGACAGGTGTTGGGTTTTTCACTGGTAACAGCTACACGCGAGGATAAAGAGATGTACACAGGACTAGTCTACTGGTAACAGCGACCGTAAGACTGACGAGACAGGTGTTGGGTTTTTCACTGGTAACAGCTACACGCGAGGATAAAGAGACGTATACAGGACTAATCTACTGGTAACAGCGACCGTAAGACTGACGAGACAGGTGTTGGGGTTTTCACTGGTAACAGCTACACGCGAGGATAAAGAGACATATACAGGACTAATCTACTGGTAACAGCGACCGTAAGGCTGACGAGACAGGTGTTGGGTTTTTCACTGGTAACAGCTACACGCGAGGATAAAGAGACATATACAGGACTAATCTACTGGTAACAGCGACCGTAAGGCTGGAGAGACAGGTGTTGGGTTTTTCACTGGTAACAGCTACACGCGAGGATAAAGAGACATATACAGGACTAATCTACTGGTAACAGCGACCGTAAGACTGACGAGACAGGTGTTGGGTTTTTCACTGGTAACAGCTACACGCGAGGATAAAGAGATGTACACAGGACTAGTCTACTGGTAACAGCGACCGTAAGACTGACGAGACAGGTGTTGGGTTTTTCACTGGTAACAGCTACACGCGAGGATAAAGAGATGTACACAGGACTAGTCTACTGGTAACAGCGACCGTAAGACTGACGAGACAGGTGTTGGGTTTTTCACTGGTAACAGCTACACGCGAGGATAAAGAGACGTATACAGGACTAGTCTACTGGTAACAGCGACCGTAAGGCTGAAGTACGAGTAACACACATTAGATTAGTCTCTATAGACTCTATAGACATGTAATTCCATTTAAATTCTTCAACATTTAAAGCTTAGCTTTTACTTTACGTAAGTTCAGGAATTCAGAAATTCTGCATGCGTTTAAATGTTTTGTACTGATCTCAGAGAAAAGAGAGATTTTTGCCTCGTACAACATCAACAGTTTGGTTTTCTTATAGCCGAGGTGGAGAGTGTTCACTACGCGGTACGCAAAGTCCTTATATAAAAAACACACTTTTTTTTCTTTAAAGGGTTAAAGCACAGTCGCACACACAACATCACGAACTTCAACGTTCAAAAATTCTGCGTCTTGCCCACACAGGGAATTTATACTCGTATGTTGCGTGTGATTCTCAAAATAAACGGCGATTATTTACCTAAAGAGCAGTAACCGAGCAGTCCTTTTAGTGGAGACGTAGTGTGTTTACTGTGAGGTAGGAAATGAGTTTTTGAATTGGTCTTTTTTTTCACATGAACTTGACGTTTAAAAAGTTTCAAATGTCTTATCTGCACAGAAATAATAAATACAGGTTATACACAAAAGAATGGTGCGGTTTATATGTATATATACATATAAACCGCACCATTCTTTTGTGTATACTCTGTATTACGTCTGCTGTCGGTTTACTTCTGAGAGCGCCCTTTAGACTCGTGTACAAGGACGAGAATTGACATTACAGAGATTTTCCTCAACCCAAATACCACCGCGTGGGCGCGCGGTGGCGTAGTTGGTTGAGGCACTACGCTACAAACCGGAACGTCGCGTGTTCGATTCCCGATGGTGTCATTGGAATTAATTCCTTGACATAAACGTTTCGTTCGCACTATGGCCCTGGGGTCGACTCAGCCTCTAACAGAAATGAGTACCAGGAATATTTCCTGGGGGGGTAAAGGCGGCCGGTGCGTAGGGCTGACAACCTTATCACCTTCATGTGCCGATTGTCTAGAAATCTGGGAGCCTCAACCTCCTAGACCCCTCAGGGCCTGTCTAGGCCTGTAATGGGGTTGCTTTACCTTTTTAAATCCCACCGCCCCCAATTCCCCTTGGATTTATAATCCTTAATAAGATTTTGTCCTCTTTTGCAGATCTCCTTTGAATAAGCCTCAGCAACAAGTACGAGAATCTTGTTATAGTATTGTTATTCGTACTATAAATTCCGTTGAAAAAATTGCATTCTGCTACAATCTCATATCGAAAGTACGCAAGGTTTATGTACAGCTGACTTCATGAACTTTATTCTATAATTACCGTGCATTTTTCACAATTATTGTTAAGTCACCAAATGAATGCACTATTTATTTTAAAAAAAAACACTATATGGTTCCTTAAAATATTTTAGTAAACACCCTACATATGTTTCGGCTTCCTCATGAAGTCATCCTCAGTGGTGTCAGAAAACTTGCTTGTATAAATAGACGTCTATACATTGGTCATTGTATAAATGCTAAATCATTGATATTAAAACTGTAAAAAATTATCGTTGTTATTCTTCACTTCTTTTGTATATAATCACCATTTTCACTATTTACACATTTATACATTTATTTATACATTTTCACTATAAATAGTGAAAATGGTGATTATAGACAAGAGAAGTGAAGAATAACAACGATAATTTTTACAGTTTTAACATAAATTTTAATAATCTTATCATACGGTGTGAAGTGACAGTGCAGACTAAACACAGTAATGGTGGTGATTTAGCGTTTATATAATGACTAATGTATAGACGTGTTTTTATACAAGCAAGTTTTCTGACACCCCTGAGGATGGCTTCACGAGGAAGCCGAAACATATGTAGGGTGTTTACTAAAATATTTTAAGGAACCATATAGTATTTTTTAAAATAAATAGTGCATTCAGTTGATGACTTAACAATAACTTTATGAAATTAGATAGTAGCAAAACTGGGGTTTCACTAGGAAAACAAATGTTCCTTATTACGCTTATAAAATGTGACTTCTCTGTAACCCTTAGGCATACGATCAAAGACCTTAGAGTACAACTAGATTCAAACAACATTTTCCCACAATCCATAAGGATGCTGGACTTAGTACGAACTATAACCAATTCCTTTTCTACCCTTGATAGCTTATTAATATTGTACATTACGCTAGTTCGACCCAAACTTGAGTATGCCTCAACTGTGACGCCAAAAACCTGGAACGCATACAGCGGAAGTTCGTAGCCCTGTGTGAAAATTGTTTCTTTACTCATGACCATGTTTTTTTTTTTTTTCCAAAGGCTCGACAGCCCCTTGGGGGCCTAGGTCGCCTCATTTTTCGAGGCTTCACGATCACACACTTTTTAGACACGCCACAGTCAGTAGGACTCCTCTGGACGAGTGACCAGCCCGTCGCAGAGACCTCTACCTGACAACACACAACACTCACAACAGACAGACATCTATGCTCCAGTTGGGATTTTTTTTTTTTGCCTGTCCGGGGTTTTTGATCCATTTTTTTGTACTGTTTTAAATCCTTTTCGTCCTTCATGTCACTTTACGTTCCATGCTACCGTCCTTATACAACAAACACAACACAAACATCCATGCCCCCCGGTGGGATTTTTTTTTTTTTGTACTGTTTAAATCCTTTCGTCCTTCATGTCACTTTACGTTCCATATTACCGTCCTTACAACAAACACAACACAAACATCCATGCCCCCGGTGGGATTCGAACCCACGATCCTAGTAAGCGAGCGGCCGAAGACCCACGCCTTAGACCGCACGGCCACTGGGATCGGCTTCGAACCCACAATCCTAGTAAGCGAGCGGCCGCAGACCCACGCCTTACACCGCACGGCCACTGGGATCGGCCATGACCATGTTACGAGAATTTTCTTAAATTTCTAAAGCTTCATACCCTGCACAACAGAAGGTTTTATTTTGATGCATTATTTTTTATTTCTGTTTATGCAGGTGTTTTAAATGTTGCCCGTCTATTTTGGATATTACAGGTATTCGTATTCTTCCTCGTAATTTCAGACACTCCTCCCTGTCTACTGTCACTCCGTCTGCTAGATGTGTTTCGGCTGCTAACCGCGTGTGCACAGACGTCGATAGCTTTAGGAAACAAATTACTTCTCTAAAACAGATCCTGCGCTTAACTCTGTCACATTTATATAAACGTGTCTGTTTTTTTTTTTCATCATATAGGTTTTTTTGCCACGGTACTTTTTTTTTTATATTGCTTTGTTCCTGCAATATTCCTTTGTTATGTCTGTTTAGTGTTTTTTTTTATGTATTTGTACTGTTTTTGTGTTGTATTTGTGTCTTTGTGCTGGCTTTATAAAAGGAACTTGTTTTCTGTTAAGCCTGCACCTTCAAATATACCCATTGAATTGAATTTAGTTGACTTGTTTGTAGTTTAGCTAGTGACACGTTCGGTAATTACTTTTCGGATAACTGGGTGAGAGAAAATTGGAGACGATGCAGAATGGAATGGTTGTGGTCGCGGTTTCACTTAACGTAGGCATACTTTCCTGGAATTTGTCTGGGGAAACTGAGCAGAACTGCTGATAAACCTACTCAGACCATTCAATTTATTATATTTACACCAACTAATGCACACGTAAAATCACTTTTTTGTAGTTTTTATTGTAAATTGTCACCCCTACACGTGTTTCGATCCTTGGATCATCATCGGGGGTTTTTTTTTTTTAAAAAAAGCCACTATCACTTCAATTGAATATTTTGAAGGGTCAAATAGCACTCATGTCTTAATATTTAGTTTTAAATATATGAATACTCAGACCAGATACATTCCTGATTGATTTTGGTTTTGTATTGCACAGCTGCAAGTGTTAGGGTGAGTAATGATGATCCTTACAAAAGAAAATCATCAGAATTACGGTCGGTGCACAACCAAGAACTCCATGCAGAAGTCTGTTTAAGAAATTAGAGATTTTACCTATCCCATGTCAACATATATTTTCGTTAATGTACTTTATTTTAAACAATCAAGAAAATTTTCAAACAAACTCATCTATACACAGTACAGACACAGCAATAAGCACCACCTGCATAGACCAAATGCCAACCTATCTTATTTTCAATAAAGTACATTCTATGCCGGTATCACAATTTTCAACAGACTCCCTCTGAGTCTCGTAAGTCTTAAGAATGAAAAGACAAAATTTAAAGTAGCATTAAGAAAATACTTAAATACACACAGCTTTTACTCAGTAGATGGATTTTTTATGTATAAAGATGGTTCATAGTGAGGTGTGTAACATGTTTATAGTGTTCTAGGTATAGTGTTCAAATGTAAAATTGTATAGTCTGTATAGCTGTATATTTGTATATTATGACTTATTACACATCGAGTTGTCACTTTGACAGACTTATGGATCCATGGAATGTATGTATGTATGTATTGTATGTATGTATGTATGTATGTATGTTTGTTTGTTTGTACGTATGTTTGAAAGAATTCAGAATAAAGCAGTTGTGGCTTAATAGAATTACTTTAGCGGCAGTTACCTGGAGAGGCTAAGGAAGACTAAGAAATACTGGATCACAGGTGCTATCCCGCCTGATATTCGAACCAGGTACCTCTCGTGCACAAGTGTAGATCTTTACCGCTATGCTAACTTTTTCGGTCAGGCGAGTATTTTGTTAGTGCCATTGGCTTATTTGTGTAGAACAGACACGTCGAGCACTGAATTTTCTGTCTTCACATTCAACGAAGTTCAAAATATGCATCAGCAAAGCAGTGGCCACCACTGTCGGTGGACTTCATTATCCTACCGTGGGCGCTTCTCCCCAGTGCAAGGCTACGCTGACCAGAGATATTTCGAAACAGTTCGCAGCCGGTTTATATTGAAGGGCGCGTTACCATTCCAAAGCATTTACCTGCGTTAACATGTCACGAAAATGCTTAATCCAAAAGAACATAAGTACTTCTACTGTTTGTGTATTTTCAACGAAAGTGTGACTAAATGTCTCCATCGACTTCGATACTTCTGTCTGTTCGCGTGTAACAACTCTAGAACAATTGAACTGAATTTCCTGAACTTTTATGCTGAGGAGTTTTCGTAGATTTTTCGACACATGAAAATTTTTTTTTTAAAATCTAATAATAACGGACACTTCACATCGAACCGGGGCCGGACTAAGGTACGGGTCAGCCGGTCAGCTGCCCGGGGCGCCAATCTATAAGGGACGCTAAGATGTCACTGGAATAATCGGAAATGTGGTGCTAGTAAACTTCGGTTTCCACGCCCGAAAGAATTCCCGCAAGCGCTCTCAAAAATTTCGCCAGCCCTGTGTTAGGAAGAAAACGTTTAAAGAATATCGGTTTGAAGGGGCGCAAAATTATTAGCCGGCAGGGAGCGCCCACATATCTGGGGCTGGCCCTGCGATAGATGTTTCGAAAAGATGAAGTACAATAAATTTAAGCTCATGTTGCATTCCCATTAAAATTTTATGTCACTCCTCTGTCTTTGAATACAATTTTAAAAATTGAGTGAAGACTCCAAAATCAATACACGATGCCTATGTTTTACTATTAAACGATATCCTCCTCCCCTCCCCTGTAATTTGGATATATTAGATGCAGTTCTGCCGATCCCAGTGGCCACGCTGTCTAAGGCGTGGGTCTGCGGCCGCTCTCTTGCTGGAATTGCGGGTTCGAATCCCGCCGGGGGCATGGATGTCTGTCTCTTGTGAGAGTTGTGTGTTGTCAGGTACAGGTCTTTGCGGCGGGCTGATCACTCCTCCAGAGGAGTCCTACCGAGTGTGGTGTGTCTGAGTGTGATCACCAAGCCTCGACAATGAGGAGGCCTGGGCTCAGTTGGGCTGTTCGAGCCATTAGAAAAAAAAGGTGTATTTATTTAGTATCCAATGCGAATTAGTCTATGATTATTATTGTTGTTCCAATAATATCGTAGCCGATATCCTAATCTGCCCTGTACAGGTAAAATGTTGTCATTTATTACACATTATCGAAATAATTCGACCAATACGTACTGTGTCAAAACGTCTGCTCAGCCTCTACAGTTGAAGTGATCCAGTTGACTGTGAGGATAACACGTGTTAGAATAGTAACACGTGTTAGAATAGTAACACGTGTTAGAATAGTAACACGTGTTAGAATAGTAACACGTGTTAGAATAGTAACACCATTAATATATAAGATATAACAGCTTGAATTCACATGTCCATGAAGATTATGGGATATGAAATTTGAGGTATTCAGAGTGGCGATTATTAAGATAAAATTATTGTAGAATATGACACCGTGTAATCTGGTAGAAATTTACCGGCTTTTCGGAAAATGGAAGCAGTACGTTCATCCGAAACGTCGACACATTTCTGACAAACTGAAAGCCGTTATAACGTAAAGGTGGTGCAATTTGCCTCTTACTTCAAAAACACTCTCACAGTTTAGGATATCTGTAATGTCTGGATGTGGGCAATACGGCCTGAGATGTTTTGTTATTATTCTTATGCTGATATTATCTTAAGCTATAGAGAGACTTCTTCCTCCCTTATTCTTTTCAATTAATAATTCACTAATTACCCCATCGATCGATGCTATATAGTAAGCCATTCATAGCATGGTTAAGTGTAGATATAATGGCCGCTTTATACAGGGCATACACAAAAGAATGGTGCGGTTTCAAAAGTGAATAAAAAATTTATGTCTCACATTACACGGGCACAACATACACCGTCAGCGGCGGCAACTGTCCAAGTTTCTCATGCGCTACCATGACGATTACATTCTACAACTGGACGGAGCTCCCCCCCCCCCCATTTTCACAGGAATGTACGAGTGCTTCTCAATCGTGTTCTTCCACAGCGCTGGATCGGACGTGCTGCTGCAAATGGAGACAAGAACCTTCTCCCTTGGCCACCCCGTTCGCCAGATCTTACACCGTGCGATTTCTTTCTTTGGGGGTTCGTTAAAGACAGCGTTTATGTACCACCATTGCCCACGTCCATCCATGAAATTTGTGATCGGATAACGCATGCACTGCAGGCCATTACAGCGGACATGCTACACCGGGTCTGGGATGAGTTTGATTACCGTGTGAATGTGTGTCGTGTGACCCAGGGTGCACACATTGAAGGATTGTAATTACCAAATGAGAAACTTGGACAGTTGCCGCCGCTGACGGTGTATGTTGTGCTCGTGTAAGGTGAGAAATAAATTTTTTATTCACTTTTGAAACCGCACCATTCTTTTGTGTATGCCCTGTATGAATGTTTGCGTAGACAAGAAACCTGTCATTATTTTGTGCACCCCTTCAATAAAAGCAAAATAAAACAGGGCAGAATTGCTGACAAAATATGTCTATAACAAAAGGCAAACGGACACGTGTCACAAACTGCATCTCTGACAACAGGCAAAAGCACAGTGTCACAAACAGCATCTCTGACAACAGGCAAAAGCACACGTGTCACCAACTGCATCTCTGGCAACAGGCAAAAGCACGCGTGTCACCAACTGCATCTCTGACAGCAGGCAAAAGCACGCGTGTCACCAACTGCATCTCTGACAACAGGCAAAAGCACACGTGTCACAAACTGCATCTCTGACAACAGGCAAAAGCACACGTGTCACAAACTGCATCTCTGACAACAGGCAAAAGCACACGTGTCACAAACTGCATCTCTGGCAACAGACAAAAGCACACGTGTCACAAACTGCATCTCTGGCAACAGGCAAAAGCACACGTGTCACAAACTGCATCTCTGGCAACAGGCAAAAGCACACGTGTCACAAACTGCATCTCTGACAACAGGAAAAAGCACATTTGTCACAAACTGCATCTCTGACAACGGGCAACCTGACGGTTTTAACCGCAGTGGCTGCCGCAAGTATTCGTAAGAGTATGGATCATATCTTATATCTGTGGATGTTCTCTGTTAGACCCACAGCGAATAACAAATCAGAAGCAGTTTTAGCATACTCTGTTTCCTAAAAGAGAAGGACGTAAGCTTTTGTAATTATCATTCTTTGTGTGTGTATGTTTGTGTGCTTGCGTGCGTGTCTACGTGCGTTTGTGCGTGTGTATGTGTATGTGTCCTCAAGTCCACACTTTGAATCATTGGACCTATTTTCACGAGTTTCGCCACTGTATGACATCCAAACGTCACACTTCTTAAGTTCCTACAAACAGCAATACCAATATGGCCCTTGCGCGAGCTTGTGAGGCATAAGCGACCCTTATTTTGAATGGTAAGGTAAAGTTCTCCCTAGAACAGGTCATGAAGGCCCAGAGGGGGAGTAGAGGTATAGCTCTACTCTTTCCTGTCACTAGATGGGGGTGGGTGGTTAACTCCACGCCCCGGCCGCTTTACCCCCGGGAAAGAGACCCGATACCGGTTGTATAGGAGGCTGGTTGGGCCCCCACGGCCGGTCTGGAAGGCTGCGAAAAATTTCGCCACCATCGGGATTCGATCCCGGGACCGTCCAGCCCGTAGCGAGTCGCTATACCGACTGAGCTATCGCGACTCTTATTTTAGGGTTCTAAATTGATGGTAGTAACATAGCTGGTAAAGGTATACAGATCTGTTAAGGAAATATTTTTAAATAATTTAAAATAATAAAAAGGGTGCCGTGAAAAAATTTTCTTTAGCTTTCTTTTGTCATGGAGATAACAAAGAAACCGTGGAATTTAGGCATGAGTAATTTGGTAAGGAGATAGATCATAGACATAACTGCAATATGTATATTGGATATTGTTTGTAAGTTAAAATTGGAAGTTTGACGACCATGCGGATCTTTGAGGTTATGTCCGACAGAGTTAACGTACACGAAATTTGTACTCTAGCAATACATTTACATAAAACAACAACAAGAATACTAATAGATACGTAGAATTATAAATCTATGTAGTAAGATTTCCGTTCCACTCGGAACTGTGCTACATAATGACAGAGCCTATTATGTCAGGTGTGTCATGCCCTACCTTCTGGCATGTCTGGCCGGCACAGTGACGACGCTTCAACAACGATCCCACCTCGTGCGACTCGGGGGGCCTCTCATGGCCAACTGACGGTTTCTTCACTAGAGTGAAACAAGATCAATACCTACCACTACTCACCCTTCCCACAAACGTAATCTCGCGCTCTAGTTTCACGGAAACCTTTTGATAGATGTAAAGTCCCATCTGATTAGCCGTAGGTAAACATAAGCACCAACCCATTTAAAGAATATGAACCTTATTTTGTGATTCTTTTTTAGGCGCATTTGCAAAATTGCGAACAGCGGCTATTAGCTTGGTCATATCTGTCCGTATATGGACATAGAACAACTCGGCTCCCACTGGACGGATTTTTACGAAAATTGATATTTGATTATTTTTCGAAAATCTGTCCAGAAAATTCAAGTTTCCTTAAAATCTGACAAGAATAACGGGTACTTTACATGAAGGCTTTTGTACATTCTTCTTAGAATAAGAAATATTTCAGACAGAAGTTGTAGAGGAAATCAAAACACAACTTTTACGTCCAATAACTTTTTTTATTCGAAAATCGTGCCGTTTGTGAGATAATGTGGAAAAATATGGTAGAACCAGCCAGGCCACAGATGACAATATAATACGGCGCATGTGCTTTGCATGCTGGGTAACTAAGGCTACAGACACACACTCAGAATACATCCTACTTATTACTTTTTACAGGACAACAATGGTTACGCGAACACGTCTCGATATTACGGCTACACGTATTTTGCCTGTCTTTTACAGTTTAACATGTGTTAGTCGTGTACCCTCTTTCCAAAAGTAGCGAAACCTAACCTGACCTTTCAGACTCTTGTGACACAGCTAAGTAAGTAGCGAACTAACTAACTGCAACGAACAGAATTCTTGTTGAGAAACTGGTGGATTCTCAGATGGTCAACAAATTCCCGAACTGTTACGTAACTCAAAAGATCATTAACGTGTTCAGAAGAGCCTGTAATTGAACTCTGTCTTGAGCCAGATGACGCCCGCTCATGCCACTACGTCCTATGTCTATGGTCATTTCATGTCGGCCTCGATCTCCGAACAGCCTTTTCTACATCGGCCTTGTCGACGAAACTTTCTTCCCACGCGTTTTACGATTTCCAACACACAATTTCGTCATCGATTCAATCATCACACTAATGTCTGGTGAAGAGAAGAATTTATGAAGCTCGTCACAACGTAGTTTTATCCATTTCCCTGTTACTTCTTCTTTCTTAGATCTGAAAATTCCCTTGTGACTATACCAGTGAATTTGCGAGCTCTGTGCACGTACCGAGAATTTCTTGAGCAAGTCGACGGAGGCTAACTTACCAAGAATCCTGCTCAACTGACAGAGTGTTCTTCTTGTTACGTAACGACAGCCCATTGTGTTGCGTAATATCAGGTAAATGAAATCAACCTTCGATCAGAGCT
The DNA here is from genome assembly GCA_021186555.1 of Reticulitermes speratus. Taxonomy (NCBI): domain Eukaryota; kingdom Metazoa; phylum Arthropoda; class Insecta; order Blattodea; family Rhinotermitidae; genus Reticulitermes; species Reticulitermes speratus. Next base: position 39,947,051 of record JAJKFL010000002.1, on the reverse strand, counting down.
ACACATAGTTATTTGAAAATATTTATTGCCATATTATGTATTACGTGTTTTGGCTTGTAAAAGCCGTCATCAGGCACCGATTTTAAAAATAAGAAAGAAAAATGCTTATAAATAACAGGTTATTGTATTAGAAAGTATTTTAGATCATTCAGTATTGTGTAAAATTGAGATAAATCAAAGCTTTGTAGAATTGAGATTATTCAATGCTTTCTAAATTGAGATGATTCAATGCTTTATAAAATCGAGATCATTCAATGCTTTTTAAAATCGAGATCTTTCAATGCTTTTTAAAATCGAGATCTTTCAATACTTTGTAAAATCGAGATCATTCAATACTTTGTAAAATCGAGACCTTCATTAATTTTAAAATCGAGATCGTTCAATACTTTTAAATCGAGATCTTTCAATGCTTTGTAAAATCGAGATCTTTCAATACTTTGTAAATCGAGATCATTCAATACTTGTAAATCGAGACCTTTCATTAATTCTAAAATCGAGATCGTTCAATACTTTTAAATCGAGATCTTTCAATGCTTTGTAAAATCGAGATCTTTCAATACTTTGTAAAATCGAGATCATTCAATGCTTTGTAAAATCTAGATCTTTCAATACTTTGTAAAATCGAGATCATTCAATGCTTTGTAAAATCTAGATCATTCAATGCTTTGTAAAATCGAGATTATTCAATGGTTTGTGAAACTGGGATCTAAATTACTTTTTACCATAATAACTTTTTATTTATAAGCAATTTCCTGTTGCTTGTTTTTAAAGTTGATGCCTGATGAGGTCTTCTGCAAGTCGAAACATGTAGCACATGCTTTGGCAATAAATATTGGCAAATAACAATAGCTGTGATCTACGGTCTCTTTCATTTTTTTTTTCTTTTTCCTATGGCTCGACAGCCCTATATGGGCCTGGGCCTCCTCGTTTCGTCGAGGTTTCATGGTCACACACATCTGAGACACACCACAGTCGGTAGGACTCCTCTGGACGAGGGACCGGCTCGTCGCAGAGACCTCTACCTGACAACACACAACACTCACAAGAGACAGACATCCATGCCCCCGGTGGGACTCGAACCCACGATCCTAGTAAGCGAGCGGCCGAAGACCACGCCTTAGACCGCACGGCCACTGGGATCGGCTCTCTTTCATTTACCTGAGTCAATAAGTCCGTGAGTGTGTTCCGTGGTCTGTAGCCGTCACCTGATCCGTGCAGTCCTTGCAGGAAGGCACACACGTCATACGAGTATAACCTGTCCATATTCTTACTTATAATGACACAAGGCGTATAGGCGATTGGAGGTATAACTCCGATCTACATTCTCGGCACCAGGATGGATGGGATTGTTCAGCTTCAGGTACCGGCAGCATTGACAGCATTAGACCCCCCCCCCCCCCCCCCGTCCCCGTCACGATAGCGATTCAATAAAATAGGACCCCTTCTGAACGATGTCAAGAAGGAAATAGACTCATTTTCATCTGTCGTTCAGCCCGCAGTACAATCACTGCACGGACTGAGGTAATATGTATATATAGGCGCGTTCGCAAAATTGCGAACAGCGACTGTTAGCTTCGTCGTGTCTGTCCGTCCGTCCGCATGGAAGAACTCGGCTCCCACTGGACGGATTTTCATGAAAATTCGTATTTGAGTATTTTTTCGAAAATCTGTCATGAAAATTCAAGTTTAATTAAAATCTGACAAGAATAACGGTACTTTACATAAAGACCTATGTACATTTATGAGAATACCTCGCTGAATGCTTCTTAGAATGAGAAATGTTTGAGACAAAATTTGTGAAGACAACCAAAAACACACATTTTATGTTCAATAACTGTGTTTCTAAAATCGTACCATTTATGAGATATTGTGGGAAAGTGTGGTACAGCTAGACAGGCCACAGGTGACAATATAATATGGCACATGCGCTTTGCATGCTGGATAAATAAGGCAAGAATACAGACACACAAACTCATAATATTTAATACTTATTGCTTTTCCATGGCAACAGTGGTTACGCGAACGCGACTCAATATTACGTTATACGTACTGTGTATTACCTGTCTTGTTCTAATAAATTACTATCTCTACACAGGATGAGCTAAAAATACACGCTCAAGTTTTGTGAATTAGACATTAAGCGAATTAAATTAATTAAGAATATTGAGTATAATTAAATAACCAACTGCAATGAGTAGCTCATAGTCACTCAGCTACTTAAAAATTGCTCAAATTTTAAAGTAACTCGCCGTTTTAATGCCCTGTTTATATTTTGCATATATTCATATCCTGACCCAGATAAATCTAGTCTACAATCTCCAACCCAGTAGCATTGAAATTCACTCTAACATTACCTTCTCGTAAACTAAAAGTCTTCTTTGCGGTCTACTGTCTTCAGATATTTCGACGAAGAATTAGCGTGCATTTAATATTTGAAATATGGATACGTTGATCACTTACAGGAGAAAAGAGAGCGCAGTGCCGTCAGTGACACAGATGACTGGACAGATAAAGCACCGGTATTCTTGTGAGCCAGGAATACGATGGGCAGTCAAAAAGTTCCCGGAATTCCCCTGCAGACGGAGAATGAGAATTTGGTGCACCATGAGTTCGTACCGCCTGGACAGAGTGTTACCGGTCATTTCTACGTGCAAGTTTTGCAAAGGTTGCGCGATGCATTTCGAAGGAAGCGGCGCGACAAGTGGCATGGACAGTGGTTTCTGCATCACGATAACGCACCGAGCCAAACAGCGCTTGTTGTGCAACAATTCCTTGCCGAGAAAAACATTCCTGTCATCACCCAACCACCGTACTCTCCGGATCTCGCTCCGAGTGACTTCTGGCTGTTCTCTACTCTGAAAATGGGCCTCAAGGGGACACGTTTCGCAACCGTGGAGGACATCAAATCGAATGCGACGGCCGAACTCCGGAAGATTCCAAAAGAAGCCGTCGACTAACCGCCTGAGCCATGGCACGGCCTAAATTGGATGTTAAATATTCCTGTTGAAATTTCAGCGAGCTTTGTGCTAGTGGAAGATGGAGATATTTAGAGCAGGGGGAACAGGAAAGTCTGGTGATTGCAAGGTCATTAAACGACTGGCCGCATCGTGTTTGCAGTTACAGCTTCTCCTTAACTAAAGACTCAGCAATTCAGTGCACACTGTGTGGCGATAACAGCCTGTTTCATGACTTCAGTCAGTGTCTCAGACTGCACAGTGTCGAGTGGTAGGACGATTTATGAAGTGGGAAGTATTTATGGTGTAGCTGTCACGGACAAATCGAGGTTCTACCGCGACATTTGCGTGAAAGGAACGAAGGACATTACGAAAACCCTCAGTCAGGAGAGCCAAAAAATCCGGCCGGTTTCGAAAGAGCTCTTAAAGCATGTAAGGTAAGGTAGTTACCGTTTCACATTCCTGCCTGGTAAGCGTCTATGCACGGGTGGCCACGTACCTGTATCAGAACAGTTTCTAATTTGCGCCAGTGCCATAGCTCAGGCGGTTAATCGCCGGCCTCTCACCGCGGAGGCCCGGGCTCGATCCCGGGTCAGTACATGCGGGATTTGTTGTGGACAAAGTGGCACTGGGACAGGTTTTCCCCCGAGTACTTCGGTTTTCCCCTGTCAATTTCATTCAACTGGTGCTCCATTAGAAGGAAAAACGAAAAAAAAAAATAACCATCTTCACCATAGGGTTACACAATAAGCCTCAAGGCTTGCGGCGAGTCCGTAGCATCTGCTGCGGGGCTCTTAAAAAATAAAATAAAAAAGTGACAATTGTTGAGTAAAAAATACGGGGCAGTTTCTACGCATTTTAGGAATTTGTATTACGGTTTTGTAATGGTCATCTGAAGGTACAGACTGCGCTGCAGTGCTTTGGCATAAGGGCAACGTTACTTTGAGCTAGGTATAACCACTGCAATTAATGGCCCTTATACCGCAAGCAAAATGGCCCAGTTCACTCCTATTAAACATTTAACCCAAGAACTCTCAAACCCAGCGTCACGACCCTAACCTCTATCGCGAGGTCTTTTGGTGGGTACTCCCGACGTAATCAATTTTCCAGCTTACTGTATTAAAGATTTCAACTTTATTCAGAAAGTATAAATTTGGAAGGAGGAGAGCATTCGTTTCTAAACTGTATTTTCATTTTTTAATAAGGTCGCGGGTTCGATTCCCGATGATCTCATTAGAATTTTTCATTGACTTTCATTGACGTAATCCTTTCGGTCGCACTATGATCCTGGGGTCGACTCATCCTCTAAAAGAAATGAGTACCAGGAATATTTCCTGGGGGTTGAAGGCGGACGGTGCTTAAGGCTGACAAACTTACCACCTTCATGAGCCTATTTTCTCGAAATATGGGAGTCTCATCCTCCTGGAACCCTCAGGGCCTGTTCAGGCCTGTAATGGGATTGCTTTGCATCGTATTACTCTGTACGTCTACGGCCACATGCTGTGGTGGTGATTAGGTAATGGTACTGACAGGGTCGCGAGGGAAATGGGGTCATGGAAGAAACTTTTCGGACAGTTGTAATTATATACACCATTTTCACAAACGTTAATGAGATCGATATTTCGCCTAAAAAATGTATTTGTTTTCAACGTTGATATCTCGTTGTGTTTGTGTATATTACAAGGTAGTTACCATTCACCGCCAACATAACTTTTATTAAATTTTATGAAACGGGTTACACGGCTACATGTTTCGACCACTAATTAGTCATCTTCAGGCCATTAAATACATAAAATTAAATTTCACATTATTATCACCGTGCATCTTTACAAATTAAATTAAACTCAATTAAACCAACTGATGCACAAATTGAACTACCTTTATTGTAGCGTCTCTATTATATGCCCCCACATAAGACCCCCTGAAGATGGACCAAGGTCCGAAACATATGTTGGGGCATATAATAGAGACGCTACAATAAAGGTAGTTCAATTTGTGCATCAGTTGGTTTAATTTTGTTTAATTTAACATAAAATTAAAATTAAAATTTTAAATTCATTTTCGTATAGTTAGACTGAGATCTCAGACCTTGGGTGTTACAATATACACCTCAATATAAAATGTTAAAACTTAGTGATCTATGCACTAAGACCAATTCCAAAACACTTTAACGTAATTATATTACACTACACCACACACTAAACAAGCTGCATTCTTTGGAGACGAGAAGAGAAATAGAAACAACCAAACAGTCTTCAAGAAAGGAATCAATAGGCTGCACCCTCTCAACGCCGATAATATTTTGTTTTTGTTTTGTTTTTGCTTTTTGTTTTTGCTTTTGTTAGGTGTGGATGCTTTTGTAATGTGTGTACGGTGTTCTAATGTGTGTACTTGTATTTACTGTATGTATTTTGTTTTGTATGTGTATGGGTGTTTTTGTAAGGTGTGGATGTATTTGTAAGGTGTGGATGTTGTTGTAAGGTGTGGATGCTTTTGTAAGGTGTGGATGTTTTTGTAATGTGTGTACTGTGTTCTAATGTGTGTACTTGTATTTACTGTATGTATTTTGTTTTGTAATTGTGTATAGTTTGTTTTGTATTGTTATTTTTATGTATATTTATATGTCCTTTTGTATTGTGTGTACTAGTGTAAGGACTACTGCCACCGGGTGAAAACATTTGTATTGTGTGTACTAGTGTAAGGACTACTGCCACCGGGTGAAAACATTTGTATTGTGTGTACTAGTGTAAGGACTACTGCCACCGGGTGAAAACATTTGTATTGTGTGTACTAGTGTAAGGACTACTGCCACCGGGTGAAAACATTTGTATTGTGTGTACTAGTGTAAGGACTACTGCCACCGGGTGAAAACATTTGTATTGTGTGTACTAGTGTAAAGACTACTGCCACCGGGCGAAAACATTTGTATTGTGTGTACTAGTGTAAAGACTACTGCCACCGGGTGAAAACATTTGTATTGTGTGTACTAGTGTAAGGACTACTGCCACCGGGTGAAAACATTTGTATTGTGTGTACTAGTGTAAGGACTACTGCCACCGGGTGAAAACATTTGTATTGTGTGTACTAGTGTAAAGACTACTGCCACCGGGCGAAAACATTTGTATTGTGTGTACTAGTGTAAAGACTACTGCCACCGGGTGAAAACATTTGTATTGTGTGTACTAGTGTAAGGACTACTGCCACCGGGTGAAAACATTTGTATTGTGTGTACTAGTGTAAAGACTACTGCCACCGGGCGAAAACATTTGTGTTGTGTGTACTAGTGTAAGGACTACTGCCACCGGGTGAAAACATTTGTATTGTGTGTACTAGTGTAAGGACTACTGCCACCGGGTGAAAACATTTGTATTGTGTGTACTAGTGTAAGGACTACTGCCACCGGGTGAAAACATTTGTATTGTGTACTAGTGTAAGGACTACTGCCACCGGGTGAAAACATTTGTATTGTGTGTACTAGTGTAAGGACTACTGCCACCGGGTGAAAACATTTGTATTGTGTGTACTAGTGTAAGGACTACTGCCACCGGTGAAAACATTTGTATTGTGTGTACTAGTGTAAAGACTACTGCCACCGGGCGAAAACATTTGTGTTGTGTGTACTAGTGTAAGGACTACTGCCACCGGGTGAAAACATTTGTATTGTGGTACTAGTGTAAGGACTACTGCCACCGGGTGAAAACATTTGTATTGTGTACTAGTGTAAGGACTACTGCCACCGGGTGAAAACATTTGTATTGTGTGTACTAGTGTAAGGACTACTGCCACCGGGTGAAAACATTTGTATTGTGTGTACTAGTGTAAGGACTACTGCCACCGGGTGAAAACATTTGTATTGTGTGTACTAGTGTAAAGACTACTGCCACCGGGCGAAAACATTTGTGTTGTGTGTACTAGTGTAAGGACTACTGCCACCGGGTGAAAACATTTGTATTGTGTGTACTAGTGTAAGGACTACTGCCACCGGGTGAAAACATTTGTATTGTGTACTAGTGTAAGGACTACTGCCACCGGGTGAAAACATTTGTATTGTGTGTACTAGTGTAAGGACTACTGCCACCGGGTGAAAACATTTGTATTGTGTGTACTAGTGTAAAGACTACTGCCACCGGGCGAAAACATTTGTATTGTGTGTACTAGTGTAAGGACTACTGCCACCGGGTGAAAACATTTGTATTGTGTGTACTAGTGTAAGGACTACTGCCACCGGGTGAAAACATTTGTATTGTGTGTACTAGTGTAAGGACTACTGCCACCGGGTGAAAACATTTGTATTGTGTGTACTAGTGTAAGGACTACTGCCACCGGGTGAAAACCCAATTGCAGTAAATAATAATAATTATTATTATTATTATCATAAAATATAAATACAGGAAACACTCCGCAGAACAGCTGCCCATTTAACGTTTTCCCGGTAGAAAGCCTCTTGGTTCTTAATAACCAAACTTCATACCTAGTAGAACGTACGTATCGCTCAATACAACGTTGTTTGTTCGATATTTATATGCGAAGAACTCATATTAACATTTCAAAAACTCGATACAACATTTTTAACAAAACGATGTGATTGCAAACTGTACATGTTGCGTCACACAAAGCAACTGTTTGTTAACAGACATGCTAATTGTTTGGTGATCAGGGAGCTATGTTTTAAGATTTTATATCCTAACATGGTACTTTGTTACTTATATATATAGGCTATTTACTGTGTTTTAGTTACGTTTTAGGAAATTCGTTCCGGGTTTTGTGTTGACGTTGTAGTGCATTATAATTTTTCCCATATAAAATAATGGGAAATAGGCTCCTGGTTAGCGTCTTCACGCAGAATGTCTGATTTTCAGAAACGGATTACTGAGGTTAAGCGGGAGATGGCTGTGTATATATCCCACGTATGTATATTATATTACATATATAAACCATATATCCTACGTTGTATAGTTATTTATTTTTCCTATCAGCTTTAACCTATGTAGGGTCGAATAAGAGTGGTAACTCTAATTACCGCTTGTTTCAACACTTAAGAACGCTGCAGTTTGAAGACGCAGGGGATTTTTCATGACATTCATAAAGAAACAGCGTTAACCGATTGGTCTTCGTGAACGAGACACAAAGTGTTTCCTGCAAATTAGAAACTGAAATTTGTATACTGTTTTCGGACCTCAAAAATTAATTGAGAAGGTGAAATTTTCGTCAGGTATATGGCGCTCAATCCGTCTATTCTATCGGCTAAAAATCAGCCCAGCGGTTCTCCAGTTATCAGATGACAGAATAAAATAACTTTTATTTAATTATCCAGCGTATTTTAACAGTTACAGGAAATGTTCATGATGCACGTGTTTGTCTATGATGCACTTATTTAATTGTCTGCGATGCACGTGTTTGTCTATGATGCACGTGTTTAATTGTCTGCGATGCACATGTTTAACTGTGCATACACGTGTTTAATTGTCTGTGATGCACGTGTTTAATTATCTATGATGCACGTGTTTAATTGTCTATTATGCACGTGTTTAATTGTATAGATTCACTGTTTAATTGTCTATGATGCACGTGTTTAATTGTCTATGATGCACGTGTTTAATTGTCTATGATGCACGTGTTTAATTGTCTATGATGCACGTGTTTAATTGTCTATGATGCACTGTTTAATTGTCTATGATGCACGTGTTTAATTGTCTATGATGCACGTGTTTAATTGTCTATGATGCACATGTTTAATTGTCTATGATGCACGTGTTTAATTGTCTATGATGCACTGTTTAATTGTCTATGATGCACGTGTTTAATTGTCTATGATGCACGTGTTTAATTGTCTATGATGCACATGTTTAATTGTCTATGATGCACGTGTTTAATTGTCTATGATGCACGTATTTAATTGTCTATGATGACGTGTTTTAATTGTCTATGATGCACGTGTTTAATTGTCTATGATGCACGTGTTTAATTGTCTATGATGCACATGTTTAATTGTCTATGATGCACGTGTTTAATTGTCTATGATGCACGTGTTTAATTGTCTATGATGCACGTGTTTAATTGTCTATGATGCACGTGTTTAATTGTCTATGATGCACGTGTTTATCTCTACATATCGTTTGTAAGCAGTTTCGCCTCCGATAAATATTTAGTGCGCGCAGAAACGCATGTAGGTCTTTGACATTAACCGAAGGTGAAATACTTCCGACAGTTGGGGTATAACCCCCCAGTATAAGGTTTTGTGAAAATGCCTTTGGCTGTTCTGTAGTTATATGCGAACAGGAAGGCGGACAGAGATGTGACAAATTTGATAGGTGTATTTTCGGAAATTTTGTTGACAAATCGCCAAAAGTGTGCGTAACTAACTAACTACCTCCATGGAGCAGAGTCCTTCTTGAGAAGCTAGCAGGTCCTCAGCTAGTCAAGAAATTCCCCGCGTTTTATGGAACCCGAAGGTTCATTTCCGCATTCACAAGAGCCCGCCACCTGTCCATATCCTGAGCCATATCACGCAAGTCCACGCCTTCCCATCCCACTTCTTGAAGATCCATTTTAATATTATCCTCCCATCTACGCCTGGGTCTTCCAAGTGTCTCCTTTCCTCAGGTCTCCCCACCAAAATCCTGTATGCACCTCTCCCCTCACCCATAAGTGCTACATGCCCCGCCCAACCTCATTCTTCTTGATTTGATCACCCGAATAATATTTGGTGATGAGTACAGATCATTAAGTTCCTCGTTATGTAGTCTTCTCCACTCCCCTGTTACGTCGTCCTCTTAGGCCCAAATATCCTCCTCAGCACCCTATTCTCGAACACCCTCAGCCTATGTTCCTCCTCAGTGTGAGAGACCAAGTCTCACACCCATACAAAACAACAGGCAAAATTATAGTTCTGTATATCTTAATCTTTGTATTATTGGATAGCAAACTGGAAGACAGAAGATCCTGCACCTACTGATAACAAGCATTCCCCGACTTCAATCTGCTCTTAATTTCTTCCTGAATGGAATTTTGATTTGTTAGGGTTGTTCCCAAATATTTGAACTGTTCCACCCTTTCAAAGGATTAATTATCTATCTTTGTATTGTGATTTTGCCGATCCCATGGCCGTGCGATCTAAGGCGGGGTCTTCGGCCGCTCTCTTACTAGGATCGTGGTTCGAATCCCACCGGGGGCATGGATGTCTGTCTCTTGTGAGTGTTGTGTGTTGTCAGGTAGAGGTCTTTGCGACGAGCTGGTCCCTCGTCCAGAGGAGTCCTACCGACTGTGGTGTGTCTAATGTGTGTGACCATGAAACCTCGACGAAACGAGGAGGCCAGGCCCATATAAGGATGTCGAGCCATACAAAAAAAAAAGTTGTGATTTGTCTGCATTAGATTTACCTAATATATTAATCGTGTTATTAACGTACTTAGCCTACGTAGCTGTATTGAAACGTATGTCTGCAGTGTGCAGTGTGAGACACGTGGTGCGGACCTCAGACATTCCTCTGCTGTTTCACTATTCTGTGAGTCAGAAAATACTGAGGACTGGAATTAGTAACAGAGCTATAAAGTGTCCGTCCTGCGAATAGGGGCTCGATTAGCAGTAAGGACAGATAATTTTCCCTACTGCACAGCGTCGTGCCCGACTCTTGGGGCCCAACCAATCTCCTTCTCATTGTGTAGTGGTGCCTCTTTACCCACCCGCGAGGTTACGAATTATGTGGCGTCTCTGCTGTCCTTAATTAAGTTCAAGGACAAGATTTTCCTTACGCTTATGTTGGACTGTACTTCCACTGTGTTCTTATAAAAAGTAAAGTGGGACAAGTGAGAAAACTTAATGAGTAAGTAACTATACCAGAAATTCTAATAAACAGCTGATGCCACCTGTTTAACGTTGTGAATTATAAATGAGCCCATCTACAGGAAGTGAATTTAAATCCAGAGTCTTACAACTCGCAGTAGATAAAATGTAAATTACTGCATGTGGACGCACTTGCCCCTACGGGTGGGGAAAGTGAGGCTAAAAGTTTCTCCAAACTAATTTAGCATTTAACGTGACATTAGCAAAAAAAAGTCATTGTTTGTTTCTTGCATAACATCGATTTTCACACATTATAAGCTACTGAACTATTTACAAATTTTGGATGCAAGAATTCCTAAACGTTTTGGAACACAAATTTTTTTTTATCTTAGACATTCCTTTGTGTTGCATGAATTACAAAATAGCTGTTATTTACCAACAACACAACTAATTATCTTACATTATATTTTATTATATAAATGTGCTGCTACATGTTTCAACAATTACATGGTCATCTTCAGGCCGTCCAAACACGTTAAAGTCAAAATTAAAATTGCAAATATTATTTTAAGAATTTCTTTTATGTTATTCATACCGTGCGTATTCTTACGCACTCAACAAAATACATTCATAAACAAATATAAAAACTCCTACATGTTTCGGCACCGGGGTACCATCATCAGGGAGTTCATCAGAAGAAAGAAGTGTAAGGCCAGATAAGAGAATATAAGGGAAAATCTGAGAATGTCCGGTGTGTTAACGGTGTTGTCAAATGGAAAAGTTTCTCTAGCACGTCTTTAAGATCCTTATCAATTTCAAGCACGAGATTTGGCACCAATGCAGTTCCTGTGCTCAGCTGGCTGCCAAGCACCCTCCTTTCCTCGCCTGTAACAGACGATTTGTAGGCGTGTCTGCGAAGTTACTTATCTTCTATTTGATATTTCCAGGCGACTTCTATCGGGGAAGCCGTTTTATATTCGTTCCGATGTTTATTGCGCTGCTACTGAAGCAACATGTCTGGGTCAAATGCAGTGAGATGCAGGAGATCTGATATTAGTAGGAATACTGTCTTCCGAGCTGAGACTTCGTGGGTTTTGGTAGAAATTATCAATGTTTCAGAGGAATTTGCTACGTCAATCTTTGTGACAGAAACTGTCATATTTCTGACAGTTCCTCCGAAACGTTGGTAAGTCTCACTAACACAATTTTTGTTTTGGACTTTGTCCACCATATAATTTTTAATGAAGCACGACGTTTCGGAAGCCGGCTCTCATTCTGTCTTCAGTTAAAGGAAAGTATCTAAACTGATTGAGCCCTTAGACAGAGCTATGCTTAGTCCCTCAGTGACAGAATAGCTCTGCCTAAGGGGTCCACCAGTTTAGGTGCTTCTTTGCGTGAAAACTGAAGTCATGTACCGTCGTCAGAGCTCTATAGATTTGAGTTATGTCTGTACCAGACTAAACGAAGCCACATCCCGGAGTCAAGGCTCTTCATGATCACCGCAGTGCGAATCCCAGTTTTTAGAAGAAAGATCACTTGTAAAAAGTGATACAGTAACTTTATAAGCGTGAGAGCTTGACGTGTTAGGTGGAACGGGATTCTCAGTGTATTCTCTGCCGTTACACACCTGAAGTATCACGTCCAATAGGCAACACACTTTCACTGGAACACCAAAATTTTGATGACATGAACACAAATAAGCAATCAGAAGTAGATGGGGCTTTTCTTTATGTCACATCGCTTCGGCATTCATGCTTCGACTGCACATGACGCATGCGCAGACGAGCCGCACTCTTCTCTCTACCCCTCCAAATGGGATTTTGAGGTTACGCCGTTGAGCGATCGGCAGTCGTGATAATGCTGTTACTGAATGAATCGCTTTGTGGAAGCGACGGAGTTTGAGAAGCGCTGAGCCAGAATGTCCCTATTCACCGCAGTATGCTGACTAGGTTATGAGATGGATGATTTCGATTCCCGCCACGAGTAACAGGTTTCTGTTTTTCTAAAGGGTCCCGAGCGGATCCGATTTAATTGGTCCTGCGGGCTCTTCCCTCGGGTTAAAACCGCCTGCACGTGACTCAAGCCACTTCCCTCAATCCAGTGCTAAGTTTAATTGCTATATCGCCATTGTCTCCTGAGATTTAATGGCGTGCTTCTTAATTAAGCTCAGAGAAACTTCGTATTTAATTTTATGCCGGATTATATTGCCGGTGTATTCTTATTAAACCTTTCTTTTTTCATTAATTAATTCCATAGAGTAGACTTTTTTAAGAACCTGAGTCTTTCAGCTACTAGGTAGATCCCCCACTTGTTATGGAAGCAGAATTATTTGCCGTGTTCAAAAGAGATCTCCGCTAGCCCCTGTCCTGAGACCTGCATGTCGAGTCCGCACCCTCGCATGACTTTTAAGCATCAATTTTATATGAACCTTCCACATACGGTCTTCCTCGGTGGACTAGTGGTTAGCGTGCTCGCCACTGGGCCCAAGGTTCGCGGGTTCGATCCCGGCCGAGGTCGATGAATTTTTAAGGGTGATAAAAATCCGGAGCACCACTTCCTTCGGAGGGTAAGTAAAGCTGTCAGTCCCATGTCGTAGATTTACGGCATCTACGGGCATGAATATAATTCTAAAATTTCTCACCCAAAGTCTGACTGCCTGCCAGATGGTTCTGGCAGTCACATCAGGATTGAGTAAAACCTGTGCGGTCAGTGGGCTGGTCACCCGCTACATCAACGCACATGACCATAGAAACCTCCGAAAGGAGGCCCCAATGCTCCGCGATTGGAGCGACACGGGGACTAACTAACTAACTTCCACATACGTGTAGTTCACCCAAGTGGTCTTCCGTTCTGATGTTCAAAATGAAATTTTGCCTTTATTTCTTATCGCTTCGATGCGTGCTAAATTCCTTACCGATCTCATTGTTTTCCATTTGATCTTCATAATGACATATCACGTTGTTTATCGATTATCTACTATATACAAAGTAGTTATCGTATTCCTTTCATTATGCTTTGTATCGTAGTGTTAACTATATGTATCACATACCTTAAAATTCAAAATATTTATTTTGCTTAATTGGTGGGTTTGTATAGGCTTATTTCCTGTGACTCCTATAACAAAGTGCGATTATTTTCCTAAATATAATTAACCTGCTGGTCTTTTTTTCCCTGTGAGATAGGAACTGAACTTTAAATATATCTTAGTGTCAGGTAATGTGAAAATGGCTCATCCCGGTGGTCGTGCGGTCTAAGGCGTAGGTCTCCATCCACTTGATTGCTGGGGTCATGGGTTCGAATCGCCGAGTCCAGTGGCCGCGCGGTCTAAGGCGTGGGTCTGTGGCCGCTCGCTTACTGGGAACGTGGGTTCTAATCCAGCCGATCCCAGTGGCCGCGCGGTCTAAGGCGTGGGTCTGTGGCCGCTCGCTTACTGGGATTGTGGGTTCGAATCCCGCCGGGGGCATGGATGTTTGTGTTTGTTGTATAAGGACTAGTATGGAACATAAAGTGACATGAAGAAGGACGAAAGGATTTAAGAGTACAAAATGGATGAAAGGAAAAAGAAAAAAAAATCCTGTCACAGACAAAAGGAAAAAAAATCCGCTGAGGGCATGACTGTTCGTGTCCTATTTTGTTGTGTGTTGTGTAGCAGGTGCGAACCCAGAATCTTTCCTTGCGGGGGGGGGGGGGGGGGCTGATCCTGAGGCTATACATAATTTATGTTTGATTTTAAAAATTATGTTATGAAAATCATGTTGTAAGTACAACATAACACTGTCTGCAAATACATTTATATACATACGAATATAACTACATATCCGATGACTCAATCACAGTGTCTGTCATCTTGCTTTTTTTAATTTTATTAACTTATTTTTAAAAATTCTAATTTACTCATCATCAACCGATTTCAGTGGCTGATTTCGGCTGAAGAGGAAATCACGTAAAACTTTTGATATATCTACAAAAACTGTGTTTTTTAAATTTCAGTTTTGAGGAGTTTGGAGGGGGCTGCAGCTCGGCAGCCCCCCCCCCCTGTGTGGGCCCCTGTTGTGTAGGTAGATTTCAATATTTCTAGCTGCCTGTCACTTTACGCCATACAGAGTCCCAGAAGTCTTGACCATTCACCGGATAATATTTGAAATTAATCCACAACCGCTTTCTGTCGCATTCTTGCCAGTTCATTACCCATCACCCATCTTATCTTTGGACTCCATATATTATGCCTTACTGACGGCCACTTACAATAAATTACAGATATGCAAACTTACCTTTCAGCTCTTCCTCACTGAACTGTCTCCCCTGTGACGACGGCTCCTGCAACAAAATTATGCTTATGATGTTAATATATTGGGCGGAAGCGTACGTGCTATAAAGAAACACAGAAGCTTTATTAGTCGCTAGTAAGGAGATTGGTCTAGAAGTAAATGCTGAGAAAACTAAGTACATAGTAATGTCTCGAGATCAGAATGCAGGACAAAATCACAACATAAAGTTAGATAATAAATCCTTTGAAGGGGTGGAACAGTTCAATATTTGGGAACAACCTAACGAATCGAAATTCCATTCAGGAAGAAACTAAGTACAAATTGAAGTCGGGGAATGCTTGTTATCATTCAGTGCAGGATCTTCTGTCCTCCAGTTTGCTGTCCAAAAATACAAAGATTAAGATATACAGAACTATAATTTTGCCTGTTGTTTTGTATGGGTGTGAAACTTGGTCTCTCACACTGAGGGAGGAACATAGGCTGAGGGTGTTCGAGAATAGGGTGCTGAGGGGGATATTTGGGCCTAAGAGGGACGAGGTAACAGGGGAGTGGAGAAGACTACATAATGAGGAACTTAATGATCTGTAATCGTCACCAAATATTATTCGGGTGATCAAATCAAGATGAATGAGGTGGGCGGGGAATGTACCAAGTATGGGTGGGGGGAGAGTTGCATACAGGATTTTGGTGGGAGAGACCTGACGAAAGGAGATCACTTGGAAGACCCAGGAGTAGATGGGAGGATAATATTAAAATGGATCTTCAAGAAGTGGGATGGGAGGGCATGGACTGGATTGATATGGCTTAGTATAGGGACAGGTGGCGGGCTCTTGTGAATGCGGTAATGAACCTTCGGGTTCCATAAAACGCGGGGAATTTCTTGACTAGCTGACGACCTGTTAGCTTCTCAAGAAGGACTGTGCTGCATGGAGTTAGTTAGTTAGTTAGTTTACTGTGTTCTGAGGCCCGCATGTTGTCAGGGGAAGATTAAAACACCCTATAAAGCAGAACGGGTAAGTGTTCGAACGTACACATTCTAACTATGATACCTACATAGATCACCAAGCCGCAGAACCTCCCATAGTCGGCTGTCCTTAAACTCAGTCCTCGCCATGCCTCAATGGCGAGGAATACGCTTAACTAACTCCATGGATCACAGTCCTTCTTGATAAGCTAACAGGTGCCCTGCTAGTCAGAAATTCCCCGCATTTTACGGAAATCGAGAGTTCATTACCGCACTCACAAGAGCCCGCCACCTGTCCCTATCCTGAGCCATATCGATCCAGTCCATACACCCCCATTTCACTTCTTGAAGATCCATTTAAATATTATACTTCCATCTACGCCTGGGTCTTCCGAGTTATTTCCCTCAGGTTTCACCACCAAAACGCTGTATGTTTCTCTGTTCTCCCGATACGTGCTACGTGCCCCGCCAATCTCAATCTTCTTGATTTTATCACCCGAATAATATTTGGTGAGAAGTTCTTTTTTCCATTGCGCACTTCGTAGCAAAGGATTAGTCGAAGTCCAAGGCCTTTGTGAATGGTTCTTAGGCCTAATATTGTACGTTTGTACGGTGATGAGTTGTTAATACCTCGCCCAACCCTCAAGCTGGAGAACCACCCCTTGTCGGCTGTCCGTGACTGATTATTGAATATATTCGCATCTATCCTCTCTATTGAAGCCCGTTCGTCCATCCGTAACCTGAAGGGTTACGCTTAACACAGTCTGTATCTTCCAACCGAGCATTTTGTCCAAAAACGGAAATATTTCTAAGTATGCCCACAGTGTATTTATGGGTTTCGTATGATTCTTACCACGATAAGTGTGTCCCTGTCACCGTGATAAGTGTGTCTCTGTCACCGTGATAAGTGTGTCCCTGTCACCACGGCATGGCGCGTCCTCAGGTTGCGGATGGAGGAACGGCCTCCGGATATGGAGGGTAGCTGCGAATACATTAAATAAACAGTCGCGGACAGCCGAATAGGGGTGGTCCTCCAGCTTGGGGGTTGGGCGAGTTGCTAACAACTCCTCACCGTAAAAAAATTACCATTTTACGAAACATTTGACAAAGCCTCGGGCCTGGACTGATTCTTTGTTCGCTCAGGTGGCGGGCTCTTGTGAATGCGGTAATGAACCTTCGGGTTCCATAAAACGCGGGAAATTTCTTGACTGGCTGACGACCTGTTAGCTTCTCAAGAAGGACTCTGCTCCATGGAGTTAGTTAGTATGATTCTTACAATTAAAGGCGGTTATTTCCATAAATAGCCTTAACCAACTGGCCTGTATAATGCTGACGTTGTTTACGGTGAGGTAGGAACTAATTTTCATGTATGCTTTATATCAAATTCAAGCTTCGAAATGTTACATCCCCAAAATGCGTCATATAAATTTTCTATAATCGTTAATGCTCCTAATTTCGTGCGTAAACAACAAACTGTCAGCGACGGCGTGTTAACTCCTGCAGCCACTGGCACTGCTCGAACCCACACACAGCTTGGTGTAACAATCTTGCAGCAGAAGTTGGAACTTCGCCGAAATGTGTGTGACAAGCTTACCGATTTTTTAAATGCAAAAGTGTATTTTTACTCTCATCAATAGTACAGTCACAACCAAAACATACACTTGCGACAAGTGATCAGGCTACCGGTTTCAGCTTAAAGAGCCATCAACAGGCATATGACAGGAAACTATGAAAATCAAACTCCGTACATTTTGGTATGAGGAAATATACCCCGTTTTTTACAATTGCATATATAAATTGTATATCAATACAGTGGAATCTCGAACTTCGAACACAATCCTTTCCAGGAGACGTTTCGACTTTCAAGTTGTTCGACTTTCGAGTTATTTTTCCCCATTTATTTATTTATTATTTTTTTTTTTTTTTTTTGTGAGGGGGCCCCGCAGCTGATGCTACGGACGCACCGCAGCCTTAAGGCTTATTGTGCAACCCCTGTGATGAAGATGAGCAGTTTTTTACCAAGTTTTACAATTAATGGAGCACCAGTGGAATGAAATTGACAGGGGAAAACTGACAACTCGGAGAAAAACCTGTCCCAGTGCCACTTTGTCCACCACAAATCTCACATGGACTTGACCTGGGATCGAACCCGGGCCTCCGTGGTGAGAGGCCGGCGACTAACCGCCTGAGCCATGGCACGGCCTTATTTTTTTCCCCATAAGAAATAATGTAAATTGAATTAATCCGTTCCAGACCCCCAAAATTTACCCAATATAAAACATTTTAAGTGCCAATTTCAAAAGATCATAATGATAAAGCAAGTATATTTAATTTCAATAATTGAAAATATTTAAAGAACATCTTCTTTCATTTAAGAATAATAATTATAATTTAAAATTCTCACATCTTTTACAAACTGGCCATGCCTTTGGGAAAATTGATGACATTATGGAAGTTTTATACTATGACAAAAAAAATGATGGCATTTTGACACAGTGTAAAGGTATTACATCTACCGACAAACATTGAAAAAATAATCAACTAAATAACAAACATACAATTACATGTAACAAAGTATTTGACACGATCATAAAAAATAGAAGGTCATTTGACTAACACCACTACCACTATATAAGACGTGGCCGTTCGACGTAGCATGACAGTCGACCCTAAATACAGCAGGCAGTACTGTTAAAGCAACACAAATACCAGTGACAATACGTGCCTAATACGCAAACTCCTGTAAGTATGTTTTTTATACTAATCATTTTGATTTATTAATACAAAATTCTATTACACATCGATTAGTATTTTATAGGTAAAGATATAAACAAAAGATATAAACTAGTTTTTCGTACATGCGTGAATACTACACAAAATACCGTGAGTGAAGAAACGTTTATACAAGCGATCTACCCTAAGGACCAATTTATTCGGTCGTACGAAGATCCATATATAATGTACAGGATTGATACTGGTTTTTTTTACATTATTACTGCCGCACATACATCCACATCTTACAGTCTGACTCCATTTTTTTTTATAATTGTTATAGTTAGAACCCGAAATCCGTTAAAACCCGATGTCACTAGGTAAAACTATTTACAACAAAGCCCTTTCGTCAATACTACTTTTTTACTAGTTACTTCTAGAAGTAACCAAATGCAGTCGACAATATTAGTATGCAGTAAAAATCCTTTAGTTAATACCCGTAGTGACTGGTTGAAAATAGTTTTAACTGAAATCACTGACCGTTAAAATCAGATGTTACGTAAACCTATTTGTCTCGAGGGAAAAATGATAATAACCCTAATTTGCGGAAAAAAATTTATTATTCAAAGCACAGTACACCTGGTTACACTTATTGCTACAAGGCAGGTTGCCATGGCATTTCGAGTTGAAAAGATTTCCCTTTTTCCTGCACAAGCATCGCTTTGAAGTACAACCCCCAACAAGCGAGGGGCCGCTCGGCCACAATGATCGGCGCTTAACCGAATATCTGGCCAAAATACGAGTATAAGATTTGTGCAAAGTGCATGACCAATGTGTGGCGCATCCATTGACGCTCATCGCTGGAAAAAAAAGAGTGAACCTGCCATAGAGCATTCTTTGTATGCTAAAATTTGGGATGGCAAAATTGTAATTTTACAGATAAACTGTATATAGCATTGTTTGAAACATGTAAAGTGTTATTTGGGTCTGTAGACACGTAGGCCTTCCTGTTCAGTGGGCACCGGGGTCTTTTCCCCAGGGGTAAAGCGGCCGGGGCGTGAAATTAATCACTCACCACCATCTTGTGCCAAGGTTAACAATGAGTGGAATTATACCTCTATTCCCACATATGCCTTCATGGCGCTGACATGGAAACCTTTACCATTTTTTGCCTTTTTTACACAGAGGCCTATTGAGATGAGGAGAAGAGACCAGTTCGACGAAATAAGTGTGAATGGGAGGATAATATTAAAATGTATCCTAATGATGTAGGACATGAAATTCTGGACTAAATTGAAGTGGTTTCACTTGTAAGCCATTGTAAACATGGTAATGAAAGTTCGGGATTTTCGGCGTAGGGATTATTCAAGTTTACGGATGATGTGACTAAGATAGGCTCAAATAGTGAACTCGTCTATGAGCAAACAATCTCTTCTCGTTCGACTATTCGACCATATCCACTAAACTCGTCTTTGGCATCCGTTATGTTTGAATAACTGGATTATTCCTCCTCCCCCCTCCCCCCGCACACGAACTGGGATTAGGTCCGCGGATATCCTGAATGTAACACAGACGCGTGCATTGAACATGACATGTACATGGTGGCAGGCATGAATACAAAATGGACACTCAAGTGGCTGAAAGCAACAAACGACTGCCGAATGCATCAAAACGAAATGGGCGAGTGAGCAAAATTTCATAATTGTTATAAATAGTTCTTATTTTGTACACACCTCAGACGTCTGCACGATAGTCATGTTCATGTTACTGATGGTAGAAAATTAAAAAAAAAAATTTCAATGGTGAGGTGGCGTTTAATGCCATTGTACAGTGTGTCCATGTTAAAGCGGATTCCGTTGATAAAGTTTACATTAACAATCTGTACTATAAAGGACTTTTATTATGGGACTACTCGCCGTAGAGCGGACGACATCGTTGTTTCATAATGGCCGATGACGCCGCCCTCTCTGTGGTTCTCCTGTCCTGCTTAGCCCGGCGTTAAGACAGAACCTCTCTGTAGGTACCGATTTACATGAAACTATATTATTTCATTCAGCAGCAGTTATGACGGAAAGACACGTGGACGTTACACGTGTACCATAACGTTTGTAAATAAACTCGATTAATAGGAATTAAACTAGCGGAACCGCCACTGAAAATTCAGGGGATGTATTTAAAAAATCTCACCTCTGTCTGTGGGCCGGGATAGTGTATTTGGTATAGCGACTCTCTACGGGCTGGACGTTCCGGGGATCGAATCCCGTTAGAGATGAAATTATCCGAAACCGTCCAGACCCGGCCTGAGATCCCACTCAACTTCCTTCACAACGGGTACCGGGGTTTTCCCGGGTGTAAAACGGCCGGAGCATGCCGAGGTTTAAAGAAAGAATAGAGCTATATCTCTACTCCCCCTCTGTGTCTTCACGATATTTAGTAGGGTGAATTTGACCTTCACCTCTGTCTAAGGTTTCCACCGATAGCTTTTCTAACGACCTGCTGTTACATAATCTAGACGTTGAGGGACACTGATATAACGCCTTTACTGAATATGCGTGTTGTGAACTTGAAAAGCTATCGACATGCAGTTTTATATACTACTAATAATTCATTCAATTCAATGGGTATTTATTAACGTGCAGACTTAACAGCACAAGTGCCAATTACAAAGCCAGCATAATAATAATTCCAATTCCAATTCCAGTTTATTAATGTGCCGAGTCAACAGCCAGATGGCCAATTACAGAAACAGCAATATTAATAATAATTCAATTCAATTCAATTCAATTCTGGTTTATTAATGTGCCGAGTCAACAGCCAGATGGCCAATTACAGAAACAGCAATATTAATAATAATTCAATTCAATTCAATTCAATTCTGGTTTATTAATGTGCCGAGTCAACAGCCAGATGGCCAATTACAGAAACAGCAATATTAATAATAATTCAATTCAATTCAATTCAATTCTGGTTTATTAATGTGCCGAGTCAACAGCCAGATGGCCAATTACAGAAACAGCAATATTAATAATAATTCAATTCAATTCAATTCTGGTTTATTAATGTGCCGAGTCAACAGCCAGATGGCCAATTACAGAAACAGCAATATTAATAATAATTCAATTCAATTCAATTCTGGTTTATTAATGTGCCGAGTCAACAGCCAGATGGCCAATTACAGAAACAGCAATATTAATAATAATTCAATTCAATTCAATTCAATTCTGGTTTATTAATGTGCCGAGTCAACAGCCAGATGGCCAATTACAGAAACAGCAATATTAATAATAATTCAATTCAATTCAATTCAATTCTGGTTTATTAATGTGCCGAGTCAACAGCCAGATGGCCAATTACAGAAACAGCAATATTAATAATAATTCAATTCAATTCAATTCAATTCTGGTTTATTAATGTGCCGAGTCAACAGCCAGATGGCCAATTACAGAAACAGCAATATTAATAATAATTCAATTCAATTCAATTCAATTCTGGTTTATTAATGTGCCGAGTCAACAGCCAGATGGCCAATTACAGAAACAGCAATATTAATAATAATTCAATTCAATTCAATTCTGGTTTATTAATGTGCCGAGTCAACAGCCAGATGGCCAATTACAGAAACAGCAATATTAATAATAATTCAATTCAATTCAATTCTGGTTTATTAATGTGCCGAGTCAACAGCCAGATGGCCAATTACAGAAACAGCAATATTAATAATAATTCAATTCAATTCAATTCAATTCTGGTTTATTAATGTGCCGAGTCAACAGCCAGATGGCCAATTACAGAAACAGCAATATTAATAATAATTCAATTCAATTCAATTCAATTCTGGTTTATTAATGTGCCGAGTCAACAGCCAGATGGCCAATTACAGAAACAGCAATATTAATAATAATTCAATTCAATTCAATTCAATTCTGGTTTATTAATGTGCCGAGTCAACAGCCAGATGGCCAATTACAGAAACAGCAATATTATTATTAATAATAATAATAATAATAATAATAATAATAATAATAATAATAATAATAATAATCATCTTTCTTTCGGCAAGGAAGGGCTGCTGTTCCGATCCGCATAATTTTCATTCGTCCTCTGAACGCATATTGCAAGTTCAGGATAATGAGGCAGGCGCGCACCCCAGAAGGGGGGGGGGGTGTGATAGAGCCCCCCCTTAAATCGAAATTACAAAAACACGTATTTTCTAATATTTACAATTCCGTAGTCATGTTTCATTAGCCATTGCTCAGTATCAGACTCGTATTTTTACGACAACTTACACTCGAAATTACCCTTGTTATCCGCGCCCCCACACTTGTCGCCTTTTCTCCTGCATAATTCTCTATATTAATGATATACACGTAAAGCACAAAGTAAACGAGAAGTTTATAAATGAATATAAAATTTTATTAGGAAAACTGAAGGAATGAGACCAGTTTTTATGAATATTATATTAATTATTTTATTTATACTAATATTGCCGATCCCAGTGGCCGTGCGGTCTAAGGAGTGGGTCTACGGCCGCTCGCTTACTGGGATTGTGGGTTCAAATCCCGCCTAGGGCATGGATGTCTGTCTGTTGTGAGTGTTGTGTGTTGTCAGGTAGAGGTCTCTGCGACGGGCTGATCACTCGTCCAGAGGAGTCCTACCGAGTGTGGTGTGTCGATCGTGAAGCCTCGAAAAATGAGGCGACCTAGGCCCCCACGGGGCTGTCGAGCCATTGGAAAAAAAAAATACTAATATTACAATTTTAACAACCAACATAACAATAGTAATGAAAAAGCAACATGCATTTTATAAGATATATAATTGATATTATAATTATTAACAATGCAGTTGTATGCTATAACTTTTATGATTTTGTTGCCATAAAAATTAAAACGTTGGTCGAAACATGTTGCCTTAAAATAAATTAATAATACAGTGGAACCTCGAACTTCGAACACAATCCGTTCCAGGAGACGGTTCGACTTTCAAGTTGTTCGACTTTTGAGTTAAATTTCCCCATAAGAAATAATGTAAATTGAATTAATCCGTTCCAGACCCCCAAAATTTACCCAATATAAAACATTTTAAGTGCCTATTTCAAAAGATCATAATGATAAAACAAGTATATTTAATTTCAATAATTGAAAATTTTTATTTATAATAGTACATACATAAAAAATATTGTATAATAATCAATCAATAATAATAGTAGTAGGAGGGATATTACTGTTCACTGGAAGGTGAATTACCCTTCTTTCATCTGGACCAAGCAGAGAGAGAAGGCGACCACGTGACGACCATGTGATTCTTTGTTCGACTTTCGAGTTTTTCGAGTTTCAAAATCGGATTTTCCTCGAATTTTTTGTTCGAGTTTCAAGTTGTTCGAACATCAAACCGTTCGAAATTCGAGGGTCCACTGTAATACAAAATGTTGTGCGGATGGTATTTAACCTTTAGAAGGGGACAACTTTTAGAACACCTAGGAGTAGATGTCGATAGTATAAAAGTGAATCTTAGAGTAATTGGATATAAGATAGCTAACTATATAACTTATATGTGGCTCAGCTTATGGTCCAGTGGCGGCTCTTGCGGACGCGGGATTAAATGTATGTTTCCATTAAAAAAAAACGGAGAATTTCGTGACTAGCTGAGCGACTGTTAGATTTTGAAGAAGGGTTCTCCCTGTTTGAGTTATTTACACAAAATACTGAATATTTAAATATCACTTAAATAAACTTTACCTTATCAAGGATTGTGTCTTAATTTTGTGCGCAAGTTAATTTTTGTTCAAGGGAAACAATTTTCCCCATTTCCCCATAAGTATGCCTCCTGCTTCAATGCTCTTGTAGTGTTTAAGATCACCAATTTTTTTTTCATTGAGACTGTACACTTGCATTTTGTTCTCCTCTACAAAATTAAGCATAATCCTTCCCCAAATCATGAAAAAAAAAATTGTAGGTGGGATTCCTGTGTGTTTTAGAAAGTGTTTTTATACCTCTGTTTCGAGAGATTGGCCTATAATGTTTTATGTTTATAAGAAAGTTACATTTTAAAGTCGCTTTTTCCTTGAACTCCTTTTATCTGTTCGAAAAATTCTCCTCAGCTACAACCTTGACCTAGCCCAGTATAAATCTTTTTTGTAGTGAAGGGCCCCGCAACAGATGCTACGAACGCACCGCAGCCTTAAGGCTTATTGTGCAACCGTGTGAGATAATGAAGATTTTTTTCCATTTTTCCGCGCAATGGAGCACCGTTGGAATGAAACTGACAGGGGAAAACCGAAGTACTCAGGGAAAAACCTGTCCCAGTGCCACTTTGTCCACCAGAAAATCCCACATGGACTGACCTGAGATTTTTTTTTCCTGTCCCGTTATTTCCCTTTGATCCATTTTGTACTTTTAAATCCTTCCGTCCTTCTTCATGTCACTTATGATCCAAACTAGTCCTTGTACAACAAACACAACACAAACATCCATGCCCCCGGCGGGTTTTTTTTTGTCTGCCCGGGGGTTTCCCCCCCCCCCCCTTTTGATCCATTTTTGTACTGTATTAAATCCTTTCGTCCTTCATGTCACTTATGTTCCATACTACCGTATAACACAACACAAACATCCATGCCCCCGGTGGGATTCGAACCCACGATTCTAGTAAGCGAGCGGCCGAAGACCCACGCCTTAGACAGCGCGGCCACTGGGATCGGCAGATTCGAACCCACAATCCCAGTAAGCGAGCGGCCGTAGACCCACGCCCTAGACCGCGCGGCCACTGGGATCGGCAGATTCGAACCCACAATCCCAGTAAGCGAGCGGCCGTAGACCCACGCCTTAGACCGCGCGGCCACTGGGATCGGCACGGGATCGAACCCGGGCCTCCGCAGTGGGAGGCCGGCGACTAACCGCCTGAGCCATGGCACGGCCCAAGATATACCTTACAGTGCATTACACGACGCGTGGGTTCTTTGTGTAGTGGCGGACAGATATCCACGTTACAAGAGACCCTCGTGGGACGTTACTCAAAAAACCGTATTCACGTTTGTGGGATAAAACATGCTAAGGCGTGTATGGACTTCACATTTGAGGTTCTTAGCTCGGCCACTATGTATTGCCTTCTGCTATGTGACGCCATGTAATATGCTGCTAAATTCTGATATATCAGAGGAATCCGGTTTTCTGCAGATCTGGTGATGGAGGTAGTACATTTAAACGACACTTTGTTTTGCATCTGCCAGACTGCATGACGTCACACTCAAGAAGACGGTGTATTTGTCGGTTATTCATTCTTTACTGTGGCCCAGTTATTACTGAAAGGGGATTTTGTTGAAAGGTAAGTTTTAAGAATGCGGGCAATTACTTTTCGTAATTTTCACGTAGCAAAGATTAAGCTGAAATATTATTTCGAGGTTAATCAAATTATTCTTTCTATCTTTTCTTTGGTCGACCCAAGTAACATCTTCTCCTGTGCTCTTGTAAACTTCATTCTCCAGATGTCTTTCCCGTTTTGTGTGGTGTTGCCTCAACTCTTCTACGTTAATGTCATGGCCTTATTGAATGTGACGCCGTATATTCTGGTATATACATACTAACGTTTCGAAGTAAGCTACTGCCTCCTTATTCAGAGTACCCTGAATATTACAGTGTATAACTATTACTTCATAGTTTCAAGGGAAGACCTAGACAAAATTTTTTTTGAAATTTATTTGGCATTATCTGTTCATGTGAAATGCAAAGGCGATATGTAACATGATAAAATTTAGATGTGATGATATACAAAGGCAAATGGTCTAGCGAATATTTGGGTTAAACTTTCACTAGTATTTTATTGTGAAATACAGTAGGATACGGAAGGAATTTACGGCAATGAATTAGCATGATATAGAAAGGAGATGTGGAATTTGTGGGCGATAAGGATTGGGATAGGGGGGAATTTTGATTTTGTGGTGTGGAAAAGAATGTCATTCACATATTCCTAAATTTTTTCAGAGACATGGAAGTGGAGAGAAAAATTTCTGAAGAAGAATTACTTTCTGTAAAGAAAGAGATGGCCTTTAAGAAAAGTAGAGGGTGCTCCAATATTAGAAAATTAAGAAATTTAGGGAAAGTTTGTATAAGATATGAATTGGATTATCATGCTAGGATAAGTAGATACTGATAAGAGAGCAGTTCTGATGTAAAAACAAATAAATGAATATAATTAGAAGAACGCCCTTCGAAATTGTAAGTAATTTTATACGGGCTGCACAGTGCACAATGCCTGACGTTGATGGTCGCAGCATTCTGTGCTTTATGTTGTGTCACTTCCTATTTTTAACTCAATTAATGAATATTCATATTCATATTTACTTCATAGTTCTTGACAGTATTACTATTAATACTGAAGTATTTGAAGAAATTGTCTTACTTGATGGAAAAATTGTCAGTGGACTGCGCCCTTTAAGACTCACTGCAGAACATTCTGCCATTTTGAGGATATATAAAAAACATACCTTTTTCCGTTTTTTCATGGCCCAACAGCCCCTAGTAGGCCAGGGCCTCCTCATTATTGAGGCTTCACGATCACACTCAGACACACCACAGTCGGTAGGACTCCTGTAGAAGAGTGATCGGCCCGTCGCAGAGACCTCTACCTGACAGCACACAACACTTAATAGAGACAGACATCCATCCACCTGGTGGGATTTTTTTTTTTTTTTTTTATTAATTCCTGGGTTTTCCCCTTTGATCCATTTGTACTGTTGAAGTCCTTTTTGTCCTGCATGTCACCTTATGTTTCATGCTATCGTCCATACATCTAACACAACACAAACATCCATGCCCCCGGTGGGATTCGAACCCACAATCCCAGTACGCAAGCGGCCGGAAACCCACGCCTTAGACCGCGCGGCCACTGGGATCGGCTGGCATAAAACAATACACAGGCAGAAATAGAAATAAATGTGATGTAAACTGAATCTGTAACGTAAAATTACTGGTGATTATTTTCAGTTTTGTTTAATCGACTCGAAACCCTTAAAACCTATGATAAAAACATATCTGGCATGAAATATGCTTACTCTCTCTCTCTCTCTCTCTCTCTCCTCTCTGTCATAATAATAAGTTTGCTCGAAGCATTTTCGGTCCCATAAATATTTATCAATTTATGCTCAACAAACTGGCAGAAACGCATATAGTTCCCATGAAAATGTCCGTTACTCTTCGATTGTGATCAAAATTTGGCATGTGTAGGACAGATATTAATTACACCCCCCCCCCCCCCCCCAAACTTAAAATTTCTTGAAAACGCTTTCTGCAAATTTTGAGTTGTTAAAGCAGTATTAATTCCACTAGTCTCCAGCCTCAGGCGCAGGTAACGTTAGCGAGCCTAGGCTGATGTCACAAGTCGGGAGAGTGCGCGAAATCGTGTGCGCGTAGATCAGTGTGTGTTTCTGTAATCAGAGCGGTGTAGGTGTCAGTATTCGTCTGCTTACGTAGCAGCTGCAATCATGTGACTGAAGTAGGAGGACCGTGAGGTGATTGAAACTCGCGCTGAAGGTTATCATGCAAAATGATGGGGACTTTGTAGATGTAATCCTCTTGTACATGCGGACAGACAGATATGGCAACACTAATAGAATCGTTTTTACAGCCTTTTGCTACTAATAAACAAGAAAAAGTAGGCACGCATTTTCTGGAATCCTGACGTTACTTGTCTCATGTAACAGTGTCCAAGGGGCCTGTGAAAGATCGCAGCCGTGCATCGAGGTCGTACACATTGCTGGAGAAGGGTGTGTCTCGATGTATATCGTTACTAATAACCAGAACTTTGCTGATGTAAAATATGCATGGCCAAAGTTAGAACGTTAGCCCCCTCCCCCCTACACCCCCCCCCCCAGCTATATTACAAGTCCACCAACAGCAGAAGAGGTCAAAGGTTATAGTAAAGCAGCATAATGTTAGGGCGAATTCCTTCCAGTTCACTTGGATAACGCCGCCGATACGATATGCAAGATACAGCTGGGTGTCACGAAAACTGCTACAGCGTATTGGCAGATCTGTTTAAATGTTAATTGAATGTAATGTAAGCTGCCAAGTGCATGTCTTCCTAAGGTCAATATACACTTCATCACAATTATAATTTCCACTGCAGAACTTTTTGGCCACGATTTTTCATGGCCACCTATGAATACAATTATCAAGTAGGCGCTGAAGATGGATGATTGAGTTGAAAAATTCTGCAGATTGAATGTTTAAGTGTGATAAATTGCAGACGCATAATTGCAGAAAATAAGGGTCTGTTATAAATCCGACATTTTGAATATCAAAGCTGTGTTTTAAGAGAGTTTAGCAAATTATAGATTTCTGTTTGGGATTTGGTTTAAAGTTTCTATAAAAATTTATGAATGTAATATTTTCATTGTTAATGCTTCCGCTTTCTTTAATGGATATGCATGCTACTAGCTTTAGTAGAAACATATATATCAAATTTATATTTTAAATTATTCTAGCAAAATTAGGAGACACTGAAGATTACAGCCTTGTAGGACGTGACGCAGTGGCGAATTCTCCGGTATAGCTAGTACAGCACCGCTATGCCAATGACACGGAGGAAATGAGTTCCTATCTTAAAAAAGAAAAAGAAGACTTGTACATTCTCCCCGCCCCCCGAAAATTATTACTTTGTGTTCTTCAATTTGTATAGCTCATTTGATAAAAGGCTAGGGTAGCGGAACAGCGGGTGCTAACCTTGCCCCTTCGTGCGTGTTTGTCAGAAAGACACAGAGACAAAAATCAATGTGCGTCGTTGTCCACGGCGTCACTTAAATGTAAGTAAAGCGATGACAACAACAGCGAACCTCCTTGTCGCTTTGAAATAAGCGAGAAAATGAGAAAAAAATACTTCGGCGAAAGATAGAGCAGTGTGCCCCTGTACACGTTGGCAATGACAGCGCTGAAAAATGTTATTAAGTGCAAATATATTTTTGTATTAATGAGTCAGGTCTTCTGGGTTGTTGCGGTGTGTGGTTGGGTAATTGTTCCCCGACGTTTCGAAAGGACGTAGCGCGCTCATCTTCAGTGTTATGTGTCCGTGAATTGACTCGTAACCATGAGGATGAAGGCGGTACGTTTCTTCGAAAGTTCCGGAACAAATTACTCAACCAGAACACCTGGTTACTCAACAATCAAGTATTGGAGACTTCAAATCACTCTGTTACTATTGTTAAGAGTATACTTATTTCTTATGATTTGATCTCCTACATTTATTTTGTTTATTGAGGAATGATTGAATTTAAATTAAAAGAATGAAACGATAGAATTCTTCATAATATTTTGATATCAATCTCTATCAATACATAACAATAGTACATAAAGGAAAAATGACAATATTGTTCAGTATTAAATGTTGATACTAAAAATTCTAATGGACGGTCTGGGGATCGAATCCCAGTGGGGCGAGATTTTCCCCACCCGTCTAGATCGACCCTGGGGCCAACCCATCCTCCTATACAAGGGGAACCGGTTTTTTCACGGAGGTAAATCAGCCAGGGCGAGGCGTTGACCACCCACCTCCATCTAGCGCCGAGGTTAAAGAAAGAGTAGAGCTATACTTCTACTACCCACTGGGCCTTTACGGCCTGTTCTAGGGTGAAATATAACTTACTACGTATTTAAGAATATGGCTGTTTTTACAGCACGATCATGGTCTTGCGGTCGAAGCGCCGCTCGACCCAGGAGACAGTACCTTCATATACTTATATGATACATTGCTGGGGAAATAATATTTGCTCTGTTGAAAAACTCCCATCCTTTCCAAGTTGGCATTTGACGGAAGGTTTTTGTCGCGAATGTATTGCACGATGGAACTTCTGTTTTACGTCATAACTGAAGTTACCAAAGTGACTTCTGTTTTGTGTTGTAAGGGTTTATAGGACTTCACTAGTGTGAAGCAGAAAATTAATTTCAAATTAATTTATTCTTTAATAATCTTTCCTCTGAAGAATGAATATATGCAAGATTGATCAAAGTGCAATTTACGAGTCTTTAGAGACGCCATTCTCAAGAAGAAGTGTAGCAGACAACATCTGATAATAAAGTACAGGTGGCTCTGTCCCACTTTACTTAACGTAGATAGTAAACACAAGAGAGGGGATGTACGTATAACGTAATATTGTGCCGGGTTTGCGTAACTATGTTTGCCGTGGAAAAGCAATAAGTATTACATATTCTGAGCGTGTGTCTGTAGTCTTAGTTATCCAGCATGTAAAGCGCATGCGCCGTATTATATTGTCATCTGTGGCCTGTCTGGCTATACCATATTTTTTCACATTATCTCATAAACGGCACGATTTTTGGAGAAAAATTATTGAACATAAAATTTGTGTTTTGGTTTTCTCTATAACTTTTGTTTGAAATATTTCTCATTCTGAGAAGAATTCAGCGAGATATTATCATAAATGTACATAGGTCTTTGTGTAAAGTGCCCGTAATTTTTGTTAGATTTTAATAAAACTTGAATTTTCCCCGACAGAGGTTTGAAAAATTCTCAAATAAGAAATTTTATGAAAATCTGTGAAGTGGGAGCCGTGTTGTTCCATGAGGAAAGACAGACAGACAGTCAGACAGACATGACGAAGCTAATAGTCGCTTTTCGCAATTTTGCCAAGGACAATAACAGAAGGGAATTTAACTTTTAAATGACCAATATATATCAGGTAATATACTTAGATTTTGTTTCTCTCTTTTCCAGATAATTTTTGGGTGTGATCACTTTTACATTTTCGTTTATTATTATTATTATTTATTAATTATATTATTATTATATATTAATTAATAATTTATTTATTAATTATTTAAATAAGTTTTATTTGTTTGTTTGTTTTGGTTGTGTTTGTTTCATTTTGTCCTGTTTATTGTCCGTTGTTATTTGTGTTTGTATGTTTGCTGTTTCTGTAATTGGCCATCTGGCTGTTGACTGGGCACATTCATAAACTAGAATTGAATTGAATTGAATTGAATTGAATTATTACTATTATAGTTTTTTACTTTGGGGAAATTTGGATAATTAAATCTTAATTTATTTCACCCTTTACAGAAGAAGCGCTAACTGTTTAATTTAAAGACCCAGTTCGTACCGCACAGTAAACACTTTAATATCGGTTTAAAAAATGAATTTATGTTATATAAGGGAAAAGTCGCTGTTTGTTCTGATATAAATACAATACACATAAATACAGTGTGGGCAGAATGTAGAATTTGTGATTGTTAAAACTGTTGATGCATCAAGTAACCAATAGGCTTTGAAAGGTTAAGCGGAATGGAGGGTGAAAACAGCATTCTCTGCTCTTCTACTGCACTTCACTTCGCGATCAGGATTCACCGCTTACATGACACTTCACAATCTCGTATTCTGCGGCAGGCAGCTTGTTTTCTGAACACCAGTTCATTTCTAACAGATTACACGGCGTCACATTCCAAAAGGCGGCAATCTTCAGAGTCACCGCCATGAGAACATCAAAACACCTTTAGCAATCACCCTTCAGAATTCCCCTTGGTAGCCACGTGAAGAATTTACGTTCTGCGGGCGACGTGTTTTATGTGGCAAGAAGCCAATTTCCTGCTGTAGGAAGCATTCCACCAGCAGTAGTAAAAATACGACCGCTCTTTGATATAACCGGCTTTGTACACAAAAGTGAAGTCGAATAAATTAAGTTATGATGCGTACTGCCATATATATCGTCATGTGTACTGACATGTGATATTGACAGTACATCGCTGTGTCAACTCTCGTACGTGATATGGACAATACAGGATGTACCGTATAAGACGCAACCCAAAGATGACATCTATAAATATCTATAAATACTGAAACATGTACATAAGAAGCTGCTCCCCGCTGCAATGGACACTTCCAACATTTGCCTGGTCGTTCATGATCACAAGTTCGCTCACTGCCTTGCTTCAGTTCTGTTGGCTACCAGTTGCGCGGAAATTCTGTAATCGACACGATTTTATTCACAAGAAGTGGTTTGTGTGTCGGACAATTTATTTTTTTACGGTCGAAGCAAGGTTATACTTGAGTGGATACACTAACAGTCAAAACAGTAGAATATGGAGTGCTGAAAAACACACAGCACAGCGTGAAGATCCTCTGCATTCGTCAAAATAAGTTTTCAGTGCGCAGTGTCTCGAAAACGAATTGTGGGAACATAGTTCTTTGAAGAGGCTGGGGAGGGGGGACATTTTCAGCATCTTCTGTAATTACGATGTGTTTATCGCATTGTTCATGTCTTTGAAAAATGAAAATAAATGATTTACAGCATTGAGTTGCGTTTTGTACGTTACACCGTATATATTGGCATAGCTTACTGTCGTGTGGGCCGGGATAGCTCAGTCGGTATAGCGACTGGCTAAGAGTTGGACGGTCCGGGGATCGAATCCCGGTGGGGACGAGATTTTCGGCACCCGTTCAGACCGGACCTGGGGCCTACCCAGCCTCCTGTACAATGGGTACCGGGTTATTCCCGTGGGTAAAGCGGCCGGGGCGTGGCGTTGACCACCCACCCGCATGTAGCGCCGAGGTTAAGGAAAGAGTAGAGCTATACCTCTACTCCCCCTCTGGGCCTTCATGGCCTGTTCTAGGGTGAAATTTACCTTTACCTTTACTCTCGTATGTGATACTAAGATTATATCATCAGTGAACTTACGTATGTGATGCTGGCAATATAATGAAATCTGCGACCTGCTTTAACCTGCCTTTTGCCTACACAGTATATTTATGTTTCATCACAACTCACAATAAGCATCGACTATTTACCGAAACAACATAAGCCGATTGGTGTTTATATTGGTGACGTGAAATGTTTTCTGTGAGGCAGGGACTGGACTTTTTATACGAGAGGCAGCCAGGAAGGAATAAATGTCTTCTATTTTTATCTCCCTTTTTTAAGGGAATAACCACTACATCTGTGAAGACACTGAATATTCTTTATCATTTTCTAGTAGTCACAACTGTTAACTCGACAGATGGCAGCACTATAGTTGTTTCTATAATGGCAGAGATTGATGTGCTATTAAAACAAAGGACAGTCACTGGATTCGTAGACTTCTCAAGGCGAGACGCCGACTGGTATTCACGAACGTGTGCTCAAAGTGTGTGGTGAAGTAACTGCGGACGTGGGTGCCGTTAGACAGAGAATAAGACGAATTAAAGAAACTTAAACAGGAGAAGCAGACATTCGTGACAAATGACGCACGGCCTAAAGCCTTACATTTGCTGAGTTCATGAACTGATAGGCGAAAACCGTTGCATAGCAACAAATGAGTTATGCTCCACCCCGTCTATCGGTAAAGGCAATGTAGTGACAATTATTGAATGGCTTGCTGTTCGAAGGTGTTTGCTTGTTTGGTACCACGAATGATGACAGATGCACACAAAGAGGCGAGGAAAACAATTACCACTGATATTTTGCACCGATACGAAACAGCTGTTGCGGGGTTCCTGTTGCAAATTGTCACTGGTAATGAATCCTAGGTCCATTATTTTGAACCCGAATCCAATGCACTGGAGCCACACGACATTTCCGAGAAAGAAGAAATAAAAGACTTTGCCACCAGCCCCGTAAAAAGTCATGGCTACTATCTTTGAGATAAAAAATGTTATTAAAGTGAAATGTTTGGGTAATGGGACAACGGTGAACTCTGACCGCTATACTGAAACAGTAACACGTCTGAATGCTCCCCTTCTCTCCATAAGAATATTACAGTTGCTGCTCCTTTTTAAAAACTCCAGGCCATACATTAAATGTGTGCACCGCTGAGGCCATCACAAAATTAGGATTCACAGTGCTGCCGCACCCACCGTATAATTCTAACTTCGAAACATCAGATTTTCACCAGTGCGTTCTTTTGAATGAGAGCCTCTGGGGAAGCAATGATGCGGATGATGACTTAACTGCAGAACGCCTGGCCCCAGAGGCTGCAGAGGAGAGAGAACAGCCTTCTAACGCGTGGGAAGACATGATCTTGTTCAAAGGTGGGAGGAAACTGTTGATAAAAATTCGGAATATATTAAAAATCAGGAATGTTTTAGTGAAATTCCATTAAATTTTCACATGTTTAACTTGTAAATAACATAAACTAAATTTAGGAGGAGCATTAATTTAGATGAACTCGATGGACTTCAGGTTTCGAAGGGGTATGCTGTTACACGTTGCCTAATCGCCCTGATAGTGACAACGAAAACTAAAGACGTAACAGCCACATAGAAGCAGTCAGATGAGAAGATGTAATTGCAACTAGTTACCTTGAAATATATCCAGGGAGCTGGGACAGCTCAGTGAGTCCAGCTGCCTTCGATTCACTGAAAGTGTCGAGTGGTACACGTATACGCTTCCGTGTGTCAGTGATTCAATGTAGTTGTACGAGGTGTGATCAGTAAGTTCCAAGACTAGTTCAGTAACAATCTTTATTGCTTATAGATAAAAACACTTAACCCCCTTCAACATAGGCTTCTTCTGAAGCTATGCACTTATGCCAGAGGTTCTGTCATGGTTGGAAATATGTTTTAAATGAGTCTTTCTGAATACTACTCAGGTGCTTCGTCGTATTCTCCCTTATGGTGTCAATGTCGTCGAATCTCTTTCCTTTTAGTGCCATTTTAAATTTGGTAAACAGCCAAAGCAACCATCCCCAATTAAAATTAGGATAGATCAAAAACAATTTGAGAATGTGGAATATTTCAATTATTTGGGCAGCATGATAACAAATGATGCAATATGTACACGTGAAATTAAATACAGAATTGCCATGGCAGAAGCAGCATTCAACAAGAAGAAAACTCTTTTCACCAGCAAACTGGACTTAAATTTAAGGAAGAAACTAGTAAAGTGCTACATTTGGAGCAAAGCTTTGTATGGTGCTGAAACGTGGACACTTCGGAAAATAGATCAGCGACTCGCTACGAGCTGGACGGTCTGGGGATCGAATCCCGGTGGCGGAGAGATTTTCCTCACCCGTCCAGACCGACCCTGGGTCCCACCCAGCCTCCTGTACAATGGGCACCGGGTCTCTTTCCCGTGGGTAAAGCGGCCCGGCCATGGCGTTCACCATCCACCCCATCTAAGGCCGAAGTTAAAGAAAGAGTAGAGCTATACCTCTACTTTCCCTCTGGGCCTTCATGGCTTGTTCTATTTTGAAATCTACTAGTAATTTAGTTGAGCAGATTGCTCGTTAACAGGCTGACACCTAGTCAGGTCAAAAGGAAACTCACCGCGTTCTATGCGACGCTTAGGCTCATTACCGTGTTCACAAAATCCCGCCACTGGACCCTGTTCTGCTTGAAATGAATTCAGTCCAAATCCTCCCACATTATTGCTATGGGATCCATTTTCATGTCATTTCCCCATCTACACCTAAGTCTACAAATATACATCTTTTCTTCCGGCTTATAATACGTCGATCATAAGGCAGTCCCTTGATCGAATCCCGGTAGAGGCGAGATTTTCAGCACAAGTCCAGACCGGCCCTGGGGCCCACCCAGCCTCCTGTAAAATGGGTATCGGGTTATTCCCGGGGTAAAGCGGCCGGGGCGTGGCGTTGACCACCCACCCCCACCTACCGCCGAGGTTAAAGAAAGAGTAGAGCTATACCTCTACTCCCCTTCTGGGCCTTCATGGCCTGTTCTAGGGTGAACGTTACCTTTTACCTTTACCTTGACCCCGACTGTCGCAGCATTGTATAAATTATGACTTTAGGTTTGGGCTCTGCTACCTAGCTTACTCACGTTTTCTCTTCTCTGTGCCATCTTTGTGTCAGTTGTTCGTCTTCCCCACAGTCTGAAAAGCAAATAAACGATTTTAAATATTTTGTCAAGTGCGGACTGGCTTTAAGTAAACGAGTGAGTTAAAACTATTAGTGCTGAATGCAAAGTGACGCACAGATACGTTGGAGCAACAGATCAGCTGGCTGAGGAACGTACTGAAGAATTCTGTTTAATTTATACAGGGCGCTTCGTTCATCCCCGCCATGATTACCGCAGCTGCCCCAAGATATACCGGCGGTTGGAGGCTGTCTATGCGGTAAACCTGCCGTGCTCGGAAAGACGATAAAAAACATCCTTTACAATATCAAACGAGTGTGCCAGTTTGTCTCTCATGCTAACACTGAGAGAAATTTGCGTTAATAGATGCAGACGTTTCGGAGGAACTGCTTGATATATCATGACATCAGAAGAATTTCTTACAACGAAGATTAAGATCATCCTTTATCCTGAATATGGAAACAGCAGATTTCTCCTAAACACTTGTGCCTATTTACCAGACTACACGGCGTCTTGCCATGTAAGACAGAAACGTTGATAGCTGAGTGTTTGAAAATATGGCGCTGAATATTTCGACTTAACAAAAGGACGGGGACTATTACGTAATTAGGAACTTCATAATCTATACTGTTCGCTCATAAAATCAAATCGACGAAGATGTGAGCGGGGTATGTAGCACGCATGGGAAAGATGAGAAATGCGTACTTGAATGACGTAGGCGCAGATGGGGAGGATAATAATAAAATGGATAATAAAGAAATAGGTTGTGGTTACGTTGCCTGGAGTCATCTAGCTCTGGATAGGATCGCGACTGATTCTTGTGAAAGCAGCAATACGTAGATCTCCAGACTTTTGGACGCAGTGATCCACTTCAAGATAGAAAATCTCCCGCGATCTAGCATAGCACCTAATATGTTAATATCAGGTCCACCAGGCAAATAAATGTAAAGTAGCATAATAACATCAGACATATAAAAGTACAATGTCACACCACCAACTAAATGCACTTTATTTAAAAAAAAAACCAATATAAGGTTTCCTTAAAATCGTTTAAAAATCCCCTACATATGTTTCGGTTTCTAGAAAACCATCATCAGGGGGGTCACACAACTGCACTTTTTAAATCACATCCATGCGTTCGTCTAACAGCACACGTTAAGCAGTTCACCACATTTACTCCTGCTATTTACACTGTCACTTGGGAGCGCCATATGTTAAAATGAGAAAAAAATGGATAAATATTAAAACTGTAAAACGCATATCATGCACTATCATGAACTGTTCTCGTTGTGTTGCTATGGTGGAGATTTTATAGCTGATGACGTTTTCTAGAAACCGAAATATATATAGGGGTTTTTAACGATTTTAAAGAAACCTTATATTGGTTTTTTTTAAAAATAAAGTGCCTTTAGTTGGTGGTGTGACATTGATCAATGCAAATGCACGGTGAACCTAGAATAAAATATAAATTACAGCGTGTCCACAAAGTCCCTTCGGGGTTTTGAAAAATTGTGGCGCGCAAACAAATTGAGCTAGCTACTTTTTTAAGTTTTAATTCACCGTGCATTTTATTATTTAAGATAAAACACCAACAAATGCACAAATTATAAGGTGCAAATTTGCTCCCTATATCATGATTTACCCTACGCGTTTCAGCTCATCATGAGCCATCATCAGGGGTTATTTTTCTATTATAAAAGGTGCTTTACAAATGCTGCATCTGTGGATGGCACTTTTGATTATGCACTATTTTGGGCATAAGACACTTGTTCATAAGTTAAAAAAACACACGAGTCATAAATCAAAGTTAAAATGATGGTTTGTTAAAAAATCTTGAACAGTGATGAACGCAGTGAACAGTGCTTTTAACAAGATTTTTTAACAAACCATCATTTTAACTTTGATTTATGACTCGTGTGTTTTTTAACTTATGAACAAGTGTCTTATGCCCAAAATAGTGCATAATCAAAAGTGCCATCCACAGATGCAGCATTTGTAAAGCACCTTTTATAATAGAGAAAATAACCCCTGATGATGGCTCATGAGAGCTGAAACGCGTAGGGTAAATCATGATATAGGGAGCAAATTTGCACCTTATAATTTGTGCATTTGTTGGTGTTTTATCTGAGCTAGCTACATTCGGTTTGCGGCACATTACAGTGAAACTCTGGAAGTTTTTTTTTGCCACATGCGTTTGCGGCAGATTACAGTGAAACTCTGGAAGACCCGTATCCGGAATGCGATCTCGGCTATTCCAGCGGTGTCCACAAAGTCCCTTCGGGGTTTTGAAAAATTGTGGCGCGCAAACAAATTGAGCTAGCCACATTCGGTTTGCGGCAGATTACAGTGAAACTCTGGAAGTTTTTTTTTTTTGCCGCCAACAAGATGGTGCTCCACCTCATTGGGGTATGCAGGTACGCGCGTACCTAGACAGGACATTTCCAGGAAGATGGATCGGCAGAGACGGTCCAATGCATTGGCCTCCACGTTGACCACACATAACACCACTGGATTTTTTCCTGTGGGGTTATGTCAAGAGCAATGTGTTCCGAACACCAGTTAACGGACTTGATGACCTGAAGAACCGTATCAGGAATGCGATCTCGGCTATTCCAGCGGACATGCTCCACAGAACATGGCAAGAGCTCGAATATCGTCTGGACGTTCTCCGTGCTACCAAGGAGACCACATCGAGGTCTACTGAGGTCAGTAAAAAACTTCCAGAGTTTCACTGTAATCTGCCGCAAACTGCATGTAGCTAGCTCAATTGTTTGGCGCCACAATATTTCAAAACCCCGATGGGACTTTGTGGACACACTGTACAATTTTTTCATTTATTAAAGACTGATCCTTCACACTAAAACAATTTACCGACAATTACAAGGTGTTTTTCATTAACCTCCCTGTTGCGAAGTTGGTGCCTGACACTGCATATCTTCCATAACTTACTGTAACAGTGTTCATAATTACTTAGGACACAAGTGAAGGCAGTATTTAAATGTCCATCGGCATCTTGATTTAACTATCTTAATCTGGGAGAAGGCTTCTTCGCAGAAGTAGGTTGATCCAAAAAAGGATGTCAAACGATGAGCTATGATAGTACTGAGGCCGCAAATAAATTGTGATAGAGACCAAAAAGCAGCCGCTATCGACTGGTAACTCTACGGCCACCTCTGCAGTAATGGAACATCAGGTCTCGGCTTAGTTTTTTAGTGTCGGCTTCTCAAGTTTTGAGAAAAGTCTTCGGAAACTGAAATAATATTATACTTCTGTTTACTTATAAGGCGTGTCAAAATATTGCTATAATGTGTAACTCCTTAATGGAACTAACTGCAGTTTCCCTTGAAGAGAAATATTCGATTTCTCCTACCTTGAGTATTAATTGACTTTGTACTGCAGTGACGGACCGGAAGTGACGTCATGTTTTGTAACATTTGTCATCATCACGTGGCAGAACTGCCAGTCTGGCCAAATGCCAGGTCCTAACTAAAACGAGACATCGCGACATGTGCAGGTGTACCTTCACGCTACCAGCTGCATTGTGCCTACACTCTGTGTGTCTTATTTCGTGTGATTTGCACAACAAACAGTCATTTCTCTCTACACTTAACGGTTAGTCTTTGTAAAGGAAATTGTGATTGTTTACTGTGAAGTAGGAACTGCATTCGTTTGCCTACTTTACTTTCTAATACGATTCGTTACGGGCTGGACGGTCCGGGGATCGAATCCCGGTGGGGGCGAGATTTTCTGCACCGGTCCAGAACGGGCCTGGGGCCCATCCAGCCTCGTGTACAATGGGTACCGCCTCTCTTTCCCGGAGGTAAAGCAGCCGGGGCGTGGCGTTGACCACCCACCCCCATCTAGGCCAAAGTTAAAGAATGAGTAGATGTACACCTTTACTTCCCCTCTGGGCCTTCATGGCCTGTTCTACGGTGAAATTTACCTACTTACTTTCTAGGGAGAGAGAAAATAAGCTTTTTAAATTACCGTGCTTTATCTGTGTGTGTGTGTGTTTGTCCACTTCAACTCTTGAACCATTTAACAGGAAACCCGATATGAATATAACGTCATTAAAGGACACCTCATCAAAGTACTTTCTAATTTGCTGCGAGTATAATTAACAATATGGCGAGCAGGCGAACTTGTAGCGCGTAGTCGACATATAATTATGTTCCTGAAATTAGGGATGGTAAGAGATGTTGGAAGCCGATCCCAGTGGCCGTGCGGTCTAAGGCTGGGTCTTCGGCCGCTCGCTTACTGGGATCGTGGGTTCGAATCCCACCGGGGACATGGATGTCTGTCTCTTGTGAGTGTTGTGTGATGTCAGGTAGAGGTCTCTGCGACGGGCTGATCACTCGTCCAGAGGAGTCCTACCGAGTGTGGTGTGTCTCAAATGTGTGTGACCATGAAACCTCGACGAAACGAGGAGGCCCAGGCCCATATAGGGCTGTCGAGTCATACAAAAAAAAAAAAAAAAAAGGTAAAATTTTGTTAGTATAACAATTTGTGTGAATTGATATTAATAAGTTGTAGATTTGGGGATGTTTTCTGTAACTTAACTTTCATGATGGTAAGTAATGAAACATGGTATTTGATCATGCGTGTCTTTTACGTATTAAATACTGTAAGTTCACAGCCACAAATATGGCGACAATGTAAAATTCTGAGATTATATCCCAGAAATCTAACGTCTAGGGAACCTGCATTTAAATCACCTGCCGTTCAGAAACTAAAATAAATACGAATACTAATGGATATTTGTAACTGAAGTCCCTGCAACACTGCAGCAGGTGTGTCTATTCATGCTCGGAACTGCTTCTTATGCAGTTATTTCGATAAACGTCACAGTTAAAGAGACAGCTCTTAATTTTGGCTCAAGACACACACGTTTAGTTAACAAATCCAGAATAAGCAACTTGTTTGTCTAAACAATACACCACAGTATTATGGCAACAGAAGTAATATGGGATTATCTTGGACTGGGACCAAAACACATGCCAGACAAAAGAACGTTAGAAACATGTCATTCGTAGTGGTTTTTAATGGTCAGTTTATCAAGTGAAGAGGTTATGAGTGGGATTTGTGGAAGAGAGAGAACGTGTTTTATATATAGAATTTCGCAGCATTTACTGACTAAACTGATTAAAAAAAACACGAATGAGATCTGGGAAACAGAAAATAACATGAATGTTGCTCTGTTCTGAGATGTTACAATGTGTAGTTTGGCAGATTCTTTTCCCAAACATTCTGTACCGCTCGTCAACGTGTAAAATGGAGTCTCAGATTGTCCGAAATATTGATACCTCTCTATCAAGTGACGTCACATAGTTAAATACACGATAGCATCCAATGTCCCGGTGCATGTTAGATTTACCTCCAGTTAGAACCTCGATGTATCTGACGTTTCATGCTGGGCTTGAGGAGTTTCTTTTGGAAAGTATCTATCTTACTACATACGTAACCGGCGAGAGCTCTTAAGTTCTTGTTAACCCTTTAAAGCACAGTGGTAATAAGGGACACTACACGTTGTACATATTTAAAATCTGCACTTTGCCCAAACAATGCCTTTACGTGTTTCGTATGATTCTCACAACAGACAGCAGTCACTGACTGGCCTAAGTAATGAAGGCTTTGTGTGTTTGTTATGATGTAAAAATAGGTAAAGTTTACCCTGTAACAGGTCAAGAAGGCCCAGAGGGGGAGTAGAAGTATAGCTCTACTATTTCTTTACCTCGGCGCTAGATGGGGGTGGGTGGTTAACGCCACGCCCCGGCCGCTTTACCCCCGGGAATGACCCGGTACCCATTGTACAGGAGGCTGGGTAGGCCCCATGGGCCGGTCTGGACGGGTAAGGAAAATCTCGCCCCCACCTGGATTCGATCCCCGGATCGCCCAGCTAGTAGCGAGTTGCTATACCGACTGCGCTATCCTGGCCCACTTTGTTATGATGTAGGAACTCAATTTTTGGGCGCGTTCGTAAGATTGCGAAAAGCGACCATTAGCTTTGTCATATCTGTGTCTGTCCTCTGTCTGCATGTAACAACTCGGCTCCCACTGGACGGATTTTCATAAAATCCAATATTTGAGGGTTTTTCGAAACTCTATCGAGAAAATGCAAATGTCGTTAAAATCTGGCAAGAATAACGGGTACATTACATGAAGACCCATGTACATTTATGACAATATTTCGCTAAATTCTTATTAAAATGAGAAATGTTTTAGACAAAGGTTGTAGAGAAAACCAAACACACATTTTATGTTCAGTAACTTTTCTCCGAAAATCGTGACGTTTATGAGATAATGTGGAAAAATATGGTAGAGCCAGACAGGCCACAGATGACAATATAATACTGCGCATGCGCTTTGCATGTTGGATAACTAAGCTACGGACACACACTCAGAATATTTATTGCTTTTCCACAGCAACAATGGTTACGCAAATGCTCCTGAATGTTACGTTGTGCGTACCTTGCCTCACTTGTTATGTATTTACTCTGCAAGTCCTTGAAATAATATCTCGCTAAATTCTGTCTCGGCCCAGAATTCAAAATTCCGTCTTCTAAGAGTGGCTTGGAAAAAGAGTTCTTGTATCGTCGCTCGTTAAGGTAAGTTTGCATATTTTGGTTTACATATTGAGTCCTGCCCGCGACATGCAAATCTCTTTTGTATATTGTTTTCTCTTAGGGCACGGTCCGCACCCGTCCAGACGGCCCCGGGGCCCACCAAGCTTCCTTTATAAAGGGTACCGAGTCTCCTTCCAGGGAGTAAAGCGGCCGGGGCGTGGCATTGACCACCTACCCCCATCTAGCTCCGAGGTTAAAGAAAGAGTAGAGCTATACTTGTACCCCCCCTCTGGTTATTCATGGCCTTTAACAGGGTGAACTTTACCTTGATTCAGGCTCGCCGCGAGT
This sequence comes from Reticulitermes speratus, assembly GCA_021186555.1. NCBI lineage: Eukaryota > Metazoa > Arthropoda > Insecta > Blattodea > Rhinotermitidae > Reticulitermes > Reticulitermes speratus. The sequence continues at coordinate 39,903,676 of JAJKFL010000002.1, read as the reverse complement.
GGACAGAATATTTCTCCCATTTCTCACCCTGCTGCAGTACCGAATATATTGTGACCTTGCATCGAAACCCACCACCCCACTCCCATCCTTATTGGCTATTGTCGCATCGCACGGCTCCCTACCCCGCTATGCTGCCAAGTTTACTTGTCATTGGCTTTCTTTCCTTCTTTTTATCTTGACCCGTGAAGATGGGATCGACACGTTGTCCCGAAACGTCGGTAAATAATTACCACACGACGCCGTGTAATTACCCAAAAGACCACAGATTACAGGGTGAACTTTACTTTACTTTGGGCATGGAGCAGAAAAGAGATCTTAAAATTGGGCGTAATTTTCGCTTAACTGATTTTTTTATTAACTTCTGAATAAATATTGTTATAGTGTGTTTAAGTATTTCTTTTATGGAATTATTTGCGTTGCGACCACCCTGTTGTTTCCATAGGCTAGCCGACGATGGCATTATTTGGGATAGTGTTATCATAGGTCGAGAAGAATGAGGTGGGCGGGGCATGTAGCACGTATGGGTGAGAGGAGACGTGCATACAGGGTTTTGGTGGGGAGACCTGAGGGAAGGAGACCACTTGGAAGACCCAGGCGTAGATGGGAGGATAATATTAAAATGGATCTTCAAGAAGTGGGATGGGGGGGCATGGACTGGATTGATATGGCTCAGGATAGGGACAGGTGGCGGGCCCTTGTGAGTGCGGTGATGAACCTTCGGGTTGCATAAAATGCGGGGAATTTCTTGACTAGCTGACGGCCTGTTAGCTTCTCAAGAAGGACTGTGCTGCATGAAGTTAGTTAGTTATCATAGGTCTATATAGGGGGGTGATTATTGTAATGTGATTAATTTAATTGACGTGGGAGGAAGGAACGATTATAACAGAGAGCTTCAAAATTCACTAAACGCCTTCCAGCTTGCTTATATCCAGGGGCGCACCCAAGGGGGGACGGCTGCCGGGCTGCAGCCCCACAAATCGAAATTAAAAAAAAAAACAAGGATTTTGTAGACAAGATGATTTCAAACATTTCCCGTGATTTACCCTTCAGCCGAAATCAGCCACTGAAGTTTGCTAGTATATTGGAATTTTGAGAAATAAGATAAAAACTTAAGTTGTTTTAGATTAAATTAAAAAAAACAAGAAGATTAGACCTTGGATTTAAATTAGGTGAGTGGGTCACGGAACATGTAGTTATATTTGTATCTAGGATATATAAATTTATTTGCCGACAGTGTTACCTTACAATTATATTTAAGACATTATATTTAAAACACAAAGCAATCCCTGGATAGGCCCTGAGGATTCCAGAAGGTTGAGGCTACCAGATTTTAAGACAGTCGGCACATGAATGTGGTAAGGTTGTCAGCCCTATGCACCGGCCGCCTTTAACCCCAGGAAATATTCCTTGTACTCATTTCTGTTAAGAGTCTGCGTTGACCCCAGGGCCATAACGCTGTCGGAAGTATTAAGTCAATGAAAAATTCCAGTGACACCACAATTTGTAAAATCCATCATAAATTTATAGCCTCAGGATCAGCCCCCCCCCCCCCCCCTCCGCAAATGAAAAATTCTGGGTGTGCACCTGTTTAGATTAGTAGATGCAATAGAACACCAGATAACAGAAAAGTGTTTTATTTACGTCTAATGAAAAAATAACGTCTATTAACAATCAAGAGAAGAAAAAGAAAATACTACAATGCGAACAAGATTCAACTTCTTTTCTTTTCTTTCTTTATCGTGTCCGGAACATTAAATTAAAGATTTTTTGCCCAGTATTGGGCTACGTCAAATCCTTTTTTATTTGCAAGCCATAAATCCTCGAGGGTCCATTTACAAGATTCAACAACTTAATGGATCGAAAAAATATGTAACCATCATGAAGATGAAAATATATCTTCGATCAGTTAATATTCGCTGGTCTTTAATAGGGTCATCACTGGTTACAAAAGTTTCATAAAGTAATAACAATAATAATAAATATAATGTCAACTGTTATGTTGGTACAGCGTCGTTAAGTAATTCAGAACTAGACGAGACATGCATGTCTTCCAAATAAACGTAAAAGGCCTTATACAATAAAAGAGGCCGTTCTTTTATTTAAGCATTCTTTAAAAGCAGTATAAACGTTTTTTAAATTTCAAAATTAAAATTTGCCAGATCCCATCTCTAGTTGTACTGTCCATAGATAACCCTTGCAGTAATTCACTTTTATACACTAAAACCCTTGAGACATATTATGGAACCACAGTGTCGCTGAATGGGCCAAACCATAAACTTGAAAATCTCTTCAAAAACACCTTCATATGATAAGTAAAGCAACTACCTGGAGAGAGGTCTTAATTTTTTGTTGGCAAATTTCGAGGCCGCAAAATATCCCAAAACAAAGGCATTTCTCCATTGCTTCCTAAATTCAAGTCATTATCGGCAATCACTGCAACCTGGCGAGCTTTTCCATGACTTTGTGTACATACTGATATTTATCTACATTATTTTTATTTAATAATACGGTCTTCTGGAATGTGATGACGTGTAGTTTTGTAGGTAAGTACTAGCTTTTTTAGGGAACTTGCTGCTTGCCTTTCCTTAACCTTAAACTAAGATCTCTTACCTAAACAATTACAAGCATACAATAATTTAAATTTTCTTAATTTATTAGGCACATTTATTTCTCTTTTTTATCTTACCTGTGTTGGTAGAACTGCACAAAGAAACGCTGAAGTGAACTCTGAGAATGTTGAGCGCGTACGCTGTAAGCCAACACGAATAAAAATGTATTTTTAGTTAACACAAATATAGGCTGGGAACTAGCTGCCAGTGGACAGCAAATACTGAGTATGCAATATGCAACGGTCATTGTCTTCATCACAACTAAAAGACTAGAGCCTTTCTTCAGAAGCTAACAGTCACTTAGCTACCCAATAAATTTCTCCCGTTTTATTAAAATCGAACTTTCTTGCCGCTGTGACTTCGTCGAGTAAAGCTAAAGTAGACACCGAGATGTCTTCTTCTCTACGTATAAGGTAAATCAATCCCATTACAGGCCTGGACAGACCCTCAGGGTTCCAGTAGGTTGAGGAGGCCCCCAGATTTCTAGACAATCGGCACATGAAGGTGGTAAGGTTGTTAGCCCTACACACCGGCCGCCTTTACTCCCCAGGAAATATTCCTGGTACTCATTTCTGTTAGAGGCTGAGTCGACCCCAGGGTCATAGTGCGACCGAAAGGATTATGTCAATGAAAAACTCCAATGACACCATCGGGAATCGAACCCGCGACGTTCCGGTTTGTAGCGTAGTGCCTCAACCAACTGCGCCACCACGTGGCCCACTTCTTCTCTACCTATACCTCCTAAATCGGCCTGTATACAGAGTTCTGAGGTGGCTTGCATTTATGGGCCTCAGGATTCTCACATATTACATGAACGTCTGCAACATTACTTCGGAATATTAATTATTCTAACCAGTGCTGTACAGTTTTGTGTCTTTTGAGTTGAGTTTTATAGAAAACGCTCCTCCTTACAGTACCCCAGAAAACAACGATAATGCTTTCAGAATACAGATATTTTAAGTCCTTGAACAATTATTTAACCTACTTACTCAACAAAGTATGATATTAAATTGATTTCATATAATGAAGAGATTCGTTTCAAAGATTATTTGGTAAGAAGATTGAGAATCCCGTCCTAAATGTGGGTTATTTGCTAAGAAGATTGAGAATCCCCTCCTAAATATGGGTGATTTGGTAAGAAGATTGAGAATCCCGTCCTAAAGGTGGGTGATTTGGTAAGAAGATTGAGAATCCCGTCCTAAATGTGGGTGATTTGCTAAGAAGATTGAGAATCCCGTCCTAAATGTGGGTGATTTGCTAAGAAGATTGAGAATCCCGTCCTAAATGTGGGTGATTTGCTAAGAAGATTGAGAATCCCCTCCTAAATGTGGGTGATTTGGTAAGAAGATTGAGAATCCCGTCCTAAATGTGGGTGATTTGGTAAGAAGATTGAGAATCCCGTCCTAAATGTGGGTGATTTGCTAAGAAGATTGAGAATCCCGTCCTAAATGTGGGTGATTTGGTAAGAAGATTGAGAATCCCGTCCTAAATGTGGGTGATTTGCTAAGAAGATTGAGAATCCCCTCCTAAATGTGGGTGATTTGGTAAGAAGATTGAGAATCCCGTCCTAAATGTGGGTGATTTGGTAAGAAGATTGAGAATCCCGTCCTAAATGTGGGTGATTTGCTAAGAAGATTGAGAATCCCGTCCTAAATGTGGGTGATTTGGTAAGAAGATTGAGAATCCCGTCTTAAATGTGGGTGATTTGCTAAGAAGATTGAGAATCCCGTCCTAAATGTGGGTGATTTGCTAAGAAGATTGAGAATCCCCTCCTAAATGTGGGTGATTTGGTAAGAAGATTGAGAATCCCGTCCTAAATGTGGGTGATTTGCTAAGAAGATTGAGAATCCCGTCCTAAATGTGGGTGATTTGGTAAGAAGATTGAGAATCCCGTCCTAAATGTGGGTGATTTGCTAAGAAGATTGAGAATCCCGTCCTAAATGTGGGTGATTTGCTAAGAAGATTTAGAATCCCCTCCTAAATGTGGGTGATTTGGTAAGAAGATTGAGAATCCCGTCCTAAATGTGGGTGATTTGGTAAGAAGATTGAGAATCTCGTCTTAAATGTGGGTGATTTGGTAAGAAGACTGAGAATCCCGTCCTAACTGTGGGTGATTTGGTAAGAAGACTGAGAATCCCGTCCTAAATGTGGGTGATTTGCTAAGAAGATTGAGAATCCCGTCCTAAATGTGGGTGATTTGCTAAGAAGATTGAGAATCCCGTCCTAAATGTGGGTGATTTGCTAAGAAGATTGAGAATCCCGTCCTAAATGTGGGTGATTTGGTAAGAAGATTGAGAATCCCGTCTTAAATGTGGGTGATTTGGTAAGAAGACTGAGAATCCCGTCCTAACTGTGGGTGATTTGGTAAGAAGACTGAGAATCCCGTCCTAAATGTGGGTGATTTGCTAAGAAGATTGGGAATCCCGTCCTAAATGTGGGTGATTTGCTAAGAAGATTGAGAATCCCGTCCTAAATGTGGGTGATTTGCTAAGAAGATTGAGAATCCCGTCCTAAATGTGGGTGATTTGCTAAGAAGATTTAGAATCCCCTCCTAAATGTGGGTGATTTGGTAAGAAGATTGAGAATCCCGTCCTAAATGTGGGTGATTTGGTAAGAAGATTGAGAATCCCGTCTTAAATGTGGGTGATTTGGTAAGAAGACTGAGAATCCCGTCCTAACTGTGGGTGACTTTATTATACGTCCACACGTGCACCGCATCGCCCAGATTCCCAGTGGCCTCAATACTTAGAAGAACTAAACGTAGCCTCCACCTCTCAGTAAGATACTCTCATTCTTCTTGCTATGTTCAGCGAAAGGACAATACCGTCATAAGCAGTTCGATCAGAAATCCTAAAAGCTGCTTTCCTGTCGCAGGGATTTCTAGTTCAACAGATCTGCTGTCGTAATGATATATTTTGTGAAAAATATACTATGTGAAATCCTGTGTCAGTTACGATACATTTATTGTATATGACCTGGAAATGTTCCCTGTCAGCACGTAGACTAACAAACAGCAGTTAACAAACGACATTTACGCAAGTGTAACGTTGTACTAATGTATTTACGAACGTCATTTGCTTAGCTACGGTAATTTGTTGCTCACAGCCGTCCAGTTGGGAGCCAAAAAAAATGTACAGCCAACATGTTGTTATTTATGACGTAAATATTGAAAGGTGAATACAGCTGCATTTCTTTCCAAGATGTATAGCTTGCATTACTTCAGGACCCTAATTATATGACGCTAATATCACTCCCACCTTAGTCACGTCGCCAGATGCGCACCCAGAATTTTTTTGGGGAGGGGGGGTGGTGAACATGAGGCTATATGTATTTTATGTTTGATTTTTAAAAGTTATGTTATAAAAATCATGTCGTAAGTATAACATAACACTGTATGCAACTGCATTTACGTACGTACGGATATAATTACATTTTCCATTATTCAGTCACAGTGTCCTATGTTCTTGTGTTTTTAATTTTATTAATTTATTTTTCAAAATTCCAATATATTAGTCATCAGCCGATTTCAGTGGCTGATTTCAGCTGAATCACGTAAAACTTTTGATATAATAATGTCTACAAAATCTGTTTTTTTTTTTAATTTCGGTTTTGGGGGTTTGGGGCGGGCTGCAGCCCGGCAGCCCTCCACCTTGGGTGCGTCCCTGCGTGTCGCTATTATGCCAACTGTTTTATGACTTTAGCCTGTGACGTAAAGGTCCATCACATTGGAATACTGCGACAGACAGACATGTAGAATGCATGTCGATTTCAAAAGCGTGTACTTCCTGTTCCTTAAGGAAAGGAAAGTAGTTCGAAAATGAACACATCTCTGCATGAACGGAGAAAATTACAGAGCCAGAATCGTATTTCGTTTCATTTAGCGATATCTCGAAAGACTTTTCTCAGATGTGTCCGTCTATTCTGTGCGATAAACATTGTGAATGTAAGAAATCTTAAACACTTTCATGCTTTAATAACACAATAATAAAACTTATTTGTTGAATCTCACATAGATGCTTCGGAAGTCTGATGACTAACACCAGGTTTTATACACTAGACGTATACTCCAAATTGTGATATACAGGGCATACACAAAAGAATGGTGCGGTTTCAATAGTGAATACTATTGAAACCGCACCATTCGTTTGTGTATGCCCTGTATATCATTTAAACTATATTACGTAATCTACAATCTATTCGTCCCTACTTGCAATTGTACTTCATTTTCTTTCTCTACCTATTTTCTATTGGGGGCACGCGGTGGCGCAGTTGGTTGAGGCACTGCGCTACAAACCGGAATGTCGCGGGTTCGATTCCCGATGGTGTCACTGGAATTTTTCACTGACATAATCGTTTCGGTCGCACTATGGCCCTGGGGTCGACTCAGCCTCTAACAGAAATGAGTACCGGGAATCTTTCCTGGGGGGTAAAGGCGGCCGGTGCGTAGGGCTGACAACCTTACCACCTTCATGTGCCGATTGTCTAAAAACCTAGGAGCCTCGACCTCCTGGAGCCCTAAGGGCCTGTCAAGGCCTGTAATGGGATTGCTTTACCTTGACCTTTACATGTTTTCTATTCTCTTCATTTAGTTTTGCCATTTACGTTTTACCTTATATAAAATTTTACTTATGTTTATGAACTCTTTGACTTTGTTACAGTTGGTTTATTTCTTATGCATATTTTTTTCTTTTATATTTAACATTTTCTGTTCAAAAGTTCTTCTGGGCGTTTGTGCTTTTCCATATACAGGGTATACACAAAAGAATGGTGCGGTTTATATGTATATATACATATAAAACGCACCATTCGTTTGTGTATACTCTGTATTTCAAGAGTAGATGCCTACTCGTACATGCTCTTCCTCTATATATATATATAGAACACCTTAAAGCCCTCAGTTAGCAAATCCCCAACAGAAAACCTGCAATCCCATTTCTTTAATCCATTTTGAAGCGGGAAATAAATTTTTCTCTCCTTAACTTCGCTTATTTCTCGGTATGACAGTAAGACCTCGGAAGTAAATATTCATGTCTAAAGTTACTGTATTTGCACACTGATGCGGTCCGCATGAAAGCACATTGACATTAAATTTTTATGTGGGGGGGGGGGGGGGTAAATTTCCCGCTTAAAACCGAGTCACGTTAAGTGACCTTTTCTGGGATCGACGGGCAACGGAAAAAGGGAGAAGCCCCATGTATCACCTGAGAATTAGAAAATTACACCAAAAGTCAACAGAAAAGTTACACATAGCGTAGAAATGCTTTCGATTTCTGTCTCTTTCATCTAACCATCTGAAGACTGTATCAGACATAAAATATATTTAAGTAGACCACGGCGTGTACTGCGCCGTGGTTTACACGAAACTCGCGTTTGCTTGACATATTTTGTAAAGAGATCGTATATGCCCTACCGATTATATAAAATCGTGTTCCGACAAATGTACACCCTTTATTATCTGTTATTTAATACAGTTTATATTAAAAATAGTCCAACGTGTTTCGAACCATGTCACAGTTCATCCTCAGGGACTCAATTGTTTATTACACCAGCTATCTACTTATGGTACTCGTTTAAAAGATAAATGTTGGGTAGATAAAATGCCGTTAACTGTGTTGAGTTTTGGACACTGTATCAGCTACTTCATGCTCGCCATTCGCTAAACATTGCATTCCGTAGTACCAACACAATACGCAATTGCCTGAAAGTCAGGATAAACTTTCAGGCAATAAAACGTTTACATTTGTCGAAACTGTAAGTGTATTTGCCGTGATTGGCATGGAGACAGAGTAAAAGATAAAGGGAGCAGGAAATTGAAAGATATATGTTGGTTTGATGAAATGCCGTTAACTGTGTTGAGTTTTGGACACTGAAAACAATATTAAAACATTTTTAAGCTAAGATATTTAAAATATAATAATAATAATAATAATTCTTGGCTCAACAGCCCTGTATGGGCCTGGGCCTCCTCTTGCCTCCTCTTGTCGAGGTTACTAAGTCATGCGCATTCATGGCAGCTGGTGACCGGCCAGCTAGCCGCGCTTAGTGTTCTATCGATCCTGATGTGCACGCCAGAGCCATCTGGCAGGCAGTCAGGAGACTTGGATGAGAAATTGAGGCAATTTGGCTTAAGCAACATTTTTATTCATGCCCGTAAGGTTCTTTTACATGCCATAAATCTACGACATGGGACCGACGGCTTTACTTCCCCTCCGAAGGAAGTGGTGCTCCGGATTTTTATCATCCTTAAAAATCCATCGACCTCGGTCGGGATCGAACCCGCGAACCTTGGGTCCAGTGGCGAGCACGCTAACCACTAGTCCACCGAGGTCGACATTTAAAATATAAAAGAAAATTAAAATTATATAATGGTTATTCTAAAAGGTTCTGACAATGGTATATTATATTTTGAACCACTTGTTTCTTGGACTTTGTCCATCGTCTTTAATGTGAATAAAATGTGATATAAATTGTAAAATCTAAAAAATATATAAAAATCCAAAAATTCACTACGTTACATCTTCCGAAACGTAGTGAATTTTAGATTTTTATATATTCTTTATATTTTACAATTTATATCACATTTTATTCACATTAAAGACGATGGACAAAGTCCAAGAAACAAGTGGTTCACAATATAATGGTTATGTTTGGTAGTACGTCTGTTGAAGTGTTACATTGTACATAGCTGTATCAGCTACTTCATGTTTACCATTTATTTGTTAGTGGTATACATAAATTTTCCCTACCGAATTTCACGAAAATTGGGTAAATGTTTAGTCGCTCATGCCGGGTCACAGAGAGACAGCCGGACTGTCAGATGTACAGACGGACAGGCGGACATAGTCTGCATGCAATGATGCTGCAGCAGAGTCCTTTTTTAAGAAGCAATGTCCTCAGTCAGTCAATAAATTCCCCACATAATATAAACCACAAGGACATGACCCTGCTCCAAACACTAAGCGACGTAAATCTAGTCCACATCCTGCCATTCTATTTGTTTAAGATAAAAAAAAGTAATTTTATCTTTCCTCCTACGCCTAGGTCTTCCAAGTGGTCTCTTTCCTTCAGGTTTCCCGCTGAAATCTGTGTGTGTTTCTCTTCTCCTCCTTGCGTGCAACATGCACCGGTCATCTAATCTTCTTTTAGTTTAATCACTCTACTACTATTTGTTCAGACTTAGAAATCATGAAGCTTCTCGTTATGCAATTTTCTCCAGTCTCCTGTTACTCCTCCACCCCAATTATTAGTTCCAAGTATCTTCGTCAACACCTATTCTGGGAACACTCCCAACCTACGTTATTCCCTTAGTGTGAGAGACCATTATCTGTATACTGTATCTGTATACTGTATCTGTATACGTTATACTGTATCTGTATACGTTATACTGTTTCTGTATACGTTATACTGTATCTGTATACGTTACACTGTATCTGTATACGTTATGCTGTATCTGTATACGTTATACTGTATCTGTATACTGTATCTGTATACGTTATAATGTATCTGTATACGTTATACTGTATCTGTATACGTTATACTGTATCTGTATACGTTATACTGTATCTGTATACGTTATACTGTATCTGTATACGTTATACTGTATCTGTATACTGTATCTGTATACGTTATACTGTATCTGTATACGTTATACTGTATCTGTATACGTTATACTGTATCTGTATACGTTGTACTGTCAGGCTTTAGACATTAAAGGGGAAGGCAAGATTCTGAACAGAATGGTAGCAGTCATTCCCCTGCATTTTATAATCTCTGAATTTATATATCCACATAATTTTGATTTTAATATCCTCAAGTGTTTGAACTTCAGCACATTTTTAAAGCATGTATTAGATATTTTATTAGCTATCTTTTTATTGTGATTTTCTCCTGCATTCTGATCAAAAGACATGAATATATACTGTTTTGTTAGCATTTACATCAGAACCAACCTCCTTAATAGCAGTTAATAAAGTTACTGTGTTTTTCTTTATAATATATATTTTTGATTAATAAAATAACATAATAATCTACGCCAGAACCTCTACAAGCCGGAAGGCCGCGGGTTCGATTCCCGATAAGATCATTGGGATTTTTATTTGACTTAATCCTTCTGGTTCCACGTCCGTTCTCAACGCTGCTCAGAAGAGGCAAATCTCTCGTTGTTACCGGGAACCGAAGAGGATTTGTTGGTTGTTCAGACCATAGCTTAGTCACTATACCGACTGAGCTATCCCACCTCCTCTCTTCTTATAAATATGTACAGTAACAATCTCCTTCCACTTTTGAGGCCATTGTTCTCTTTTCTAAACAGAATTCATTAGTTTATATATCAGAAAAAAATTATTTTTTTTCGTGCTTTGATAATTCTGCCAGAATTTGATCACTATCGTTCCAAATGTAAATAGTAACCTCACCGTCAAGGGCATTAAGCTTGAGTAGTAGAGGCTCAACTTTATCTATTTTATATTAAAGAATTAGTTAATACATACATTTAATCCTGTCTAGCGTAAATAACCCCAAGTACATTCAGTAGCTCACAGAAGTGTTTCTTCCACGTATTCAAAACACTGAGACAATCTGCAAACCGATCATCTTTCACATCCGTTACCAAGTTCGTTATAAGTTGGCAACACTTCTTAAGTTTATATGTGCAAAGGGCAGCAAAATGAATAACTAACTTCATGGAGCACAGTCCTTCTTGAGAAGCTAACAGCTCGTCAGCTAGTCAAGAAATTTCCCCCATTTTATGGAACCCGAAGGTTCATTACCGCATTCACAAGAGCCCGCCACCTGTCCCTATCCTGAGCCATATCAATCCAGTCCATGCCCCCCATCCTACTTCTTGAAGATCTATTTTAATATAATCCTCCCATCTACGCCTGGTTCTTCCAAGTGGTCTCCTTCCCTCAGGTCTCCCCACCAAAATCCTGTATGCACCTCTCCACTCCCCCATACGTGCTACATGCCCCGTCCACCTCATTTTTCTTGATTTTATCACCCGAATAATATTTGGTGATCAGTACAGATCATTAAGTTCCTCGTTATGTAGTCGTCTCCACTCCCCTGTTACCTCGTCCCTCTTAGGCACAAATATCCCCCTCAGCACCCTATTCTCGAACACCCTCAGCCTATGTTCCTCCCTCAGTGTGAGAGACCAAGTTTCACACCCATACAAAACAACAGGCAAAATTATAGTTCTATATATCTTAATCTTTTTATTTTTGGATAGCAAACTGGAAGACAGAAGATCCTGCACCGAATGATAACAAGCATTCCCCGACTTCAATCTGCTCTTAATTTCTTCCTGAATGGAATTTTGATTTGTTAGGGCTGTTCCCAAATATTTGAACTGTTCCACCGTTTCAAAGGATTTATTATCTAACTTTATGTTGTGATTTTGTCCTGCATTCTGACCTCAAGACATGACCATGTACTTAGTTTTCTCAGCATTTACTTCTAAACCAATCTCCTTACTTATGCTTCTATACATGTCACTAAATTAAAGGTGTTGCCATTTGTTTCAAGCCTATTAATTTTGCATTCTAGAGAACCCCCCATTTTAATGAAAGGTTTTAGTAGTTCCACTTCCAAATTTATTCAGCTTGTCTCCGTTCATTTCGCTGGCAATCTGCGACTTTTGCGTCTTAGCTTGCTTCCTTTGATCTAAATCATGGATCTCTTAACTCGCGGCCCGCCAGGTTGTATTATGCTGCCCACGGCCACATTTGCAAATTATTGATAAACTGTAAAAATTAAAAAGGTAATTCTATCCCATTACAGACCTGGACAGATCCATAGAGCTCTAGGAGGTTGAGGCTCCCAGAATTTCCAGACAATCGTCACATGAAAATGGTAAGGTTGTCAGCCCTACACATCAGCCGCCTTTACCCCCAGGAGATATCCCTGGTAATCATTTCTGTTAGAGGCTGAGTCGACCCCAGGGCCTTAGTGCAGCCGGAAGGATTAAGTCATAGAAAAATCCCAATGAACCAATCGGGAATCGAACCCGCGATCTTCCGCCTTGCAGCGCAGTGACTATAAAAATTACACTATAATTTAGGCGGTTAGGTATACCGCTTACTGTTATTTTTTCACGTACGGCTCGCGAAACAGCCCACAATAACAGGTGTGGCCCTTTGACATAAAAGGTTTCGACTCTCATGATCTAAATATTTAATGCACTCTTTGTCAAACATATATTTTCCATCTCAGTTCATAGTAAACCAGACTCTTTGTAGCTGAGATGTTGGTATTCTTCCTTCTCAGACAATAAGCATGTCCGCAATCTCGTCCTATAAATCCACGAACCTCCTGAGATTTTAACCCGATACTATTCTTTAATTCCAGTTCGTGGAGTTTCTTGAGGTATTTTCTCCTCGTATCAAATTTCTGTTTTTCTCTGTTACTGAGAGTCTGTGGCTTGCAACAGCCAGGTAGGGATCACGCCGAAAGATCGAACATCAAGTATACTTGAATGCCGTGTTCTATTTACTGAGATGTGATGAATTGGATCTTGCGTCTTCCCGTCAGACATTTTGATTTGTTATCAACGTTTCAAAATGGCGGATACTATAGGCTTTATGATTGTCTTTTATGTTAAGACTGCACTGAATAATAAAGCTTGTCTGATACATTCGAGGTGTGATGCTGTCACGTCAGCGACAATAAATATTATCTTGTGCGATATGACGCCGTGTAATCCTGCCTCTATCTTCAGTGTACAGGCGTAACGTCGTACTTTCATAATGGACAGATCACGTTCCTCTGTAACGTTGGCGCGTATATACCAAATTACGGGGCAAAATATTCCAGAACAGAGTAATATCTAAAGTCAAAATAAGGGCCGTGCCATGGCCCAGGCGGTTAGTCGCCGGCCTCTCACCGCGGAGGCCCGGGTTCGATCCCGGTTCAGTCCATGTGAAATCTGTGGTGGACAAAGTGGCACTGGGACAGGTTTTTCTCCGAGTTGTCGGTTTTACCCTGTCAATTTCATTCCACTTTTTTCCATTAATTGTAAAGCTTGGTAAAAAAAACTGCTTATCTTCATTAAAGGGGTTGCACAAGAAGCCTTAAGGCTGCGGTGCTTCCGTAGCATCTGCTGCGGGGCCCTTCACCACGCAAAAAAAAAGTCAAAATAGGCATATATATATTTCATATTTTATTGTTTTAATTTTTCGTACCGTGGGTGTCGACATCTCAGAGAAACACGCTGCCTGCCCCTTCAGTATGCCTCTCCAAAATGTTGGTGCCCTCTCCAAAATGTTGGTGCCCTTTCCTAAAACGTCGTAATGCTGATTCATCGCCGTCGTCAGAATACCATACATCATAACGTAATATATTTTGGCAAGCCTGCATAATGGCTGACTGAATTTGAAGCGTTGTTTATTCTGCCTTTCTCTCTGAACAAATATAACAAATTCAAAACGATACGCAGATTCTCATGCGCTACGAGGTATAATATTGGAGAATTCTGTATAATGTATTCGAGCCAGTACAGTTTTTGTTAATTTGCAACAAAAACAATGGGTACGTAATATAGAGACCTAGACACGTCTCTGCGCGCATCTCCAGCTCGCTAAATATTTGCCAGAGCACAAAATGTTGCCACTGTAATAGAGAGAGAAAAATAATATAAGCATTTAATCCGGTCCATTTTCCAGAAGATTTACGTTTTTCGAAATAAAGAAAAGCGGCTCTGCGCTTACATTTCTGAATACGTGTACCGTACACAGCAATTCAACGGTGTTTCCGAAAACGTGTATAATACTTAGCAGTTCAACAGTGGTTCCGAACATGTGTACCGCGCTCAGCAGTTCAACAGTGGTTCCGAACATGTGTACCGCGCTCAGCAGTTCAACAGTGGTTCCGAACATGTGTACCGCGCTCAGCAGTTCTACAGTGGTTCCGAACATGTGTACCGCGCTCAGCAGTTCAACAGTGGTTTCGAACATGTGTACCGCGCTCAGCAGTTCAACAGTGGTTCCGAACATGTGTACCGCGCCCAGCAGTTCAACGGTGGTTCCGAACATGTGTACTGCGCTCAGCAGTTCAACATTGGTTCCAAACATGTGTACCGCGCTCTGCAGTTCAACAGTGGTTCCGAACATGTGTACCGCGCTCTGCAGTTCAACATTGGTTCCAAACATGTGTACCGCGCTCTGCAGTTCAACATTGGTTCCGAACATGTGTACCGCGCTCTGCAGTTCTACAGTGGTTCCGAACATGTGTACCGCGCTCAGCAGTTCAACATTTGTTCCGAACATGTGTACCGCGCTCAGCAGTTCAACATTGGTTCCGAACATGTGTACCGCGCTCAGCAGTTCAACATTTGTTCCGAACATGTGTACCGCGCTCAGCAGTTCAACATTTGTTCCGAACATGTGTACCGCGCTCAGCAGTTCAACATTGGTTCCGAACATGTGTACCGCGCTCAGCAGTTCAACATTTGTTCCGAACATGTGTACCGCGCTCTGCAGTTCAACATTTGTTCCGAACATGTGTACCGCGCTCTGCAGTTCAACATTTGTTCCGAACATGTGTACCGCGCTCTGCAGTTCAACATTTGTTCCGAACATGTGTACCGCGCTCTGCAGTTCAACATTTGTTCCGAACATGTGTACCGCGCTCTGCAGTTCAACATTTGTTCCGAACATGTGTACCGCGCTCAGCAGTTCAACATTTGTTCCGAACATGTGTACCGCGCTCTGCAGTTCAACATTTGTTCCGAACATGTGTACCGCGCTCTGCAGTTCAACATTTGTTCCGAACATGTGTACCGCGCTCTGCAGTTCAACATTTGTTCCGAACATGCTCCTACGCATTCTCCCCCGCGAGAGAAAAAGAAAAAGAAAATGTCTGCGTGTCAACTGTTTGGATAAAGCTTGTTCCTACCCTTTAAATACCGCTCTATCAATACACGTTTGAAGCTTAGTACTATACTAAGGTATATTTCTACGTATAATATTCGTATATTTTATGTAATAACGTCTTTAATACTGACTGTTTGCCGCCCAGTAAGTAGGCCAGATTTGGCATCTTGCCAGTTTTAATAAGCAGCCACTGTCTGTGTGGATGTAATATTTGTTAGCTGTTTTAGTCACAGTTATTTGCTTTTATTTTGCAATTTTTTCAGCATAGTCGTGTTTGCTGTTTAAGAAAATGAAGACTTTCAAAATACATGTGTCAGTAATTAATTAATTATTTTATTCCAACAAATGCACTACACTGTTTTAGTGTTTTCTGTCCCTACATATGTTTCGACACTTCCTGTGCCATCATCAGGGGTGTCGTCGAGAGTTCACAATCCTCAGTGCATCAAATTTACTTTCACAACATATAATTTTTGTAAGTCACTGTCACTGATTATCACTTATCTTCTTGTTCGTAGTGGTTAGCTTATCTTCTTTGAAGTCATTAAAAATGAATCATTAAGATTTTGATTTGAAGACAGTCGTGGTATAAAATTCCAAAAGTTATTAAAATTATTTTCGACAACTGCGTATTTATATTAGTTGTGCGATCAATATTTGATCTTGTCCTTATGCTGTGTTGTTGGCCTTACTGTGGTGTACACTCTCGACGGCACACCTGAGGATGGCACAGGTAGTGCCGAAACATATGTAGGGACAGAAAACACTAAAACAGTGTAGTGCATTTGTTGGAATAAATAATTAATTACTGAAATGCACGGTATATATATATATGAAGTTTGAAAATTCATATTTAATAACATATCCATTGTGCCAGATTTGTTACGCCATGTGCATACCCCACAATCTGTTTTGTTTTGAGTTTGTTATGTCTTTTTATTATCCCATTTTTTTGTTTGGAAGTAGAGTAGGCAGTTTTGGCAAGTCTGATCAAGTGTATTCAAAATAGAAATTGGCAAAGATAGCGAAATTTATAATCTTCCGTAATTTACACTTCCAAATGACATAAACAGGCGCCTTCCCCCTTGAGAGGGCCGTGAACTTGCCGTGAAGTGCTATTTATAATAGCCTGTTACATACGTAAGCCCTGCAGTCGACAGACGTATCTCTGTCTGCCTCAACACATGCCAGCTCGAACTGCGTTTTGGTGTCTATGTATTACATTATATTATAGTATATCATTATATTATAGTATATCATATTATATTATATATTATATTATGTTTTATATTATATTATATTTTTATTTTATTTGTATTATATTATATATTTTATTATATTATATTTTATATTATGTTATATCACATTATACTATATTATATTATATTTATATATCATATTATATTTTTATATTATATTATATTTTTATTTTATTTTGTATTATATATATTATATTATATCATATTATACTATATCATATTATATTTTTATTTTATTTTATATTATATATTATATTATGTTATATCACATTATACTATATTATATTATATTTATATATCATATTATATTTTTATATTATATTATATTTTTATTTTATTTTGTATTATATATATTATATTATATCATATTATATTTTTATTTTATATTATATATTATATTATGTTATATCACATTATACTATATTATATTATATTTATATATCATATATTTTTATATTATATTATATTTTTTTATTTTGTATTATATATATTATGTTATATCATATTATACTATATCATATTATATTTTTATTTTATTTTATATTATATATTATATATTTTTCGCTCTGTTACAAATTGTAAGCAAGTTTGTAAGGAACCCTTCAAAATGGCCCTCAGGGGGAGTGAAATATGTGCGGTTGACTGTGTGTGAATAATCTGGACAAAGAACTGTGTTGTGTACTTGCATTAGACAGTAACGGAAACACCTGTACGGCCGTGGAATGCGACAAAAATTATGGATTTCGAAAGTCGTTTGGATTTTTTTGTTGTGTGCAAAATTCTAATCTTGGCACGCGATTTGCGCGAAGTTCCGCATGCTTGGCGCCTAAACGGACAATAAACAAGATGGCAAAGCTCAAGATAACATTAATATACGTATCGTCGTCATACCTTCGTTACTTAGAAGACTATCACTCCACAGCAGCTGAATGTTGATGAGGGCGATCGGTGAACTTGTCCTTCGCAAGCAAAGTCCTTGAACAGGTCTGTCACTGGGTGCTTCACTGAACTGAAAAAAAAAATTTAACCTTAGAATAGCCCATGAAGGCCCAGAGAGGTAGCAGAGGTATAGCTCTACTCTTTCTTTAACCTCAACACTAGATGGGGTGGGCGGTCAACGCCACGCCTCGGCCGCTTTACCCCCAGGAGAGAGACCCGGTACCCATTTTACAGGAGGCTGCATGGGTCCCAGAGCAGGTCTGGACGGTTGCGGTAAATCTCGCGGCCACCGAGATTCGATCCCCAATGTATGCCATTAGTGTACGATTCTAAGAAGAAATGCGATTAGTCCCCCAAATAACATTAACCGTAATGGAGTCACAGTGTGTTTTCTGCGTGGCACGAGCTGGATTTTTAAATGTTATTCAGAGTCCCAAATTATACATTTTAGCTGTTAATCACTAAATCAAAATCCTGCTGTTTCTGTCCCAAGCCTCTATTTCTAAACATTCTAACGTGTACACCTTCACACTGCTCTTACCAGAAGGACGACCAGGCGAACACTGGGATTCAAATAAAATGCTGCTTTTCCTCAAACCTCTCCCACCAAAATAAAAAGCCTTTCACTTCCCTCGCAATCTCCAATTTTATATAACCTTTTACAAGTACTTTTTACGCCACCCTCTCACATGCAGGTTTCAAAGGATGAGCTACATTTCTCTGTTATTATAAAACCTTTTCACGTCTAATTTTCTAAAGACTGATAACCATCTAAACTCTGCATATATATTCAATTCCTACCTACATTAAAATTATTCCGTCCCCACTGAAAACACAAATCTGATAACAGATTATGGAACAAATATGTTTTTAATACCCACACAAAGCGTATAAAGGTACTGTGTGACGCAGTGCGGAGTTTGTGAATGCTACGGCACGTGGGTAACATACGATTATATCACTGGGCTTTAAAAGGTTACAGTATATTTCACTGTTGTTCAGTAATTTCAGTCACAAAAACATATGTATTTTTTGACACAATTAGGCTACCGGTTTTCAGCTCTAAATATCCATCATCAGGCCTATACAACAACTATGAACATTGAAGTCTACACATTTTTTGAAAAAGAAATCCCCTTATTTTGTAAAATTACATGTAGAAAATGGAAAAAGGGGGGGGGAGGTGCCTAAGAAAAGGTATAGTTTAATAACGTGAATATAAAAGATTCATTCATTCATTCCGCAGTCTGTCTTACGACAGGTCCGTAGTCTCTTCCAAAGCGAGATCTCCACAGGGTGCGATCTAGTGCTTCCTCTTTCAATTTCCAGTATCTTCTCTTTTCCTTAAGGTCATCCAGTAACTACTTACGTCTTCTCCCTCGTCTTCCCGTCATTTCTATCCTTCCCTCTAACTTTCCTTCAATCACGTGTTGTTTCAGAAGGCAGTTCCTACGCAAGATGTGACCAATCCAGTTAGCCTTTCTTCTTTTTATTGTATGTACGATATTCCTCTCCTCCTTCACTCTGTGTAATACTTCTTCATTTCCCACACTATCGGTCCAACTGATCTTCTCCATTCTTCTCCAGCACCACATTTCAAAACTTTCCAGATACTTCTGATCTACTTTCCGAAGTGTCCACGTTTCAGCACCACACAAAGCTATGCTCCAAATGTAGCACTTTACTAGTTTCTTCCTTAAATTGAAGTCCAGTTTGCTGGTAAAAAGATTCTTCTTCTTCTTGTTGAATGCTGCTTTTGCCATGGCAATCCTGGATTTAATTTCACGTGTACAGCTTAGATATGAAATAAAATAAAATATTATTTATATTCACATTGTTAAGATATACCGTTTATTTGGCAAACTCCACCCCCCCCCTCCCCCCCATCATTCATCTCTTCAGCCAACTAATGCCCACTTGATATATTTTATTATATAATTAAATTTAGCATAAAACTAGTCCGACATTTTTCGAATTTTCGGATCATAGTCAGGGACTTGGATTGTGAATTACACAAATTACAAATCAACAATAAAGGTACATTTTAAAAAGTTCAAAAGTTAAAATGTAGGATACCCCCCGTTTTAGACATATAGTTTTACAAAATAAGGGGATTTCTTTTTCAAAAAAATGTGTAGAGTTTGATTTTCATAGTTGTTGTATGTTTAGGCCTGATGATGGCTCTATAGAGATGAAACCGGTAGCCTGATTGTGTCAAAATTATATATGTTGGTTGTGACTGTAATTACTGAACAAGAGTGAAATATACTGCGCATGTACATACCGACGGGGATGTCAAATATTAAGATTTAAAATGTTAAATGAACAGAAAGAAATAGTAATATAATGAACTAATAACAGCTTCTAGCAATATTGGTTTTATCTCTTAACTTTTGTATCTTGGTTTGTATTTTGGTTTCCTTTGTTACCATTGCTACACGGAGTTATTACCTGCAGTGCGGTGGCTACCGGCTCTATAGATCACCGCACTGTAAAGAATGCCGAGGCGGCAACTCCATGCATAACTGAATTCTCTACATAAGGGAGTTCCGCGAGACAAACGCCCTCACTTGCCTTTCAGTAATTTAGTTGCGACAACTCAAAGCTGCTGTTGACGATATTTTGAGATAATGAAAACTTTGGTCTATGGCTGTGCCTTCCAGATAACTGAGCTGTGTTGAATTTGTATTTGTTTTCGGTTAATACTTACTGGAACGGAGCATTTTCGGTATACTAACATTTTGGCGACGTAATTTTAAATTCTAAATTTATTTACTAATGCGGTAGAGCAATTCTTTCGAGGGAAAAGGGCTAGCAGTTAATTTAACTTCGACATGGCAATTTGAATTTGTAAATTTGTAAATTAATATTTGTAAATTTCTTTTGTAAATATTACAGATTATTTTACTTTAATATTTAAAGTAACTGTGCCACTTTCTGTAGGTTTGTAAATCCCTCACGCCAGCCACAGTGCAGGCCGTATGACCAACAGCACAGTGCAGGCCGTATGACCAACAGCACAGTGCAGGCCGTATGACCAACAGCGCAGTGCAGGCCGTATGACCAACAGCGCAGTGCAGGCCGTATGACCAACAGCGCAGTGCAGGCCGTATGACCAACAGCACAGTGCAGGCCGTATGACCAACAGCACAGTGCAGGCCGTATGACCAACAGCACAGTGCAGGCCGTATGACCAACAGCACAGTGCAGGCTGTATGACCAACAGCACAGTGCAGGCCGTATGACCAACAGCACAGTGCAGGCCGTATGACCAACAGCACAGTGCAGGCCGTATGATCAACAGCACAGTGCAGGCCGTATGATCAACAGCACAGTGCAGGCCGTATGACCAACAGCACAGTGCAGGCCGTATGACCAACAGCACAGTGCAGGCCGTATGAACAACAGCACAGTGCAGGCCGTATGACCAACATCACAGTGCAGGCCGTATGACCAACAGCACAGTGCAGGCCGTATGACCAACAGCACAGTGCAGGCCGTATGACCAACAGCACAGTGCAGGCCGTATGAACAACAGCACAGTGCAGGCCGTATGACCAACATCACAGTGCAGGCCGTATGACCAACAGCACAGTGCAGGCCGTATGAACAACAGCACAGTGCAGGCCGTATGACCAGCAGCACAGTGCAGGCCGTATGACCAGCAGCACAGTGCAGGCCGTATGACCAGCAGCACAGTGCAGGCCGTATGACCAGCAGCACAGTGCAGGCCGTATGACCAGCAGCACAGTGCAGGCCGTATGACCAGCAGCACAGTGCAGGCCGTATGACCAGCAGCACAGTGCAGGCCGTATGACCAGCAGCACAGTGCAGGCCGTATGACCAGCAGCACAGTGCAGGCCGTATGACCAGCAGCACAGTGCAGGCCGTATGACCAGCAGCACAGTGCAGGCCGTATGACCAGCAGCACAGTGCAGGCCGTATGACCAGCAGCACAGTGCAGGCCGTATGACCAGCAGCACAGTGCAGGCCGTATGACCAGCAGCACAGTGCAGGCCGTATGACCAGCAGCACAGTGCAGGCCGTATGACCAGCAGCGCAGTGCAGGCCGTATGACCAGCAGCGCAGTGCAGGCCGTATGACCAGCAGCGCAGTGCAGGCCGTATGACCAGCAGCACAGTGCAGGCCGTATGACCAGCAGCACAGTGCAGGCCGTATGACCAACAGCACAGTGCAGGCCGTATGACCAGCAGCACAGTGCAGGCCGTATGAGCAGCAGCACAGTGCAGGCCGTATGAGCAGCAGCACAGTGCAGGCCGTATGAGCAGCAGCACAGTGCAGGCCGTATGACCAGCAGCACAGTGCAGGCCGTATGAGCAGCAGCACAGTGCAGGCCGTATGACCAGCAGCACAGTGCAGGCCGTATGACCAGCAGCACAGTGCAGGCCGTATGACCAGCAGCACAGTGCAGGCCGTATGACCAGCAGCACAGTGCAGGCCGTATGACCAGCAGCACAGTGCAGGCCGTATGACCAGCAGCACAGTGCAGGCCGTATGACCAGCAGCACAGTGCAGGCCGTATGACCAGCAGCACAGTGCAGGCCGTATGACCAGCAGCACAGTGCAGGCCGTATGACCAGCAGCACAGTGCAGGCCGTATGACCAGCAGCACAGTGCAGGCCGTATGACCAACAGCGCAGTGCAGGCCGTATGACCAACAGCAGCAGTGCACAGCCGTATGACCAACAGCACAGTGCAGGCCGTATGACCAACAGACAACAGTGCAGGCCGTATGACCAACAGCACAGTGCAGGCCGACTCTCGCCTGCCGCTAGTAAACCGCTTGGCACGCGGTATAAACTAAAGTAATATTTAAAGCAAGCAGTTACCGGTTTGTGCTTGGGTAATATCAGTCGGTTGGTGGCAGCTGTAATGGTAGAGTGGATCCAGCGAGTGCCTTCTAGGACACTACCGATAGAACCTCCATTAAGAAAATTGAGCTATATATTGGTAACCCACAGTAGGGAGGTACTGCAGTAATGAAGTTCAACTTGCAGCTACACTGTCTCACGAAAGTAACTCCTCAGTAACACCTTCAGTCTACGTAGTAAAGTCAACTTACGCATCTTTTTGTATTACGAACAATGAAAATAGCGGAGGCATTTGTGTATATGTACTTTGTTTCGTACAAATTCGTGTTCAAAAGGACTAACAAGTTTTATATCCATGACAACTTTTGAAATTTCAGCAACTATAGTGCTGTAAATTCAAGTTTTAAGAATCCAGTGTAGTCACAGTGGAATTATTTAATTTCATTTCACTTCACACTTCAAACGTCTTTCCGCATAACGCACTTCTTTCACACTATTACGCACCGTTGATTGATCCAACAGCTGGTCGTTGTCGGTATATTCCTCTCAGTTGCAAAGATGTAACCAGACAACACTACCCGTATAAGAGCAACTGAACGCAGCTAGTAGTCCTGTATCACGTGTGTTGATCGTGTGCGTGGGCCTGGAACACTGAGAGAGCAGCCACGTGGCTAGCTCACCAAGACACACTAACAGCACGTCAGATACTACGCGATCTCACAACGCTGTGATTTAGCCCACTCGCCATAAATAGAAACCAGTAAAGTTTTCGGGACAAGAAGAAATTCATAGGTGACGTAGTTGTGTGCACAGCTGTGACAGGTGCTGCCATCGATCGTAACCACTTTCTGCTGGGAAAATGAAGAAGTCGCTATCACTGAAAAGAAGACTAAACCACCACACACATGATTTTTAATTCTTCAACAAATTCGCGTCTTAATTCAGGCACATGCAAAGGAATAAATGAGAACTTGTTCAACGTAGTTCCGTTTCACAATATTTACATTATGTTGGTGTTTCTAAATCAATTACATATAACGCATTTTTGCGTCGATTATTAGACATTCTTTACTTGACAAGATGGCGGGCGATAAGTGCAAATCTACATACGGTCGAGTTAAAAACAACAAGGACTGATAAAACTCCGCAAGCACAGATAGATTCTACAATGGATCACATTCCACACGTTCCGGCATAGACCAACAGCATCATTTGACAATGTGCAATAGACCAAAACTGCAAGAACACCGGTGTACATAGTGAGACAATGTATAGTTCCTAGTTGCTAAGAAACCCTAATACGGGTGCACAACATTATGGTGAGAGTGTAAATAGTGGACGCTTTGAAGAGTAACCCCTGAAGATGGCTCAGGCAGAGCCGAAACATATGTAGGGTTTGACAATTCATAGATGATAGTGCAATATTTGTTGGTTTACATTATATAATATAATTCTTTACAAAGTCGGAACAGAAACGTGTTATGTGGATGCCACGTTCTTCCGTCCGTCTGTGACGAGGTATCAGCGCCTGAACTTATTTACAGTTTTTTTTTTAAGTTCCACATGAAGACCCCCCCCCCCCCCCACTAACATTTGTTCAGCCATACCAATCCATAATAAAACCTAGTTTACGTAACGGTATAAATGGACTTTACCATAAAAAGTAAAGGTAAAGTTTACACTAGAACAGGCAATGAAGGCCCAGAGGGGGAGTACAGGTATAGCTCTACTCTTTCTTTAACTCTGGCACTAGATGAGGGTGGGTGGTCAAATCCACGCCCCGGCCGCTTTACTCCCGGGAAAGAGACCCGGTACCCATTGTGTAGGAGGCTGGGTGGGCCCCACGGCCGGTCTGAACGGCTGCGAAAAATCTCGCCCCCACCGGGATTTTTTTTTTTTGTCTGTCCGGGGTTTTTCCCCCTTTGATCCATTTTTGTACTGTATTAAATCCTTTCGTCCTTCATGTCACTTATGTTCCATACTACC
The DNA here is from genome assembly GCA_021186555.1 of Reticulitermes speratus. Taxonomy (NCBI): domain Eukaryota; kingdom Metazoa; phylum Arthropoda; class Insecta; order Blattodea; family Rhinotermitidae; genus Reticulitermes; species Reticulitermes speratus. The sequence goes on along the minus strand of JAJKFL010000002.1, from coordinate 39,879,182 downwards.
GTATAACACAACACAAACATCCATGCCCCCGGTGGGATTCGAACCCACGATCCCAGTAAGCGAGCGGCCGAAGACCCACGCCTTAGACCGCACGGCCACTGGGATCGGCAGATTCGATCCCCGGACCGTCCAGCCCGTAGCGAGTCGCTATACCGACTGAGCTATCCCGGTCCGGACTTTTCCATACATCACGCAAACTGCTTTATGTTTAAATTTGACAAGGACGACTTTCACTAATCTGCATTGCATTGTTCCTACTTAGAAACAAACGTAATAAACTTTAAATAAGCCGTTTGTAATACTGTGTGCTGTATTATGCACGAAGAGTTCCAATCCCCGTCGGAGGAGATTTTCTCTTGTCCAAACACATCCGGACCGCCGCTTGGGGCTCGTCCATCATCCACATCAATGGGTACATGGGTTCTTTTCCAGGGGTAAAGTGGCCGGATTGTGATGTAGACCACTCACCACCATCTGTCGCCGAGGTTAAGAACCGCTCTGTGTCTGCGTGGCATGTAGGAATCGTGGTTCACTTCTTGGCAGGGGAAGGAAAATTTTAATTTCTCCCAAAGCGACCACACCGGCTCTGGGGCCCACCAAGCCCCCTATTCAATGCGTACAGGAGGATATTTCCCCGGGGGGTAAAGCGGCATGGACGTGAAGCTGACCACTACATTTACAGCCGGGGTTAAGGACTCCTCCATACGCCCTGATGGCGTGTACAGAGACAAATTTACCGTGTGACTAATGTAGTATAGGTTAATACACCAATAAAGAACAACTGTGTGACGTTTTATTGAGAAACATTAAAATTGTTTTCAGGTGAATTTTACGTTGCGATGATTGTGGCGGCCTCTCCACATCGTCTAACCGCACTGCTGGCTGCCCGTTGCAACTTACCCTCCATCTATTAGACCGCTTGGAAACACAGTCTGAAATTATGGCAGATGGCAGCAGTAACAAAAACTGCGTGTTATATGCGGATCAACGATTATATTCCATTACAACGCTTCGAAACACAGTCTGAAAGTGTGGCAGATGGCAGCAGTAGCAACAGCTGCTTGTATTTGCGGATCAACGAAAATATTAAGTTCTCATAGGTTGCTGTAGCCTAGATGATCTGTGGCCTAATCAGCAACATATAAAAATCGTATTGTATGTGGAAAGGAGGCGCTTGAATATGTAAAAAAGAAAATAAGACGACTCTAAATCAGGGCCCGGACTATGGGGTGGGTCAGCCAGGTGCCTGCCCTGGGCCCCAACCTAGGGGCTCTAAGACGTTAATCGAAAAATCGGAAATATGGTGCTCATAAACTCAGATATCCACACACGAAAGAATTTCTCCGAATATTATCAGCAATTTGGGCACGCGCAGCCCCGTCCTAGGCCGATGAAGTTTAAATAATATCGGTTTCAAGGGACTCCAATTTATTAGTCTGCCCATGGAGTCCAAATGTCTCAGGCCGGCCTTATTTTAAATTGTCCATAGATTTGCAGGAACTTCAGCATTCTTCAAACTAAAAAGTTTTGATTTCTAACCCACATACCCATTACTGCAACATATTATATGCAGGTACACCAAAATTTCCACTGTACATGTACATGTCTAAGAAAAGCAATGAATTAATATATGTTCTATTATATCAGTTTTAGTATATTTTAATTGCCTTTTACTTTCCCCCTTCTTGAGGTAAAAGTGATTGTTACAAAATTTCCTTTATAAAAGAAATTCTGCTTTTGTAACACATAGCACGGAAATTTTGTCCGCTGCCTTCAACACTCGCGCCGTCTTTCAGGTTGAAATCCACATTTTAGCGGGTGGCATTTGTAGCTACGGTTACCTTGCCTCTATGTCCCCATTACTTAACCTTCTGTGTCATTCTTCATGGACCTTGAATCCCTGAAGATGAAGGGAAGATGACGGGGCTACGTTCATTCGAAACTTCGGCAACCATTTATCCAGCAACGCAGCGTCAAACCTGAAAAGCGGAGAATCGTGACTACACCGCTGTGTAAACCTTAAAACTCGCACACATTTACCTTCTTACAGATACTTCGACAACGCATGTTGGCTATTCTGACAGCAGACAGCGGCATAGCTGTTAATTCGTGCTATCACCTTATTTTTTATCTGTGTCTTTAATCGAGTAACTGTTACGTGAACAAAATAACAAATAGAAATTAATAATTGGCACATCCATTGTAATTTTATGAGGAGACTTTACGTTTTTTTTAAATCAGTGCACTAATTATAACTGTAGTCTTATTTGTGCATTGTATTGCATATTCGTTATTCCCGCTGCCTAGAAGACTTGCGCAGGAAGTCTTTTTGCAGCCAAACGTGAGAAGTAACTAGGTCTGCCGTGGTAACAATTCGTGGTAGAACGACAGGAGTTTTCCCTCATAAATTCGTAATTTTTCTAATTCTTATGGCCCCAGGTGACGAGACTGATAGTGGAATGGAGTCTTTGTCATCGAGCAATAAGTCTTTGGTGACAGCCGACACGAAAGATAGTAAAGATATGAGGGCAGAAATTGACGATGATGATGTTGATGATGAGGTAGGTGCAGTCATCTTACATACACTGTGATCGTCTTATTGAGATGTAGTCTGAAACCATATAATTATATTTCCTATATAATTTGTTATGGCTGTGTTGACCGCAATACAGCATATTTGCCGTTGAAGTTGAGGCAGTGAATATAGGTTATGTTAATCTGCTGTTAGAATCGATGCTACTGATGTTGTAAGTTTCCGTCACTTATGCCCAGTTTTTATTTTAATTATGGTTACTTCGTTGTGCGCAACGATTTGTGACCGTTTGTCTGTATTCGTAGTGGTCCCAGGATTGAGTATTGTACTGTGTACATTAGCGTATGATTTTTTGTGCCCACTGTTGTCCAAGTCAGAATAATTGCTTATAATTTCACGGTGTTCGAAATTGTGCAGGATTGAGTACCATTGCTGTAACTATTATCATGTTTGCTGCTGCTAAAGCAAGTTTTATTGCCTGATCCATATGTAGTAGGCTTGGTGAATGTGGAATGGATGGTTCAACAGCTTAATGTTTCCATTAGGGGTATCTTTCATGTTTTGAACTCTGTGTGGCTTTCTGTACTCCATGTACGTTATCTGCACATTACAAAGAAGGTTGTAATGACCTTACCAACCTAAAATAAGATCAGTTTTTTATATTATCCAAGTCCATGTGATATTAACATACTGGGTTCTGTTGATAACGGACTGCAGAAGTTAATATCTTTTAAAACTAATAAGGGGATATTTGGTTTTTATAGGTAATTTGAGAGACATGGTGTTTTTTTTATGTTATTGAGATTTAAAAGCTACTCTGTAGGGAGTAATAAGTAAGTGATATGAAAGAGTGTTAAAACGTAGGGAGGAGGCATCCGTTGATGACACTCCCATTACCATTGTTGGTCATTCTACGTTTTTAGTTACAGGTTTGAGCAGGTCATGTGGCCATTGTTTCTTGAGTCGTCTGGGGACATTGCTTTCATTTATTAACTAGGTGATAGTCATTATTTTGTCTGAGGAGATGCCTGTGATTTGTGGCAAGTCTTCTGATTCCATCTTTGACAAGTGGTATGCATACATGAGTGTGGGAGTGGTTGATTGGCTATGTATCAGGGAGCTTTGACAAACATTCTAAGCAACTTGGATTGAGCCTTTGGCACGTTCCCAGAGTTGTATACTGTAAGTCCTTAGAGAGTCTTGGGTAAAGAAATTTTATGAATCAGATTGTGTTCTTCTGGGTTGTGAAACTATGGTATAATTGTGTACTAATGTTTTAGAGGAACGCGTTGTGCCCTCATCTTCAGAGTTCAAGTGAGTATGCCAGAGTGTGTAGTCTAGGTATGTGGGCAGGTTGCAAGGAAGGTGGTTAACCTGCTGGTATAATTGGATCACATTCCTCACCATACGTTGGCCTTAATGATGAAGACAAGATGTTGCTCCAAAATGTTGGCATACACCTGCAAGACTGCATGCTTTCAACCCAAAAGACCGGAATCTGAACAGTTCCCACTATGAAAACCTAAAAAATGTAATTATTAGCTTTGTTTTTCCTTTCCAGGATCTGGATGAAACCTTCTCTGAGAGACTCTGGGGGTTGACCGAGATGTTTCCTGAAGGAGTTCGTAACGTGACATCTGCTGTCGTGTCTGTCACTTGTACTGGAATTAAAGGTTATCATTTTGTAATTAACAGTGACTTTCTAACAGTTAGTGGGGGTTTGCCATGGCTCAGGCCAGGTCACCAGCCTCTCATCGTAGAGGCCTATGTTGAATTCCAGGTCACTTCGTGTGGAATTTGTGGTGAGCAGAGTGGCACTGGGACAGGTTTTTCTCTAAGTACTTCAGTTTTCTCTTGCCCCCCACCATTGCATCAGTTCTGCTCACTCATTCGTTCATCTTTACCTATCACTGACACAATATTATCTTAGCAATTGACAGTGTTGTTAAATAATACACGTAAAAAAAAAACATTTCAGACCATTAGTTTCATAGTGTGGTGGTGTGTACCTTAAAGGAAAACCTAATGGATGTGTGAGATGTGACATCGTGCAGTCTGGTAAAAATTTACTGATGTTCTGGATGAATGTATTGTCTCCATATTCAGGGTGTATGCAGGCAGAATGTTCCTCTGAAATGTCAGTAAATTTCTGCTACCACAATTTATTAAAATTGTAAAATGGTCAACATAGCATAAGGACAGCATCAATATTGATCACAAAACCAATATACATAGCCTGGTGTCAAAAAACAATTTCAATAAATTTTAACAACTTTTAGTATCGTATACCGCGACAACAAATATCTTAAATGATTCAGTTTTAATAACATAAAGGAAGAAGAACCAATTACTACGTCAGTGAAGTGCAGTGACGGTAACTTGCAAGAGTTACGTTTTGTGAAAGTAAACCCAAGGCATTAGGATTGTGAACTTTGACGGCAACTCTAAAGATGGCACAAAAGTGCCGAAACATATGTAGGTACTGAAATCATAAAAACAGTGTAGTGCATTCGTTGGTATGTAATTATTAGCTAGTTGTCAGGTAATTCGAATTGTCAGTGATATTGACAGTAAAGTCCAAATGCAAGCTTAATAAACTGCAGCAGGCAGTGTTGGAAATTTTATGTACTACATTATGGAGTAAATTTTCCTAGTATTATAAAGTCAGTTGTCAGCAAATTAGAAATGTGTATAGCATATGTGTGTGTGTGTGTGTGTACATACTTGTAATTACTGCAGTTTGTGGATAATATTTTGTATTTGTAATTTTAATTAAGAGAGTTTTTTATTCATATAGGTTTTTATGGCCTTAGTCGGATAATAACATGGTGTGTCTTCAGTTCATCAGCTATCCTCTTTGCTCCATTAATCTTTGAAGTGGAGCGTGCTCAGGTAGAAGAAATGCAGCGTACCCAACAGAAACAGGTAAAAAACATACACTGTATAATGAGTTACATTTTGTGTGAATTAAATGTAAGACTGTTAATAATCACTGATAATACTGCACAAGTGTATTCGCCGTTATTTGAGAATATAAACGTGTATCAATTCATTGCACTGGTAGTGTGAGGTTGAGTCCTTCTATGTACAGTGTGTCCACAAAGCCCCTTCTGGGTTTTGAAAAATTGTGTCACGCAAACAAATTGAGCTAGCCACATGCGGTTTGCGGCATATTACAGTGAAACTCTGGAAGTTTTTTTTGCCGCCAACAAGATGGTGCTCCACCTCATTGGGGTATGCAGGTACGCGCGTACCTAGACAGGACATTTCCAGGAAGATGGATCGGCAAAGACGGTCCAATGCATTGGCCTCCACGTTCACCAGACATAACACCACTGGATTTTTTCCTGTGGGGTTATGTCAAGAGCAATGTGTTCCGAACACCAGTTAACGGACTTGATGACCTGAAGAACCGTATCAGGAATGCAATCTTGGCTATTCCAGCGGACATGCTCCACAAAACATGGCAAGAGCTTGAATATCGTCTGGACGTTCTCCGTGCTACCAAGGGAGCCCACATTGAGGTCTACTGAGGTCAGTAAAAAACTTCCAGAGTTTCACTGTAATCTGCCGCAAACCGCATGTGGCTAGCTCAATTTGTTTGCGCGTCACAATTTTTCAAAACCCGAAGGGACTTTGTGGACACACTGTATATCTGGTAGGCTAAACACTTGCTAATCTGTAATTATGTATATTAGAAGGCAGATTTAGTAGTAGTTGCAAATAGGAGCAGCAGATACTACCAGTAAATGGCAGTGGATGATTTGCCCAAGTTGGTGTTCTGTTGTTCACCTTTGCTGACACGTTCATAGCATCCACGTAGATAGTGGTGCTGCTTAGTACAGATTGTTATTCTGTCAAGGTCTTAATACAAATGTAGCTGTCGTGACTTCAAGTTATTGAGGTTCGGTATTTTTATGAAATTCGTTTGTATAGGCAGAAAATGCTGCATGTGCACAGAAATTATTTTAAATATATATTTTATTCCCCAAATTCTGTAACTGTGTTCTTAACTACGGCAGTGCCCCTTTAAAGTCTCAGTGTGCCTTACGGAAATCCCAGAATAATTATGGCACGCAACTCTTCACTATCTGTTTTTACATTTCAGGTGCTACTGGGGCCAAGTAGTGCCATGTCAGGTGGTATGGGACTTATGCCACCCATTCACCGATAAGAATTCCGGAGATCAGTATGTTACACAGCTGTGGTACTCTCGCATTTGTGTGTATAGAAACCACGGAACATAAAATAAATATCGGCAACTTGTTCACGAGCTGGTAGCAGTATACAGTTTTGTTAAATGAATAGTTAATATTAGTATAATTGGAGTGTACGAAAAAATTAACTGAATAAAGTTACAATGCCTAAAATTTGCTGTTTTCACGGAAATAATACTTCCATTGCAGTGCAGCTTAATATAATATAATTGAAGACTCCATTACAGTGATTTATCAGACTGCTCCTGTTAGAAACAAATTAGTAGGATCTTATTTCTTTAGAGATAAGGTTCTCTGAGGTTTCATCCCACATAATGTGATTTATTTCATAGCTGTGATGTGTTGGTGATGTTGGTTCAGTGGAAATGTTTGCCGGATTAGTAAGCACTCGCAGGGAAGAAAATATAACAGAAGAAATTGTGACTGAGAAATTTTATGCATGACACGTATTCACATCCTGTCTGTGGTTTCATATGTAGTTATATTTTCAATACTCTGGTGAATGTGTGTGTGTGTTATTCCTGTTTTGTTATCAGTTGGGGAAAATAAAATTAGAACCACAGTGTAATGTTTCATTGTGTACCAAACAGAAAATTATCACGAGTTCAAAACTTGCATACAGGCTTTGACTTATGTGACTTTCACACACAATTTCATTTACATTTTTTTCTAGTTTATACTTTTGGGGAAGACTAAAATTTAATTACATTATTTGTATAAAAAATCAGGATTCTGAAATGGCTAAAATAAAAAATTACCTGTATTGTGTATTTTTATGTGAAAATGAAAGTTGGTGAAATGAAAGGAGTAAAAAAGAATGGTGAATTAAGCAATCACTCTTGGGAATGTAACTATCATGTAAGTTTGCTGTAAGACAAACCAGTTTGGGGAATTATTAATACTGAATATCATATTGTTTTGAGTATTGTATTGCCTGACAAGTTTTTCTACTATATATATGTTTCCCACTGTCATGTATTCTGCATAATTAAGCATCACATTATGTATGAAGCAGTTAAATACTGGAACATGTTTTTGCTGCTGTTAACACTGATTCAGACTTGAGGTGGTGTGTGCACATGTGAATTCTCTAGATCAGCAGCTCATAAAAAACATAATAAATTTTAATCAGGTAAAATTTTAAATAGTTAACAAAAGAACCTTGTTGTGTGTATGAGATTTTGAGGTTTTGATAGCAGTATCAATAGTACAGTCTTTTGGATGGGACACCATATAATTTGGTAGACAGGCACCACTGCTTTGGGGGAACCTGCTGTCTGCATCTTCAGGGAGGTGTTCTCTTCTGCTCAGAAACCTGTGGCAGCATGTTTCTCCAAAACACTGGTGATATCTGCCAAAGTACATCATGTTACTTCATGGAAGAACATGATCTTAACCCATCTTTCATTTTTTATTTCTTGTGCATGAAAGAGGCTAATTTTGCTGTGTTATATATTACATTCTTTTCACATGTTGTGTGCATACATTTTTCTTTTGTGCACATTCATTCAAGGCTGAAATATGCAAAATGTTATTGGGTCAGGAGAGCCGGACTTTGCCATTATGGTTGTAAAAATCTCTGTAAGTTTGGAGTGTTGGCTTAAGTACACTAATATTAAGTTATACGAAGGCCGTGGGCACATTATATGAATGAAGCCAGTAGCATTTCTGGGAGTCAGAATCAGTTAGCGTGGACCAGACTTGATTACACAAGTGTGCCCACAGCTTTATGTTGCTGTGAATGCAAGCAACTGAAAAATAGCAGTCATAGAGCAAAATAATTTAGTTGTGACTTTGAAGTTATTTTTGTCATAAGTGTAGTGTGCAATGAAAAAAGATGTGTGTGATATTGATGGAATATGTTATAATGAGTATAGAATCAGTATAAGGAGTTTGGCCTAGAAGTAAACTCAGAGAAGTCTCTATATCTCATCATCAGAATGTAATACAAAAGTGTAATATAAGAATGACTGTTAAATCATTTGAAGATGTGGCAAAGTTTGGGTGTTTTGGAGTGATTGTTAGTAATTAAATTACATTCACAAAGAAATTAAAAGTAAGGAGGTGATGGAAAATGTCTAGCTTGTATGTTTATCTTGTCACGTGTACTGCATGTGTGTGAAACTTGGTCTCTCACCTTTACAGTGCTCTCTCTCTCTCTCTCTCTCTGAGGTGGGACTCGATACTGTGTGATTTGGCAGAGGTTTACCAATGTTTTTGAGAAACCTGACTCCTCCTCCATCATATGACTACAGAGCAACATTTTATCACCATCAGCAGGTAATGTGATTGAGGCAGCATGATTGTCTGAAATGTGAGCAGACTACATGACTTAACATCTCAGAACACAATAATCTGTGAAGCCACCATTGTGAGAACCTCAAACTTCATAGGACAATATCATGACAAGAAAGAGAAACAGTTTGGAGGAGCTTGTATCAAGCAGATTACTTAAACCAATATTTGGTGGCAAAACATCAGTGGATTTTTGTTTTCATATACCATTGTACTACTCTAGACTTGTTAGAACATCCCTGAATTATATGTTGACCTTACTAACTTAACAACTGTAATGTAAAGGTAAAAAAAATCATCCCTGTTCATATAATGTAGGAGGAGGAGAGGTACAGCTCCACTCAATTAACCTCAGCAGTAGATGGAATTGAGTGGTGAAGTTCATGCCCTGACTGCTTTACTTCCCAGGAAATAACCCTGGTACTCATCGAACAGGAGACTGTACATTTTGTTTGTTTTGGAGGAGAGCTGTTATCTGTGCCAGGATTTGAACCCTGGATCATCCAGGCTGTAGCACAGTTAGTGATTTGACTATGGTGTTCAAGCTCACAGAACTGTAAAGTAATACTTGGAACTCCATAAGGACTAAAAATTAATAATTCATGTGGTAGATTATAGAACTTACATCAGACTAAAGCTCTCCAGCACAAAATCATGCAGCATCATGCATCTTTGTTATCCAAAGAATGATAAACCTTCCCTGTAGTATGTAAATTGATGTGGCAGTTAACAGAAAGTGGCATTGTGAAGTGGTCCTTAGAGAGAAGGAGTATATAGGTGAAAGCCTGATACTGGATTGTGGTTTTTAGGTGCATCTGCATATTTGCAAAAGATGACTGTTAGCTTTGTCATGTCTGTTTGTCTGTCCATCTAAATAGAACAGCTCGGAACCACTGGATGGATTTTCATGAAATTTGACATTTGAGGTTTTTTGAAAATAAAAATTCAAGTCTCATTAAAACTAACAAGAATAACAGGTGCTTTACATGGAGACCTATGTACGTTTGTGATAATATCTTGCTGAAGGATTCTTAGAATGAGAAATGTTTCAGACACGAGTTGTACGGAGAATGAAAACGCACATTTTTACCGAAAAGTTTGCCATTTATGAGATAATGTGACAAAATATGGTACAGCCAAACAGGCCACAGATGACAGTATAGTGCTGTGTACAAAAAAAATGCACTTTGCATACCAGATAACTAAGGCAAGAATACAGACACGCCCTCTTAATATTTAATACTTATTGCTTCATAATTGATTAATTCCCTCCAATCTGGTAAAATGTTTTACAGCAACACTTAACAAAAACTGAGAATCTACGGAATGAGTGATGTCATTATGATCTGTTTAGCCAAATTGTGCGTCTAAGGAAGGCGCTGTGATCAAATGAACATTCTTTTGTTTCACTGCAGTATCTATGTGTAACATGTGAAAAGAGTACATATTCACTGTAATATGATCAGATCAATTTATTATGCTTATTTCCAGTCACAACTGAAATATGGGATTATTTTTTGGGGTCAGTAAAAGATAGCTTAAAGGTTTCTCGCATACAAAAAAGGTGATGCGACTAATTGCGGGGGTTAATAAACGAGTGTCTTGTAGAGGTATATTTTAAAAATTTAAAATTCTTACATTACCTTCACTGTACATCTTGGAAGTACTATGTTTTATCAAAAGATTGGAAGGTAATTTTAAATGCAATTTCCAGATGTATGATTATAATATGAGAGGTAAAAATAAATTATTTATCCAAGCATGTAACACAGCTCTTTATCAGAACAGTGTAATAAGTAAGGCAATTAGATTATACAACAAGTTACCGGAAAGAATAAGAACTTTAAAAAATTTTAGATGTTTTAAAAAGGAGGTAAAATAATTGCTCATCTCGAATACCTTCTATTCGATTGATGAGTTTCTTAAGTCTAAATTCCGTTGGACCTAAACAGAGATGCCTGCGTGTGTACATTAATTGTATTTTATATAGTGGTGTTTTATTGTTTGTACAGATGTGATTTTAAATTTATTAATATTTGGCCTTGCTTGCATGTTGTAAGAATTATAGTGGTTTGTCCTAGGTCGATGTAGACTGAATGGATGAATAAATTGAATTGAATTCAATATATAAATGTAAACTTCTCTGTTGTTTTTGGAAATGTGATTGTATATTTTGATCTCATCCCAAATTTCTATCCTTTGGAAGAACATTATATGATGCCAGAGATGTTTAATTTCTAATTTGGATCACAGTGACACAGAAATTGACAGAAGTGGTAAAACATGTGAGAAAAGAAGCATACAAATTTATTTTTAGGATTAGGTTGGGTGGGGGTTTTGGCACATTTATTTCTGTCTACAGTAGAAATTTGATGTAGGTCAGATTGTTGGAGTGCATTATATTTAAGCAGATGACTTTCTAAGAGCAACATTTTCTCAGTGCACAGAAATGCCAGTGGGTTTAAAATCTTATGAATTTTATCAAATGGAGATTGTTACAAACTCCATGTATCAAAAGAGTCCTTGAGAAGCAAATGGTTCCTCATGTGGACATGAAATTTCACACAGTTCAGGAAATCCAAAAGTTCATTACCATGTTTACAAGAGTCCACCACTTGTCCCTATCCTGAGCCAGATGAATCCAGTCCACATCACTTCATCCTGTCTCTTTTAAGACAAGTTTCAATATTTTCCTCACAGTTACACCTACGTCTTTGAAGCAATGGTTTTCCTTGAAGATTCTCCACCAAAACCCTATATGCATTTCTTTTCTCAGCCAGGTGTGCCACATGCCATGCCCATCTAATCCTTCGCGATTTCGTAACCTTAATTGTATTTGGTGACGCATACAAATCACAAAGCATCTCATCATGCAGTTTCTTCATGCCTTCTATTACTTAACCTTAGACCCAAATCTCTTTCTTGGCACTTTTAGGTAACAGAGCAAGTTTCTCAGTCATACAGAATATGGTTTTGTATATTTTGCCCTTTATGCTTTAGATAGCAAATTATTCTGAACTGAATGGTAGGGAACATTTTCCAAATTTAATGTGCTCCTAATTCCTATTATATCTTTCCCTCTCCGGTATATATCCATTGTCAACAGTCACTGCAAAATAGCCTTGTTCAAAAAGTAGAAATAGGACGTTATTAAAACTTCGAACAAATTATTAGGGTATATGTCAGCATGCTAAAAGTCCGGAATAAATACACTCAGTCTGCATAACTTCCGCCATCTTGCCTACGACTACAGACACAGTCTCAGAATATGTACTACTTATTGCTTTTCCACGGCAATTAACCCACAATGTTTATATTTATTTGTCAATCGATTTACGTAATTTCGTTACAACCATCCCCGTCACAACTTGCGACACACGTCGGTTTTAAATCTTGATTGCAGTCTCGTCCAAAACTGGGTAACTCTGGCTGCGTAATTGTTGCCAACACGTCGTCAGGAAAGTCGCTAACGAGATACACGAACATCTCTTTTCGTCAGCTTACAGCTTACTTAATAAGTAACATTACGCTGCAAAGGCCCTGAATGTAACATACACTTGGCGCACACACAAATGTAGACCAGTGACAAAGTTCCAAATCGGAAATACATTTGTTCACTAAGCTAGGATTTAAACTCCCTAGATTTAGCAAATCTCCCGCATTTGGTCACACTGCAGCAAGGTTTTATAGTGACATCTACTGATTCGTCTGAATTCATACGAATTTTGATTCGCCAAAGTACGCACATTAAAGTGGCTAAATAGTGCTTTTGTTGGTCTATTTAATTAATTTGATTCATAGAAATGCATAGTGATATCAGTGTGAAATGAATATAATGTAGTTTTACTTATTACGTCATGACGCAACACTAGAATATGACAGATGCGCGCGCATCGAGAGTCGCGCGCATCTGCGCGAGTCTCCAACCCACTGCTATAAGGTGGGAAGCGTTGCTGCATTCCTTGTGGTCTGCTTTGGAAGTGCAAGTATAGCAGACCTGTTTTTGCGCGCTGAGAAAGTTTTCATAAATTATTGAAAAGAAGAAAGCGTTGGAAGTGCCATTTGTGAAAAGAAAAGAAGAACACAGCATGGGCTTCTTTAAGAAATTAAGATTTTGGAAGAGGAGAGAGGTAAGTACCAAATATAGATGTGATACCTATTAAATTATTGACTTAAGTTCAGTTTTATAATCAACAGAAAATATGTCTGACATAGGTTTAATATTTTGTTTCTTCTTGTAGACACATGTTTGTTGCATTATTTTCTGTTTACTTCTTGTTAGTTTTTGTTTTAAAGGAAGCAAATGTTCTCTGTTCAATGTCTTTACCTTTAAATTTGAGAGTTTATCTGACTCATTGTAATGTGTTTCAGCAGCGTGGGAACAAGAGAGAGGAAGAAGTTGAAGCCAACCTACAGGCCCAAATTATTCAACTTCAGCAGCAACTGCAAAAACAGCATAGTGACAGGGAACAAGCAGAAGCTGCGCTATGGCAGAAAATCAAAGATATCAGCAATGAAAGAGACAGGGAGAAGGAAGAAAAGGCCACCCTCCAGGCCAAAATTAAGGACCTTGAGAAGACGAAGAAGAGAAGTAGAGAAGAAAGAGACAGGAAGAGGGCGCAAATTGAAGCCATGCTTGATGACCATTTTAAAGAATTTGGTGAAGTGCAGAAGCAACTGCAAGAAAGGGAACAAGCAGAAGCTGCGCTGTGGCAGAAAATCAAAGAAATCAGCAAAGAACGAGACAGGGAGAAGGAAGAAAAGGCCACCCTCCAGGCCAAAATTAAGGACCTCGAGAAGACGAAGAAGAGAAGTAGAGAAAAAAGAGACAGGAAGAGGGCGCAAATTGAAGCCATGCTTGATAACCATTTGAAAGAATTTGGTGAAGTGCAGAAGCAACTGCAAGAAAGGGAACAAGTAGAAGCCACCCTCCGTGGCCAAATAAAGGAACTGGAGAGAAAGATTGAAGAAACAGACAACGACAGTAAGAAGGTTGAAGCCACCCACCTTGCCCAAGTTCAGGAACTGACAAGCAAATATCAAGAAAGAAAAAGTGACTGGAAAAAAGTAGAAGCTGCCCTCCGTGGCAAAATTAAGCAGTTGAACAAGACATGTACAGAAGGAAAAGATGAAAGTGAAAAAGTGGAAGCCGCCCTCCGTGGGCAAATTAAAAAACTAAATGTCAGGCTTCATAAAGAAGCTATGAACCAGAAGAATGACGAAGTCGCCCTGCTGATTCAAATTCACCAACTGAAGAACGTGGTCCGACAATCAGACAATTTGGAAGTCGCACTGCGTGGCCAAATTAAGTGCCTGAAGAGTAAGCTTCAAGAAAGAGACAGCTGCCCGATGGCAACAGGAGAACCACCTGCAGATTTAAGGTATGTTTAATCCTGCCAGATTTATTGTACTGAGATTTGTTTTTTCATTTATTCCATCACTCCATGTTGTGGTGACAAGAAACATGATCACTTGTTTTCAAGTGACTGACAGCATGCAATATCACTTTCCAGTAATCAGGTCCCAGGCATACTAGTGAGAGAGGATGTTTGATATTTCAAAGGATGACAGTTTTCCTAGTTCTAGACTGTGTATATGAAATTATTCAATAGTTTCTTATATACAAAATTAAGTGTACAGGAATGTCTAAAGCTGTGCTTGTCTAGTCACCACAGATAATTAGTGATGGTCAGTAACTACTGTGTTTTCATTTTGAGCTCTAATATACTTAAACATTTAATGACAAAACAGTTCACTGCCTTGTGTGAGGTGCAGAAACAAGTAAAACAATGGTATGTTTTGTTTTGTGATATTAAAAATTCTATCCAAAATTATAAGTATGCTGTATAAAAATAGAGGGCCCTCAGTAAGTTTCACTATTCTACATGATTTTATGTCCAAAATTCTGCTTTTCCACTCGGAGTAGGAAGGTGAAACTTTACAACAAGGTAGTTTGGATCTTCTGGGTGGGGGGGTTACATAAAAGTGCAGTTACTGAAGCTGGTGGAAATGTTGAAACATTGAAGCAAGGTGTTACAGTAGTTACTGAAACCGTAACCAGAAATACTTGAATAAGTGTCTCATGTTGATGGCTGTGGCAATATGAAAGGTAGATTTGGGGATCCTTATTAAGCCCAACTGCATGTGACATCATTTTTAAAAATCTAATTTAGTTATAGTGTAAAAACATAACACTTTGACAGTTCTGCTAAAATCTGTCAGCCAAATTCAAGTTTGGTTATAACTAGACAAACATAATGATGAATTAGATTGGACAGCATTTCTGCTGTGTTCATTGGGTTCTTCAGGCTCTCCAGGTAAATTCTGGGAGAATAAGTAATTCAGGCACTACTGCTTCCTTCCAGATTATTTCTAATTAATTTCTCACTAATCACACTACCGTTTGACACCACATAGTGTAAGAGTCAGTGAGTTATTGCCAGCATATAGGGGGTGTAGAGGTATAGCCCCATTTATTCTTAACCTCAGCACTAGATGGTGGTGAGTGCTCAGGTTCATGCCCCAGCCACTTTGCCACGAGAAAGAAACCCTGGCACCCATTAAATAGGAGGGAATAACACTGATCATTCTAACATGTTCCAAATCAGAGAGGATGAGTGGATCTGATCATAAGAACATGAGAAACTCATACAAAATTTTGTTCAGAGCACCTGAATATTACAGATCACTTTGGACAACTTGGCTTAATTGGAAGTTAGTACACTCTGTTCTCATATAAAGTGACAATTGTGTTCTTGTGATACCTCACATTATAATGCCTTTCTCTTGATGATAATGACGTGAGAGATGCACAAAATTGTAAGTTGGAAGCAACACTAGTGTTGCATCACGGTTAATTGAGTGGCACTTATGTGGGAGATGCCTGGTTCAAATCTTGGCCTGAAGACTGGCTGTCCTGCCTTAGCTTGTTCATATTTTTCCACACAAATGCCAGAATCACAGCACATAAAATTAGGCCCTTACTCCACTATTACAGTACCACTTTCAAGTTACTACAGTTGGCTGCATCAAGTCGCAGAAGAAATACTGTAACAGACCTCTTGTAGTTGTTGGCTGTTTCTAGATATCAAGTTTTTCATCTTTTATTTCAAGTATATGATTTGTTTAGGATGTAATAATCTAACTCATTCTATCTTACGTTGCAGTACCCTCCTCCCCTCTACCACAAGATGTGACAAGCATGAAGAGGTTGACTGAGTAGTGGACTTGAGGAACTGCAGCTGATTATGGACGCTTTCCAGTCACACAAGGCCCTGTGCATCAAGGGAGGACACAGCCTGTTTGTTGTAGGGAGTGGTGATGTAAGCGGAAGTTACACCGGTCCTTTTCAGGATCACACCGGTCCTCATTAGGACCACACCGGTCCTCTGTAGGACCACACCGGTCCTTTTCAGGATCACACCGGTCCTCTTTAGGACCACACCGGTCCTCTTTAGGACCACACCGGTCCTCTGTAGGACCACACCGGTCCTCTTTAGGACCACACCGGTCCTTTTTAGGACCACACCAGTCCTCTTTAGTAAGTAAGTTAGAAAATAAGTTAGTAAGTTAGAAAGTAAGTTAGTAATTTAGAAAGTAAGTTATTAAGTAAGTTATTAAGTAAGTTAGCAAGTAAGATAGTAAGTAAGTTAGTAAATAAGTTAGGAAGTAAGTTAGTAAATAAGTTAGGAAGTAAGTTAGTAAATAAGTTAGTAAGTAAGTTAGTATGTAAGTTAGTAAATAAGTTAGGAAGTAAGTTAGTAAATAAGTTAGGAAGTAAGTTAGTAAATAAGTTAGTAAGTAAGTTAGTAAGTAAGTTAGTAAATAAGTTAGTAAGTAAGTTAGTAATTAAGTTAGTAAATAAGTTAGTAAATAAGTTAGTACATAAGTTAGTAAATAAGTTAGTAAGTTAGTATGTAAGTTAGTAAATAAGTTAGTTGGAAATTTAGTAAATAATTTAGAAAGTTAGTTAGTTAACATCACAACATATTTCAAATTAATTACTTCGAGTTTTAAAGTTACGTTATTTTATTTCAATTACATATTCTATTATTCAGTCAGGCAGAAAACATTCTTGTAAGTAATTCTGTGTGCCGGCACTATGATATTACTTTAGCTTGAAAACACGAATTCCAGATAGCATCACATCCCTATCTGGACTAGTGTCTCGGATGTGGATATGTCATCCTGTGCATGACACAGGGTGACATATCCCCCCTCCAGATCCTGTGCCTCACCGTGGCGAGGGGGTGTAACAGTGAATGGTGCCTGCTTCTGTGTGCAGCTATTGTAGATATCAGAGAAATATTACAAGTGCTTGTGGGAAGGCTGGATAATTGTAAGCTGACGTTTCGAAAGTATATTACTGGATTTTGAAATGCCTTTACAATTTCCTGTCATATTCCACATATTTTCTGGACATCTCTTTGTTAAAACATGTTATTACCCGCCATATTTACGTAGAAACTTGTGTTACAACTTTACACTAATTGGTCACCAAATCAACTAATAATTTCAGTGTAACTGATCATAAACTGGTAGCAGTTTGTACTGTATCTGACACACATAAAGTGTCACAGCATACAGCAGCAATATTAACTGGCATCCTTCACTGGCCAAAGCAGGACATGACAAAAGTTCAAACTGTCTGATATCCGAATAGAAACCACACAAACCACTCACTTGCGACTTCCGTTAGGTGCCGGTATGCAAATATCCTATAAGATGATATTAATATGATATAGTTTAATATTATACCTCCTGAGGCCTATATAGTTTGTAGATACATCCTGAAGATGTCTCCACACCTCAAGCCGAAAAATGTTGCTGTAGTTAGGTTTAATCTGAAGCAAACAGTTAGTAAGTAAGTAAGTAAGTAGGAAAGTAAGTTAGTAATTAAGTTAGTAAGTAAGCAGGTTAGGAAGTAAGTAAGTAAGTATGTTGACATACATAATTTGAAACATATTGTAATACAATGTAAATGTACATGATAAAGATTGTTATTCTGTCAAGGTCTTAGTACAAATGTAGCTGTCGTGACTTCAAGTTATTGAGGTTCGGTATTTTTATGAAATTTGTTTGTATAGGCAGAAAATGCTGCATGTGCACAGAAATTATTTTAAATATATATTTTATTCCCCAAATTCTGTAACTGTGTTATTAAACTACAGCAGTTCCCCTTTAAAGTTTCAGTGTGCCTTACGGAAATCCCGGAATAATTATGGCACGCAACTCTTCACTATCTGTTTTTTTACATTTCAGGTGCTACTGGGGCCAAGTAGTGCCATGTCAGGTGGTATGGGACTTATGCCACCCATTCACCGATAAGAATTCCGGAGATCAGTATGTTACACAGCTGTGGTACTCTCGCATTTGTGTGTATAGAAACCACGGAACATAAAATAAATATCGGCAACTTCTTCACGAGCTGGTAGCAGTATACAGTTTTGTTAAATGAATAGTTAATATTAGTATAATTGGAGTGTACGAAAAAATTAACTGAATAAAGTTACAATGCCTAAAATTTGCTGTTTTCATGGAAATAATACTTCCATTGCAGTGCAGCTTAATATAATATAATTGAAGACTCCATTACAGTGATTTATCCGACTGCTCCTGTTAGAAACAAATTAGTAGGATCTTATTTCTTTAGAAATAAGGTTCTCTGAGGTTTCATCCCACATAATGTGATTTATTTCATAGCTGTGATGTGTTGGTGATGTTGGTTCAGTGGAAATGTTTGCCGGATTAGTAAGCACTCGCAGGGAAGAAAATATAACAGAAGAAATTGTGACTGAGAAATTTTATGCATGACACGTATTCACATCCTGTCTGTGGTTTCATATGTAGTTATATTTTCAATATTCTGGTGAATATGTGTGTGTGTTATTCCTGTTTTGTTATCAGTTGGGGAAAATAAAATTAGAACCACAGTGTAATGTTTCATTGTGTACCAAACAGAAAATTATCACGAGTTCAAAACTTGCATACAGGCTTTGACTTATGTGACTTTCACACACAATTTCATTTACATTTTTTTAATTGATACTTTTCGGGAAGACTAAAATGTAATTATATTATTTGTATAAAAAATCAGGATTCTGAAATGGCTAAAATAAAAAGTTACCTGTATTGTGTATTTTTATGTGAAAATTAAAGCTTGTGAAATGAACGGAGTAACAAAGAATGGTGAATTAAGCAATCACTCTTGGGAATGTAACTATCATGTAAGTTTGCTGTAAGACAAACCAGTTTGGGGAATTATTAATACTGAATATCATATTGTTTTGAGTATTGTATTGCCTGACAAGTTTTTCTACTACATATGTTTCCCACTGTGTCGACCTCGGTGGACTAGCGGTTAGCGTGCTCGCCACTGGACCCAAGGTTCGCGGGTTCGATCCCGACCGAGGTCGATGGATTTTTAAGGGTGATAAAAATCCGGAGCACCAATTCCTTCGGAGGGGAAGTAAAGCCGTCAGTCCCATGTCGTAGATTTACGGCATGTAAAAGAACCTTCGGGCATGAAGAAGAACCAGTAGTGTTAGTAAGCTAAATTCAAGCCATTTCTCACCCAAGTTTCCTGACTGACTGCCAGATGGCTCTGGCGGTCACATCAGGATTGAGTTGAACAGCGTGGCCAGTCGGCTGGTCTCCGAACTGCCATAAATGCGCAGACCACGTAACCTCGGAAAAAGGAGGCCCAGGCCCATATAGGGCTGTTGAGCCATGGTTATTATTATTATATTATATTATATTTCCCACTGTCATGTATTCTGCATAATTAAGCATCACATTATGTATGAAGCAGTTAAATACTGGAACATGTTTTTGCTGCTGTTAACACTGATTCAGACTTGAGGTGGTTTGTGCACATGTGAATTCTCTAGATCAGCAGCTCTTAAAAAACATAATAAATTTTAATCAGGTTAAATTTTAAATAGTTAACAAAAAAACCTTGTTGTGTGTATGAGATTTTGATAGCAGTATCAATAATACAGTCTTTTGGATGGGACACCATATAATTTGGTACACAGGCACCACTGTTTTGGGGGAACCTGCTGTCTGCATCTTCAGGGAGGTGTGCTCTTCTGCTCAGAAACCTGTGGCAGCATGTTTCTCCAAAACACTGGTGATATCTACCAAAGTACATCATGTTACTTCATGGAAGAACATGATCTTAACCCATCTTTCACTTTTTATTTCTTGTGCATGAAAGAGGCTAATTTTGCTGTGTTATATATTACATTTTCTTCACATGTTGTGTGCATACATTTTTCTTTTGTGCACATTCATTCAAGGCTGAAATATGCAAAATGTCAGGAGAGCCGGACTTTCCCATTATAGTTGTAAAAATCTCTGTAAGTTTGGAGTGTTGGCTTAAGTACACTAGTATTAAGTTATACGAAGGCCGTGGGCACATTATATGAATGAAGCCAGTGCTACAGCACAGAACCTTGGCTTCAGTTGACCCAACTCATGTGGTGTTACAGAGGTATACAGTAATTCTGTACAAAACAAATTGGTCTTGCAGCATTTCTGGGAGTCAGAATCAGTTAGCGTGGACCAGACTTGATTACACAAGTGTGCCCACAGCTTTATGTTGCTGTGAATGCAAGCAACTGAAAAATAGCAGTCATAGAGCAAAATAATTTAGTTGTGACTTTGAAGTTATTTTTGTCATAAGTGTAGTGTGCAATGAAAAAAGATGTGTGTGATATTGATGGAATATGTTATAATGAGTATAGAATCAGTATAAGGAGTTTGGCCTAGAAGTAAACTCAGAGAAGTCTCTATATCTCATCATCAGAATGTAATACAAAAGTGTAATATAAGAATGACTGTTAAATCATTTGAAGATGTGGCAAAGTTTTGGTGTTTTGGAGTGATAGTTAATAATTAAATTACATTCACAAAGAAATTAAAAGTAAGGAGGTGATGGAAAATGTCTAGCTTGTATGTTTATCTTGTCACGTGTACTGCATGTGTGTGAAACTTGGTCTCTCACCTTTACAGTGCTCTCTCTCTCTCTCTCTTGAGGTGGGACTCGATACTGTGTGATTTGGCAGAGGTTTACCAATGTTTTTGAGAAACCTGACTCCTCCTCCATCATACGACTACAGAGCAACATTTTATCACCATCAGCAGGTAATGTGATAGAGGCAGCATGATTGTCTGAAATGTGAGCAGACTACATGACTTAACATCTCAGAACACAATAATCTGTAAATTGTGAGAACCTCAAACTTGATAGGACAATATCATGACAAGAAAGAGAAACAGTTTGGAGGAGCTTGTATCAAGCAGATTACTTAAACCAATATTTGGTGGCAAAACATCAGTGGATTTTTGTTTTCATATACCATTGTACTACTCTAGACTTGTTAGAAGATCCCTGAATTATATGTTGACCTTACTAACTTAACAACTGTAATGTAAAGGTAAAAAAAATCATCCCTGTTCATATCTTGTAGGAGGAGGAGAGGTACAGCTCCACTCAATTAACCTCAGCAGTAGATGGAAGTGAGTGGTCAAGTTCATGCCCTGACTGCTTTACTTCCCAGGAAATAACCCTGGTACTCATCGAACAGGAGACTGTACGTTTTGTTTGTTTTGGAGGAGAGCTGTTATCTGTGCCAGGATTTGAACCCTGGATCATCCAGGCTGTAGCACAGTTAGTGATTTGACTATGGTGTTCAAGCTCACAGAACTGTAAAGTAATACTTGGAACTCCATAAGGGCTAAAAATTAATAATTCATGTGGTAGATTATAGAACTTACATCAGACTAAAGCTCTCCAGCACAAAATCATGCAGCATCATGCATCTTTGTTATCCAAAGAATGATAAACCTTCCCTGTAGTATGTAAATTGATGTGGCAGTTAACAGAAAGTGGCATTGTGAAGTGGTCCTTAGAGAGAAGGAGTATATAGGTGAAAGCCTGATACTGGATTGTGGTTTTTAGGTGCATCTGCATATTTGCAAAAGATGACTGTTAGCTTTGTCATGTCTGTTTGTCTGTCCATCTAAATAGAACAGCTCGGAACCACTGGATGGATTTTCATGAAATTTGACATTTGAGGTTTTTTGAAAATAAAAATTCAAGTCTCATTAAAACTAACAAGAATAACAGGTGCTTTACATGGAGACCTATGTACGTTTGTGATAATATCTTGCTGAAGGATTCTTAGAATGAGAAATGTTTCAGACACGAGTTGTACGGAGAATGAAAACGCACATTTTTACCGAAAAGTTTGCCATTTATGAGATAATGTGACAAAATATGGTACAGCCAAACAGGCCACAGATGACAGTATAGTGCTGTGTACAAAAAAAATGCACTTTGCATACCAGATAACTAAGGCAAGAATACAGACACGCCCTCTTAATATTTAATACTTATTGCTTCATAATTGATTAATTCCCTCCAATCTGGTAAAATGTTTTACAGCAACACTTAACAAAAACTGAGAATCTACGGAATGAGTGATGTCATTATGATCTGTTTAGCCAAATTGTGCGTCTAAGGAAGGCGCTGTGATCAAATGAACATTCTTTTGTTTCACTGCAGTATCTATGTGTAACATGTGAAAAGAGTACATATTCACTGTAATATGATCAGATCAATTTATTATGCTTATTTCCAGTCACAACTGAAATATGGGATTAATTTTTTGGGGTCAGTAAAAGATAGCTTAAAGGTTTCTCGCATACAAAAAAGGTGATGCGACTAATTGCGGGGGTTAATAAACGAGTGTCTTGTAGAGGTATATTTTAAAAATTTAAAATTCTTACATTACCTTCACTGTACATCTTGGAAGTACTATGTTTTATCAAAAGATTGGAAGGTAATTTTAAATGCAATTTCCAGATATATGATTATAATATGAGAGGTAAAAATAAATTATTTATCCAAGCATGTAACACAGCTCTTTATCAGAACAGTGTAATAAATAAGGCAATTAGATTATATAACAAGTTACCGGAAAGAATAAGAACTTAAAAAAATTTTAGATGTTTTAAAAAGGAGGTAAAATAATTGCTCACTCGAATACCTTCTATTCGATTGATGAGTTTCTTAAGTCTAAATTCCGTTGGACCTAAACAGAGATGTCTGCGTGTGTACATTAATTGTATTTTATATAGTGGTGTTTTATTGTTTGTACAGATGTGATTTTAAATTTATTAATATTTGGCCTTGCTTGCATGTTGTAAGAATTATAGTGGTTTGTCCTAGGTCGATGTAGACTGAATGGATGAATAAATTGAATTGAATTCAATATATAAATGTAAACTTCTCTGTTGTTTTTGGAAATGTGATTGTATATTTTGATCTCATCCCAAATTTCTATCCTTTGGAAGAACATTATATGATGCCAGAGATGTTTAATTTCTAATTTGGATCACAGTGACACAGAAATTGACAGAAGTGGTAAAACATGTGAGAAAAGAAGCATACAAATTTATTTTTAGGATTAGGTTGGGTGGGGGTTTTGGCACATTTATTTCTGTCTACAGTAGAAATTTGATGTAGGTCAGATTGTTGGAGTGCATTATATTTAAGCAGATGACTTTCTAAGAGCAACATTTTCTCAGTGCACAGAAATGCCAGTGGGTTTAAAATCTTATGAATTTTATCAAATGGAGATTGTTACAAACTCCATGTATCAAAAGAGTCCTTGTGAAGCAAATGGTTCCTCATGTGGACATGAAATTTCACACAGATCAGGAAATCCAAAAGTTCATTACCATGTTTACAAGAGTCCACCACTTGTCCCTATCCTGAGCCAGATGAATCCAGTCCACATCACTTCATCCTGTCTCTTTTAAGACAAGTTTCAATATTTTCCTCACAGTTACACCTACGTCTTTGAAGCAATGGTTTTCCTTGAAGATTCTCCACCAAAACCCTATATGCATTTCTTTTCTCAGCCAGGTGTGCCACATGCCATGCCCATCTAATCCTTCGCGATTTCGTAACCTTAATTGTATTTCGTGAGGCATACAAATCACAAAGCATCTCATCATGCAGTTTCTTCATCCCTTCTATTACTTAACCTTAGACCCAAATCTCTTTCTTGGCACTTTTAGGTAACAGAGCAAGTTTCTCAGTCATACAGATTATGGTTTTGTATATTTTGCCCTTTATGCTTTAGATAGCAAATTATTCTGAACTGAATGGTAGGGAACATTTTCCAAATTTAATGTGCTCCTAATTCCTATTATATCTTTCCCTCTCCGGTATATATCCATTGTCAACAGTCACTGCAAAATAGCCTTGTTCAAAAAGTAGAAATAGGACGTTATTAAAACTTCGAACAAATTATTAGGGTATATGTCAGCATGCTAAAAGTCCGGACTAAATACACTCAGTCTGCATAACTTCCGCCATCTTGCCTACGACTACAGACACAGTCTCAGAATATGTACTACTTATTGCTTTTCCACGGCAATTAACCCACAATGTTTATATTTATTTGTCAATCGATTTACGTAATTTCGTTACAACCATCCCCGTCACAACTTGCGACACACGTCGGTTTTAAATCTTGATTGCAGTCTCGTCCAAAACTGGGTAACTCTGGCTGCGTAATTGTTGCCAACACGTCGTCAGGAAAGTCGCTAACGAGATACACGAACATCTCTTTTCGTCAGCTTACAGCTTACTTAATAAGTAACATTACGCTGCAAAGGCCCTGAATGTAACATACACTTGGCGTACACACAAATGTAGACCAGTGACAAAGTTCCAAATCGGAAATACATTTGTTCACTAAGCTAGGATTTAAACTCCCTAGATTTAGCAAATCTCCCGCATTTGGTCACACTGCAGCAAGGTTTTATAGTGACATCTACTGATTCGTCTGAATTCATACGAATTTTGATTCGCCAAAGTACGCACATTAAAGTGGCTAAATAGTGCTTTTGTTGGTCTATTTAATTAATTTGATTCATAGAAATGCATAGTGATATCAGTGTGAAATGAATATAATGTAGTTTTACTTATTACGTCATGACGCAACACTAGAATATGACAGATGCGCGCGCATCGAGAGTCGCGCGAGTCTCCAATCCACTGCTATAAGGTGGGAAGCGTTGCTGCATTCCTTGTGGTCTGCTTTGGAAGTGCAAGTAGAGCAGACCTGTTTTTGCGCGCTGAGAAAGTTTTCATAAATTATTGAAAAGAAGAAAGCGTTGGAAGTGCCATTTGTGAAAAGAAAAGAAGAACACAGCATGGGCTTCTTTAAGAAATTAAGATTTTGGAAGAGGAGAGAGGTAAGTACCAAATATAGATGTGATACCTATAAAATTATTGACTTAAGTTCAGTTTTATAATCAACAGAAAATATGTCTGACATAGGTTTAATATTTTGTTTCTTCTTGTAGACACATGTTTGTTGCATTATTTTCTGTTTACTTCTTGTTAGTTTTTGTTTTAAAGGAAGCAAATGTTCTCTGTTCAATGTCTTTACCTTTAAATTTGAGAGTTTATCTGACTCATTGTAATGTGTTTCAGCAGCGTGGGAACAAGAGAGAGGAAGAAGTTGAAGCCAACCTACAGGCCCAAATTATTCAACTTCAGCAGCAACTGCAAAAACAGCATAGTGACAGGGAACAAGCAGAAGCTGCGCTATGGCAGAAAATCAAAGAAATCAGCAATGAAAGAGACAGGGAGAAGGAAGAAAAGGTCACCCTCCAGGCCAAAATTAAGGACCTTGAGAAGACGAAGAAGAGAAGTAGAGAAGAAAGAGACAGGAAGAGGGCGCAAATTGAAGCCATGCTTGATGACCATTTTAAAGAATTTGGTGAAGTGCAGAAGCAACTGCAAGAAAGGGAACAAGCAGAAGCTGCGCTGTGGCAGAAAATCAAAGAAATCAGCAAAGAACGAGACAGGGAGAAGGAAGAAAAGGCCACCCTCCAGGCCAAAATTAAGGACCTCGAGAAGACGAAGAAGAGAAGTAGAGAAAAAAGAGACAGGAAGAGGGCGCAAATTGAAGCCATGCTTGATAACCATTTGAAAGAATTTGGTGAAGTGCAGAAGCAACTGCAAGAAAGGGAACAAGTAGAAGCCACCCTCCGTGGCCAAATAAAGGAACTGGAGAGAAAGATTGAAGAAACAGACAACGACAGTAAGAAGGTTGAAGCCACCCACCTTGCCCAAGTTCAGGAACTGACAAGCAAATATCAAGAAAGAAAAAGTGACTGGAAAAAAGTAGAAGCTGCCCTCCGTGGCAAAATTAAGCAGTTGAACAAGACATGTACAGAAGGAAAAGATGAAAGTGAAAAAGTGGAAGCCGCCCTCCGTGGGCAAATTAAAAAACTAAATGTCAGGCTTCATAAAGAAGCTATGAACCAGAAGAATGACGAAGTCGCCCTGCTGATTCAAATTCACCAACTGAAGAATGTGGTCCGACAATCAGACAATTTGGAAGTCGCACTGCGTGGCCAAATTAAGTGCCTGAAGAGTAAGCTTCAAGAAAGAGACAGCTGCCCGATGGCAACAGGAGAACCACCTGCAGATTTAAGGTATGTTTAATCCTGCCACATTTATTGTACTGAGATTTGTTTTTTCATTTATTCCATCACTCCATGTTGTGGTGACAAGAAACATGATCACTTGTTTTCAAGTGACTGACAGCATGCAATATCACTTTCCAGTAATCAGGTCCCAGGCATACTAGTGAGAGAGGATGTTTGATATTTCAAAGGATGACAGTTTTCCTAGTTCTAGACTGTGTATATGAAATTATTCAATAGTTTCTTATATACAAAATTAAGTGTACAGGAATGTCTAAAGCTGTGCTTGTCTAGTCACCACAGATAATTAGTGATGGTCAGTAACTACTGTGTTTTCATTTTGAGCTCTAATATACTTAAACATTTAATGACAAAACAGTTCACTGCCTTGTGTGAGGTGCAGAAACAAGTAAAACAATGGTATGTTTTGTTTTGTGATATTAAAAATTCTATCCAAAATTATAAGTATGCTGTATAAAAATAGAGGGCCCTCAGTAAGTTTCACTATTCTACATGATTTTATGTCCAAAATTCTGCTTTTCCACTCGGAGTAGGAAGGTGAAACTTTACAACAAGGTAGTTTGGATCTTCTGGGTGGGGGGGTTACATAAAAGTGCAGTTACTGAAGCTGGTGGAAATGTTGAAACATTGAAGCAAGGTGTTACAGTAGTTACTGAAACCGTAACCA
Organism: Reticulitermes speratus; assembly: GCA_021186555.1. NCBI lineage: Eukaryota > Metazoa > Arthropoda > Insecta > Blattodea > Rhinotermitidae > Reticulitermes > Reticulitermes speratus. Next base: position 39,851,932 of record JAJKFL010000002.1, on the reverse strand, counting down.
GAAATACTTGAATAAGTGTCTCATGTTGATGGCTGTGGCAATATGAAAGGTAGATTTGGGGATCCTTATTAAGCCCAACTGCATGTGACATCATTTTTAAAAATCTAATTTAGTTATAGTGTAAAAACATAACACTTTGACAGTTCTGCTAAAATCTGTCAGCCAGATTCAAGTTTGGTTATAACTAGACAAACATAATGATGAATTAGATTGGACAGCATTTCTGCTGTGTTCATTGGGTTCTTCAGGCTCTCCAGGTAAATTCTGGGAGAATAAGTAATTCAGGCACTACTGCTTCCTTCCAGATTATTTCTAATTAATTTCTCACTAATCACACTACCGTTTGACACCACATAGTGTAAGAGTCAGTGAGTTATTGCCAGCATATAGGGGGTGTAGAGGTATAGCCCCATTTATTCTTAACCTCAGCACTAGATGGTGGTGAGTGCTCAGGTTCATGCCCCAGCCACTTTGCCACGAGAAAGAAACCCTGGCACCCATTAAATAGGAGGGAATAACACTGATCATTCTAACATGTTCCAAATCAGAGAGGATGAGTGGATCTGATCATAAGAACATGAGAAACTCATACAAAATTTTGTTCAGAGCACCTGAATATTACAGATCACTTTGGACAACTTGGCTTAATTGGAAGTTAGTACACTCTGTTCTCATATAAAGTGACAATTGTGTTCTTGTGATACCTCACATTATAATGCCTTTCTCTTGATGATAATGACGTGAGAGATGCACAAAATTGTAAGTTGGAAGCAACACTAGTGTTGCATCACGGTTAATTGAGTGGCACTTATGTGGGAGATGCCTGGTTCAAATCTTGGCCTGAAGACTGGCTGTCCTGCCTTAGCTTGTTCATATTTTTCCACACAAATGCCAGAATCACAGCACATAAAATTAGGCCCTTACTCCACTATTACAGTACCACTTTCAAGTTACTACAGTTGGCTGCATCAAGTCGCAGAAGAAATACTGTAACAGACCTCTTGTAGTTGTTGGCTGTTTCTAGATATCAAGTTTTTCATCTTTTATTTCAAGTATATGATTTGTTTAGGATGTAATAATCTAACTCATTCTATCTTACGTTGCAGTACCCTCCTCCCCTCTACCACAAGATGTGACAAGCATGAAGAGGTTGACTGAGTAGTGGACTTGAGGAACTGCAGCTGATTATGGACGCTTTCCAGTCACACAAGGCCCTGTGCATCAAGGGAGGACACAGCCTGTTTGTTGTAGGGAGTGGTGATGTAAGCGGAAGTTACACCGGTCCTTTTCAGGATCACACCGGTCCTCTGTAGGACCACACCGGTCCTTTTCAGGATCACACCGGTCCTCTTTAGGACCACACCGGTCCTCTTTAGGACCACACCGGTCCTTTTCAGGATCACACCGGTCCTCTTTAGCACCACACCGGTCCTCTGTAGGACCACACCGGTCCTTTTCAGGATCACACCGGTCCTCTTTAGGAACACACCGGTCCTCTTTAGGACCACACCGGTCCTCTGTAGGACCACACCGGTCCTCTTTAGGACCACACCGGTCCTTTTTAGGACCACACCAGTCCTCTTTAGTAAGTAAGTTAGAAAATAAGTTAGTAAGTTAGAAAGTAAGTTAGTAATTTAGAAAGTAAGTTATTAAGTAAGTTATTAAGTAAGTTAGCAAGTAAGATAGTAAGTAAGTTAGTAAATAAGTTAGGAAGTAAGTTAGTAAATAAGTTAGGAAGTAAGTTAGTAAATAAGTTAGTAAGTAAGTTAGTATGTAAGTTAGTAAGTAAGTTAGTAAATAAGTTAGGAAGTAAGTTAGTAAGTAAGTTAGTAAATAAGTTAGGAAGTAAGTTAGTAAATAAGTTAGTAAGTAAGTTAGTAAGTAAGTTAGTAAATAAGTTAGTAAATAAGTTAGTACATAAGTTAGTAAATAAGTTAGTAAGTTAGTATGTAAGTTAGTAAATAAGTTAGTTGGAAATTTAGTAAATAATTTAGAAAGTTAGTTAGTTAACATCACAACATATTTCAAATTAATTACTTCGAGTTTTAAAGTTACGTTATTTTATTTCAATTACATATTCTATTATTCAGTCAGGCAGAAAACATTCTTGTAAGTAATTCTGTGTGCCGGCACTATGATATTACTTTAGCTTGAAAACACGAATTCCAGATAGCATCACATCCCTATCTGGACTAGTGTCTCGGATGTGGATATGTCATCCTGTGCATGACACAGGGTGACATATCCCCCCTCCAGATCCTGTGCCTCACCGTGGCGAGGGGGTGTAACAGTGAATGGTGCCTGCTTCTGTGTGCAGCTATTGTAGATATCAGAGAAATATTACAAGTGCTTGTGGGAAGGCTGGATAATTGTAAGCTGACGTTTTGAAAGTATATTACTGGATTTTGAAATGCCTTTACAATTTCCTGTCATATTCCACATATTTTCTGGACATCTCTTTGTTAAAACATGTTATTACCCGCCATATTTACGTAGAAACTTGTGTTACAACTTTACACTAATTGGTCACCAAATCAACTAATAATTTCAGTGTAACTGATCATAAACTGGTAGCAGTTTGTACTGTATCTGACACACATAAAGTGTCACTGCATACAGCAGCAATATTAACTGGCATCCTTCACTGGCCAAAGCAGGACATGACAAAAGTTCAAACTGTCTGATATCCGAATAGAAACCACACAAACCACTCACTTGCGACTTCCGTTAGGTGCCAGTAGGCAAATATCCTATAAGATGATATTAATATGATATAGTTTAATATTATACCTCCTGAGGCCTATATAGTTTGTAGATACATCCTGAAGATGTCTCCACACCTCAAGCCGAAAAATGTTGCTGTAGTTAGGTTTAATCTGAAGCAAACAGTTAGTAAGTAAGTAAGTAAGTAGGAAAGTAAGTTAGTAATTAAGTTAGTAAGTAAGCAGGTTAGGAAGTAAGTAAGTAAGTATGTTGACATACATAATTTGAAACATATTGTAATACAATGTAAATGTACATGATAAAGATTGTTATTCTGTCAAGGTCTTAGTACAAATGTAGCTGTCGTGACTTCAAGTTATTGAGGTTCGGTATTTTTATGAAATTTGTTTGTATAGGCAGAAAATGCTGCATGTGCACAGAAATTATTTTAAATATATATTTTATTCCCCAAATTCTGTAACTGTGTTATTAAACTACAGCAGTTCCCCTTTAAAGTTTCAGTGTGCCTTACGGAAATCCCGGAATAATTATGGCACGCAACTCTTCACTATCTGTTTTTTTACATTTCAGGTGCTACTGGGGCCAAGTAGTGCCATGTCAGGTGGTATGGGACTTATGCCACCCATTCACCGATAAGAATTCCGGAGATCAGTATGTTACACAGCTGTGGTACTCTCGCATTTGTGTGTATAGAAACCACGGAACATAAAATAAATATCGGCAACTTCTTCACGAGCTGGTAGCAGTATACAGTTTTGTTAAATGAATAGTTAATATTAGTATAATTGGAGTGTACGAAAAAATTAACTGAATAAAGTTACAATGCCTAAAATTTGCTGTTTTCACGGAAATAATACTTCCATTGCAGTGCAGCTTAATATAATATAATTGAAGACTCCATTACAGTGATTTATCAGACTGCTCCTGTTAGAAACAAATTAGTAGGATCTTATTTCTTTAGGAATAAGGTTCTCTGAGGTTTCATCCCACATAATGTGATTTATTTCATAGCTGTGATGTGTTGGTGATGTTGGTTCAGTGGAAATGTTTGCCGGATTAGTAAGCACTCGCAGGGAAGAAAATATAACAGAAGAAATTGTGACTGAGAAATTTTATGCATGACACGTATTCACATCCTGTCTGTGGTTTCATATGTAGTTATATTTTCAATACTCTGGTGAATGTGTGTGTGTGTTATTCCTGTTTTGTTATCAGTTGGGGAAAATAAAATTAGAACCACAGTGTAATGTTTCATTGTGTACCAAACAGAAAATTATCACGAGTTCAAAACTTGCATACAGGCTTTGACTTATGTGACTTTCACACACAATTTCATTTACATTTTTTTAATTGATACTTTTCGGGAAGACTAAAATGTAATTATATTATTTGTATAAAAAATCAGGATTCTGAAATGGCTAAAATAAAAAGTTACCTGTATTGTGTATTTTTATGTGAAAATTAAAGCTTGTGAAATGAACGGAGTAAAAAGAATGGTGAATTAAGCAATCACTCTTGGGAATGTAACTATCATGTAAGTTTGCTGTAAGACAAACCAGTTTGGGGAATTATTAATACTGAATATCATATTGTTTTGAGTATTGTATTGCCTGACAAGTTTTTCTACTATATATATGTTTCCCACTGTCATGTATTCTGCATAATTAAGCATCACATTATGTATGAAGCAGTTAAATACTGGAACATGTTTTTGCTGCTGTTAACACTGATTCAGACTTGAGGTGGTGTTTGCACATGTGAATTCTCTAGATCAGCAGCTCTTAAAAAACATAATAAATTTTAATCAGGTAAAATTTTAAATAGTTAACAAAAGAACCTTGTTGTGTGTATGAGATTTTGAGGTTTTGATAGCAGTATCAATAGTACAGTCTTTTGGATGGGACACCATATAATTTGGTAGACAGGCACCACTGCTTTGGGGAACCTGCTGTCTGCATCTTCAGGGAGGTGTTCTCTTCTGCTCAGAAACCTGTGGCAGCATGTTTCTCCAAAACACTGGTGATATCTACCAAAGTACATCATGTTACTTCATGGAAGAACATGATCTTAACCCATCTTTCACTTTTTATTTCTTGTGCATGAAAGAGGCTAATTTTGCTGTGTTATATATTACATTTTCTTCACATGTTGTGTGCATACATTTTTCTTTTGTGCACATTCATTCAAGGCTGAAATATGCAAAATGTCAGGAGAGCCGGACTTTCCCATTATAGTTGTAAAAATCTCTGTAAGTTTGGAGTGTTGGCTTAAGTACACTAGTATTAAGTTATACGAAGGCCGTGGGCACATTATATGAATGAAGCCAGTGCTACAGCACAGAACCTTGGCTTCACTTGACCCAACTCATGTGGTGTTACAGAGGTATACAGTAATTCTGTACAAAACAAATTGGTCTTGCAGCATTTCTGGGAGTCAGAATCAGTTAGCGTGGACCAGACTTGATTACACAAGTGTGCCCACAGCTTTATGTTGCTGTGAATGCAAGCAACTGAAAAATAGCAGTCATAGAGCAAAATAATTTAGTTGTGACTTTGAAGTTATTTTTGTCATAAGTGTAGTGTGCAATGAAAAAAGATGTGTGTGATATTGATGGAATATGTTATAATGAGTATAGAATCAGTATAAGGAGTTTGGCCTAGAAGTAAACTCAGAGAAGTCTCTATATCTCATCATCAGAATGTAATACAAAAGTGTAATATAAGAATGACTGTTAAATCATTTGAAGATGTGGCAAAGTTTTGGTGTTTTGGAGTGATAGTTAATAATTAAATTACATTCACAAAGAAATTAAAAGTAAGGAGGTGATGGAAAATGTCTAGCTTGTATGTTTATTCTTGTCACGTGTACTGCATGTGTGTGAAACTTGGTCTCTCACCTTTACAGTGCTCTCTCTCTCTCTCTCTGAGGTGGGACTCGATACTGTGTGATTTGGCAGAGGTTTACCAATGTTTTTGAGAAACCTGACTCCTCCTCCATCATATGACTACAGAGCAACATTTTATCACCATCAGCAGGTAATGTGATTGAGGCAGCATGATTGTCTGAAATGTGAGCAGACTACATGACTTAACATCTCAGAACACAATAATCTGTGAAGCCACCATTGTGAGAACCTCAAACTTCATAGGACAATATCATGACAAGAAAGAGAAACAGTTTGGAGGAGCTTGTATCAAGCAGATTACTTAAACCAATATTTGGTGGCAAAACATCAGTGGATTTTTGTTTTCATATACCATTGTACTACTCTAGACTTGTTAGAACATCCCTGAATTATATGTTGACCTTACTAACTTAACAACTGTAATGTAAAGGTAAAAAAAATCATCCCTGTTCATATCATGTAGGAGGAGGAGAGGTACAGCTCCACTCAATTAACCTCAGCAGTAGATGGAATTGAGTGGTCAAGTTCATGCCCTGACTGCTTTACTTCCCAGGAAATAACCCTGGTACTCATCGAACAGGAGACTGTACGTTTTGTTTGTTTTGGAGGAGAGCTGTTATCTGTGCCAGGATTTGAACCCTGGATCATCCAGGCTGTAGCACAGTTAGTGATTTGACTATGGTGTTCAAGCTCACAGAACTGTAAAGTAATACTTGGAACTCCATAAGGACTAAAAATTAATAATTCATGTGGTAGATTATAGAACTTACATCAGACTAAAGCTCTCCAGCACAAAATCATGCAGCATCATGCATCTTTGTTATCCAAAGAATGATAAACCTTCCCTGTAGTATGTAAATTGATGTGGCAGTTAACAGAAAGTGGCATTGTGAAGTGGTCCTTAGAGAGAAGGAGTATATAGGTGAAAGCCTGATACTGGATTGTGGTTTTTAGGTGCATCTGCATATTTGCAAAAGATGACTGTTAGCTTTGTCATGTCTGTTTGTCTGTCCATCTAAATAGAACAGCTCGGAACCACTGGATGGATTTTCATGAAATTTGACATTTGAGGTTTTTTGAAAATAAAAATTCAAGTCTCATTAAAACTAACAAGAATAACAGGTGCTTTACATGGAGACCTATGTACGTTTGTGATAATATCTTGCTGAAGGATTCTTAGAATGAGAAATGTTTCAGACACGAGTTGTACGGAGAATGAAAACGCACATTTTTACCGAAAAGTTTGCCATTTATGAGATAATGTGACAAAATATGGTACAGCCAAACAGGCCACAGATGACAGTATAGTGCTGTGTACAAAAAAAATGCACTTTGCATACCAGATAACTAAGGCAAGAATACAGACACGCCCTCTTAATATTTAATACTTATTGCTTCATAATTGATTAATTCCCTCCAATCTGGTAAAATGTTTTACAGCAACACTTAACAAAAACTGAGAATCTACGGAATGAGTGATGTCATTATGATCTGTTTAGCCAAATTGTGCGTCTAAGGAAGGCGCTGTGATCAAATGAACATTCTTTTGTTTCACTGCAGTATCTATGTGTAACATGTGAAAAGAGTACATATTCACTGTAATATGATCAGATCAATTTATTATGCTTATTTCCAGTCACAACTGAAATATGGGATTATTTTTTGGGGTCAGTAAAAGATAGCTTAAAGGTTTCTCGCATACAAAAAAGGTGATGCGACTAATTGCGGGGGTTAATAAAGAGTGTCTTGTAGAGGTATATTTTAAAAATTTAAAATTCTTACATTACCTTCACTGTACATCTTGGAAGTACTATGTTTTACCAAAAGATTGGAAGGTAATTTTAAATGCAATTTCCAGATATATGATTATAATATGAGAGGTAAAAATAAATTATTTATCCAAGCATGTAACACAGCTCTTTATCAGAACAGTGTAATAAATAAGGCAATTAGATTATAAACAAGTTACCGGAAAGAATAAGAACTTAAAAAAATTTTAGATGTTTTAAAAAGGAGGTAAAATAATTGCTCATCTCGAATACCTTCTATTCGATTGATGAGTTTCTTAAGTCTAAATTCCGTTGGACCTAAACAGAGATGTCTGCGTGTGTACATTAATTGTATTTTATATAGTGGTGTTTTATTGTTTGTACAGATGTGATTTTAAATTTATTAATATTTGGCCTTGCTTGCATGTTGTAAGAATTATAGTGGTTTGTCCTAGGTCGATGTAGACTGAATGGATGAATAAATTGAATTGAATTCAATATATAAATGTAAACTTCTCTGTTGTTTTTGGAAATGTGATTGTATATTTTGATCTGATCCCAAATTTCTATCCTTTGGAAGAACATTATATGATGCCAGAGATGTTTAATTTCTAATTTGGATCACAGTGACACAGAAATTGACAGAAGTGGTAAAACATGTGAGAAAAGAAGCATACAAATTTATTTTTAGGATTAGGTTGGGTGGGGGTTTTGGCACATTTATTTCTGTCTACAGTAGAAATTTGATGTAGGTCAGATTGTTGGAGTGCATTATATTTAAGCAGATGACTTTCTAAGAGCAACATTTTCTCAGTGCACAGAAATGCCAGTGGGTTTAAAATCTTATGAATTTTATCAAATGGAGATTGTTACAAACTCCATGTATCAAAAGAGTCCTTGTGAAGCAAATGGTTCGTCAGGTGGACATGAAATTTCACACAGATCAGGAAATCCAAAAGTTCATTACCATGTTTACAAGAGTCCACCACTTGTCCCTATCCTGAGCCAGATGAATCCAGTCCACATCACTTCATCCTGTCTCTTTTAAGACAAGTTTCAATATTTTCCTCACAGTTACACCTACGTCTTTGAAGCAATGGTTTTCCTTGAAGATTCTCCACCAAAACCCTATATGCATTTCTTTTCTCAGCCAGGTGTGCCACATGCCATGCCCATCTAATCCTTCGCGATTTCGTAACCTTAATTGTATTTCGTGAGGCATACAAATCACAAAGCATCTCATCATGCAGTTTCTTCATCCCCTCTATTACTTAACCTTAGACCCAAATCTCTTTCTTGGCACTTTTAGGTAACAGAGCAAGTTTCTCAGTCATACAGATTATGGTTTTGTATATTTTGCCCTTTATGCTTTAGATAGCAAATTATTCTGAACTGAATGGTAGGGAACATTTTCCAAATTTAATGTGCTCCTAATTCCTATTATATCTTTCCCTCTCCGGTATATATCCATTGTCAACAGTCACTGCAAAATAGCCTTGTTCAAAAAGTAGAAATAGGACGTTATTAAAACTTCGAACAAATTATTAGGGTATATGTCAGCATGCTAAAAGTCCGGACTAAATACACTCAGTCTGCATAACTTCCGCCATCTTGCCTACGACTACAGACAGTCTCAGAATATGTACTACTTATTGCTTTTCCACGGCAATTAACCCACAATGTTTATATTTATTTGTCAATCGATTTACGTAATTTCGTTACAACCATCCCCGTCACAACTTGCGACACACGTCGGTTTTAAATCTTGATTGCAGTCTCGTCCAAAACTGGGTAACGCTGGCTGCGTAATTGTTGCCAACACGTCGTCAGGAAAGTCGCTAACGAGATACACGAACATCTCTTTTCGTCAGCTTACAGCTTACTTAATAAGTAACACTACGCTGCAAAGGCCCTGAATGTAACATACACTTGGCGCACACACAAATGTAGACCAGTGACAAAGTTCCAAATCGGAAATACATTTGTTCACTAAGCTAGGATTTAAACTCCCTAGATTTAGCAAATCTCCCGCATTTGGTCACACTGCAGCAAGGTTTTATAGTGACATCTACTGATTCGTCTGAATTCATACGAATTTTGATTCGCCAAAGTACGCACATTAAAGTGGCTAAATAGTGCTTTTGTTGGTCTATTTAATTAATTTGATTCATAGAAATGCATAGTGATATCAGTGTGAAATGAATATAATGTAGTTTTACTTATTACGTCATGACGCAACACTAGAATATGACAGATGCGCGCGCATCGAGAGTCGCGCGCATCTGCGCGAGTCTCCAACCCACTGCTATAAGGTGGGAAGCGTTGCTGCATTCCTTGTGGTCTGCTTTGGAAGTGCAAGTATAGCAGACCTGTTTTTGCGCGCTGAGAAAGTTTTCATAAATTATTGAAAAGAAGAAAGCGTTGGAAGTGCCATTTGTGAAAAGAAAAGAAGAACACAGCATGGGCTTCTTTAAGAAATTAAGATTTTGGAAGAGGAGAGAGGTAAGTACCAAATATAGATGTGATACCTATTAAATTATTGACTTAAGTTCAGTTTTATAATCAACAGAAAATATGTCTGACATAGGTTTAATATTTTGTTTCTTCTTGTAGACACATGTTTGTTGCATTATTTTCTGTTTACTTCTTGTTAGTTTTTGTTTTAAAGGAAGCAAATGTTCTCTGTTCAATGTCTTTACCTTTAAATTTGAGAGTTTATCTGACTCATTGTAATGTGTTTCAGCAGCGTGGGAACAAGAGAGAGGAAGAAGTTGAAGCCAACCTACAGGCCCAAATTATTCAACTTCAGCAGCAACTGCAAAAACAGCATAGTGACAGGGAACAAGCAGAAGCTGCGCTATGGCAGAAAATCAAAGATATCAGCAATGAAAGAGACAGGGAGAAGGAAGAAAAGGCCACCCTCCAGGCCAAAATTAAGGACCTTGAGAAGACGAAGAAGAGAAGTAGAGAAGAAAGAGACAGGAAGAGGGCGCAAATTGAAGCCATGCTTGATGACCATTTTAAAGAATTTGGTGAAGTGCAGAAGCAACTGCAAGAAAGGGAACAAGCAGAAGCTGCGCTGTGGCAGAAAATCAAAGAAATCAGCAAAGAACGAGACAGGGAGAAGGAAGAAAAGGCCACCCTCCAGGCCAAAATTAAGGACCTCGAGAAGACGAAGAAGAGAAGTAGAGAAAAAAGAGACAGGAAGAGGGCGCAAATTGAAGCCATGCTTGATAACCATTTGAAAGAATTTGGTGAAGTGCAGAAGCAACTGCAAGAAAGGGAACAAGTAGAAGCCACCCTCCGTGGCCAAATAAAGGAACTGGAGAGAAAGATTGAAGAAACAGACAACGACAGTAAGAAGGTTGAAGCCACCCACCTTGCCCAAGTTCAGGAACTGACAAGCAAATATCAAGAAAGAAAAAGTGACTGGAAAAAAGTAGAAGCTGCCCTCCGTGGCAAAATTAAGCAGTTGAACAAGACATGTACAGAAGGAAAAGATGAAAGTGAAAAAGTGGAAGCCGCCCTCCGTGGGCAAATTAAAAAACTAAATGTCAGGCTTCATAAAGAAGCTATGAACCAGAAGAATGACGAAGTCGCCCTGCTGATTCAAATTCACCAACTGAAGAACGTGGTCCGACAATCAGACAATTTGGAAGTCGCACTGCGTGGCCAAATTAAGTGCCTGAAGAGTAAGCTTCAAGAAAGAGACAGCTGCCCGATGGCAACAGGAGAACCACCTGCAGATTTAAGGTATGTTTAATCCTGCCAGATTTATTGTACTGAGATTTGTTTTTTCATTTATTCCATCACTCCATGTTGTGGTGACAAGAAACATGATCACTTGTTTTCAAGTGACTGACAGCATGCAATATCACTTTCCAGTAATCAGGTCCCAGGCATACTAGTGAGAGAGGATGTTTGATATTTCAAAGGATGACAGTTTTCCTAGTTCTAGACTGTGTATATGAAATTATTCAATAGTTTCTTATATACAAAATTAAGTGTACAGGAATGTCTAAAGCTGTGCTTGTCTAGTCACCACAGATAATTAGTGATGGTCAGTAACTACTGTGTTTTCATTTTGAGCTCTAATATACTTAAACATTTAATGACAAAACAGTTCACTGCCTTGTGTGAGGTGCAGAAACAAGTAAAACAATGGTATGTTTTGTTTTGTGATATTAAAAATTCTATCCAAAATTATAAGTATGCTGTATAAAAATAGAGGGCCCTCAGTAAGTTTCACTATTCTACATGATTTTATGTCCAAAATTCTGCTTTTCCACTCGGAGTAGGAAGGTGAAACTTTACAACAAGGTAGTTTGGATCTTCTGGGTGGGGGGGTTACATAAAAGTGCAGTTACTGAAGCTGGTGGAAATGTTGAAACATTGAAGCAAGGTGTTACAGTAGTTACTGAAACCGTAACCAGAAATACTTGAATAAGTGTCTCATGTTGATGGCTGTGGCAATATGAAAGGTAGATTTGGGGATCCTTATTAAGCCCAACTGCATGTGACATCATTTTTAAAAATCTAATTTAGTTATAGTGTAAAAACATAACACTTTGACAGTTCTGCTAAAATCTGTCAGCCAAATTCAAGTTTGGTTATAACTAGACAAACATAATGATGAATTAGATTGGACAGCATTTCTGCTGTGTTCATTGGGTTCTTCAGGCTCTCCAGGTAAATTCTGGGAGAATAAGTAATTCAGGCACTACTGCTTCCTTCCAGATTATTTCTAATTAATTTCTCACTAATCACACTACCGTTTGACACCACATAGTGTAAGAGTCAGTGAGTTATTGCCAGCATATAGGGGGTGTAGAGGTATAGCCCCATTTATTCTTAACCTCAGCACTAGATGGTGGTGAGTGCTCAGGTTCATGCCCCAGCCACTTTGCCACGAGAAAGAAACCCTGGCACCCATTAAATAGGAGGGAATAACACTGATCATTCTAACATGTTCCAAATCAGAGAGGATGAGTGGATCTGATCATAAGAACATGAGAAACTCATACAAAATTTTGTTCAGAGCACCTGAATATTACAGATCACTTTGGACAACTTGGCTTAATTGGAAGTTAGTACACTCTGTTCTCATATAAAGTGACAATTGTGTTCTTGTGATACCTCACATTATAATGCCTTTCTCTTGATGATAATGACGTGAGAGATGCACAAAATTGTAAGTTGGAAGCAACACTAGTGTTGCATCACGGTTAATTGAGTGGCACTTATGTGGGAGATGCCTGGTTCAAATCTTGGCCTGAAGACTGGCTGTCCTGCCTTAGCTTGTTCATATTTTTCCACACAAATGCCAGAATCACAGCACATAAAATTAGGCCCTTACTCCACTATTACAGTACCACTTTCAAGTTACTACAGTTGGCTGCATCAAGTCGCAGAAGAAATACTGTAACAGACCTCTTGTAGTTGTTGGCTGTTTCTAGATATCAAGTTTTTCATCTTTTATTTCAAGTATATGATTTGTTTAGGATGTAATAATCTAACTCATTCTATCTTACGTTGCAGTACCCTCCTCCCCTCTACCACAAGATGTGACAAGCATGAAGAGGTTGACTGAGTAGTGGACTTGAGGAACTGCAGCTGATTATGGACGCTTTCCAGTCACACAAGGCCCTGTGCATCAAGGGAGGACACAGCCTGTTTGTTGTAGGGAGTGGTGATGTAAGCGGAAGTTACACCGGTCCTTTTCAGGATCACACCGGTCCTCTGTAGGACCAACACCGGTCCTTTTCAGGATCACACCGGTCCTCTTTAGGACCACACCGGTCCTCTTTAGGACCACACCGGTCCTCTTTAGCACCACACCGGTCCTCTGTAGGACCACACCGGTCCTTTTCAGGATCACACCGGTCCTCTTTAGGAACACACCGGATCACCTCTTTAGGACCACACCGGTCCTCTGTAGGACCACACCGGTCCTTTTTAGTAAGTAAGTTAGAAAATAAGTTAGTAAGTTAGAAAGTAAGTTAGTAATTTAGAAAGTAAGTTATTAAGTAAGTTATTAAGTAAGTTAGCAAGTAAGATAGTAAGTAAGTTAGTAAATAAGTTAGGAAGTAAGTTAGTAAATAAGTTAGGAAGTAAGTTAGTAAATAAGTTAGTAAGTAAGTTAGTAAGTAAGTTAGTAAATAAGTTAGGAAGTAAGTTAGTAAGTAAGTTAGTAAATAAGTTAGGAAGTAAGTTAGTAAATAAGTTAGTAAGTAAGTTAGTAAGTAAGTTAGTAAATAAGTTAGTAAATAAGTTAGTACATAAGTTAGTAAATAAGTTAGTAAGTTAGTATGTAAGTTAGTAAATAAGTTAGTTGGAAATTTAGTAAATAATTTAGAAAGTTAGTTAGTTAACATCACAACATATTTCAAATTAATTACTTCGAGTTTTAAAGTTACGTTATTTTATTTCAATTACATATTCTATTATTCAGTCAGGCAGAAAACATTCTTGTAAGTAATTCTGTGTGCCGGCACTATGATATTACTTTAGCTTGAAAACACGAATTCCAGATAGCATCACATCCCTATCTGGACTAGTGTCTCGGATGTGGATATGTCATCCTGTGCATGACACAGGGTGACATATCCCCCCTCCAGATCCTGTGCCTCACCGTGGCGAGGGGGTGTAACAGTGAATGGTGCCTGCTTCTGTGTGCAGCTATTGTAGATATCAGAGAAATATTACAAGTGCTTGTGGGAAGGCTGGATAATTGTAAGCTGACGTTTTGAAAGTATATTACTGGATTTTGAAATGCCTTTACAATTTCCTGTCATATTCCACATATTTTCTGGACATCTCTTTGTTAAAACATGTTATTACCCGCCATATTTACGTAGAAACTTGTGTTACAACTTTACACTAATTGGTCACCAAATCAACTAATAATTTCAGTGTAACTGATCATAAACTGGTAGCAGTTTGTACTGTATCTGACACACATAAAGTGTCACTGCATACAGCAGCAATATTAACTGGCATCCTTCACTGGCCAAAGCAGGACATGACAAAAGTTCAAACTGTCTGATATCCGAATAGAAACCACACAAACCACTCACTTGCGACTTCCGTTAGGTGCCAGTAGGCAAATATCCTATAAGATGATATTAATATGATATAGTTTAATATTATACCTCCTGAGGCCTATATAGTTTGTAGATACATCCTGAAGATGTCTCCACACCTCAAGCCGAAAAATGTTGCTGTAGTTAGGTTTAATCTGAAGCAAACAGTTAGTAAGTAAGTAAGTAAGTAGGAAAGTAAGTTAGTAATTAAGTTAGTAAGTAAGCAGGTTAGGAAGTAAGTAAGTAAGTATGTTGACATACATAATTTGAAACATATTGTAATACAATGTAAATGTACATGATAAAGATTGTTATTCTGTCAAGGTCTTAGTACAAATGTAGCTGTCGTGACTTCAAGTTATTGAGGTTCGGTATTTTTATGAAATTTGTTTGTATAGGCAGAAAATGCTGCATGTGCACAGAAATTATTTTAAATATATATTTTATTCCCCAAATTCTGTAACTGTGTTATTAAACTACAGCAGTTCCCCTTTAAAGTTTCAGTGTGCCTTACGGAAATCCCGGAATAATTATGGCACGCAACTCTTCACTATCTGTTTTTTTACATTTCAGGTGCTACTGGGGCCAAGTAGTGCCATGTCAGGTGGTATGGGACTTATGCCACCCATTCACCGATAAGAATTCCGGAGATCAGTATGTTACACAGCTGTGGTACTCTCGCATTTGTGTGTATAGAAACCACGGAACATAAAATAAATATCGGCAACTTGTTCACGAGCTGGTAGCAGTATACAGTTTTGTTAAATGAATAGTTAATATTAGTATAATTGGAGTGTACGAAAAAATTAACTGAATAAAGTTACAATGCCTAAAATTTGCTGTTTTCACGGAAATAATACTTCCATTGCAGTGCAGCTTAATATAATATAATTGAAGACTCCATTACAGTGATTTATCAGACTGCTCCTGTTAGAAACAAATTAGTAGGATCTTATTTCTTTAGGAATAAGGTTCTCTGAGGTTTCATCCCACATAATGTGATTTATTTCATAGCTGTGATGTGTTGGTGATGTTGGTTCAGTGGAAATGTTTGCCGGATTAGTAAGCACTCGCAGGGAAGAAAATATAACAGAAGAAATTGTGACTGAGAAATTTTATGCATGACACGTATTCACATCCTGTCTGTGGTTTCATATGTAGTTATATTTTCAATACTCTGGTGAATGTGTGTGTGTGTTATTCCTGTTTTGTTATCAGTTGGGGAAAATAAAATTAGAACCACAGTGTAATGTTTCATTGTGTACCAAACAGAAAATTATCACGAGTTCAAAACTTGCATACAGGCTTTGACTTATGTGACTTTCACACACAATTTCATTTACATTTTTTTAATTGATACTTTTCGGGAAGACTAAAATGTAATTATATTATTTGTATAAAAAATCAGGATTCTGAAATGGCTAAAATAAAAAGTTACCTGTATTGTGTATTTTTATGTGAAAATTAAAGCTTGTGAAATGAACGGAGTAACAAAGAATGGTGAATTAAGCAATCACTCTTGGGAATGTAACTATCATGTAAGTTTGCTGTAAGACAAACCAGTTTGGGGAATTATTAATACTGAATATCATATTGTTTTGAGTATTGTATTGCCTGACAAGTTTTTCTACTACATATGTTTCCCACTGTGTCGACCTCGGTGGACTAGCGGTTAGCGTGCTCGCCACTGGACCCAAGGTTCGCGGGTTCGATCCCGACCGAGGTCGATGGATTTTAAGGGTGATAAAAATCCGGAGCACCACTTCCTTCGGAGGGGAAGTAAAGCCGTCAGTCCCATGTCGTAGATTTACGGCATGTAAAAGAACCTTCGGGCATGAAGAAGAACCAGTAGTGTCAGTAAGCTAAATTCAAGCCATTTCTCACCCAAGTTTCCTGACTGACTGCCAGATGGCTCTGGCGGTCACATCAGGATTGAGTTGAACAGCGTGGCCAGTCGGCTGGTCTCCGAACTGCCACAAATGCGCAGACCACGTAACCTCGGAAAAAGGAGGCCCAGGCCCATATAGGGCTGTTGAGCCATGGTTATTATTATTATATTATATTATATTTCCCACTGTCATGTATTCTGCATAATTAAGCATCACATTATGTATGAAGCAGTTAAATACTGGAACATGTTTTTGCTGCTGTTAACACTGATTCAGACTTGAGGTGGTGTGTGCACATGTGAATTCTCTAGATCAGCAGCTCTTAAAAAACATAATAAATTTTAATCAGGTAAAATTTTAAATAGTTAACAAAAAAACCTTGTTGTGTGTATGAGATTTTGATAGCAGTATCAATAATACAGTCTTTTGGATGGGACACCATATAATTTGGTACACAGGCACCACTGTTTTGGGGGAACCTGCTGTCTGCATCTTCAGGGAGGTGTGCTCTTCTGCTCAGAAACCTGTGGCAGCATGTTTCTCCAAAACACTGGTGATATCTACCAAAGTACATCATGTTACTTCATGGAAGAACATGATCTTAACCCATCTTTCACTTTTTATTTCTTGTGCATGAAAGAGGCTAATTTTGCTGTGTTATATATTACATTTTCTTCACATGTTGTGAGCATACATTTTTCTTTTGTGCACATTCATTCAAGGCTGAAATATGCAAAATGTCAGGAGAGCCGGACTTTGCCATTATAGTTGTAAAAATCTCTGTAAGTTTGGAGTGTTGGCTTAAGTACACTAGTATTAAGTTATACGAAGGCCGTGGGCACATTATATGAATGAAGCCAGTGCTACAGCACAGAACCTTGGCTTCACTTGACCCAACTCATGTGGTGTTACAGAGGTATACAGTAATTCTGTACAAAACAAATTGGTCTTGCAGCATTTCTGGGAGCCAGAATCAGTTAGCGTGGACCAGACTTGATTACACAAGTGTGCCCACAGCTTTATGTTGCTGTGAATGCAAGCAAGTGAAAAATAGCAGTCATAGAGCAAAATAATTTAGTTGTGACTTTGAAGTTATTTTTGTCATAAGTGTAGTGTGCAATGAAAAAAGATGTGTGTGATATTGATGGAATATGTTATAATGAGTATAGAATCAGTATAAGGAGTTTGGCCTAGAAGTAAACTCAGAGAAGTCTCTATATCTCATCATCAGAATGTAATACAAAAGTGTAATATAAGAATGACTGTTAAATCATTTGAAGATGTGGCAAAGTTTTGGTGTTTTGGAGTGATAGTTAATAATTAAATTACATTCACAAAGAAATTAAAAGTAAGGAGGTGATGGAAAATGTCTAGCTTGTATGTTTATCTTGTCACGTGTACTGCATGTGTGTGAAACTTGGTCTCTCACCTTTACAGTGCTCTCTCTCTCTCTCTCTGAGGTGGGACTCGATACTGTGTGATTTGGCAGAGGTATACCAATGTTTTTGAGAAACCTGACTCCTCCTCCATCATACGACTACAGAGCAACATTTTATCACCATCAGCAGGTAATGTGATAGAGGCAGCATGATTGTCTGAAATGTGAGCAGACTACATGACTTAACATCTCAGAACACAATAATCTGTAAATTGTGAGAACCTCAAACTTGATAGGACAATATCATGACAAGAAAGAGAAACAGTTTGGAGGAGCTTGTATCAAGCAGATTACTTAAACCAATATTTGGTGGCAAAACATCAGTGGATTTTTGTTTTCATATACCATTGTACTACTCTAGACTTGTTAGAAGATCCCTGAATTATATGTTGACCTTACTAACTTAACAACTGTAATGTAAAGGTAAAAAAAATCATCCCTGTTCATATCATGTAGGAGGAGGAGAGGTACAGCTCCACTCAATTAACCTCAGCAGTAGATGGAAGTGAGTGGTGAAGTTCATGCCCTGACTGCTTTACTTCCCAGGAAATAACCCTGGTACTCATCGAACAGGAGACTGTACGTTTTGTTTGTTTTGGAGGAGAGCTGTTATCTGTGCCAGGATTTGAACCCTGGATCATCCAGGCTGTAGCACAGTTAGTGATTTGACTATGGTGTTCAAGCTCACAGAACTGTAAAGTAATACTTGGAACTCCATAAGGGCTAAAAATTAATAATTCATGTGGTAGATTATAGAACTTACATCAGACTAAAGCTCTCCAGCACAAAATCATGCAGCATCATGCATCTTTGTTATCCAAAGAATGATAAACCTTCCCTGTAGTATGTAAATTGATGTGGCAGTTAACAGAAAGTGGCATTGTGAAGTGGTCCTTAGAGAGAAGGAGTATATAGGTGAAAGCCTGATACTGGATTGTGGTTTTTAGGTGCATCTGCATATTTGCAAAAGATGACTGTTAGCTTTGTCATGTCTGTTTGTCTGTCCATCTAAATAGAACAGCTCGGAACCACTGGTTGATGGATTTTCATGAAATTTGACATTTGAGGTTTTTTGAAAATAAAAATTCAAGTCTCATTAAAACTAACAAGAATAACAGGTGCTTTACATGGAGACCTATGTACGTTTGTGATAATATCTTGCTGAAGGATTCTTAGAATGAGAAATGTTTCAGACACGAGTTGTACGGAGAATGAAAACGCACATTTTTACCGAAAAGTTTGCCATTTATGAGATAATGTGACAAAATATGGTACAGCCAAACAGGCCACAGATGACAGTATAGTGCTGTGTACAAAAAAAAATGCACTTTGCATACCAGATAACTAAGGCAAGAATACAGACACGCCCTCTTAATATTTAATACTTATTGCTTCATAATTGACTAATTCGCTCCAATCTGGTAAAATGTTTTACAGCAACACTTAACAAAAACTGAGAATCTACGGAATGAGTGATGTCATTATGATCTGTTTAGCCAAATTGTGCGTCTAAGGAAGGCGCTGTGATCAAATGAACATTCTTTTGTTTCACTGCAGTATCTATGTGTAACATGTGAAAAGAGTACATATTCACTGTAATATGATCAGATCAATTTATTATGCTTATTTCCAGTCACAACTGAAATATGGGATTAATTTTTGGGGTCAGTAAAAGATAGCTTAAAGGTTTCTCGCATACAAAAAAGGTGATGCGACTAATTGCGGGGGTTAATAAACGAGTGTCTTGTAGAGGTATATTTTAAAAATTTAAAATTCTTACATTACCTTCACTGTACATCTTGGAAGTACTATGTTTTATCAAAAGATTGGAAGGTAATTTTAAATGCAATTTCCAGATATATGATTATAATATGAGAGGTAAAAATAAATTATTTATCCAAGCATGTAACACAGCTCTTTATCAGAACAGTGTAATAAATAAGGCAATTAGATTATATAACAAGTTACCGGAAAGAATAAGAACTTAAAAAAATTTTAGATGTTTTAAAAAGGAGGTAAAATAATTGCTCATCTCGAATACCTTCTATTCGATTGATGAGTTTCTTAAGTCTAAATTCCGTTGGACCTAAACAGAGATGTCTGCGTGTGTACATTAATTGTATTTTATATAGTGGTGTTTTATTGTTTGTACAGATGTGATTTTAAATTTATTAATATTTGGCCTTGCTTGCATGTTGTAAGAATTATAGTGGTTTGTCCTAGGTCGATGTAGACTGAATGGATGAATAAATTGAATTGAATTCAATATATAAATGTAAACTTCTCTGTTGTTTTTGGAAATGTGATTGTATATTTTGATCTGATCCCAAATTTCTATCCTTTGGAAGAACATTATATGATGCCAGAGATGTTTAATTTCTAATTTGGATCACAGTGACACAGAAATTGACAGAAGTGGTAAAACATGTGAGAAAAGAAGCATACAAATTTATTTTTAGGATTAGGTTGGGTGGGGGTTTTGGCACATTTATTTCTGTCTACAGTAGAAATTTGATGTAGGTCAGATTGTTGGAGTGCATTATATTTAAGCAGATGACTTTCTAAGAGCAACATTTTCTCAGTGCACAGAAATGCCAGTGGGTTTAAAATCTTATGAATTTTATCAAATGGAGATTGTTACAAACTCCATGTATCAAAAGAGTCCTTGTGAAGCAAATGGTTCCTCAGGTGGACATGAAATTTCACACAGATCAGGAAATCCAAAAGTTCATTACCATGTTTACAAGAGTCCACCACTTGTCCCTATCCTGAGCCAGATGAATCCAGTCCACATCACTTCATCCTGTCTCTTTTAAGACAAGTTTCAATATTTTCCTCACAGTTACACCTACGTCTTTGAAGCAATGGTTTTCCTTGAAGATTCTCCACCAAAACCCTATATGCATTTCTTTTCTCAGCCAGGTGTGCCACATGCCATGCCCATCTAATCCTTCGCGATTTCGTAACCTTAATTGTATTTCGTGAGGCATACAAATCACAAAGCATCTCATCATGCAGTTTCTTCATCCCTTCTATTACTTAACCTTAGACCCAAATCTCTTTCTTGGCACTTTTAGGTAACAGAGCAAGTTTCTCAGTCATACAGATTATGGTTTTGTATATTTTGCCCTTTATGCTTTAGATAGCAAATTATTCTGAACTGAATGGTAGGGAACATTTTCCAAATTTAATGTGCTCCTAATTCCTATTATATCTTTCCCTCTCCGGTATATATCCATTGTCAACAGTCACTGCAAAATAGCCTTGTTCAAAAAGTAGAAATAGGACGTTATTAAAACTTCGAACAAATTATTAGGGTATATGTCAGCATGCTAAAAGTCCGGAATAAATACACTCAGTCTGCATAACTTCCGCCATCTTGCCTACGACTACAGACAGTCTCAGAATATGTACTACTTATTGCTTTTCCACGGCAATTAACCCACAATGTTTATATTTATTTGTCAATCGATTTACGTAATTTCGTTACAACCATCCCCGTCACAACTTGCGACACACGTCGGTTTTAAATCTTGATTGCAGTCTCGTCCAAAACTGGGTAACTCTGGCTGCGTAATTGTTGCCAACACGTCGTCAGGAAAGTCGCTAACGAGATACACGAACATATCTTTTCGTCAGCTTACAGCTTACTTAATAAGTAACATTACGCTGCAAAGGCCCTGAATGTAACATACACTTGGCGCACACACAAATGTAGACCAGTGACAAAGTTCCAAATCGGAAATACATTTGTTCACTAAGCTAGGATTTAAACTCCCTAGATTTAGCAAATCTCCCGCATTTGGTCACACTGCAGCAAGGTTTTATAGTGACATCTACTGATTCGTCTGAATTCATACGAATTTTGATTCGCCAAAGTACGCACATTAAAGTGGCTAAATAGTGCTTTTGTTGGTCTATTTAATTAATTTGATTCATAGAAATGCATAGTGATATCAGTGTGAAATGAATATAATGTAGTTTTACTTATTACGTCATGACGCAACACTAGAATATGACAGATGCGCGCGCATCGAGAGTCGCGCGCATCTGCGCGAGTCTCCAACCCACTGCTATAAGGTGGGAAGCGTTGCTGCATTCCTTGTGGTCTGCTTTGGAAGTGCAAGTAGAGCAGACCTGTTTTTGCGCGCTGAGAAAGTTTTCATAAATTATTGAAAAGAAGAAAGCGTTGGAAGTGCCATTAGTGAAAAGAAAAGAAGAACACAGCATGGGCTTCTTTAAGAAATTAAGATTTTGGAAGAGGAGAGAGGTAAGTACCAAATATAGATGTGATACCTATTAAATTATTGACTTAAGTTCAGTTTTATAATCAACAGAAAATATGTCTGACATAGGTTTAATATTTTGTTTCTTCTTGTAGACACATGTTTGTTGCATTATTTTCTGTTTACTTCTTGTTAGTTTTTGTTTTAAAGGAAGCAAATGTTCTCTGTTCAATGTCTTTACCTTTAAATTTGAGAGTTTATCTGACTCATTGTAATGTGTTTCAGCAGCGTGGGAACAAGAGAGAGGAAGAAGTTGAAGCCAACCTACAGGCCCAAATTATTCAACTTCAGCAGCAACTGCAAAAACAGCATAGTGACAGGGAACAAGCAGAAGCTGCGCTATGGCAGAAAATCAAAGATATCAGCAATGAAAGAGACAGGGAGAAGGAAGAAAAGGCCACCCTCCAGGCCAAAATTAAGGACCTTGAGAAGACGAAGAAGAGAAGTAGAGAAGAAAGAGACAGGAAGAGGGCGCAAATTGAAGCCATGCTTGATAACCATTTTCAAGAATTTGGTGAAGTGCAGAAGCAACTGCAAGAAAGGGAACAAGCAGAAGCTGCGCTGTGGCAGAAAATCAAAGAAATCAGCAAAGAACGAGACAGGGAGAAGGAAGAAAAGGCCACCCTCCAGGCCAAAATTAAGGACCTCGAGAAGACGAAGAAGAGAAGTAGAGAAAAAAGAGACAGGAAGAGGGCGCAAATTGAAGCCATGCTTGATAACCATTTGAAAGAATTTGGTGAAGTGCAGAAGCAACTGCAAGAAAGGGAACAAGTAGAAGCCACCCTCCGTGGCCAAATAAAGGAACTGGAGAGAAAGATTGAAGAAACAGACAACGACAGTAAGAAGGTTGAAGCCACCCACCTTGCCCAAGTTCAGGAACTGACAAGCAAATATCAAGAAAGAAAAAGTGACTGGAAAAAAGTAGAAGCTGCCCTCCGTGGCAAAATTAAGCAGTTGAACAAGACATGTACAGAAGGAAAAGATGAAAGTGAAAAAGTGGAAGCCGCCCTCCGTGGGCAAATTAAAAAACTAAATGTCAGGCTTCATAAAGAAGCTATGAACCAGAAGAATGACGAAGTCGCCCTGCTGATTCAAATTCACCAACTGAAGAACGTGGTCCGACAATCAGACAATTTGGAAGTCGCACTGCGTGGCCAAATTAAGTGCCTGAAGAGTAAGCTTCAAGAAAGAGACAGCTGCCCGATGGCAACAGGAGAACCACCTGCAGATTTAAGGTATGTTTAATCCTGCCAATTTATTGTACTGAGATTTGTTTTTTCATTTATTCCATCACTCCATGTTGTGGTGACAAGAAACATGATCACTTGTTTTCAAGTGACTGACAGCATGCAATATCACTTTCCAGTAATCAGGTCCCAGGCATACTAGTGAGAGAGGATGTTTGATATTTCAAAGGATGACAGTTTTCCTAGTTCTAGACTGTGTATATGAAATTATTCAATAGTTTCTTATATACAAAATTAAGTGTACAGGAATGTCTAAAGCTGTGCTTGTCTAGTCACCACAGATAATTAGTGATGGTCAGTAACTACTGTGTTTTCATTTTGAGCTCTAATATACTTAAACATTTAATGACAAAACAGTTCACTGCCTTGTGTGAGGTGCAGAAACAAGTAAAACAATGGTATGTTTTGTTTTGTGATATTAAAAATTCTATCCAAAATTATAAGTATGCTGTATAAAAATAGAGGGCCCTCAGTAAGTTTCACTATTCTACATGATTTTATGTCCAAAATTCTGCTTTTCCACTCGGAGTAGGAAGGTGAAACTTTACAACAAGGTAGTTTGGATCTTCTGGGTGGGGGGGTTACATAAAAGTGCAGTTACTGAAGCTGGTGGAAATGTTGAAACATTGAAGCAAGGTGTTACAGTAGTTACTGAAACCGTAACCAGAAATACTTGAATAAGTGTCTCATGTTGATGGCTGTGGCAATATGAAAGGTAGATTTGGGGATCCTTATTAAGCCCAACTGCATGTGACATCATTTTTAAAAATCTAATTTAGTTATAGTGTAAAAACATAACACTTTGACAGTTCTGCTAAAATCTGTCAGCCAGATTCAAGTTTGGTTATAACTAGACAAACATAATGATGAATTAGATTGGACAGCATTTCTGCTGTGTTCATTGGGTTCTTCAGGCTCTCCAGGTAAATTCTGGGAGAATAAGTAATTCAGGCACTACTGCTTCCTTCCAGATTATTTCTAATTAATTTCTCACTAATCACACTACCGTTTGACACCACATAGTGTAAGAGTCAGTGAGTTATTGCCAGCATATAGGGGGTGTAGAGGTATAGCCCCATTTATTCTTAACCTCAGCACTAGATGGTGGTGAGTGCTCAGGTTCATGCCCCAGCCACTTTGCCACGAGAAAGAAACCCTGGCACCCATTAAATAGGAGGGAATAACACTGATCATTCTAACATGTTCCAAATCAGAGAGGATGAGTGGATCTGATCATAAGAACATGAGAAACTCATACAAAATTTTGTTCAGAGCACCTGAATATTACAGATCACTTTGGACAACTTGGCTTAATTGGAAGTTAGTACACTCTGTTCTCATATAAAGTGACAATTGTGTTCTTGTGATACCTCACATTATAATGCCTTTCTCTTGATGATAATGACGTGAGAGATGCACAAAATTGTAAGTTGGAAGCAACACTAGTGTTGCATCACGGTTAATTGAGTGGCACTTATGTGGGAGATGCCTGGTTCAAATCTTGGCCTGAAGACTGGCTGTCCTGCCTTAGCTTGTTCATATTTTTCCACACAAATGCCAGAATCACAGCACATAAAATTAGGCCCTTACTCCACTATTACAGTACCACTTTCAAGTTACTACAGTTGGCTGCATCAAGTCGCAGAAGAAATACTGTAACAGACCTCTTGTAGTTGTTGGCTGTTTCTAGATATCAAGTTTTTCATCTTTTATTTCAAGTATATGATTTGTTTAGGATGTAATAATCTAACTCATTCTATCTTACGTTGCAGTACCCTCCTCCCCTCTACCACAAGATGTGACAAGCATGAAGAGGTTGACTGAGTAGTGGACTTGAGGAACTGCAGCTGATTATGGACGCTTTCCAGTCACACAAGGCCCTGTGCATCAAGGGAGGACACAGCCTGTTTGTTGTAGGGAGTGGTGATGTAAGCGGAAGTTACACCGGTCCTTTTTCAGGAACCACACCGGTCCTCTTAGGACCACACCGGTCCTCTGTAGGACCACACCGGTCCTTTTCAGGATCACACCGGTCTCTTGACCACACCGGTCCTCTGTAGGACCACACCGGTCCTCTTTAGGACCACACCGGTCCTTTTTAGGACCACACCAGTCCTCTTTAGTAAGTAAGTTAGAAAATAAGTTAGTAAGTTAGAAAGTAAGTTAGTAATTTAGAAAGTAAGTTATTAAGTAAGTTATTAAGTAAGTTAGCAAGTAAGATAGTAAGTAAGTTAGTAAATAAGTTAGGAAGTAAGTTAGTAAATAAGTTAGGAAGTAAGTTAGTAAATAAGTTAGTAAGTAAGTTAGTATGTAAGTTAGTAAGTAAGTTAGTAAATAAGTTAGGAAGTAAGTTAGTAAATAAGTTAGTAAGTAAGTTAGTAAGTAAGTTAGTAAATAAGTTAGTAAGTAAGTTAGTAATTAAGTTAGTAAATAAGTTAGTAAATAAGTTAGTACATAAGTTAGTAAATAAGTTAGTAAGTTAGTATGTAAGTTAGTAAATAAGTTAGTTGGAAATTTAGTAAATAATTTAGAAAGTTAGTTAGTTAACATCACAACATATTTCAAATTAATTACTTCGAGTTTTAAAGTTACGTTATTTTATTTCAATTACATATTCTATTATTCAGTCAGGCAGAAAACATTCTTGTAAGTAATTCTGTGTGCCGGCACTATGATATTACTTTAGCTTGAAAACACGAATTCCAGATAGCATCACATCCCTATCTGGACTAGTGTCTCGGATGTGGATATGTCATCCTGTGCATGACACAGGGTGACATATCCCCCCTCCAGATCCTGTGCCTCACCGTGGCGAGGGGGTGTAACAGTGAATGGTGCCTGCTTCTGTGTGCAGCTATTGTAGATATCAGAGAAATATTACAAGTGCTTGTGGGAAGGCTGGATAATTGTAAGCTGACGTTTTGAAAGTATATTACTGGATTTTGAAATGCCTTTACAATTTCCTGTCATATTCCACATATTTTCTGGACATCTCTTTGTTAAAACATGTTATTACCCGCCATATTTACGTAGAAACTTGTGTTACAACTTTACACTAATTGGTCACCAAATCAACTAATAATTTCAGTGTAACTGATCATAAACTGGTAGCAGTTTGTACTGTATCTGACACACATAAAGTGTCACTGCATACAGCAGCAATATTAACTGGCATCCTTCACTGGCCAAAGCAGGACATGACAAAAGTTCAAACTGTCTGATATCCGAATAGAAACCACACAAACCACTCACTTGCGACTTCCGTTAGGTGCCAGTAGGCAAATATCCTATAAGATGATATTAATATGATATAGTTTAATATTATACCTCCTGAGGCCTATATAGTTTGTAGATACATCCTGAAGATGTCTCCACACCTCAAGCCGAAAAATGTTGCTGTAGTTAGGTTTAATCTGAAGCAAACAGTTAGTAAGTAAGTAAGTAAGTAGGAAAGTAAGTTAGTAATTAAGTTAGTAAGTAAGCAGGTTAGGAAGTAAGTAAGTAAGTATGTTGACATACATAATTTGAAACATATTGTAATACAATGTAAATGTACATGATAAAGATTGTTATTCTGTCAAGGTCTTAGTACAAATGTAGCTGTCGTGACTTCAAGTTATTGAGGTTCGGTATTTTTATGAAATTTGTTTGTATAGGCAGAAAATGCTGCATGTGCACAGAAATTATTTTAAATATATATTTTATTCCCCAAATTCTGTAACTGTGTTATTAAACTACAGCAGTTCCCCTTTAAAGTTTCAGTGTGCCTTACGGAAATCCCGGAATAATTATGGCACGCAACTCTTCACTATCTGTTTTTTTACATTTCAGGTGCTACTGGGGCCAAGTAGTGCCATGTCAGGTGGTATGGGACTTATGCCACCCATTCACCGATAAGAATTCCGGAGATCAGTATGTTACACAGCTGTGGTACTCTCGCATTTGTGTGTATAGAAACCACGGAACATAAAATAAATATCGGCAACTTCTTCACGAGCTGGTAGCAGTATACAGTTTTGTTAAATGAATAGTTAATATTAGTATAATTGGAGTGTACGAAAAAATTAACTGAATAAAGTTACAATGCCTAAAATTTGCTGTTTTCATGGAAATAATACTTCCATTGCAGTGCAGCTTAATATAATATAATTGAAGACTCCATTACAGTGATTTATCAGACTGCTCCTGTTAGAAACAAATTAGTAGGATCTTATTTCTTTAGGAATAAGGTTCTCTGAGGTTTCATCCCACATAATGTGATTTATTTCATAGCTGTGATGTGTTGGTGATGTTGGTTCAGTGGAAATGTTTGCCGGATTAGTAAGCACTCGCAGGGAAGAAAATATAACAGAAGAAATTGTGACTGAGAAATTTTATGCATGACACGTATTCACATCCTGTCTGTGGTTTCATATGTAGTTATATTTCCAATACTCTGGTGAATGTGTGTGTGTGTTATTCCTATTTTGTTATCAGTTGGGGAAAATAAAATTAGAACCACAGTGTAATGTTTCATTGTGTACCAAACAGAAAATTATCACGAGTTCAAAACTTGCATACAGGCTTTGACTTATGTGACCTTCACACACAATTTCATTTAAATTTTTTTAATTTATTCTTTTGGGGAAGACTAAAATGTAATTATATTATTTGTATAAGAAAATCAGGATTCTGAAATGGCTAATATAAAAAGTTACCTGTATTGTGTATTTTTATGTGAAAATGAAAGTTGGTGAAATGAAAGGAGTAACAAAGAATGGTGAATTAAGCAATCACTCTTAGGCCGCAAAGGTCAACGATGGATTCAATTTTTGTGGTGAGACAAGTTTTGGAGAAATGTTATGAATTTGACGTAGACATACACCAGTTGTACATTGACTTTAGGAAAGCATATGACAGTATCAAACGGAATGAATTGAAGGAAACACTAAAACAGTTGGAAATACCGGGAAAACTGAGAAGGTTAGTGATGATGACAGTAAAAGAAACGGTAGGGAAGGTAAAGTTTGATGGGGACTTATCAAATACTTTCAAAATCAAAAGAGGACTGAGGCAAGGGGATGTACTGTCTCCATTGCTATTTAACTTGGTTCTGGAAAGAGTAATGAGGCAGATGCCAGGGAAACAAGGAGGTACAATATTCAATAGAACAACACAGTGATTAGGGTATGCTGATGATGTGGGAATTATTGCACGAACTAAAAGAGACTTACAGGAATGTTATGTAGCTCTAGAAAGGAAAGCTGCAGAAATGGGACTGACTGTTAGTGAAAGTAAAACACAGTACATGTTACAAACCAGAAAAGGAAAGAGAAATGAAGAGCAATTAATAATAAACGATAAGCGTTTTGGAAAAGTGAGGAGTGTCAACTACTTGGGTACCCTAATCACGGAAGAGAATACCATAACAGAGGAAATTAAGGCTAGAATGGCAGCTGGGAACAGAAGCTATTTTACACTGATGCACCTATTGAGGTCCAAAACTATCAGCAGGCACATGAAAATAAGTATATATCAAAGGGTTATACGACCGGTCGTTACTTATGGAGCGGAAGCATGGACAATGACAAAGAAGGAGGAGGAGATGCTGAGAAGGTGGGAAAGGAAGATACTCAGGGGAATATATGGAGCAGTGAGGGAGAGAGAGGAATGGAGAATAAGAACAAATGGCGAAATACAACAGTTACATCAGAAGCCGGACATAGTTGTGGAAATAAAAAGGGCAAGAATGAGATGGGCAGGGCATGTACAAAGAATGCCAGAAGAAAGAGTGGTAAAGAAAATGTTCACGGGACAACCAGGGGGCAGCAGGAGGAAGGGAAGGCCCAGACTCAGATGGGTAGACGATTTGGAGGAAGATCTGAAGAAAATAGGAATAAGAGGATCGAGAAGGATCGCAGAGGATAGAGAGGGATGGAGGCAGGCTATTGCAGAGGTCCAGACCCTTCAAGGGCTGTAGCACCACAGATGATGATGATGATGATGATGTTTCCCACCGTCATGTATTCTGCATAATTAAGCATCACATTATGTATGAAGCAGATAAACATTGGAATGTGTTGTTGCTGCTGTTAACACTGATTCAGACTTGAGGTGGTGTTTGCACATGTTAAACATAATAAATTTTAATCAGGTAAAATTTTAAATGGTTAACAAAAACACCCTGTTGTGTATATGAGATTTTCAGGTTTTAATAGCAGTATCAATAATACAGTCTTTTGGATGGGACACCATATAGTTTGGTACACAGGCACCACATTCAGGGAGGTGTGCTCTTCTGCTCACAAACCTGTGGCAGCATGTTTCTCCAAAAAACTGGTGATATCTGCCAAAGTACATCATGTTACTTCATGGAAGAACATGATTTTAACCCATCTTTCATTTTTCTTTCTTGTGCATGAAAGAGGCTAATTTTGCTGTGTTATATATTACATTCTTTTCACATGTTGTGTGCATACATTTTTCTTTTGTGCACATTCATTCAAGGCTGAAATATGCAAAATGTTATTGGGTCAG
Source organism: Reticulitermes speratus (assembly GCA_021186555.1). Classification (NCBI taxonomy): domain Eukaryota; kingdom Metazoa; phylum Arthropoda; class Insecta; order Blattodea; family Rhinotermitidae; genus Reticulitermes; species Reticulitermes speratus. Next base: position 39,822,076 of record JAJKFL010000002.1, on the reverse strand, counting down.
GAGAGCCGGACTTTGCCATTATGGTTGTAAAAATCTCTGTAAGTTTGGAGTGTTGGCTTAAGTACACTAATATTAAGTTATACGAAGGCCGTGGGCACATTATATGAATGAAGCCAGTAGCATTTCTGGGAGTCAGAATCAGTTAGCGTGGACCAGACTTGATTACACAAGTGTGCCCACAGCTTTATGTTGCTGTGAATGCAAGCAAGTGAAAAATAGCAGTCATAGAGCAAAATAATTTAGTTGTGACTTTGAAGTTATTTTTGTCATAAGTGTAGTGTGCAATGAAAAAAGATGTGTGTGATATTGACGGAATATGTTATAATGAGTATAGAATCAGTATAAGGAGTTTGGCCTAGAAGTAAACTCAGAGAAGTCTCTATATCTCATCATCAGAATGTAATACAAAAGTGTAATATAAGAATGACTGTTAAATCATTTGAAGATGTGGCAAAGTTTGGGTGTTTTGGAGTAATAGTTAATAATTAAATTACATTCACAAAGAAATTAAAAGTAAGGAGGTGATGGAAAATGTCTAGCTTGTATGTTTATCTTGTCACGTGTACTGCATGTGTGTGAAACTTGGTCTCTCACCTTTACAGTGCTCTCTCTCTTTCTCTGAGGTGGGACTCGATACTGTGTGATTTGGCAGAGGTTTACCAATGTTTTTGAGAAACCTGACTCCTCCTCCATCATATGACTACAGAGCAACATTTTATCACCATCAGCAGGTAATGTGATTGAGGCAGCATGATTGTCTGAAATGTGAGCAGACTACATGACTTAACATCTCAGAACACAATAATCTGTGAAGCCACCATTGTGAGAACCTCAAACTTCATAGGACAATATCATGACAAGAAAGAGAAACAGTTTGGAGGAGCTTGTATCAAGCAGATTACTTAAACCAATATTTGGTGGCAAAACATCAGTGGATTTTTGTTTTCATATACCATTGTACTACTCTAGACTTGTTAGAACATCCCTGAATTATATGTTGACCTTACTAACTTAACAACTGTAATGTAAAGGTAAAAAAAATCATCCCTGTTCATATCATGTAGGAGGAGGAGAGGTACAGCTCCACTCAATTAACCTCAGCAGTAGATGGAATTGAGTGGTGAAGTTCATGCCCTGACTGCTTTACTTCCCAGGAAATAACCCTGGTACTCATCGAACAGGAGACTGTACGTTTTGTTTGTTTTGGAGGAGAGCTGTTATCTGTGCCAGGATTTGAACCCTGGATCATCCAGGCTGTAGCACAGTTAGTGATTTGACTATGGTGTTCAAGCTCACAGAACTGTAAAGTAATACTTGGAACTCCATAAGGACTAAAAATTAATAATTCATGTGGTAGATTATAGAACTTACATCAGACTAAAGCTCTCCAGCACAAAATCATGCAGCATCATGCATCTTTGTTATCCAAAGAATGATAAACCTTCCCTGTAGTATGTAAATTGATGTGGCAGTTAACAGAAAGTGGCATTGTGAAGTGGTCCTTAGAGAGAAGGAGTATATAGGTGAAAGCCTGATACTGGATTGTGGTTTTTAGGTGCATCTGCATATTTGCAAAAGATGACTGTTAGCTTTGTCATGTCTGTTTGTCTGTCCATCTAAATAGAACAGCTCGGAACCACTGGATGGATTTTCATGAAATTTGACATTTGAGGTTTTTTGAAAATAAAAATTCAAGTCTCATTAAAACTAACAAGAATAACAGGTGCTTTACATGGAGACCTATGTACGTTTGTGATAATATCTTGCTGAAGGATTCTTAGAATGAGAAATGTTTCAGACACGAGTTGTACGGAGAATGAAAACGCACATTTTTACCGAAAAGTTTGCCATTTATGAGATAATGTGACAAAATATGGTACAGCCAAACAGGCCACAGATGACAGTATAGTGCTGTGTACAAAAAAAATGCACTTTGCATACCAGATAACTAAGGCAAGAATACAGACACGCCCTCTTAATATTTAATACTTATTGCTTCATAATTGATTAATTCCCTCCAATCTGGTAAAATGTTTTACAGCAACACTTAACAAAAACTGAGAATCTACGGAATGAGTGATGTCATTATGATCTGTTTAGCCAAATTGTGCGTCTAAGGAAGGCGCTGTGATCAAATGAACATTCTTTTGTTTCACTGCAGTATCTATGTGTAACATGTGAAAAGAGTACATATTCACTGTAATATGATCAGATCAATTTATTATGCTTATTTCCAGTCACAACTGAAATATGGGATTAATTTTTGGGGTCAGTAAAAGACAGCTTAAAGGTTTCTCGCATACAAAAAAGGTGATGCGACTAATTGCGGGGGTTAATAAACGAGTGTCTTGTAGAGGTATATTTTAAACATTTAAAATTCTTACATTACCTTCACTGTACATCTTGGAAGTACTATGTTTTATCAAAAGATTGGAAGGTAATTTTAAATGCAATTTCCAGATATATGATTATAATATGAGAGGTAAAAATAAATTATTTATCCAAGCATGTAACACAGCTCTTTATCAGAACAGTGTAATAAATAAGGCAATTAGATTATATAACAAGTTACCGGAAAGAATAAGAACTTAAAAAAATTTTAGATGTTTTAAAAAGGAGGTAAAATAATTGCTCATCTTGAATACCTTCTATTCGATTGATGAGTTTCTTAAGTCCAAATTCCGTTGGACCTAAACAGAGATGTCTGCGTGTGTACATTAATTGTATTTTATATAGTGGTGTTTTATTGTTTGTACAGATGTGATTTTAAATTTATTAATATTTGGCCTTGCTTGCATGTTGTAAGAATTATAGTGGTTTGTCCTAGGTCGATGTAGACTGAATGGATGAATAAATTGAATTGAATTCAATATATAAATGTAAACTTCTCTGTTGTTTTTGGAAATGTGATTGTATATTTTGATCTCATCCCAAATTTCTATCCTTTGGAAGAACATTATATGATGCCAGAGATGTTTAATTTCTAATTTGGATCACAGTGACACAGAAATTGACAGAAGTGGTAAAACATGTGAGAAAAGAAGCATACAAATTTATTTTTAGGATTAGGTTGGGTGGGGGTTTTGGCACATTTATTTCTGTCTACAGTAGAAATTTGATGTAGGTCAGATTGTTGGAGTGCATTATATTTAAGCAGATGACTTTCTAAGAGCAACATTTTCTCAGTGCACAGAAATGCCAGTGGGTTTAAAATCTTATGAATTTTATCAAATGGAGATTGTTACAAACTCCATGTATCAAAAGAGTCCTTGTGAAGCAAATGGTTCCTCAGGTGGACATGAAATTTCACACAGATCAGGAAATCCAAAAGTTCATTACCATGTTTACAAGAGTCCACCACTTGTCCCTATCCTGAGCCAGATGAATCCAGTCCACATCACTTCATCCTGTCTCTTTTAAGACAAGTTTCAATATTTTCCTCACAGTTACACCTACGTCTTTGAAGCAATGGTTTTCCTTGAAGATTCTCCACCAAAACCCTATATGCATTTCTTTTCTCAGCCAGGTGTGCCACATGCCATGCCCATCTAATCCTTCGCGATTTCGTAACCTTAATTGTATTTCGTGAGGCATACAAATCACAAAGCATCTCATCATGCAGTTTCTTCATCCCTTCTATTACTTAACCTTAGACCCAAATCTCTTTCTTGGCACTTTTAGGTAACAGAGCAAGTTTCTCAGTCATACAGATTATGGTTTTGTATATTTTGCCCTTTATGCTTTAGATAGCAAATTATTCTGAACTGAATGGTAGGGAACATTTTCCAAATTTAATGTGCTCCTAATTCCTATTATATCTTTCCCTCTCCGGTATATATCCATTGTCAACAGTCACTGCAAAATAGCCTTGTTCAAAAAGTAGAAATAGGACGTTATTAAAACTTCGAACAAATTATTAGGGTATATGTCAGCATGCTAAAAGTCCGGACTAAATACACTCAGTCTGCATAACTTCCGCCATCTTGCCTACGACTACAGACACAGTCTCAGAATATGTACTACTTATTGCTTTTCCACGGCAATTAACCCACAATGTTTATATTTATTTGTCAATCGATTTACGTAATTTCGTTACAACCATCCCCGTCACAACTTGCGACACACGTCGGTTTTAAATCTTGATTGCAGTCTCGTCCAAAACTGGGTAACGCTGGCTGCGTAATTGTTGCCAACACGTCGTCAGGAAAGTCGCTAACGAGATACACGAACATATCTTTTCGTCAGCTTACAGCTTACTTAATAAGTAACATTACGCTGCAAAGGCCCTGAATGTAACATACACTTGGCGCACACACAAATGTAGACCAGTGACAAAGTTCCAAATCGGAAATACATTTGTTCACTAAGCTAGGATTTAAACTCCCTAGATTTAGCAAATCTCCCGCATTTGGTCACACTGCAGCAAGGTTTTATAGTGACATCTACTGATTCGTCTGAATTCATACGAATTTTGATTCGCCAAAGTACGCACATTAAAGTGGCTAAATAGTGCTTTTGTTGGTCTATTTAATTAATTTGATTCATAGAAATGCATAGTGATATCAGTGTGAAATGAATATAATGTAGTTTTACTTATTACGTCATGACGCAACACTAGAATATGACAGATGCGCGCGCATCGAGAGTCGCGCGCATCTGCGCGAGTCTCCAACCCACTGCTATAAGGTGGGAAGCGTTGCTGCATTCCTTGTGGTCTGCTTTGGAAGTGCAAGTAGAGCAGACCTGTTTTTGCGCGCTGAGAAAGTTTTCATAAATTATTGAAAAGAAGAAAGCGTTGGAAGTGCCATTAGTGAAAAGAAAAGAAGAACACAGCATGGGCTTCTTTAAGAAATTAAGATTTTGGAAGAGGAGAGAGGTAAGTACCAAATATAGATGTGATACCTATTAAATTATTGACTTAAGTTCAGTTTTATAATCAACAGAAAATATGTCTGACATAGGTTTAATATTTTGTTTCTTCTTGTAGACACATGTTTGTTGCATTATTTTCTGTTTACTTCTTGTTAGTTTTTGTTTTAAAGGAAGCAAATGTTCTCTGTTCAATGTCTTTACCTTTAAATTTGAGAGTTTATCTGACTCATTGTAATGTGTTTCAGCAGCGTGGGAACAAGAGAGAGGAAGAAGTTGAAGCCAACCTACAGGCCCAAATTATTCAACTTCAGCAGCAACTGCAAAAACAGCATAGTGACAGGGAACAAGCAGAAGCTGCGCTATGGCAGAAAATCAAAGAAATCAGCAATGAAAGAGACAGGGAGAAGGAAGAAAAGGCCACCCTCCAGGCCAAAATTAAGGACCTTGAGAAGACGAAGAAGAGAAGTAGAGAAGAAAGAGACAGGAAGAGGGCGCAAATTGAAGCCATGCTTGATAACCATTTTAAAGAATTTGGTGAAGTGCAGAAGCAACTGCAAGAAAGGGAACAAGCAGAAGCTGCGCTGTGGCAGAAAATCAAAGAAATCAGCAAAGAACGAGACAGGGAGAAGGAAGAAAAGGCCACCCTCCAGGCCAAAATTAAGGACCTCGAGAAGACGAAGAAGAGAAGTAGAGAAAAAAGAGACAGGAAGAGGGCGCAAATTGAAGCCATGCTTGATAACCATTTGAAAGAATTTGGTGAAGTGCAGAAGCAACTGCAAGAAAGGGAACAAGTAGAAGCCACCCTCCGTGGCCAAATAAAGGAACTGGAGAGAAAGATTGAAGAAACAGACAACGACAGTAAGAAGGTTGAAGCCACCCACCTTGCCCAAGTTCAGGAACTGACAAGCAAATATCAAGAAAGAAAAAGTGACTGGAAAAAAGTAGAAGCTGCCCTCCGTGGCAAAATTAAGCAGTTGAACAAGACATGTACAGAAGGAAAAGATGAAAGTGAAAAAGTGGAAGCCGCCCTCCGTGGGCAAATTAAAAAACTAAATGTCAGGCTTCATAAAGAAGCTATGAACCAGAAGAATGACGAAGTCGCCCTGCTGATTCAAATTCACCAACTGAAGAACGTGGTCCGACAATCAGACAATTTGGAAGTCGCACTGCGTGGCCAAATTAAGTGCCTGAAGAGTAAGCTTCAAGAAAGAGACAGCTGCCCGATGGCAACAGGAGAACCACCTGCAGATTTAAGGTATGTTTAATCCTGCCACATTTATTGTACTGAGATTTGTTTTTTCATTTATTCCATCACTCCATGTTGTGGTGACAAGAAACATGATCACTTGTTTTCAAGTGACTGACAGCATGCAATATCACTTTCCAGTAATCAGGTCCCAGGCATACTAGTGAGAGAGGATGTTTGATATTTCAAAGGATGACAGTTTTCCTAGTTCTAGACTGTGTATATGAAATTATTCAATAGTTTCTTATATACAAAATTAAGTGTACAGGAATGTCTAAAGCTGTGCTTGTCTAGTCACCACAGATAATTAGTGATGGTCAGTAACTACTGTGTTTTCATTTTGAGCTCTAATATACTTAAACATTTAATGACAAAACAGTTCACTGCCTTGTGTGAGGTGCAGAAACAAGTAAAACAATGGTATGTTTTGTTTTGTGATATTAAAAATTCTATCCAAAATTATAAGTATGCTGTATAAAAATAGAGGGCCCTCAGTAAGTTTCACTATTCTACATGATTTTATGTCCAAAATTCTGCTTTTCCACTCGGAGTAGGAAGGTGAAACTTTACAACAAGGTAGTTTGGATCTTCTGGGTGGGGGGTTACATAAAAGTGCAGTTACTGAAGCTGGTGGAAATGTTGAAACATTGAAGCAAGGTGTTACAGTAGTTACTGAAACCGTAACCAGAAATACTTGAATAAGTGTCTCATGTTGATGGCTGTGGCAATATGAAAGGTAGATTTGGGGATCCTTATTAAGCCCAACTGCATGTGACATCATTTTTAAAAATCTAATTTAGTTATAGTGTAAAAACATAACACTTTGACAGTTCTGCTAAAATCTGTCAGCCAAATTCAAGTTTGGTTATAACTAGACAAACATAATGATGAATTAGATTGGACAGCATTTCTACTGTGTTCATTGGGTTCTTCAGGCTCTCCAGGTAAATTCTGGGAGAATAAGTAATTCAGGCACTACTGCTTCCTTCCAGATTATTTCTAATTAATTTCTCACTAATCACACTACCGTTTGACACCACATAGTGTAAGAGTCAGTGAGTTATTGCCAGCATATAGGGGGTGTAGAGGTATAGCCCCATTTATTCTTAACCTCAGCACTAGATGGTGGTGAGTGCTCAGGTTCATGCCCCAGCCACTTTGCCACGAGAAAGAAACCCTGGCACCCATTAAATAGGAGGGAATAACACTGATCATTCTAACATGTTCCAAATCAGAGAGGATGAGTGGATCTGATCATAAGAACATGAGAAACTCATACAAAATTTTGTTCAGAGCACCTGAATATTACAGATCACTTTGGACAACTTGGCTTAATTGGAAGTTAGTACAATCTGTTCTCATATAAAGTGACAATTGTGTTCTTGTGATACCTCACATTATAATGCCTTTCTCTTGATGACGTGAGAGATGCACAAAATTGTAAGTTGGAAGCAACACTAGTGTTGCATCACGGTTAATTGAGTGGCACTTATGTGGGAGATGCCTGGTTCAAATCTTGGCCTGAAGACTGGCTGTCCTGCCTTAGCTTGTTCATATTTTTCCACACAAATGCCAGAATCACAGCACATAAAATTAGGCCCTTACTCCACTATTACAGTACCACTTTCAAGTTACTACAGTTGGCTGCATCAAGTCGCAGAAGAAATACTGTAACAGACCTCTTGTAGTTGTTGGCTGTTTCTAGATATCAAGTTTTTCATCTTTTATTTCAAGTATATGATGTGTTTAGGATGTAATAATCTAACTCATTCTATCTTACGTTGCAGTACCCTCCTCCCCTCTACCACAAGATATGACAAGCATGAAGAGGTTGACTGAGTAGTGGACTTGAGGAACTGCAGCTGATTATGGACGCTTTCCAGTCACACAAGGCCCTGTGCATCAAGGGAGGACACAGCCTGTTTGTTGTAGGGAGTGGTGATGTAAGCAGAAGTTACACCGGTCCTTTTCAGGATCACACCGGTCCTCTTTAGGACCACACCGGTCCTCTTAAGGACCACACCGGTCCTCTTTAGGACCACACCGGTCCTCTTTAGGACCACGCCGGTCCTCTTTAGGACCACACCGGTCCTCTTTAGGACCACACCGGTCCTTTTTTAGGACCACACCAGTCCTCTTTAGTAAGTAAGTTAGAAAATAAGTTAGTAAGTTAGAAAGTAAGTTAGTAAGTTAGAAAGTAAGTTAGTAAGTTATTAAGTAAGGTAGCAAGTAAGATAGTAAGTAAGTTAGTAAATAAGTTGGGAAGTAAGTTAGTAAATAAGTTAGGAAGTAAGTTAGTAAATAAGTTAGTAAGTAAGTTAGTATGTAAGTTAATAAGTAAGTTAGTATGTAAGTTAGTAAGTAAGTTAGTAAATAAGTTAGTAAATAAGTTAGTAAATAAGTTAGTACATAAGTTAGTAAGTTAGTAAATAAGTTAGTAAGTTAGTATGTAAGTTAGTAAATAAGTTAGTTGGAAATTTAGTAAATAATTTAGAAAGTTAGTTAGTTAACATCACAACATATTTCAAATTAATTACTTCGAGTTTTAAAGTTACGTTATTTTATTTCAATTACATATTCTATTATTCAGTCAGGCAGAAAACATTCTTGTAAGTAATTCTGTGTGCCGGCACTATGATATTACTTTAGCTTGAAAACACGAATTCCAGATAGCATCACATCCCTATCTGGACTAGTGTCTCGGATGTGGATATGACATCCTGTGCATGACACAGGGTGACATATCCCCCCTCCAGATCCTGTGCCTCACCGTGGCGAGGGGGTGTAACAGTGAATGGTGCCTGCTTCTGTGTGCAGCTATTGTAGATATCAGAGAAATATTACAAGTGCTTGTGGGAAGGCTGGATAATTGTAAGCTGACGTTTCGAAAGTATATTACTGGATTTTGAAATGCCTTTACAATTTCCTGTCATATTCCACATATTTTCTGGAAATCTCTTTGTTAAAACATGTTATTACCTGCCATATTTACGTAGAAACTTGTGTTACAACTTTACACTAATTGGTCACCAAATCAACTAATAATTTCAGTGTAACTGATCATAAACTGGTAGCAGTTTGTACTGTATCTGACACACATAAAGTGTCACTGCATACAGCAGCAATATTAACTGGCATCCTTCACTGGCCAAAGCAGGACATGACAAAAGTTCAAACTGTCTGATATCCGAATAGAAACCACACAAACCACTCACTTGCGACTTCCGTTAGGCGCCAGTAGGCAAATATCCTATAAGATGATATTAATATGATATAGTTTAATATTATACCTCCTGAGGCCTATATAGTTTGTAGATACATCCTGAAGATGTCTCCACACCTCAAGCCGAAAAATGTTGCTGTAGTTAGGTTTAATCAGAAGCAAACAGTTAGTAAGTAAGTAAGTAAGTTGGAAAGTAAGTTAGAAAGTAAGTTAGTAATTAAGTTAGTAAGTAAGCAAGTCAGTAAGTAAGCAGGTTAGGAAGTAAGTAAGTATGTTGACATACATAATTTGAAACATATTGTACTACAATGTAAATGTACATGATAAAGATTATTTTTGTGCCAACTGGAAAGAACCTTGTGTTTTCAATTAAAACTCATTATACAATAAAAGTGTAAAGTTAGAAATACGCTTGTGTGTAAATGTGTCATGCAGTGGGCTTTGTCACCAATTGCATGCATGCTAACACTTGGAGGGTTGACGCTACACTGCAGTACTGCAATAGTTCCCAACTGATTCTGACATTGCTTCCCTTCCACATTACATATGACAGCGTTACTTTTGCAACCCGGACTCAAAATCGTAAACACACACCTTAAACTGAGTGGTAAAAATAGCATAGAGACTGCATTTCCATGTTTTAATTGCAGGCAAAGAAATCAAGAAAGATAGCGCCTTGTTTATATGTGGGTTTGTTCAGGATCACAAAAAATGAACCTAACATTTGGGAAGATCATAAATTGAGAAACTTAAATGAGGGTATACTGTAATACATAATGTGGCTATAATGAACACACTGACAAGACTCGTGTTGAAAAGGAAGGGAAAGAAGAACGTCCTAGTTATGACGTAAGTTTTAAAGTTAACTGCAAACAGCACTTTAACAACTCTGTACATGTGGAGATGTGTATTAACTTTTTAAATATCTGATATTATGGCTTATTCCAAGATTTAGGTGTACACACATCAAATATTTTGTTGTTATGCAAATCATACAACACAGTATTCAAATTCTATCCTGAAACAAGCATAAAAAACTGAAGAATAAGCAACTTCTCACAGCACTTCGCATTACGTGAATGTGCACTCAGTTACATTAAGCTTGGAGATAAAGATCCATTTTAGAATTCGTGTGATGACATTGGCTTCTTGCCAGGCACAGTGAGGGCTGTGAAGGCAATCCACCGATCATCTGCACACAGTCCCCGCAGAAAGCTACATGTGATCCAATTCCACATAGGTAGGTGTGTTGAGTAACTTCCTATTTCTAGTCTGTTGTTCCAGCTCAATCTGTAATGATGGTTCCAACAGCTTGATAGGGAGCCCATGTCACCTTGTGGTCCACGAGTACATCGCAGTTAATGCCCGGTGCAGACTATACAATTTTACTGCTTCCATCTTCTGCCAGTTTACTACTATCAGAGATGATTAACAGAAACTGCAAACACATATTTGGCATAAGCTGTCTTAATCTAAAAGGTGTAACAAGTCTGGATGTTAGTGTTCTTCATCTAGAAGCAATTTTCATTACATAAACAATAAATATATCATTCAATTAAAGATCTGTACTTTTACAAACATAAAACTTTTACCACACTTTGGGAAAGAGTTGCCCTTAACAAAAGTATTCTTTTGCCAGTGAAAGTAAATCCAAATTTCTGCTGTCATATAAGATGTTGCTTAGTATGTCTAGACACTGTCACTATAAAAATAAGTAAATTGATATAACACCAGATTTTTCTCCTATCTAAAAAGAAGACCAAATTTATGAACTAATATAATAAAAATACTATGAACAAAACCAGAATCGAAAAGCATACTTTATAACAAGAATCAGCTGTCCATTTAGCACATGTGGCAGTACATGTCCTACTTTATAAGCATTCATAATGGAGTTCAGTGCACTAATGAATGGTTGCTGCATTGAGCTGCAGAACTTCCTGGTTTGTGGTTTGAAACTTGTACTGTGCAAAATCTGGTGGCTATCCTCATCTAACCACCCCCCTAAAATCACATTCACAATGCCCATACCATGCTGCCATATTGCATTAAACTTTAATCACACTTTCTATTGAAATTATGGACCACTTACTTTGATCACAATTCAGCTTCCCTTTATACAGATGACACCTGCTGTATTTGCACCAGCAGCAAAAAGTGTACGGACATCACAAATTCTTCCACACTGTGTCTGTCTTGGCCCCTCCCTCTTTATTATCCATTCTAACCTTCTACTCTGCCATGGGCATTGGCAGGTCCCAGTGTCTATATTTCATGATGTGATGAAGACTAAACACTTCAGTATATCTGCTCAAACTTATAAAGAAAATGTAATATATAAATAAAAATATAGAAATGGGAAGCTCGCAGTATATGAGGATGAACATTATGTGATAATTTACATATATTCATATAAAATTAGCAGAAAAGTTGGTGGTAAAATTACAGTATTTAATTATTTCTGAAGTTTCTTGTATAAGAGTCACACCTTATAAACTGTGTAAAGGCATAAATTATTCCAGTTAAGGTAAAGCAATCCCATTACAGGCCTGGACAGACACTTAGGGTTCCAGGAGGTTGAGGCTCCCAGATTTCTAGAGAATTGGCACATGAAGGTGGTAAGGTTGTCAGCCCTATGCACCGGCCACCTCTACTCCCCAGGAAATGTTCATGGTATTCATTTATGTTAGAGGCTGGGTCGACCCCAGGGCCATAGTGCAACCAAAAGGATTATGTCGATGAAAAATTCCAATGACACCATCAGGAATCGACCCGCGACCTTCCGGCTTGTAACGCAGTGCCGTATAGCATAAGCTGTAATTATTAGGTGAGACAAAATGTGAGGGTGAGATGTAAAAATACAGGACTTTGTCCAATAAAATGGCTGAGAATTAGTAGCATTTAACTTTCAGGTCCTGCTGCCACAAGGTTAATCAGTATTTTCAATTGGGCAAACTCAGACAGGTTATAGTTCACTCACGTACTTTTGAATATCTTCGTCATCTGGACATGGTAATGTTCAAAGTGATTTCAGCTAGTTTTACAATGAGCACAGTGAAGTGTTGTTTCTCCAAAATTAAGGTAACATTTTTGGACACGTAACTATTTGTGGAAGAGCACTAACTACATTCTTTCAACAGACGTGTCTGACAAATTACTTTCATTTTTTTCATTAATTTATTTGATATTCCATAAATCCAAGGGTTGGCTACAGAACATGTCATGGATTTATCTAGGTATACAAATTTGAAACTGAGTGTAAAGGCTACAGCAGAGCCAGTCATGAGATTAGATATTACATAAAATTAAAACAGTGAACCTTTGTCTTATTATAAATAATGAATACTTAATTTACAACTTGTAGCAGAATAAATATAACAGTATAAAATCCTTAATTACTGGAACCAAGATCCTAATTTATTTCCAAGTATAATATTCATCCAACGTGCAGAAGAAATTTGTAACGATATTCTTTAACAACATGTAATCCGTGCCCTCTGCACACTAGATGATCTGTGCTCTGCACTCTGTGTGTATCCAACTGTACAGTAACCCAAAGTTTCCGTTACCATTTCTGCTTCGGGAAATTATTGCAAAAATGTGTCAGAGGCTCCAACTTTCAAGTTTGTGTACTTAATACAAAATAATAAATTATTATTAAATATCTTTCCTTTCCCATTCTGTGCCGTATAATAACTTCTTTAGCAGGCGCAGACTTTCTCAACTTCCGACTAAAACACGTAATGCCAATAACCACGTACGCGAATAAAACGTGCGTGATATGTACGAACGGATTCTGTAAGCACCACGGATCCGCATAGCAGTCGTATTTTATAGGCGTTGACTTAATTATAAGCACGACAGCATGTCACAGTTGAAGATTATGTGTTATTTGAGAAATCTAATATCGCATGTAGAGGTTAACTAGTACTGTGTTATACTACAATTTATACGCAAAAAAAGGGCTGGTTTGGTATCACCCTTCCAAGCACCCCAAACGACACTTCGGTCAACTCAGTTAGTGACTTGGGAACCGATTACACGTGTGAAAGCAATGTTACATGGTAGTGGCATACCCAAATATTTGAACTTAATCACCGGGTACCTATGTACTTTGTTGACAAGACGATCATGTACTTCATTTTCTGGGGTTCTTTGCAGAACCTTTGTTTCATTTTGATTACTTAGCTGTTGGCTGGTAAAGGACTTAATTATGACAAATGTTGAGGCTCTTCTAGCCACAGTTAAGAGCTGTCCAGCAGTATTGAAGATTTCAAGTCCTCTGCTGTATAACGCCATGTTGATTGGTAACTAGTTGGCGTTTCGGAGGAGGTTGCTGCCTAAGACTTCAGGGTAGTGAAATAAAAGTGATATACGTTTGTACTTTTCGGCAATAATTATGAACAATATCAATTCGGTGTATAACTTCCGAACGAGTTTAATTTAGTTCGGGGTTATAGTGATAATGTTAAAAAAAAAGTGGCAATCTTAATGGGAATTTACGTGTGTATGTCATGTTGGCAGCATACTTCCATTCCCGTTTTGACTGAACCAGCGAAACGGGGTGTCTTATCGTGTTATCGCAGTTGTAGGTGGCTGTCGTGATGGTTGGTTCTGTGGCAGCATAGTATGAAGAAATGGAACGATAAAGAATATCAGAATGGCGAATACAGGAGTGTTGCCGTTTGTTCGAGGCGTTGATTTTACGAGCAATGACTTCAGCGTAAGTTTGTGCACAGTTTTAAACATGATATTACGAAATACGCACAGTGATATTTGACGTTTTCAACGTGCTAACTGTTACGGTTAATGAAGGCGGAATATGGAGGTATAAACGCCCTGTAGTCGTTGAGGTTGTTGCCAGCGTTTCGGAGGAACCTACTGCCTCCATATTTAGGTTACGAAAATGATGGTTTGTTGCGGATAGTCGAGGCAATAATTCGTAACCTAAACATGACATATGTCCTTGCGTGTGAGCATGAGACTCCCCACATTTGTTTGAGTCAGGTGATGTATGTTGTGTGTTGCAGAGTCCAACGAAAATCGTAGAAATTTAGTGTAAATTCCAGGTTCTAAGTCCTTAAAAGATATTATAAACCAATGACCACAGAATGCACTTTACGTCCTGCATCCGAACCATTTTATTTTGACGTGTTGTCTAGGGTCGTAGAGGACAATATATGGCTGGTGCTGAGAACGAAATATACAGCAGTACACTAATATGTAGTGTTAATTTTAATACAGTATGATTTACGATAGTAAGTTCTTATGTACATAAATTTGGTAGGCAATAGCAGCAGTAGTAATAGTAACTACTGCTGCTGCTGCCACTAGTGTTATACTACTGCTACTACTACTTAGTAGTAGTAGTAGTAGTAGTAGTAGTAGTAGTAGTAGTAGTAGTAGTAGTAGTAGTAGTAGTAGATTAAATGTTTGTGTTGTTGTGTTGGGTCTGGTAGCTGTAAAGGTTAAGAATATTTGCATCAAGTACATTATGGACTCTTTGATCCCACAGTGTTCTTTCCTGGTTAGGGTTGGTTGTGGCAGATCACAGCTGTGTTAGATCAAGCTTGTTTAACCTTTCAGCTGTGTGTGATGTAGGTTTGCCTATCAAAGCTCCCCATAACATGCACAAGACGTGTTCAAGCAACGCACTGAGAAACACAAGTGTGAAAAATGTTGTGTAAGCAGTGGCTGGTGGAGGTAGTTCACGCTTGAAGGGTTAGTTTAATGAAAACCACACTATAGTGTGCACAGTCTGCCACTGCGATTAAAATCTTAAGCTTGTGAATGGTTGCTGGTTAGATGAGTAAGAACAGAGTAGAATGGAACTGAATATGAGTCAGTATTACAGCCTTGGAAGTATGGAATGCAAAATACATAATACTGGGGGCTGTGCCTAATAAAGACCAGGTTTTTACAGTGTGCAGCCCATATAACATTTTTCACTCCTTTTTTATTATCTACTTGCTATTCCACTGAGTCTCTCTTCTAATTTTCCTTGTATAGTGCTCCCATTAGCATCTTACACAAAAGTTCTCCAAAATTTTTTAGTTCTGTAGCCTTAATGCAACCTTTGATTTTCTTAATCTCCTTTATTCATAGCCAGCCACTTGCTATTCAGTTATTCTTTTCTTTGTGTCTCTGGACACGTTAATATGTAGGACGTTCAAATTTAAACAAGAATTTAGTTCCCTTTCGAGCACAAATAAACTTGTATGAACGCTCATGCCCTGACAAGTTATGACATGTTTAAACTTACAACCCGCACTATTCGGGTCCGTCTACACCTCAACCATTAGGTGCAATAAAGATGGCAGAGCAAGAAGTACCCAGCAGTGTTGCACAGCGTATAATTATCAAATTTCTCACGAAGGAAGGTGTCATTCCTTCTGAAATCTTTACCAGGCTTCAAACACAGTTTGGGGATGAATGTTTGTCACAGCCCAGGGTGTTCAGCTTGGCGAAATCATTTTGAGAAGGATGAGACCGTGTTGAAAATGAACCTCACACTCGGCGGCCAAAAACTTCTGTCTATCCAGACAACATTTTGATAATTGGTGAACTCGTTCGGGCTAATTGTCACATAACTGTTCTTGAACTGTCACAGGAAGTGGGTATTAGTGCAGGGAGTGTTGAAGAAATTCTGCCCAATGAGTTGAAAGTCAGTAAAGTGAGCGCAAGGTGGGTCCCACGGCTCCTGTCAGCGGAGCACAGGGAAAGACGTTTAGTGGCCATTACTCAACTTTTGCACGAAGGAGCCGAATTTTTGTGGTCAGTTGTAACCTGTGATGAGACCTGGGTCCACTACTTCACTCCTGAATCAAAAAGAGCAAGTAAGCAGTGGAAACACACCCATTCTCCACCCCCCAAAAAAAGGGAAATCAATTTTTTCAGCGGGGAAGATCATGGCTACTGTGTTCTTGGATTCAAAGGGTATCCTTCACCTGGACTTTCTCACTGGTCAAAAAACCATCAATGCGCAGTACTATTCAACTCTCCTGAATGAAAAAATGAAGCCGGCAATCCGCTCAAAGCGAAGTAAAAGGCAGGATTCAGTTTGCTTCCTCCAAGACGACGCTCATCCTCACACTGCGGCTTTAACGATGGAAACCGTACTGAAACGGAAGTGGGGAGTCCTGTCTCATCCACCATACAGTCCAGACTTAGCTCTATCTGATTATCATTTGTTTGGACCAATGAAGGGGTTTTTAGGAGGCCAGAGATTCCAGAATAATGACAAGGTCATTGCAGCTGTGCAAAGTTGGATACACGAGCAACCGAAAACCTTCTTTGAAACTGGAATAAAGAAGCTTCCAGAAAGTGTATGGCAGTCAGCGGGGTCTACATTGAAAAGTAGTGCGTAAGACTTTTCCATTTTTTGTGAATAAATTTTTTAGAAACGAATTCTCATTTAAATTTGAATGTCCCTCGTATAATGTGACTGGTATTTTCCTGACCTTTGGATAATGGACATATTTCCCCTTCTCCTCCACCCCTTAACCCTCTCAGTTTCCAAATCCCCAATCAAAACCATGCTAGGCCACTTCTCTCATTTCTATTACAATATATGATATTGTCCTCCTGTCCCTATCCATCCTGCATTTCCCAGTAAAATACTAATGAACATTTTTTCCCAATATTTGCTAAGAGTCTTTGTCTTTGTGTATCGCAGCCTTTTTTTTTTTGTCTCCTGCAGGTTTAGCCAAATAAATCCCACACCAGTTTTGAGAAGCTCCACCCAAAGTTAGCCCAACTTTCAAATTTGTGCTGTAATTGCCATTCATAACAAACCCTTACAACATCATCTTTGCTCATTTGCCTCCCGCTACACCACTACTTCATCGCCATACACATTATCTTTCCCCTTCTACTATCCCTGAACAACTTAATTCAGCTGCACCATTCACTGCCTGTCTGGGTATCTGTAAAACTTTTTACAAAATTGACCCTGAAGCCCCAAAATGTATTTCCCCCCTGACAGCCACCAGATTTCCATCCTGTGCAATGAATAATCTTGATTCACCTATCATCTCATATGTATTGTGTACTAAATTAATCATATTTGACATTCTTGCTAAGCATTTATCAATTGCTACCAAAGCCTGGTTTCTTCTAACCCTAAGACCCCCCTTGTCTGTGTAAGTAGGAATGATTGTTCTTCCTTTATTTTTGAAAATATTTCAAGGTTTGGGATCTTGTAGGCTGTGTTGGATCGGAGTCTAGGGACTGCCATTTTCTGTAAAGTAAGTAGTCTGTGACTGTTGTATATCAGTAGTGTTGGTTATTTTAGTAATGTTTTGCAGATATATGTCATGTTGAAACAAGAGACATGTAATAGTGGTTGGCATTTGGGTTTCTGTGTAGTATGATAGGTTTGTTCCCATATTTGGGACGAATATACTGCTTCCATCTTCAGGATGACTGAAGCTGGTTAAGGTGGATTCTGAAGTGGTTGGGAGAAGAAAACTGTGTTGCTTATGTAGGAGGGTTTTGGGATTTTGACCAATTGGATGTACAGAAAGAAAAAGAGTGGACAGTTCTTGTAACAAGCCAGTGGGAGTTTAGAGCAAATCATCATACTGCATAGTGTAGAAACCCAAAAGTCAACCATTATTTGAGCAGCACCCACTGTAAGAACCTTCAAACTTACATCAGGAGACTTCTGATTTGTGTGTGGAAGAAGTACATTCCTTCAGAATGTCTGTAACTACGTTCCGGATGACACGGTACCATAAGGCACAAGATGAGAGTCTAAAATGGTAGCATGCAGTCATTGCTCTGAAAGATCACCGAGGATTTGTGTCACATTAATGAATTGTTTCTTTGTTCGCTGTTCAGGATGGAAAGTTTCCTGTTGCAGTACGATTGATGACTGGTGTTCAATGGCTGAAACTGGACAAGACAAACTTAACTCAGATACCAGAAGAACTAGGAAAGCTGCTGAAATTGGTTAGTAGGTTTTAGTACTGATGTAAGTAAATAAGTAAGAAACGTGTATTTGAACATTTAAATACATGGTTCACTCTCAATTTATTATTCATGAATTTTGACAAAACAAATTTTATTCATTTCAAAAGTAAAAATACCTGTGGGTTAGATATAAAGGTTGAATGTGGTAATAGATTTATTGCAGTATTTTACCAGGTTCCTTGAATTAACTATTGAAAACATGTTATATTGGAAAAGTCATATAGATCAACTTTTACCAAAACTTAGTATAGCCTACTTTATATTATATATACCGTGCATTTCAGTAATTAGTGCCAAAACATATGTAGGGACAGAAAACACTAAAGCAGTGTAGTGCATTTATTGGAATGAAATAATTAATTAGTACAGCCTGTTATGCCTAATATGCTTCTGAATGGAAAGCAGTCAAACATGGAATTCCCCAAGGCTCCAAACTTGGTCCCCTATTTTTCCTTCTACATGTTAATTATGTACCTAAAATTATATCCCATATA
Organism: Reticulitermes speratus; assembly: GCA_021186555.1. Classification (NCBI taxonomy): domain Eukaryota; kingdom Metazoa; phylum Arthropoda; class Insecta; order Blattodea; family Rhinotermitidae; genus Reticulitermes; species Reticulitermes speratus. The sequence goes on along the minus strand of JAJKFL010000002.1, from coordinate 39,803,268 downwards.
TCCAACCCAATTCTACTTGCAGATGATACAAGTTTAATAATTACTAATTCTGATCTCCAGGAGTTTAAAAATAGATATACACAGTATTATTATACAATTAAATACCTGGTTTAAAAGCAATTTATCATTAAATTTGGATAAAACTCATTTTCTACAATTCCTAACTAAAAATAGTCATGAATCTGATCTTCAGATATCTTATAAAAATAAACAAATTTCTAAAATCTATAATACTAAATTTTTAGGATTAGTAATTGATAATAATTTGTCTTGGGGATTTCATATTGATGAAATAATACGTAAACTCAATAAAGCATGTTATGTAATTAGATCTGTCAAACCTTTTATATCTCTTGAAGTCCTAAGGACGATTTATTTTTCCTTGGTCCATTCAATTTTAACGTATGGTTTAATTTTTTGGGGTACCTCAGCCTGTAGTAAGGTCATATTCAGATTCAAAAAAGAATAGTTAAGAGTTATTATGAATTATAATAGCAAAGATTTATGTCGTGAATTATTAAAAAAATTATGTATTCTTCCTCTCCATTCCCAGTACATTTTCTCTATATTACTGTTTGTTGTTAAGAATAGAGGTTTATTCAAAACTAATTTTGATGTTCATAAATTTAATACAAGATTTAATTGTGATTTAAATCTCCTCACAGCATAATTAACACTATTTCAAAAAGGAGTTTGTTATCTGGGTATCAAAATTTATAACCACCTTCCATTACATCTGAAGCAACTATCATATGACATTAATAAATTTAAATCAGCTTTAAAAAGGTTTCTTTTTACAAATTCCATCTACACCTTGGATGAATATTATAGTTGGAAATAAATAAGGATCTTGGTTCCAGTAATTAAGGATTTTATACTGTCATCTAATTACCATATTGTTTGTTCTGATGCAAGTTGTAAATTGGGTATTCATTGTTTATAGTGGGATATGGTTTCTCTGTTTTAATTTCTTGTAATATCTAGTCTAATGACTGGCTCTGTTGTGGCCTTTACATTTGGTTTTGGATTTTTGTACCTAGATGGGTCCATGACATGTTCTGTATCTGATCCTTGGATTTATGGAATGTCAGATAAATGAATGAATGAATGCCATTAGAGTTATGAAACCTCTTATGTTTCAAGAAACATTGGTGATGATCTACTATGCCTATTTTCATTCAATTATGAATTATTACCTTATTTTCTGGGTTAATTCTTCATACAGTATAAATATTTTCAGATTACAAAAATAGGTAATTAGAAGCATTACAAATTCTAGAAATAAAGATTCCTATAGAAATCTATTTAAGACACTATAGTTCTTCCCCTTTCGTCTCAATATTTCTTTTCTTTATTATGTTTTGTTGTCAAGAATATGGATCAATATAAGGTCAATTCGGATGTTCATGGTAGGTATACTAGACCAAGTTTAATCTTCATCAAAGTACTACTTCTAACTTGTCACTTTATGAAAGAGGTACCTACTATATGGACATTAAGATTCTCAATAGCTTTCCTTCTTACTTAAAATATTTATCTCATAATATTAAACAATTCAAATTGGTTTTAAAGAATTTTCTCTATTTGAATTCTTTTTATACACTTGAATATTTTAATTGCAAGAATGACTAAAATCTTGCTTGATTATATATTTATTTCTTTTATAATTAATACATATGTACATTCTTTTTATGTGCATTATGCCTGTTTTTATTCATTGTTATTACTATTTCATGAATATGGATTGGAGTTATTGTATTAATTATATGTCTATTGCATATTATATTGCGTATTTTCATTTATTCATCACATTTATGTTGGTTTGTCTATCAGCTATTTTGCAGTACATATTTTAATATATCTATACAGCTTTATTGTATTAATGTATTTATGTTATTGTATCCTTTTGTACTGTTGTGCTTTTTAAATGACATCTTTTGTCTCTTTAGTTTTTCTAATGTATATTTTATATTTACTTATGTTATTTTGACAAGGTACAAGTACAAGTACAAAGTACAAGGTATTTGGTTTTCATGGCAGTGTTGGTCAGATCTTTCTTTGGGTGTCTGCACCAGGTAGTGGTTGAATATTCCGATGTTTCAGAGGAATCTCCTACCTCCAGCTTAAGGGTGACTGAATCTGGTTCAGATAGATGCTGAAGTTATTGTGGAAAAACGGAGTGTGTTGGTTACGTGTGAAGCTGGAAACCATTTGTGTCGGTCAGAGGTATGGAGGGGAGGAGGAGAGGATTGAGTTTGTACCAGGCCAATGGGGTTTATAATTAAAAGAACAGCCCTTTTAGGACCATTGAAATGGGTCGTTCTTGGAGCTGTGAACTCCCATCAGCTTGGTACAAGTCATTTCCTCTCGTCCCACTTCCATATCTCTGACTGGCCAAAATTTCCTCCAGCTTCCCATATAGTGTACACATCTCTTTCTTCCCAACTGTTTCAGCATTCACCTGAACCAGATTCAGTCACCCTAAAGATGGAGGCAGTACATGCCTCCAAAATGTCAGAACATTCAACCACTACCTGGTGCAGAAACCCAAAAGATGACCAGCAGCAGTTTTTAAGACCCATTTTGTAGTGTGGACAGAGACATTAACACATTCATATTTACTTTTTCATGTTATGTTGATAATCAATAACCAGTTTTAACTATGTTGAAGTTTATGACCTTCAATTAGATTTATACAGATTTTATGCTATACCATGCATATTCTTATATTTAATACATCAACCAAATTATGCACTTAATAAAATACATTCAGAAGTAATTATAAAACTGCTACATGTTTCGGCACTGGAGTGCCATCATCAGGGAGCTATTCAGTATACCACACTGCCTGACATGACATTTCACATGGTCTATCAGGATGACATCTCTTCAGTTCATATAAGACCGAGACATGTTTGTATACATGCTCCATACAGAGCGCAAATGACTGGAAATTTCTAACTGGAACAGCTCACTTTAAAGCTTTAAATTTACAATATTGTAATTTTATGATTATTAACATCGTATATTTTAGAATTATAATATATTAATCATTCTAATAAGGGAGACGTCGACCTCGGTGGACTAGTGGTTAGCGTGCTCGCCACTGGACCCAAGGTTCGCGGGTTCGATCCCGACCGAGTCGATGGATTTTTAAGGGTGATAAAAATCCGGAGCACCACTTCCTTCGGAGGGGAAGTAAAGCCGTCGGTCCCATGTCGTAGATTTACGGCATGTAAAAGAACCTTACGGGCATGAATAAAAATGTTCCGTAAGCCAAATTCAAAGCCTCCATTTCTCACCCAAGTCTCCTGACTGCCTGCCAGATGGCTCTGGCTGTCACATCAGGATCGATAGAACAGTAGCGCGGCCAGCTGGCTAGTCACCAACTGCCACGAATGCGCACGACTTAGTAACCTCGGAAAGAGGAGGCAAGAGGAGGCCTGAGCCCATATAGGGCTGTTGAGCCATGGTTATTATTATATTATAAGGGAGACACAATACCCAGATTAGCTGTTGGCCTTATATTCCCTTGTTCTGAATAACCCCCTGATGGTGGCACCTCGGGCCAAAACGTAGGATTTTTATACTTGCTTTTGAATGTATTTTATTAAGTGCGTAAGTTGGTTGATGTATTAATTAGATTTCTACAGATTTAATTATTTGTTTGTGGTTTAGTGGTGCTGTAAGATGCTCAGACTATGTAGGGTTAAATATTAGAGTGATTTGTGAATAATGAATTGGAAAGGATATGGAAATACAGTGGCTGTGGACTGATTTGAAGTACTCCCATCATTCACATGGAGGGTCTTGGGGGGGGGGGGGGGGGGGGGGACTGCATAAAACTTCAGTTACAATTGTTATTCATGGCCGGATTTTTTTCTGTGGAAACAAATTCCATAGATGATGATGATGATAAGGAGGAGGAGGGCGGCGGTGGTGGTTGCGACGACGACGATGATGCACAACTTGAAAATACTGGGAATTTATACTGTGAGAAGTGAATTACCACAATGTATGAGTGCTAAACTGTAACATCTGCTGGCATTTATACTGATGAAATCATGTAAAACAGTGGTGAATATCCTGTGGCCTGTGGGCCACTTATGGCACTTGACCCATTAGTAAGTGGCTCATGGAGCCTCTAAGTCTTTGAGATTCTAATGAACATCAACCCCATATAAATCTATAATCTATAATATCATCTGTCATAATACCCCTAAACTGTGGAATTTTTATGAACTAGATGGGTACTTATATGAAGGGATTGGCAATCCTGTAAACATTGTTTAACATTATTTACAGTCTTTCAAAAAACTGAGATTTTTTCTTTACAAATTCATTGTTCCGTTATTGAAGGTTGAAGGCATAGGACATGGCAACAAAGAGAAAAAGTTGTGTTAGAAGCAAAAGATTGTAAAATTGCCTCGAGTAGAATTCAGTAAATACTCACAGTGTAACATTACTGTTATATTGTGAATGTTTAGTGTGCTTCAGTTGAGGCTACCCATCTTTGATTATTGATAAAAGATGGGTAGCCTCAACTGAAGTGTGTGTTTGGGAAAGTAAAGAAATGCATAATTGTATAAATGAGGGCCAGTAGCAGGCAGTAAATGGATTTGGAACTACAGGGTTGTCATTTTAGATAACACTAATCACTGAGAGAAACTGTGAACTCATCTTGAAGGCAACAAAGCCAGAAGAGAAACGGGTGTTTGTCATAAAGTTGTGCTGTAGTTGTTATACCAAGCTGCCCTGTCAATTTCCAGACACATATAAAACGAAACCTAAACTCAGTATTGCTTTTGTTAGGTCACTTTTCTTGACTATTCTTTTTTTCAATCATAAAACCAGAGTGTTATATTAATGTGCATTTAATTTGTGATTTTTTACAACTGATGTTGATTTGTTGTGTAACTTCACAAGTATAAATTTTTGTGTAACTTACAAGTGAATTAGTTTCTTGATTAACTTTCTGAATGTAGTGTTAAAAACTCCTCAAAGTGAGTTTTAACAAATCACAGAAAAGGAAAGCTAAGCTTGTTAGAAATTGTGAGTTTAGTAGTGAGTGGGAAGAATTTCCTTTTACTTTCAGGTTTCATGGTAAACCTGTGTGCCTCATGTGTTCTAGCACAATTAAAAATTTTTAAAACATATGATTTGAAGTGGCATATGGTACACAACATAAGGATTGTTATGAAGAGTAAATGATAAAATGTGGTACAGCATATGTGTGTGCAGTAAGGTTTTGTGTATTCAAAAAGAGCAAACTGTTTGTTTAATGACGGCAGTGGTGTATGTGAATCTGCATGTGAGGCATCATATTACATTGCTTTTCTGCTTGCTGAAGAAAGAAAAGCCATTTTCAGCTGGTGAAGAGTTAATAACATCCAGTCTTGAAGTTGTCACTGCATGACTTAGTGATCTAACAGTTGAGATTTCACTATCAAGAGAGACCATAATGTGGCAAGTGGGGGAAATTGCGAATAATATTGTTAAGCAAATTACAAACCTTGCTTTGGAGTGCAAGTATTTCTAATTTGCAATTGATGAATCTGCTGACATTTGTGGCACTACAACAGCTTTGCATTTTCATAACGGCAGTAAATGAAGACTGCCATGTAATGGAGGGTCGGCCTCGGTGGACTAGTGGTTAGCGTGCTCGCCACTGGACCCAAGGTTCGCGGGTTCGATCCCGACCGAGGTCGATGGATTTTTAAGGGTGATAAAAATCCGGAGCACCACTTCCTTCGGAGGAGAAGTAAAGCCGTCGGTCCCATGTAGTAGATTTACGGCACGTAAAAGAACCTTGCGGGCATGAATAAAAATGTTACGTTTCTCACCCAAGTCTCCTGACTGCCTGCCAGATGGCTCTGGCGGACACATCAGGATCGATAGAATAGTAGCGCGGCCAGTTGGTCAGTCACCAACTGCCACGAATGCGCACGACTTAGTAACCTTAGAATATTGTGATGTTATTCTGCCTGCCAAGGTACGCTAGCTTTCCAGGGGGAAGGTGTTGCATTGCTTTTGGCCTTTGAAAGATACCATCCTACAGCTTTTGTTGAAAAAAAAGTTGACTTTCATGAGGAGAGAAGAAATTTGAAAGATAAGCGTGGCTAAGTGACCTGGTGTTTAATATATATTACTGGTAATTTTAATACTTTAAAATTTAAAACTGCAAGTGAAAGACAAATTGTTTCCACTCCTTTTTAATGATATAATGTTGTTTAAGGTGAAGCTTAATATGTTAGCACCATGTTAAAGAAAAGACTGGAGCACTTCAAGCAGCTAAAAATGCAGAGAGATGTATTTGCAGGAGAGGAAAACAACATTGCACTTTTCATGTATCTCTTCCTGTTACCTGATGGGAAGATTAATGACGGATTCTAAAACTGAGACGGAAATTATGGACTTAAAATTCAAACCTGCTCTGAAAGGCAAATCTGACCAACTTTCTAAATTGCCATGTGGAAAAGAAATTATTTAATTTTGGCACATCTTGCCTTGGGGAAAGTTTTTCTGTCTTTAGAAACTTCATGCTGACATATATGTATTGGTTTACAAGTATTTACATCTGTAAAAAAGCGTTTTCTGTGATGAAAGTGCAAGTACATACATCCGCAATCAAGCGTTTTCTGTGATGAAATTTATAAGAGCAACTGGAGGTCATGATTAAAGCATGATAATCTCCAGAATCTTCTTGCAGCAATGAAGTTGACACTTCACATCAGCAGTTTAGCTGCAGACAAACACCGCCAAAATTGAGCTATGAAAAGGTGAGAATTGTTTTAAAATGTTAAGTGAAATTTTATCTAATTGTGCCCCATTAGCCCATGACTGCATTGTTCTATAGCCTTTCATATTCATTATTCACTAATAACAGGTCCTCACTTAGTCGAGAAATTCCCCGCATTTTATGGAACCTGAAGGTTCATTACTGCATTTAGAAGCACCTGCCTTCTGTCCCTATCCTGAGCCAGATCAATCCAGTCTATGGCTCCCCTCCCCATCCCATCCATTTTAGTATTATCCTCCCATCTATGCCTAGCTCTTCCAGGTGGTCTCTTTCCCTCAGGTCTCCCCACCAAAACACTGTATGCACTTGTCCTGTCTCCGATACGTGCCACATGCCTCACCCATCTCATTCTTCTTGATATGATCACCCAAATAATATTTGGTGAGGAGTACAGATCATAAAGCTCCTTGTTTTGTAGTCTTCTCCACTCCCCTGTTATGTCATCCCTCTTAGGCTCAAATATCTTCCTCAGCACTCTGTCATTTGTCAGTAATGTGGAGAAGAATTATCTTTGTCATTCTTGGTTTAGTTTTTATTTGTTATTAATTGCTTTAGGAACATCTGTCACTGGTACGAAATGGTCTTGAGCGTTTGTATGGCGAACTGACAGAACTTGGTTGCTTGAGAACACTCAATATTCGCCACAACCGAGTGAAGAGTTCAGGAATTCCAGCAGAGCTGTTTTGTTTAGAGGAACTGACAACTCTTGACCTCAGTCACAACAACCTTAAAGAAGTGCCAGAAGGTTTGGAACAAGCAAGATCTCTGCTGGTACTGAATCTGAGTCACAACCAGTAAGTAACTGTTGCATTGTACTGAAATAAGTAAAGCTACATTTTATATGACCTTCACCATTCATTTTAATGTCACTGAGTATTAACCAACGAAATGCACATTCACTATCAAATTTTAATAGTAGTATTATAACTTTCCCCAATTTATAGCCTAAAATGCAATACCTGCATTAAATATTATATTGGTCAAACTGGACGCAGCCTAAAGGCAATATTTCTAGAACACCCACAGATACATCAAATCAAACGAACCTAAATCAGCATATGCTTTAAAAGGTAAAGCAATCCCATTACAGGCCTTGAAAGGCCCTTAGGGCTCCAGGAGGTCGAGGCTCCCAGGTTTTTAGACAATCGGCACATGAAGATGGTAAGGTTGTCAGCCCCACGCACCGGCTGCCTTTACCCCCCAGGAAAGATTCCTGGTACTCATTTCTGTTAGAGGCTGAGTCGACCCCAGGGCCATAGTGCGACCGAAACGATTATGTCAATGAAAAATTCCAATGACACCATCGGGAATCGAACCCGCGACGTTCCGGTTTGTAGCGCAGTGCCTCAACCAACTGCGCCACTGCGTGCCTCCAGCATATGCTTTACATATCCTAAATAAGAGACACGAATATGCTCCAATACAAAACAGCATGGAGCTTATAAAAACATGTAAGAAAGGCTGGCAGATGAATATCACAGAGAACTATTATATACAATTATATCATAAACAGCAGTTATTGATTGATGAACAAACTCCAATACAAGACAATCCATTATTCAAGTTCATTACCCCCTCCAATCCCTCCAAATACGCACGTACCAAAACCAGACGCTACCACGCACAAGTCATAAGACAGGCAGACAGTACATCTCACAACACGCGGTAACAGAGTACACAACAGGTGTGTCATTCAAAAAACAATATTTGCTGTACTTCATGATATAGATAACAACTTAATAAAAAAAAAAGTAACTGTAATTAATTTATATATCTATCCTTTCACAGCAAAATCAAGAAAAACCCCAAATGATGCAAAACCATGAACAAAATAGACAACAAGCCAATTGTGATACCCAGGTGGATGATTTTAACTTTTAAACATTGATGATCCTTCGAAGTTGTATATGCAGTGTTTTTATATATGACACAATATATGTTAAATAAGTGATTTTATACAGTGATTACTTATATAAACATCGAACTATAATTTGTGGTAACACAGTGAACTTAAGGATGTGAAGTGAATGTAGTTCAGACCCCCTGATGATGGTCTAAAACTGACCAAAACATATGTCAGGGGAAAGTTATATACTACTATTAAAATTTGATAGTGAATGTGCATTTCGTTGGTTAATATTCAGTAAGTAAAGCTAATTTTGGGGCATAAAAAATTGTAAATAGGAGGAAAATTTTCTATGTACCAACATTACAGTTTTCATGGATATGGGACCAAGTAGTCTTGTAGGTAGGTACCAGTGTGTCCGGGGACCTGCTGCCTTTATTTTGAGGGAAGAAGCCGTATGTTTTACTTATGCCCTGAACATGAGGGCATTAGGCTGCACCAAAATGTTGGTACTTACATTTAAACCCCCATTTTAGGTTTCTTTGGAGCAGTGGCATAGCAAGGTTTTTTGGTGCCCAGGGCCAGTAATCACAATGGCTGCCACCAACAGAACTTATGAACTTCAAAACCAGTACAAATATTTATTGAATTTTCCCATATTTGACTCATTAGTTTCAAATTTGTTGAGTGCAGAAAATAACAGTTTTCATCTAAAATATTTATTTTGCTCCCCCATCAACTTTGCTGCCAGGGGCGGCCGCAACAACCCCCCCCCCCCCTCCAGCAACACCCCTGCTTTAGAGAGCAGGGGGTTTGAATAGTGAACTGAAAAAATCTGAAATGGGGTAACTTTAGCACTGAGATTGTTGACTTGGGTTCATTGAGACAGAACTTTAAATGATGGAAGACCTTAAGTCATGCATGCATTAAATTGGGGCTGCACTGCATTTACGGGCTTCTCTATAATCTTAATATTCAGTAATGCGAACATCTCTTTATCTCACACAGAAGGTTCCTTTAACAAGAAACAGGCTGGTGAAGGGGATAAGAGAGAATCATACTGTTTAACCTTTAAACGACTGGGTTGGTATTTATTTAGTGCATGGTTTCTGAAAAACATGAGTATTAGAGGAACAAAAATGATAAAGTTATGAAATAAATGGCATTTTGTGGGAAATAAAACAGAGATTATACAGCATGCTTAAAAATGCAGTCAATTTTTTTGTTGCCTAAAGATATAAAATGAATTTCTAGGGGTGTTTTTTTACACGTATTTCAATATACAAACATGGGTAATTTAAAGGTTAAAGAAATCAGGAACTTGGAAAAAGGAAAGGTTTATATTTAAATCTTTATTATTCTCTGTCATAACAGGTCTTGTTAATGTTTTATGGAAAAAGGTGTCTGTTTGGCATAGTAATGTGTTGCGATAAAAGAAGCGCTGGTGGATAGTACAGTGTATACTTTGTAACTCCACACAAATTTGTCATCCTTTCATATGAAGAGGCTAAGACAACCAAGTAGGTTGCTGTTTAGTTGGAGATGCAAATGGAAAAGTTAAAGGAGACACTGGAGAGAAATCTGAGGCATGCTAATGTGTTGTTACATATGTTAGCAGCCATAGGTGTTACTTGTTATGAATAGGAGCAAAAGGTGACAGAAGTAAACAGCACTGGAAATTATGCATGAATCAGTAGTACTTCATTATCCACAACTGTCAAGAATAGTTTATTCCATCCTTGTAGATAGCAGTGCTGACGAGTGGATATTGCTGTTCTATCAAATTTAGTACCATAATGTTAACGTACCTGCCTTTTCAATACATTTCAAGTTATTGACATCAGGTATTTGTTACAAATTTTTTTTTGTATGGGCTAAAAATGTTGCGCATGCATAGAAATTATTTTCTCACTGGATTTTATGCTCCAGATTCCGTTCTAATTTTGATAACCACAGCAAATTCCCCGCTGAAATTTGTGCATGCTGTATGCTAGTTTCATTGTAAAACTGTTGTCTAATGTACTTATTTATGTGTGCAATTTGTTTAATAAAAAGTAAATGTTTGTTTTAATGTTTGCAGCATTGATTCAATTCCAAATGCACTGTTCGTGCATTTGACAGATTTGCTGTTCCTTGATCTCAGCTCAAATAACTTGGAAACATTGCCGCCTCAGACCAGAAGGCTGGCGAATCTGCAGACACTGATACTCAACCACAATCCACTGGGACACTTTCAACTGAGGTTTGCAAATTAAGGATTTTAACGCTTGAAATTAAGAAGTATGATATAGGTAGTAATAATTTGTGTCTGTGACTGTGGGTCTATTTTACCATCCTCTTATGACTGAGTATGACATACAGGTGGAATGATAATTGGCAACAGAAACTGAAGTAGCTCTTTGCCTAAACATACCCCACATGGATGACACTGAGGATTTAACCCAGGCCTGTGCCTATGATTTAGTTGTATTCGTACTAATTCAGAGGTAGCAAAGCTAGGTAAAGCTATCCCTGTACAGGCCTGGACAGGCCCTTAATTCCTCACTGTTAAACCATAACATTATACGACTTTGTTAGAACAACGCTCGTTTATAATGACACAAGACATTCAGTCCCTTTCATGATGCTATAACTGAGTTCAACTGTAATTATGTAAGTATACTTTGTAGCATACATAACAAGTGATGAGTTTGCTCCCTCTACACCTACCGGTAGAAGAGGTTTGACTAATTGAAGTGAAGTGAATTTTCAAAGGATGTTCAATAAGAAGGGTTCCCTAGGTCATAGAAATTAAATGGGAAGTCATTACGGTGTTAAATGTGGCACATTTATTCCACTGAAGTATCATTATTTTTTAACATAACTCCCGAAAACAATGATGCATTTTACCCATCCTGGCATGAGTTTAAAAATTATGTCATTGTAAAAATCTGGCTCTTCTATTGACAGTCGTTTCTACTTCCTCTTTATTGTGGAATTGGTAACCTCGAATTGTGGCTCATAGGTTTTCCAGAATAATTTCCTCCACTTGTGCTGTATTCACATCCTTTCTTGATGTGCTGGGCCAATGGGTATATTTGTCATGCATGTCCATTTGACCATTTTGAAACTCTCTGCAACATTTTCTGACATGCTACACTCTCATTATGCCATAACCTTATACCGCTCTCAATTGATAATGAAGTACAATGGGGGAAACATTGTCTGCCCATAAAAACCAAATCACAGTAGAGCTTGCCCACTCAAGCCCCGTAGTATGCGCGCAACATGTTGCACCGCAACACAATCTTACGTTGCCTGCGGGGACAATTGAAATGAGAAAATGTCTTTTTTACCCTTTCCGTGGCAAAGCTGGGATAGAATGCTGAAGCAATTTTGGAAATGTATGAGGTGTTTGTTTATGGAGACAACAGTACATTACTAATTAATTTTGTAAGAATGTGTTGAAAATGGTAACATGCTAGCCTAGATTGTGAATTGCATTTTTTAAAAGTTTTTGCTATTATTATCAGTATATTTTTATGGCACATGATGTATAGAAAAATACACAGGTAAAATTATACATATAATTATAAGTATGCTTAATCATTCTTCATTCTGTGTTGTAAATTGCATGTTGCCTCCGTGCAGACCAAATGTTGCCGAAGTTGCCCACACCACGTAAAAGGTTGAGCAGGCCTGCACTAGAGACTTCTTTATGGTACCAAATTTTGAATGTTGTTGCCGTTTTATGTCAACTTACACCTGGAATAGCATCTCACTGACTGACTAACTATTTGTCGTCTGTTTTTTGTTACCCTTACTGCAGGTACTACCCCCTACTGAAATATAAGACACTTGATTTAACACAAAAGTTACAGGCTGGGGAATGGCACTTACTGAACATGCCTTGTATTACTGGCCTTATTTCCAACTTCATCTTGTGTTTATTTATGTAATATATTTGAGGTTCAGACAGTAAACTGGTAAAAAATAAGGAAAAGAGGTGAGGTATTGGTAAGTTGACAATGGTTTTCATATTACACTACCAGCAGCATAACAACTGTCCTTTTGTTGCCACATCATACATACTCAGTGTAGTAGATTCCATTCCATTTTGGGTTTTTTCTTTGTTATTGTGGTGGTATAAAGTGTGTTACTAGCGTTTGTTTTCCACAGTACAAGCAGACAAGTCCTTAGGTGTAATGATTGGCAGATTGGGTGATTCCAGGCTTCTGCCATTCTTCTGGGATGTTATGCATCATTGATTGGTAGTTTAGTTACCGATGTTTTGGGACGGTCTGTATCCCAGAAGACTGAAGACCTCAATGATGGGATTGCTTTGAATGTGTTGAAGTATAAAGTAAAGTAACATAAAGTTGTGCTGTTAAGTCTTGTGGAGGAATGGAGGCATAGCTTTACATATTTTTAAGCTCTGTACGAGGTGGAGATGCATAGTCGGCTTCTTGCTCTAACTGCGTCGTGAAAATTGTGAGAAAATGTGAGGTGGGTTGTGAGTGTAGCTGTGGAAACTACAGGAATTATAGATTCATTAGTGGTCTTACAGGTAGTCTAGTAGTGGGTAATAACATTTTGGAAGAACATAAGTGCCTCCATATGCAGAGTAGAAGCAGTTATAACCATGAAGATGGAGGCAGTATGTTCCTGTGAAACTTCGTTAGCCACCTACCAGACTACATGGTGTGATGGTCTAGAACAGTGGTATTCAACCTTTTTTGTTTGCTTACCCCCAGACATTTCTCTTCAACTTTGTACCCCCAAAGTTGTTGGTGCATAATTCAAGTTATACAGAGTCTATAATCTACATCTAAAATAAGTTAAATAAATTACATCCAAAATAATGTATTAAATAATAAGTTTTAAATAAAAAAAGGAGAATCAAGCTATTAAATAACAAATATATTATTGCCTATCATATAAAAATTAATAAAGGAACAAAGGTATTTCAGCAAAGCAAAGTTATGTGCACTATGTGGAATAAAATGAAACTAGCCGCCCAGATAATAATCGCATAAAGGAGAGAGAGATAAAAAATGGCGCTCCCAAATCGCATGTCGTTATGTCCGTGTCTCTTGTGGCTAACCCTAAATCTGACCCTGATTATTCAGTGTTTATCATGAAATAATATATTAATTTTTTTAATTTTACATACCCCATAAGATGTCTTCGCGTACCCCCAGGGGTACGTGTACCTCAGGTTGAATACCACTGGTCTAGAAGACCACAATATGAATTTTTGCAGGCATTAAATCCTCAAATCTAATACATTTCAAACTTTGTATAGAAGAATCTCTCTGTAATGAACTGTGAAGGTAAGTTATTGAAGGTACACATTTCTGTTTTTCATATAAGAAAAAAATTTTCCACCTCAGGCTGTTGAGAAAACTATGAGGGCATGTTTCAAAATATAGTAGCATTGATTTTATCAATGGCATCATCGTCGGACTTTGACATTCCTCCCTTGTTTATTATACATAATTCCAACTAATTGCACTTGTGACAAACAAATATATATATTTTACTATATTATCATTTACATTCCCCTACATGTTTCATCTTAACTAAGCCATCTTCAGGAAGACTCACAAAGGAAAGCAGGATATATATTAATATAAATACATATCGTCATCAAATATGTAGTACAAACATGTATAGGATATTGCAGCCAGATGTCAGTGTATTACCATATATTCTCAAATCTAATCCGCACTCAGTTTTTGGCGATTTCTTAAACGAAAAAAAAGTTAGTTCGCGGTTCTAATCTGCACCTTTCCTTCAACCACCCCTTGCCCACGGGGCGACTGATTGAATAATATTGGATGTTACCAATGCGTTAAAATCCGACGCTACGCCTGGGGCCGATAAGTCATACCGATACCGTGAGGCGGGGCCTTTCTCAACAGACGTGCGCAATCTCGTCTGAACCCAGCTCGCGCCTTAGTTGTTGAAATGTGGGAGGTGCTTGTTCCAATTTGTCGTATACCGTAGTTATGGAAGAGGGACGCCTGAAATCTAAACGACTCTCATATACGGCAAAGTTCAAACGTGAAGTTATTCGGTGCGCAGAGGAGAATGGAAACCGCAAAGCCGCTGCAATTTTTGGAGTTGATGAAAGCAACGTTCGACTATGGCGGAAACACAAGGCAGTGATCAGCGGGTGTGAGGCGTCACGAAGGAAATTCACTTGACCCAAGAAAGGACGATTTCCTGAAATTGATGATGCAGTCTTCACGTTTTTTCAAGAGAGACGCAAGACTGGACTGTTTGTGAGTTATGATCTACTTCGCGAGGAGGCGATAAAGAGGGTCAGATCTTTGAACATTCCTCGAATTATGAGTGATGACGGCGAGTCTGATGAATAATAAATAATAAAATAATAGATTATTGTATTGTATTGTTCTTACCGCACGTCCAGCAGCTCAATCATTTTTCCGAAATCCAGCTCTCGACCGCGAATCTAATCCGCATCTGATTTTTTAGCCCTCTAAAACTGTAAAAAGGGTGCGGATTAGATTTGAGAATATACGGTAATTTCGTTAAAAATTTAATAAAAAATCTGGTGCTCAATGTTTCTATTAGTAATTGTTAAAATTAGGTTAAAATATGTAATTTACATCTGTATGTTCATCTTCGATCCTAATGTGGATCTAATCCATATAATTGTAATGTAATGTGCACTGTACAAGAGGGCACTACTTTTATTCACTGTCACTCTCTCACCCCTGTCTGCACCCCCTTTTTGGTCACCCATGTCCCCATTTTACTCAGTCTTGCTTGCACTTATGATGCATCTAAAATATAGACTGGGTGGGTCGCTGAAAAGGGCCATTTTGTATGCATTCATGATGCTCCAATCCTATTGGCTCAGGCCAAGCACTAGTCCCATCTTCCCATGAGCCTTCAGGACTACACCAACCTGTATCTGACACCACATTCTCAAATGGAGTTCTCTGAAATATCAGGAACATGGCTTAGTTTCATGTGGTGCCAAGATAAACAGTAACAGTAGAATTGTTCATACATTTAATTGCCAATCTGTGGTGCGTTATTCTGCCATTCATTGTATCTGGTTGACATAAGTGCAGTACTCTTTGCTGAGTGTCATGTAAGCCATAATTTTGCTTTGGAGTACAATTTTATTGAAATAAATTTTGTAGCTTATTTTAATTGTTGTAGACAACTACCATCATTGATGAGTCTGGAAACGCTACACATGCGTGATACACAGCGCACTTTAAACAACATTCCCGGAAGCATGGATAGTCTTACAAACCTGACAGAACTGGACTTGGCACAGAATGCATTACCTAAAGTTCCCGACGCGCTATATTCTCTACGGAATTTACGTAGATTGAACTTAAGTGACAATGAAATAACAGAATTGTCACAGGCGATAGGTAAGTACCATTCACACACAGGTTTGTTAAACCTGTGTATGTGCGTGTTGTATTATAAAAATAATAAGAAATGTGGTGTATTTGCAACAAAAAGTTGCAGAAAATATGCCTGTTATTTTTGCTGTGTCTGTCTGACCTTGTGTAACAACTGGGGACTTCTACAAAAACTTTGCATTGCATATATTCATTAAAATCAAACAATGATTGACTCTTTTCTTGAAGATCCACATGTTTTTTCACACATTGCAGGAATAACTCACATGTTAACTTCTAAATGTTTAAGGCAAAAAAGGTAAAGTGATTTGTGTGCATAATTAAGCACCGCACATTTAGGATGCATGGTGGAGGGGAGGTATATCTCCATGCACTGTTAACTTCAGTATTTGTGTTGAGCTTTGGGTGCTTTACCCTGGGGAAGGAGCCACAGTACCAATCAGACAGGTGGCTGGGTGAGGCACAGAGCTTGTCTGCACACTTAGAAGGATAGAAGAAGCATTTGTGCCTGCTGGGAATTAAATTCCATGTGAACTGTACTCGCTGCCAGTAAACAGTTATCTGAGGGCAAAACATTTTGGACAAAAGTTGTAGAAGAAAATAAATCACTCATTTCATGCTTAATCCACGTTTTCCATAAGTCTTGCAGTTTTTTAGATAATTAAACAAAAGTATGCAACTGTGCCAGAGGAATTATGCAGTTATTAACATCTTAGTTGTTTATCACCTAGTCCAGTGGATGTCAAAGAATACTTGCATTACAGTGATATGATAAACACATGAATGGCAGTACTGCAGTTGTTTGGACGTGAAGGAGTGCAGTGGGAATATAACAGTGAAATTTGCAGTGACAAAAAAATGAATATTTGTTTTCTGGAATACGTGGGACGTGAGAATTTCCATTTCATTAAGTTTATAATAAACACTGCCTTTGCCACAGATGAAGAACAGTGCTGCCAATAAGAAGTGAATCACTGGTACCAGCTTAACAGCAAAGTGTCTGCTGAAGGTAACTTGTATTCAAGAGATGCCTGTTTGGATCTTGGTTAGGTCAGTAGATGTCCTGACTGACGTTTTGATGGTTAATGCTGTATAGTAGTCTGAGCTGCAGACTGTTAAAATACAGGGTGTTTCATAAATCCCTCCGGGATTTCGGAGGTCTGTAGCTCAGGAGCCAAATCACACACGGGGGATGAGAGCATGTCAGTGAAAAGAGTACATATCCAAGTTTTGAACCTACCTTACAAATGTTCAATATGTCCCCCTTTGGTGACTCGACAGACGTCAATCCTGTAATCTAGCTCCTGCCACACACGTTCCAACATATGAACGTCGATGGTAGCAACTGCATCTATAATTCTTAGCCGAAGCTCCGGTAAATCTCTTGGTAAAGGAGGCACGTAAACACGATCTTTAACGTACTGTACGATACTTGGTTGGAAAACCACGTTGCACTGTTACAATTGACTGGGTTTTAGCAAATTGCAGGGCACAAAAAGCTTTCTGTTCACCTGAAAACGCCATGTTTGCACACCACTGCCTCCTAGCGGAGAAACGGGTAACTACGCCATCGCATCTGTCACGAAAAAACTTTTACATTTCCTCTATCCGTTGGCATGCTTTTATCTCTTATTTGTGGGTTTGCTACTGCACGGCCAAGCCTCTAAATCCCGGATGGACTTATGAAACACGCTGCATATGAGAGACTAATGGAGTCAGAGTGCTTGGTACTAGCCAGTATCCTGCATTAACCTTTACCATCAGGGAGTAAGCAGATTTTTAAGTGTTATGCTACTTTGGGTTTGGTTGATGATTTTTTAACTTTGAGATAAAAGTTTATGGGCCTGTGCTAGAATTTTGGACCACAGGTGTGCCAACATAGATGCAGCGCAGATTGATTTCAGGTTTCCGCCGCGATGTAGATGAGATCTGCGCTCCTCTGGGATATTATGCAGCGTTGAGTGGTAGTCCTGTACCAACATTTTGGGACAACCTATCAGTCCCATCTTCTTGACCCTTGAAGATGGGACAGATAGGTTGTCCCGAAATGTCAGTACAGAACTACCACTCAACGCTGCATAGTATCTCAGGAGCACAAATTTCTTGGAAACAGCAATGAGTGATGTGAGGGGAAAGGTACTTGTCCGGTAGAGGCACTGCAGCCACATGGTGGAGGGGGCATATTGTAAGAGAGAGAGACTAGCCTGACATCTAACTTAAATCTCTCTTGTAAGGAGAGAGGGAAACTCACAGGATACCAGCACAACAGATGGACAGGTAGGGACACATCAGTAGGCATACAATGGATGACTGGTGTTCCCATTCCTCTATGTTGGCACTCCTCTGATTCCAAATTCAAACATAGAGCCCGGTTTATTGCCCAGCAGGGGGGGCAACATTAAATATCATGTTACTGATGGTTCATGTTTGAATTGGGGTAGAGCTTGTAACTGTATATGGCTCTAAAGACATAGTATGGAAAATAGTGTCTTATGATCACTATATTGTCAAATGCTACGTCCTATCCTTCAGTGAAGAAGTTTTAAAAGGGCCTTCATTTCTCATGTTGGCAGAACTGTGGCAGCACCTGAAAACTCTCAACCTTTGCCGAAATAAACTGACATCATTGCCAGCATCCTTGTGCAAGATGACAACGTTGTGTCGGCTGTACGTCAATGACAATAAGTTGGACTTTGAGGGTATTCCTTCAGGCATTGGCAAGTTGAATAACCTGGAAGTGTTCTCTGCAGCAAACAACCAGTTAGAAATGATTCCAGAGGGATTATGCAGGTATTACCTGATTTTAGTGACTGAGCATATGCCACATGTTATCTTAGTGAACAGTTGGGTTGGTGTAGTAATAATCTGGATTTTGATCATAATATGTCTGGTTGGAAACTAGGGTTGGGTCATCTACTGACCTGACTGAAGTTGTTTCATAGTTTTCCATAGTCTCTCCAGGAAAATGCAAGGAACGTCCATCGGGTAGGCCACGAATAATTCCCAGTGCTTTTCATTTTGTCATCCTGTTGTTTGATGCTATATGGCCTGATTTACTGACAGTCTTAAAATACAGCACACGAAAAATATTTCTAGCTCTTTCTGAGATGTGAGTCTACATGTTGTTTTAATAGACCTCTCACTTTAAATAGAGCAGAGATATGTGTGTGTGTGCACATGCACACGTTTGCATGCAATAGAGGTGGGGGAGGGTGTTTCAAGGTGCATCAGCATCTGTGCCTGAGTAAGAATTTCTGTAGTTATCAGTCAGTTACTTGGTTCCTCTGTTCTTGCATTTGCAGCCTAAAATTTTGTTGTGCTTCAAAACATGCACATTTCTCTCCATTATTTGCATTTTGTCCCGTTCTCTTCACTTCAGCTGTAATGCTTTTAGCCATTTTAGACTGGGCCTTCCTACATTTCTTCTACCTTCTGGGCTACTTACAAAAATTGTCTTGGTCTCCCTTGATTGATAGATTCTAGTCATATGGCCCATCAGGAATTGTATATAATTCTGTAAATTCCTCAAACCCCTGCCCCCCCCCCCCCCCCCAGCATTTTTAACATAACATTATCCTTTTCAGCCATAAGCCATGTTTACATCACATTGACTTTTAACATAGTTTTGTTTATATTTAAATTTTTGCTAGGTGTGGGTCGTTGAAGAAGTTAATCTTGACAGCAAATCGTTTGATAACTCTACCAGATGCGATCCATCTTCTTACTGATCTTGACATGCTAGATCTTCGAGATAATCCTGAACTTGTGATGCCACCAAAGCCAACAGAAGTTCAGCGGGGGTCAGGAATTGAATTCTATAATATTGACTTTTCACTTCAGCATCAGCTACGACTGGCCGGAGCTAATGTTCCTGTGCCAGCACCATCTAATAGTTAGTATATAATAGTACTAATGAACCCTTCAAATCTTCAGATTCATCTAAACAGTGTACAGACACACCCCTACTTACGCAGTAGCTAGGTTCCCAAGGTGTGGTGCAAGTCAAATTCTGCTTAAGTCAAAATTGAGTATATCGTGGACCTCCCCCCCTCCCTCTCTTTTTGTCTTCTCTCTCCCCTCTCTCCACACACACACACACACATGCATGCATGCATGCATATATATGTACATGTGTACATATGTGTATGCATGTATACCTACATGCATACACACACACACACATCCTCTACATAGTATACACATAGCCACATACATATAGCTCCACACAATTTGTCGGACTGAAATTCTCACGTTACTAGACAGTTGGGTTACAAACACACCTTCTGTCAAAATGTTGTGTCCACAAAAAAATTGCTTGACCTTGTGTTTTCATAAAAACATAACATGCTTGCATTTGGTCTATTAATGGTCATCAAGTTTTTTGTATCTCATGTAAAATTATGTATTTGTGGGTTACGACAAATTGGTGTTTCACGAACAATATATGTGGGTATACTTGACTGTAATGAGTCGTCATATACGTAGAAAGTGAACATTTTCTATGAAAATCTAGATCTGGATCTGCTGGGTCCTCCACTGTGTTATTAATTGAGTGTGTGAGTGCTCTTGCCCAGCAATATTCCCCCGCCACTTCTGCCTTAGTGCATTTTCATTCCCATAAGGAAAGATTTGGCACAAATTTCAGAAATTCTGTTAATACAATGTTTATTATTATTATTATTTTGTTGGAAAGTTGCATAAGTGTGAAGTTGTGTAACTTGTCATTGTGTAGGGTTGTGTCTGTATACAGATTCAGTGCCTACGCATTAGGTAATATGTTACAAAGACAAACCATTTGATTGCGTTCACTGAAATAATTGCTGTTTATTTCACAATCATTCATTCATTAATTCTGTAGTCTGTCTTATGACAGGTCCGTAGCCTCTTCCAAAGCGAGTTCTCCACATAGTGCAATCTAGTGCCTCCTCTTTCAATTTCCAGTGTCTTCTCTTTTCCTTAAGGTCATGCAGTAGCTGCTTACGCCTTCTTCCTCGTCTTCCCATCATTTCTATCCTTCCTTCTAACTTTCCTTCAGTCATGTGTTTTAGAAGGCAGTTTCTACGCAAGATGTGACCA
Source organism: Reticulitermes speratus (assembly GCA_021186555.1). Classification (NCBI taxonomy): domain Eukaryota; kingdom Metazoa; phylum Arthropoda; class Insecta; order Blattodea; family Rhinotermitidae; genus Reticulitermes; species Reticulitermes speratus. The sequence goes on along the minus strand of JAJKFL010000002.1, from coordinate 39,782,156 downwards.
ATCCAGTTAGCCTTTCTTCTTTTTATTGTATGTAGGATATTCCTCTCCTCCTTGACTCTGTGTAATACTTCTTCATTTCTCACACGATCGGTCCAACAGATCTTCTCCATTCTTCTCCAAGACCACATTTCAAAATTTCATAGGTATTTCTGATCTACTCTCCAAAGTGTCCATGTTTCAGCACCATAAAAAGCTATGCTCCAAATGTAGCACTTTACTAGTTTCTTCCTTAAATTTAAATCCAGTTTGCTAGCGAAAAAGTTTTCTTCTTGTTGAATGCTGCTTTTGCCATGGCAATTCTGGATTTAATTTCATGTGTACATGTTGCATCATTTGTTATCATGCTACCCAAATAATTGAACTATTGCACTTTTTCCAATTGCTTTTGATCTATCATAATTTTTATTGGGTATGGTTGCCTTGAGATTCTCATTACCTTAGTTTTTTCCACATTCAGTTCAATTCCATAACGTCTTCCAATTTCAATTAGTCTATCATTCGTGCCCTGTAGCACCATTTCTTCCTTAGCCAATGTCACAAGGTCATCTGCATACTTCACAGTGTGAATTACTTGACCTCCTATTTTAAGTCTCCAAACTCTTCAAGAGCTTCCTTGATAAGGTACTCGCTTTATAAGTTGAACAGAATCGGCGACAAACAGCAACCTTGCCTAACTCCTCTTCCAATCCTCACACTTCTTGTCTCCCCTTGATCGAGTCATATTTTGACACTGTTCCATGTACAATTTGCTGATCAATCTTCTTTCTTGCCAGTCTATCCCAGTTCCCTTTAGGATCTGCATTAATTTGGTCCAGTTGACACAGTCAAATGCCTTCTGCCAGTCTATGAAGCAAGCACACAATTCCTCATCTATGACCAAGGCTCATTCTGATATTATTCTCAGCATCCCAATTGTATCCCTAGTTCCTTTTCCTCTTCTTAATCCAAACTAATCTTCTCCAAGCGCATCCTCAGTCTTCCTTTGAATCCTCCTTCTGAGTATCTTCGCTACTATCTTTGCTGTATGTGCGATGAGGCTGATTGTGTGATGGTCGCTGCATTTTGTAGCTTTGGGCTTCTTCTTTAAGGCAAACATTGTAACTTCAATTAAGTCTCTGGGCCACTCTCCAGTTATATATATATTGTTGATCAGCTGTGTCATTAGTTTGAGACCATCTGCTCCCAACAATTTGAGTACATCCCCGGGTACATTATCATCCCCTGTAGCCTTCTTATCCGTCATCTCCTTGATAGTTTTTTCCACTTCACATTGCAAAATATAAAGGCCTTTCTTGTCTTCATCTACTTCAGCTTCAGGTTCGACTTCTAGGTGTTCTGGTCGATTAGCTCGATCGTAGAGCTCTGTAATATAATTCTCCCAAATTTGCAGTACTTGTCTCTGATCTGTTATTGTATTCCCTTGAGAGTCTTTGATGCCAATGTTTTGAATCCCATGGTTTTCTTTCTAACCTAGTTCGTTTGTCTTCATGTACATTAAATCATAATGTCCTGTTCTTTGAAATTATATGATCTGACAATCATACAAAATATATAAATTCACTGTGTGGGCAAAATGGGTGAAGGGTTACAAATGCAGTTTCATTTTGACTGACAGCACTCACATTTCTTGCACCTGTGCCCTGTTTCCCCAGTGTTTCCAACTTCTCTTTATGAACGCTGTTATATATTATTTCAATGCTATTATGATACTTTTTTTTGGATTCATAGATAGCATTGAAATTACATCATATTTCAGATCTGAGCAAAGATCCAATAGCTCGTAAGATGCGCTTGCGCCGAGGTCGGCGTGACCAGGAAGAGGCAGACCAAGATCAAGCAAAAATCCTGAAAGTGAGTTTGTATGTGTTCTTTACACGTTCACTGCCGGGCATTTAAATTCCTGACGGTGTTAAATTGCGATTTTTTGGATGTTAAACAACTAGTGCGTCGTCTTATAAATTATAAAATATAATTATATATAAAATTATATATAAAATGCATATATTTTTTCTGGTTGTGAACTAGGGATTAATAAAGATGTAAAATGTGTTTCCTGACAGAAATTATTGTGTGCGTGGCCTATTTAAGGCGAAAGACCGGAGTAAACTTTAGATCGACTAAAGTCGACGCTGGCAAATTAAAACATAAATACTTAAATTGACCATGGTCGACTTTGGCAGTGAATGTGTTAAGATATCAGCCTTATCTTTGCTGTTAGTATTGTAGCCCAACATTGATTGGGTTTGAATCGCAGTCAGACATTTTAATTTTTGTTTTTTGTTTGACCCTGGTGGGACTGCAGATCCCCATTTGTGCTGTGGTGGCTACACCCTTCATGGGAAAGAACCCTTTGACCCTCTCAGATTTCACTTATTTTCTCTCCAATCATGACATTTTTATTTTTGTGCAAGAAACCAGGTCATTGGAAGTGTTGCTCAGGATCAAAATTTTGTATTGAAAAATTTATGAGCTAACCTTTGACTAAAGCTTTACTCTGTGGGCATTTTGTTCCCAGAGAACACTTAATTAAAAATTAACTGACAGAATTTTCATAATGTCCCATAAGAAATGGTCAACGAATGACAAAATAGAGCCTGAAGTATTCGTAGATGTTGACAGACATTAGAAGATTAAGAAAGTAATCGGGAGAGAGAAGTCAGAATAGGGACATAGAATCAAGAGACAGTATTTAGAGTAATTATACATGAGACAATTAAGAAATTGTAGTCAGAGTAGGCAGTCAGAGAGGCAGTGGTCAAACATTATATACAGTAATCACATTAGGGAGTAATATGGGAAAATTTAGACAGGAGATGCACAGTGCGGTTCACAGTAAAAGTGTTGGCCAATGGATCTTGGAAGTTATATGTCACGTTTTTTATGTGTATTTGTGAGTGTGGATACATTCTATAATAAAATTACAATAATTCCAATGTAATGATAATGATACGCACACCTTACAATGTTGACAACCCAAACTTACAAAATCGGCATCAAGGAATCTGGTTAAGAAGAGGGCCTTATGCTTGCCAATATCAGAGCTAGACCACACACCTAATTTCTCACCTTTCCCTTTATGTAGGTTTAAGGTGTGGAGGCAGGTTTAATTTGTCTCATACACTTTAGACTGCAGTAGGACTTAACGCAGATGGTGGCAGTAAGGGACCACAATGTTTGTCACTTACTAGAAGGGCATGTCAGTATAACTATGTTGAGCCAGTTGAATGCAGTTCATTCCCTAATGCCTCTTACTTTTAAGTATTCCTTATAATGTATCCTCCTGATTTCATACTGCTGTTCAGATGGTATGAGAAAGTCATGTGCTTATGGCCAGGGTTGAGTTTCAGTCAAACTTTATCTGAAATTTTAAGCCTTTCTCATCCCTTTGATGACTTTCCCCACTTCTATCAGCTACACATTAAAATTAATTACATTTTGGTATGGTAGGATATAAAAATTGTGCTGTGTGTTGTTTCTGTATGTAAACTATTGGGCCAGATCTCTAGGAATATGAAGAACAAAGATGTAGCAGTCAGAATGTGATTATATAATGGCAGTAAATTTGGTAGTTGTGGTGGTGCAAGGCTTCTGAGAGTGGACGTTCACCAGAAGGTTATGTTGGATGGCTTCTGACCAAGAATAGAATCGTGTTACAGGTTTTGTCTCTTATACTGCATAGTGTGTGTTTTTTTTTATTGTCAAGTGTGTTCTCAGATTTTGCCATATATTTTGCATGTTTCAGGGAATGAAAGATGTTGCAAAAGATAAAAACAAGCAAAAGACAGCAGAAGAAGTGAAAGCTGAGTCTTTAAAGTAAGTAATTTCTCCCTCTTCTTCAGGTGCTGGTAAGTTTGTTTTATGCCGAATATTATTTTTGTCTGAGTTGAACTTATACAAACTATTTCATCTGCTGTAGTATACAGTGTCATAACCCAGAAGACAACAATGTAAATCTTCACTGATCAGAAAACTTCATATCCAAACAGATAAATGACAAAGTTTAATAACAGAACATTATTTCCATTTTCCTATACATCTTCATGACATGGTACTTTAAGATGTGATTAAAGAGCATGTACTCTTAAATGCAAGGAAACAAACCAAACAACATTGTTCAGAAAATATTGTGTGCATTATACAGAATGTTTGGTGTGACCATAACTTTGAGCTGCAGGAGATGGTTACAACACTACCTGCTAGTGGCATGGCCATAGCTACATAGCAACATAGCAACTCAACACCATAGCCCTGACCTGCATGAGATGGATACAATACTGCCAGTTCGTGGCATGGCAATAGCTACATAGCAACTCAGCACCATAGCTACATAGCAACTCAACACTATAGCCCTGAGCTGCATGAGATGAATACAACACTGCCTACTAGTGGCATAGCATAGCTACATAGCAACTCAGCACTATAGCCCTGAGCTTCTTGAGATGGGTACAACACTGCCTACTAATGGCATAGTGTAGCTACATAGCAACTCAGCACCATAGCCCTGAGCTGCATGAGATGGGTACAACACTGCCTGCTAGTGGCGTAGCAGAGCTAAATAGCAACTCAGCACTATAGCCCTGAGCTTCTTGAGATGGGTACAACACTGCCTACTAATGGCATAGTGTAGCTACATAGCAACTAAGCACCATAGCCCTGAGCTGCATGAGATGGGTACAACACTGCGTGCTAGTGGCATAGTGTAGCTACATAGCAACTCAGCACCATAGCACTGAGCTGCATGAGATGGGTACAACACTGCCTGCTAGTGGCATAGTTGTAGCTACATAGCAACTCGGCACTACAGCCCTGAGCTGCATGAGATGGGTACAATACTTCCTGCTAGCAGCTAGGCCATAGCTATCGCACAAGTTGATGCCAAGGCTACTGTGTTACCTGCTGAATGGTCTGTATCCAACCAAATCAATGAAGCATAGTCCTCCTTGAGAAGCTGGTGGTCTTTGAGCTGGCCACAAAGTACCCCATCTTTTATGGAACCTGAAATGTTCATTACCATGTTTGCAAGACTGCCAGTCAACTGTATCCTGAGTCAGTTTTGTCCAGTTCACAGACCATGTTTCCTTAACCCTTTGCAGCCCTCAGTTTTGTTACTCAAACTACTAGAAGATATATTAAAGAGTACAGAGATAAGGTCATAACACTTGGCCCATAAGTGTCAAAAAGGAGTAAATTAAGAAGTTGGTTGTAGAGAGTTTCTGACTGTGGATCTGTACAGGAAAGTTGTGTCATTAGAACGTCTCCAGTAGAGGGTAGGAAATGTTAAGGCCCATTGGCATTAATTCCTGTGCTCTGTTTGTCATATAAAATCAGTTTTCTTTGCCATTGCAGGCCAAAGAGATGGGATGAAACCCTTGAGAAACCTCCTCTTGACTATTCAGAGTTCTTTGATGATGATGCGGGTCAGATCCCAGGACTTACCATTTGGGAGATTGAAAATTTCTTACCAAACCAAATTGAGGAGGCAGCACATGGAAAATTCTATGAGGGTGATTGCTACATAATTCTTAAGACATCTGTTGATGACACTGGATCTCTTGCTTGGCAGATATACTTTTGGATTGGTGATAAGGCGACAGTAAGTGATGACATCCAGTCTAGTTTGACAGTGTTTGTCCATCTTAAATAATCAACAGCACTTCCTGATCCCAAAACCTTACATCTGACATAGTCTTGTGCTCCTGTCTTCTCATCGGCTCCTCACATTCTACATGCATGGGATTGGTTTTCCAAATGGATGTTTTCCAAGACATGTACCCATCCAAAATATGTACCGTATGTATTTCTTGTCCTGTACATCCCAGCTGCACTACAAGCTGACTGTGCTTCACAACACAATTATTTTTAACCAGAAACTTTAAACTAATTAGTTTTAAAGTTACATCAGGTGGTGCTTGTAGTAACCATTTTGTGTTAAAGGATTTATAGCTACTGTCATTGAAATTTTTTGTTTTAATGGGGGTGGCCCTGCTGCTTGCATTTAATGTCGTCTTAACTCTTGTGTTGTACACTTATTTGTTACAGTTGGACAAAAGAGCGTGTGCTGCTATCCATGCTGTCAACTTGCGCAACTACCTGGGTGCACAGTGCCGGACAATCCGTGAAGAACAGGGTGATGAGTCAGATGAATTCCTGGGTCTCTTTGACACAGATATTGCATATATAGAAGGTGGGCGCACCTCTAGTGGTTTCTTCACTGTTGAAGATATGGTAATTATTTAATCATATTTTGGTTTTTAAATGTAATGTTACGCATTCCATTGTGTTATATTTCAAGAAGAAAACTGTTTAATTGTTTTTGTCCCACAACTTTTATTGACCTTAGGTAGTGACTGTTAATTCTTGTGAGGCGTCATCCATTATACATTGTAATTGGGCTTTCTTTTTTGTGAATTTTTCTGCGGGTGATGTATCTGGGATATGGATTTTGGCATATTTTGGGGTGAGACCTTTCCTGACACGTTGCTGATTAAAAAAGAAGTTGGCATTGCAATTCTTCTTCTTTCATCATCATCATCATTGGCATATGTTCCTTATAATTTAATCAGTGCCTCCTTTTGGTTTCTGAATCAGTGTTGTTGTTTCGGGTATGTGGGTGATTAGCCCCCAGCTCTAGGAGGGTTGGTTGGTGTAGCTGACCTAAAGAGCCCCTCCTGCACTGTCATTGTGGGACACACTTCGTTTGGCTCCTGAGTTGTGACCTGTCTGGCTTGGGTGGTTCTGCCAGCGTAGCTCTCAACTTCACTGGAACTCGCAAACCTCCCTGCCTGGCACTGAAGGTGCTTATGATAAGGCGGTGTCCCCTGGGGAGGACTTTTCTTCCTACATTTTTGTATTGATAGATGCCTTGAGTTTGACTGGCTGTTACAAACTTAATGTTATACATCCCATTGTGTTTATATTCCAAGAAGAAAACTGTTTAACTGTTTGTGTCTCCGCAACTTCTATTAACCTTAGATAATAATTAATTATTAATTATTTAATTAATTATTATCTAAGGTTAATAAAAGTAGTGGAGACAGAAACAGTTAAACAGTTTTCTTCATATTTCAATTATATAATAGCTTGACACGACAAAATAACATAATGAGGAGCTTCGGAATTTGTTCTTTTTACCAAATATTATTGGGTTGATTGAATCGTGGAGTATGAGATGTGCAGGACATGAAACAGACATGTATGCATTTCTTTATTACATCATGCATGCTACATGCCCTGCTCATTTCATCATACTGGCTGTGTGCTTCATCTCATACAGGCACAACTGTTTTCCTTAACATCTTTAAGTGGTGTGCCAGTGCAGAAATATTGCCGTGTAATTTGAGGAAGAGTTTTCGTTGATTTTACACCTCTGGTTCTTGAGTTTGCATATTATTTTTGTAAGCTTCAGAATTTGTTAGTAATTTTCATAAGGAGGGGTGGGGGGAAGAAATTCACTATGACTCACACTCACACCACACTGTAACAGCAACCCGCATTGTTTCCAACATGAACAACTTCTGTATTTCCTTTAAGGTGGCACATCCCTGTTGCATTATTAAATAAAAATGAATGTTTCAATCAGTCAACACAATATTAGATTCAGTAAGAATAAGGCTACATGTTTTGGCTAAACTGATTAGTCATCATCAGGCCTAATTATAAGAATACAAAAAGGAGTATATTTTACAAATGTATTTCGGTTTTGAGCTCTCAACCTGTAGAGGCTAAAATATACATATAGTGTTAAAAGATATGGAATGCCTGAAAGGTGTAATTCAGAGTTTATAAAATGTTAAAAATATTAAATTGTATTATTCTATATAATGTTTTTAATATTTTATAAACTTCAAGTTATGCTCTTGAGATATTCTATGTCTTTTACACTATATGTATATTTTCACTTTTAAAGGTTGAGATCTCAAAGCTAAAATACAGTTGTAAAGTGTATCCATCTAATTAGTAACCACCAAATACAACACCAGAACATGCTTTCATGTTATTCCTGTTGTGAAAAATATTAGAATGTGTTCTAATGTCATATTTGATGGTTGTTAATTAACCCATTTGGCACCAGAATTAAATGCCTGATGTGATGTGCAGGAGAGCTGCATAGGTAGGCCATTAAATGGCCGCCATCTTTACCTGACATTCAGCATCTGACCATCACACTGTGTGACGGGTATATCTGACGTTAGGTGCCAAAGGGTTAAACTCGTTTCATGAATGCAACAGTGTGTGTTCTAGTGTCAAAATTTAGTATGTATGCTTGTGTACTATTGTTACTATTTTCTGAGATACAAAACACAATGGACAGAGTGATGGATGTTGTAAATTGCGTGTGTAAATAACACTACTCTGTATTATATACCATAAATGGGAAATATCAGTAGTGTGCTTTGTAGAGATAGTTTCATACTTGCCGCTGCCATTTGTTTACTTAGCCATATGAAGTGTTCATATGTCTGACAAATTCCTTTACGTTTGTTGTCTACAAGTAAGTGTTGCACCTGAAGTCTGGTACCATGATTAGGGATGTTCAAGCTTCTGACAGCTCCTGCAGCATATGCTTCTTTGTACCTTCCTGTGTGCCATGGTGAACAGAATATAAACTTGTAAAGGCCATTATAAATGTCTACATAAACAAATCATTGAGAATATTTAGTGAAGGTCTACTTACAAAGAAACCAGTCAAGAATTGTATGTGTAGTTTAACATTTCTGGCATGTTTTTACCATTATTTTTAATTCTGTGCTTAAAGAATATTAACAAGATGGCCATGCACACTTCTGAGATTGAGTTCTATTACGACATCCCACTTTTTTTAGGCAAGATAATTTTCATAGAGTATGAAGCATGGTAGCTGTGTAACAGTAACATGAATATTTTGCAGATTCATGTTACTCGCCTGTACAGAGTACATGCTTCAGGTTGCTCTTCCATTCATCTTGAGCCTGTCTCAGTTAGCGTTGAGTCTCTGGACCCACGATTTGTCTTCGTATTGGACACTGGTCTCAAGATCTTCATGTGGTATGGCAAGAAATCAAAGAACACCTTTAAGTCGAAAGCCAGGTATAGTTTCTTATAAGGACACATGTATTTACTTGTATTCTGTGTAACAGTTGAACCAAACAGCTCAGTGTGCATAATGAATTTGCCATGGGCTGGATGACTGGAGAACTGGGGCTTAGTTCCTGGTGTGGGTAGATATTTCTGTCTTTGCTGCCATGTCAAGATAGTCTTTGGGACCCACCCAGTCCCTATCTGGTAAGTACCAGAGACTTTTATATGGGGTGATACAGTCGGAACATAAAACTGACCTCAGTGGAGTGCCAAACTGTTAAAGAGAGAATGGAGGTATCCCTCCTCTCCTGTCTATGTCTCCATGAGGGACGACATGACCTGTATCTGTGTAACAGTTATTAAAGTTGTATTTCAATATTTAAGTGGTTACAAGGACTTGATTGCAGTTGTGAAACCCTGCTTTGTATTCGGTTTTCCTGACAGATGTCCCTGGTACTTTTTCTCAGTCCATCCTGGCAAATGCTAGAATTATAAAGGTAATGTAGAGGTAAAGTTGTTTGGATACATGCCATGAAGGCTCATGGGCAGTGGCGGACTGGCCAGGGTTTCAGCTTGCCCGATGGCAAGTGGGCCCCCTTAAACATTAGACAATATGTTAAAAATGTTAATGACCTTTTAGTAGCTTGAAAATATAATAGAATTTCCAATATTATTACTGGCTGCAACTACAATTTACGTTGTATTACTATTTTAATAAAAAATTTTAATAAAATCCACCATTTATTTAAAATTAAAAAAATAATTTAAAAATTCAATTATAACAATCTGTATTTACATTTAGTATCTACTGTATACTGCCAGTAATATGTACAATATATGTACACTGTAATAACTAAAAAATATACATTTATTTCACAAAAATTTTGATTGTACCTTTTTTCCACTTATGTATTTTTTGAAAATTTTATTTATTTCTTATAAAAATTAAATTATAGCCTAATAGTTGTGGGTGGGCCCCCTTTGTTTCCTGGCAACCAATGCTTTTAGACCCAGTCCGCCACTGCTCATGGGTGAGCTGAGGTATAGCTCCATGCTTTCCGTCAAATCACTCTGATGTAAATAATATATGTAGAGGCTTAGCTATGAAAATGCACTCCATTGAGTATCACCTGATATGCTGATTCAAGTTTTCAGTGTTTCCTAAGTCAAAAGTGCAAATGGTTAAAATAATTGCCTCTTTTCTTACACTCTAATTACATCATTTTTTTTTTCTTACACTCTGTTGAAATTTACTGGCATTGTAATATGTGGTATCATCCGTCTATGTTTACCATGTGACATAACAGTGCATATTAAACCACACATGCAGTGTAATGTTCATTTATTGCCACTGCTTCAGTCGTATGGTTTTTATTTTTCAAAGCGTGTTTGTATACTGTGAACATTTTTATCAGTCTGTTCACCATCCGTCTAGTGCCAAAGTTGAATGCATGAAGTTTATCTGCATGCAGTGTATACACTTTAGTGGTTTAGGTCTTTGTCTTGGCTCCACATTGGTGTTCTCTTCTACAGTGAAATCTGTATCCATTGTTTCTTAAATACAGGAAAACAACAGTTGCGATAAAGCATTAACCCTTTGAAGTCGGAATTAAATGCCTGGTGTGATCTGCAGCAGAAATGAAACCTGCATAGTAGTGGCCATACTTGGCTGTCAGCAATAGACTGTATTAGCATTTTGAGCATTACACTTCGCATTACAAACACATGACATTTGGTACCACATGATTAAATGTATCAAAAACATAAGAAAGCAACAACAAAAATAAAAATCATACACTTTTCACTTAGGCCTACAGAAATAATAGACAAAGTTGCTGTAATGCCATTATGCAAATCACTTTTTAAGGTGTTCTTTATGAAGTAAAAAAGAACACCTTATGTGGAGACCGTGTCCATTTGGCATGCCATGACCTAGTATCAGCGACTAAATTATTTGTCAGATTTTCATGAAATTCGGTGCAGGAGTTCTTTACAAAAGGTAGTTGAGCAAATGTGAAAAATCAGCACAGTAAAAAGGTGTACAGTAGTCCCCCCGTATCCGCGGGTGTTACGTTCCAAGACCTACCGCAGATGCCCGAAACCGCGGATAGTAGCGAACTCTATATATAAAAGCGCAGAGTAAACTTTAGATCGACTAAAGTCGACGCTGGCAAATTAAAACATAAATACTGAAATCGACCATGGTTGACTTTGGCAGTGAATGTATTAATATTTTCGGGCCGCGGTAAACCAAGGATAACTGAAACCGTGGATACCGAATCCGCGGATACGGGGGTTCTACTGTACTTTGCTTTAGGGCATGAATGAAATTTTGCCCATTTTCTACATTTTTCATCCAGTTTGGATAAAAGTCAGAATAAGAGATATCCTCAAAAATTTATTGAGTGATTATGAGTTTTGTGAAAATCTGTGCAATGAGAATTATGTAATGCGTAGGGGCATAAATGAATTTATGCCTGTACTTTCCACATTTGTTGTCCAGTTTGGGTGAAATTTGATATAAGGGATCTGAATATAATGCATTGGAGCATTTGTGAGTTTCATAAAAGTTAGTGACATTTTGTAAGTACTGTACCATTAAGGCTGTAATGTTAATTACCAGTATGGGCAGGTTACTATGTATGTTACCCTGGAATATTGTGGGTCAGAACCAACAGTTCTGCATGATTGGTATGGTAAAACAACATCTTGAAGAATGGTGCATCTGCTATAATTGTTCACTGTTCATATGGGTGACTTTTTAAGAAGAAGGAACGAATGATAATTGCAGGAAAATGACTCATATGGGAACACTGGATAGGGTTTCAGTGTACAGTATGTCATACAGAATGGAATAATTAATGCAGGGTTTTGTGTGTGTGTGGAAGTTTTCACTTTATGCGGGTTGTCTAGCAACCAAGCGTTTCCATCTGTTTGTGTCTTCCCACAGATGCTCTTCCTTAGTACTCTACTCATGTTCTTCACCAGTGGTATTCAACCTGGGGTACGTGTACCCCTGGGGGTAAGCGAAGACATTATAGGGGGTACATAAAATTAAAAAAAATATATATATATTATTTCATGATAAACGCTGAATAATCAGGGCCAGATTTAGGGTTAGCCACAAGAGACCCGGACATAAGGACATGCGATTTGGGAGCGTCAATCTCTCCCCCCCCCCCCAATGCGATTCTTATCTGGGCGGCTAGTTTCATTTTATTCCACATAGTGCATATAATATATTTGTTATTTAATAGCTTGACTCTCCTTTTTCTCATTTAATACATTATTTTGGATGCAGTTTATTTAACTTATTTTAGATATAGATTATAGAATATGTATAACTTGAATTATGCACCAACATTGGGGGTACAAAGTTGAAGAAAAATTACAATATATCTGGGGGTACACCAACAAAAAAGGTTGAATACCGCTGTTGTACACTGCTGTGTGTGACATGCTTCCTAACCTGTTGTTCTGAGATTGATTTTGGCTTTTTTGTTGGTTGTTTTCTTGTTTAGTTTCTTGTTTGAAATGTTTGGGATTGTGTCTTTGTTTTCGGAGACATTTGTGTTTAAATGCTTTTTAATGTTTTTATTTCTTATTGTATCCACTGGTTTTTCTTCCTGTTTTTCTTAATAATTTCATCTCAGTTGCCATTGTTTTGCTTGTATCTGCCTTTGTCCATGTCTATTTTTCTGCTCCATCTGTTGATATTTGCATGTGGTAATTTTTAAATAACCTTTTGCCGCTTTTCTGCAGTTGTAGTTGGTTTTTTTCAGGCTTATGGCTGAAAAGGTCAACAAGAATGAACGCAAGAATAAAGCTGAGATTATTACTGAAATGCCTGGTGATGAAAGTGCAGACTTCTGGAAGGCACTGGGAAATGAAGATGGAATGCCTGTGGATGATGCTACTATAATGGTATTGAACCCACATATTTTGTCTTTCTGTAATTTCATATCCTTTAATAAGTCACATGTAATGAATTATGTGCCTAATAAACTGTGTGCAACGGAAAAGAAGAATACTGTAGTAATCACCAAACATGACAGTTTAGTGGGAGTGCTTTTGCACAGATTCAGATCTCAGCCCAGAGATTTGCTGTTTGACAGGTTCTTCATGGTTTTAATGTGTCATTTCAGGTAAATTCCAAGTCATTATTCACTTGTCATCCTACCATTTGATGCTGTATATTCAGAGCTACTGACAATATAATTGAATCAACTACTTACAGATGCACAACCTATAGTCCACAATCATAGAGAATTTTTTTCTGTTTTCCATTCTGAATGAAATGTTGTACATACAGTAAAACCCCAATTTGACATTTTTGTGGGGACCACCTAAAAATGGTTGAAGATACAGGGAACATTGTTCTTATGGGCATTTGGCTGGGACCATACAAAAAGCTTATAAAATTGCAGAAAACACAAAATGTGGGAATGTACAATTGGGGTTTTACTGTATATATGTATACATAAAATAACTCCAAGCTGTTCAAGTGCATATCATCGTATTTCATTTGACGAAACAATAAATGTAAGTAAGAATCAAATATTTGTTCATTGGAGAGGATAGATATGTGTCTCATTTATCTTACATACAGGAACATGTTGATGCAGACTTTGTGCCAGCTACTCCACGATTATATCAAGTGAGGCTGGGTATGGGATATTTGGAGTTGCCGCAAGTGGAGGTACCTCACAGCAAACTGGTCAATACTCTTCTTAATAATCGCAGTGTTTATATCCTTGACTGCTATCTTGATGTGTTTGTATGGTAAGTAACTTTCTTTGCCACTTAGATCCACAAAAATAGTGGTATCGATAGTGAATTGTAAGTTAAATTCTGGGGAATGCTGTTTACCATTCAGGTTAGTAGTACCTTTCATGTTCCATTTCATATCTAAAAATGTGAAGATCAAAGTACCAACTCCCTGAACCAGAGTCTATCTGGAGGAGCGGATGGGTTCTTAGCTAGTCAAGAAATTCCTTACATTTTATGGAACACAAATGTTCAGTCTTTGGAGCAATGATCCCTTTGTGTTGATCAACTAGTTATGCACAAATAGTCAGTCCAAACACAACACTTTTATCGTAAGTGAATTTTGTAGGTAATATTTTACTTACAATTTTACGGCATGTAAAAGAACCTTACGGGCATGAATAGAAATGTTTCGTAAGCAAAATTTAACGGCCGTTTCTCACCCAAGTCTTCTGACTGCCTGCCAGATGGCTCTGGCGGTCACATCAGGACTGAGTTGAACAGCGCAGCCAGTCGGCTGGTCTCCAAACTGCCACAAATGCGCAGACCACGTAACCTCGGAAAGAGGAGGCCCAGGCCCATATAGGGCTGTTGAGCCATGGTTATTATATTATTATTTTACTTACAATGAAAGTGTTGTGTTTTGACTGCAGTTATTTGTGCATATCTAACACAAAGGTTCATTGCCGTGTTCACAGGAGCCCACTTGCCCTTGTTCTGAGCCGGATGTGTGCAGTTCATGTCATCCCTTCCTATTTAATATCCATTTGAACATTATCCTCTCATCAGTGCCTAGGTCTTCCAAGCAGTCTCTTTCTTTCATATGTAATCTAAAGCTTTCATGGCATCTGAATTCAAGCAAACTTTCTCGGGCTAGCGGCTACCTCAGGTGATTGAATGGCGAATAAACAAACGTTTTGAGAGCAATCTCTGTTCTTGTCATCAGGGAACTTTCCTTGATGTCTCACCATCAGTGCATTTCCCATCTCCCCCATACATGCTACATGCCTTGACCATCTTATCCTCCTGGATTTTATCATCCAATTTGGTGAGGAGCACAAATCACGAATCTGCTTATTATGCAGCTTTTACTGTGTTCCTGTTACGTCATTCCTTCAGACCCAGATGTCTTTCTTAGCACCTGATTCTCAAACACCCTCAGCCAATGTTCTTGTCATATGAGAGATCAGCTCTCACACCCATAAAAAAGAATAGGCTAAATTATGATTTTTTATACAGTAAAACCCTCTTAAGATGTTTCTGAAGAAAGTCAACAAAACATCTTAAAGGGGTATACCTGAAGACTATTATTTTGTATTTATGTAATGAAAATTGACATTGTCTTTACTAGAATATTATTCTGTATAAATTCTGCATTAAATAATTTATTTTCACCATCAAACCACATTTCAAGTCATATCTTTAGTGATATGGACACATTCTTGAACACAGGAAAATATTTTGTCACAAGCACAACTGGTGGATAAAGAGCCATTTCTTGCCAGAACTACTTCATAAATACAGATTCTGTCTTACTATATTTTACTGTTTTTATTTTTTTGGGGGGGGGGATGGGGGGTTCAGCTGTTCACTAACTGGCTGAGGACTTTGTCTTCTATAGTAAGTTGACACAGAAATGCAAAATTTAAATGATTTGTTTTGTGAGGAAAATTGTATGTACTGTTCATTGTGCTTATAATATTCAGCTTTTCTTGAATTGAAAACAGTTTATGCTTTGTGCTTGTTTCTGATGTCATAGTCATGTGTTTAGTAATTGATGGCTGTACACGACAAGTTGTATACACGCACAAGCAATGTGCAGTGAGCACAGAAAGCGTATAAATTTTGCGTACAGAATCTTTCAAATTATTGAAGTTAACAGTAAAACTCGTACAATCACAAAGTGCTCGGTTAAACCCATGCTGGTTCATGTTGCAAAGTATGTCTACACATGAGCTGTGTTGTTACATCATACTGTATTAAGTGCATGTATAGAAAGAGATAGCAGCACAGTCAGAATGTGATGTCATTTCCTGCCACCACATTTCCATGGACTAATAATTAACCTACGTGTGTTATATTCTGGACACAAATGTGATGACACCCCTAGCAATTTTATTTGTATATTTAGGCAACCGGGATATTTCCCTCATTTCCAGGGCATGCTACACAATCTCTGTTTTATTTCCCACAAAATTAAATTTATTTCATAATTTTGTTTTAGTTGCAGTAATATTCACATTTTTATTAAAGCATGCACTAAAATTTAAGTACCCACTGCACTGTTTAAAGGTTAACTTTGAGTTGTTTATCTGTACCCCTGATCTGTTGTGGAAATTACCTCAAAGATGAATCTTTCTGAACTGTGAGCATTATTTTGTCACTGTATGTTGGTAAAAAATTGAACAAGAGGAGAATTGTTTAAGATTTTGATGTTAAAACACACTAAATGGGTTAAAAATTTGTTGTTTCATGAATTGTTATGTTTAGGCAGGAAATCCCTTTAAGTGGGAAACATTTAAAGGGCATGGTATACGAGGCCTGATAATAAAGTATTCGGACAGAGTTAATTTCTATAGTGCCATATGTCGCACCCTAGTGGGACTTTTCTGAGCATGTTTGTACATGTTCTAGCATGTTCTCAATCAGCAAGACCTTACTGCAACCATTTGGTCTGACACAGTCGTAGCAAGTAAATAGCAACATTTGTGTCATGCATCATATTCGTGATGTCCAAGAGTACAGAACAATGTGTGTTTTACATTTTGTGCAAAGCTTAAGAAAATGGGAAGCAGAACTTAGGAAGTGATTAAAGCTGCCTTTTAAGAGGAGGCCTGAGCTGTATGCATGTTTTTGAGTGGTTTCATTGCTTTAAACATGGACACACATCCTTAGAAAATAACAAGTCTTATGGATGTCATTCCTGGAGCAGAAACGATGATGTGATAGCAAAAGTGCATGATTTGGTGAGAGCAGATCGAAGACTGAGCTGTAGGGAAGTAACTGAGGAACAAGGAATTTCTTTTGGCTCATGCCAGGCAATTTAAACTAGAGGTTTTGGCATGAGACGTGTGTCAATGATGTTCATCTCACAGCTGCTACCTGACAGCAGAGCAGAACGAGAACTGCCTGTATGTAGCCTCTGATTTGCTTGAAAGTTCAGAAGCAGACAAACATTTCTTTAAAAACACTATAACTGGTGATGAAACGGGGGTGTATGTTTGTGTCCCTGAAACTAAACAACAATGGAAAACATTTTCATCACCAAAACACCAAATTTTGATTCAAGACAAAGGTGATGATTATGGCTTTTTTCAATCAAAAAAGGTGTTGTGCACCATTAATACTTCTCACAAAGCCAAATTGTAACCCAGCATTTTTATTTAGAAATACTAAGACATTTCCATGATGCTGGTTGCCATAAATGACCAAGAAAATGGCTGTGTGGTGCATGGAAAATTCATCATGATAATGCATCACTGCACTTGGCCAAACTTGTACAGCAGTTTTTAGCCAAATAACATGTTCCACAGGTGCATCAATCCCCGTACTCCCCAGTCGTGGCCCTGTGTGACTTTTTCCTCTTCCCCTGAATTAAGAACACCTTGAAAAGTCAACATTTTGAAGATGTGGGTATGAAACAACACAACACAGCAGCTTTTAGAGATTCCCAGAACAGAGCATGAGAAGTGCTTCCAGCAGTGGAAGAGCCACTGGAATAAAGTATCCAAACAGAAGGGGTCTACCTCGAAGGTGATCAGTCTGTGATCAAGATAAGTTTAGTATTGTTAGTTTCACAGCATCAATTCAGGTACATTTAATCAGGCCTTGTATATTGTTTGTATAGGAAAATTTTGGTATTAAATTATTCTGACTTCTTATGTGGGAGAACTTTTTAAGTGGGGATATCTTAACCAGGTTGGACTGTATTTCAGTGCTTGTGTTTTTTAGGTGGCAGACAGGAAGACAGTAGATTCTGGACCGAATGGTAACCAGCATTACATGAATTTAATGTGCTTTTTGTTTCTTTCTGCATGCAATTTTGATATGTTAGTGCCATCCCCAATATTTGAACTTTGCCAGAATTTCGAACTATTTATTTGCTATCTTAATGATGCGATTTTATTCTACATTCTGTTGATGAGACATGACCATATTATTATTATTATTATTATTTACTGCAATTGGGTTTTCACCCGGTGGCAGTAGTCCTTACACTAGTACACACAATACAAATGTTTTCACCCTGTGGCAGTAGTCCTTACACTAGTACACACAATACAAATGTTTTCACCCGGTGGCAGTAGTCCTTACACTAGTACACACAATACAAATGGACATATAAATATACATAAAAATAACAATACAAAACAAACTATACACAATTACAAAACAAAATACATACAGTAAATACAAGTACACACATTAGAACACCGTACACACATTACAAAAACATCCACACCTTACAAAAGCATCCACTCCTTACAAAAGCATCCACACCTTACAGAAACATCCACACCTTACAAAAACACCCATACACATACAAAACAAAATACATACAGTAAATACAAGTGCACACATTAGAACACCTACTTAGTTCTCTCAGCGTTTACTTCAATGCCAACCTCCTTAGTAGTGACTAGTATGGGTGAGATGTGGGTCATGTAAGATGCACTGAGATGCAAAATGCATACCAAATTTTAGTTAAAAAGAACTTGAAGGGAAGAGAGCATTGGGAATACCTGGTGACAGGTGGGAGGATGATATGAAGTACAGTGGACTGCGTCTTAATTGGCTGTTTGGCTTAAGTGCCTTAAGTCTGAACCAAAAAAAAATGGATAAAAGTAATGTCTGGGTTAATAAATTTAGTAACCAACTTGCACTACTATGACAGATGCGAAGACTGTTGTAGGGTGTGTCTGTAAAGTTGAAATTGTTGTTTGAAAAAGTTAAAAGTTCACCCTAGAACAGACCATGAAGGCCCAGAGGGGGAGTAGACGTATAGCTCTACTCTTTCTTTAACCTTGGTGCTAAATGGGGGTGGGTGGTCAATGCCATGCCCTGCCCGCTTTACTCCAGGGAAAGAGAACTGGTACCCATGTTACAGGAGGCTGGGTGGACCCCCGGGCCGGTCTGAACTGGTGTGGAAAATCTCACCCCCACCTGGATTCAATCCTCAGACCATCCAGCATGTAGCGAGTTGCTCAACCGAGTATGCTATCCTGGCCCACAAAATCACTATTATGCTTAGTAAATGGCAGCGATGATTTTTCATACTGTGCTGCATTTTATTTGTTTATATTTCTCTGGATTAACCAGTTCTCAATCAACCGACACCTGGTCACATTTATGCCAGTTAAACAGAAGGCAACTTGTAAATCTTAAAGGAATGGAGTGATAATGTGAGCCAAAATGACAACTAAGTGACTCCATGGCTCAAAGACAGTCTTCAGAAGGTTGTGGTTGCCCAACGTATCAAATTTCCTGCCTGGCCTGGCCTGGCCTGGAACCCGGAGTTTTGTAATGACCAAGATTTCATTGCTCTTTATTGTTAGAAGCTGTTCACATTTACTTTGATCTCAGTATATGCATTTCTTATTGATTTCTGCAACTCCTTGCAGTTCAGTTGTCGTAATTCCAATATTTCCTCCCCAATGCTCTTGAAGGTTTAGATGTCAGATTATTATGCCAGGACTGTGGACAGGGTCCAGTGTCTTCCTGTAAGTTCTAGTCCCAAAGGTGAGATAATAAGGTTATTTCCATAATTTAGACTAGTTATGCAGATTGTATATGGTGTATAATAAAAGAGATATATTGGGAATTTATTTATTTATTTATCACTGTAGAACACACTACCATACCCCATGCTATTGAGGTATACCCACACCCAACTAATGATTGTAGATTGGTATGTGCTAATTAAGAGTGATATCAATTACAGTAATCAGATTTAATGTCAATAGCAGATTCTTCAGGGAACCTCCAGTGCCTTTGTAATTAATGATGTGGTCTCTACAACCATTGACTGTGATCATTACAGTTTTATTACTGTGTTCACAGTACCCAGACGCTGGACCTTATCCTGGACCAGATGAGTCCAAGTCACACCTCACATTATTTTCTGTAAGATACATGGCCCACCCATTTTATCCTCTGACATACAGGTACCCAAGATATGAAAGTTTTACTCTGCCAAGTGTTGTGGTGGACTGCTGTTTTTGTAAATAATCTTACTTGTTCTTGACAATCACAGGTTTGGTAAAAAATCAACACGTTTGGTAAGGGCTGCAGCCGTAAAATTGTCGCAAGAATTGTTTACTATGATAGATCGACCTGAGTATGCCTTGGTCACAAGAGTGCAGGAAGGCACAGAAACACAGGTAACACACTGGTGTAATGCCACATGGTCTGGAGGAACCTGCTGTCCGCATCTTCAGGGTGGATGAAGACAGCAGGTTCCTTTGAAAAATTACCATCTGCCAGACTACATGGGGTCACATCAAGCAGGGCCATGATGTTAATATTTACTGCTGGGAGAATGTAAAATTTCATGCTGATTATTATCATTAGTTGGAAGATTTTTACAAGTATTAAGTTAGTTTAAAAGCTACACAGTGTTGAGAAGAATGTTCAGACTTGAGAAAGAGAGAGAGAAAATATTATGAAGTTGGTGAGAGTTGCATGATGTGCTTATAATTTGTAGTCTTCACCAGATTGTATTAGGGTGATCAAAGTGAGATTGAACGGGTATGTAACATGTATGAGGAAGATAAAAATGTATGTTTTAGTAGTTGGTAATCCTGAAGGGAGGAGACCACACAAGAAGCCAAAACACAGGGAGGAGAACCTCAGAGCTAACTTTTATGATACTGAGTTATAAGTGTGCCATCTTTGTAGGACAGAAATGTGCTCGAAATTTCTTCTGTGCTATCAGTGCTTAAGTCTCTAGATCTGTTCCAAGTCTTTCCAGCGAACTCATTATCAATTTCCAGGTCTCCAAACAGTTCTTCTTCCCTTTGATCCCTATTGTATTGCTCTGTAATCCATATTTTCCACATTGGCCATCCATTGCCTTCTGTATTTTAAATATCTTCTGCGGTATTGGCCATGCCAAGTGGCTGTCTTAACTGTAGCCAAGAAAAGAACTTGTAACAATGCAGCCAAAAGGAGATGTGTGGAATGAAACAGTACAGTAGCTCAGCACACTGTGTTAAGTAAGTCATCAACATCGCAGCAGAAGCCTGAAATTAAAGCCAGCGAGGTTTCTTTTTAAAATATAATAGCAATTTCTCAAACTGTGTTTTGCTTTACAGATGTTCAAATCAAAATTCAGTGGGTGGGATGAAGTAATTGCAGTGGATTTCACGCGTACTGCTGAATCTGTCCAAAAGACTGGTGCAGATCTCACTAAATGGGCCCGTCAACAGGAAACTAAGGTATGTTGAAAAGAATGTCTACTCTTTGAAGACTTAAAATTTTTTTTTTTTTTATTTTAGTTATACACCAACAAAATGCACAAATTAATAAAGGTGCAAATTAGCTCCTTATCATGATTTAACCCTACACGCGTTTCAGCTCTTTATGAGCCATCACCAGGGGTTTTCCTTATAAAAAGTGCTTTTCAAATGCTGGATCTGTTGATGACACTTGTAAAGTTATGCACTATTTTAGAGCATAAAAACACTCGTTCATAAGTTAAAAACATGAGTCATAAATTATAGTTAAAATGATGATTTGTTAAAAGATGATAACTTGTTAAAAAACACTGTTCACTGCGTCTACTATATAAAGATGTGTTCGCACTTCCAGAAGTTATAGGAGATCATATATTGCACTATGTTGGTTGTGATGGAATTTGATGCAGAACGACGATATGCTCTAAAATAGTGCATAACTTTACAAGCGTCATCAACAGATTCAGCATTTGAAAAGCACTTTTTTTATAAGGAAAACCCCTGATGATGGCTCATAAAGAGCTGAAACGCGTGTAGGGTTAAATCATGATAAGGAGCTAATTTGCACCTTTATTAATTTGTGCATTTTGTTGGTGTATATCTAAAATAATAAAAATGCACGGTGATTTAAGACTAAAGATTTTAAAATTTGTTTTTCCTTCCATGAAGCTGAAACATTAATGATATTTGAATTATTTATTTGATGAGTGTTTGTGTATGTTGTTATAGCTTTACTGACTAAGTTCTGAGGCCTGAATGGTAAACATGTGACTGATTTGTAGTAGTGTGTTTGTGGCGCTGAAGAGGATGAGCAAATTGCACATGTGAACATTTTTGCTGTGTGCAGTTTATGAATCCATGACTGCAGATTGATACTGAGAACAGAGGTTATTAAAACTGGGCTGTTCACAAATGTCATAATGTGTTGTGTGTGCATTTCTATGTGCAGGCTGATCTTGCAGCACTGTTTACTCCAAGACAGCCACCAATGTCAGCATCTGAGGCTCAGCAGCTAAGTGAAGAGTGGAATGAAGATCTGGAGGCAATGGAATCTTTTGTGCTTGAAGGAAAGAAATTTGTAAGACTGCCAGAAGAGGAGTTAGGTTAGTGTGTGATCTTTGGTTGGAACTGAAGGTGTTTGGTCATGAACGTTAAAGATCTGGGATATAAACTAAAACATTTCACCGTTACATCACTTTTCTAACTTTATAAAATATTGAAATGAAAAACTTGTCTAAGGTAAACATAAAATTACATGAAGTTAGGAAGAACAGCTTCATTCACTTCCTATTGCTTCAATTTTCTCATTCCTTCTCTTTCTCATATATTCTTTTATACATATGCCCCTCTTTCATTTCCCCACCTTCCATCTTCTTACGTTTCTTGTGTTCCACGTTGACAAACCAGCACTTTTAAGGGCAGCTGTTCCTATTGCTTTACTCTCAGCTTCGTTCTTTATCTTCCCTTCCCTATCATTTTTCCATGTTCACGTCATTTTTCCCAGAAGATGGAGGTTTAACATGACCAGGAAACATTTATCTATATCTGCAAAACTATGTGGTGTCACATCGAACGGGACTGATATTAACACTGCCTGCAGTAAGAAGCTCAGATCTCATGAACCTATGTAGAGGTGTTTAAGAGAACTGATGGATGGAAAATACCAACTGGAAATGTAGATCTCTTTGTTTATGCTATGTTAAGTTGGTCTGCCTGTCACTACAGTGTGGTGTGTTTGCTTGTTTTGGATGGAGGAGCAGGTCTCCAGACACTAAGGCTATCTGCAAATGTATTTAATAATAGCTTGTAGAAAGCTGACAAGCAGTGATGCTCCAAGTTGGGATCTGGGGAGGCAGCTAAAAACTCCTACCCATAACAAAAACAAGAGTGGTGGGGTATGTTACACACAGGGCGTTGAACTCTGATAGGGCCCAGTGACAGTCTTGTGAATGTGGGATAAGTGTTCAGTTCCATAACATTCAGGTAATTTTGTGATCAGAATGCAGGACAGGGTCACAACATAAACTTAGATAATAAATCCTTTGAAAGGGTGGAACAGTTCAAATATCTGGGAACAACCCTAACAAATCAAAATTCCATTCAGGAAGAAATTAAGAGCAGATTGAAGTCGGGGAATGCTTGTTATCATTCGGTGCAGGATCTTCTGTCTTACAGTTTGCTATCCAAAAATACAAAGATTAAGATATACAGAACTATAATTTTGCCTGTTGTTTTGTATGGGTGTGAGACTTGGTCTCTCACATTAAGGGAGGAACATAGGCTGAGGGTGTTTGAGAATAGGGTGCTGAGGAAGATATTTGGGCCTAAGAGGGACGGGGTAACAGGGGAGTGGAGAAGACTACATAACGAGGAACTTAATGATCTGTACTCATCACCAACTATTATTCAATCAAGAAGAATGAGGTGGGCGGGGCATGTAGCACATATGGGTGAGTGGAGAGGTGCATACAGGATTTTGGTGGGGAGACCTGAGGGAAGGAGACCATTTGGAAGACCCAGGCATAGATGGGAGGATAATATTAAAATGGATCTTCAGAAGTGGGATGGGGGGGCATGGACTGGATTGATATGGCTCAGGATAGGGACAGGTGGCGGGCTCTTGTGAGTGCGGTAATGAACCTTAGAGTTCCATAAAATTCGGGGAATTTCTTGACTAGCTGAGGACCTGTTAGCTTCTCAAGAAGGACTCTGCTACATGGAGTTAGTTAGTTTTGTATAGAAAAATACTTATTCATCCTTCATTCTGCAGATCGAATTTCATGTTCCCTGCATGCAGACCACATTTTGTCGAAGTTGCCTGCACAACGTAAAAGAGTTGAGCAGGCCTGCTGTAGATGTTCCAAGCTGCGAACATCTGTTCATTAGTTACAGGCCATTTCCACAGCCATGATTGCTACATGTTTCTTTGTTACAGGCCATTTCTACAGCCACGATTGCTATGTGTTTCTTTGCCGCTATTGGGTTCCAGTTGATGTGCCAGAAGATGTGAATGGGGAAGGTGAAACAGAGCCAGAGCAGTTAGAGGATGACTTCCAGTGTACTGTGTACTTCTGGCAAGGCAGGGAGGCCTCAAATATGGGTTGGCTGAACTTCACTTTCAGGTATGGAACCAATTTCTATTGCCTTGCAGTTCATTGAGATCACTTCTTGTTTTCACCAGTCCTTCCACTAGTCTCAGTAAATAACTTGATAACTATGAGACTTGGTGTCCTCACATCAGTGGATTCTATTGCGATCTTCTGAGGTATGGCACAGTATAGTGACGTAAGTGTTTCTGACATTTTGCGGGAACACACTCTCCAGCCCTGATGGTAGCAGGGGTATGTTCATCTGTAACATTGCTATCCACCTACCACACAATGCATGATAACCCAGAAGGACACAGTGTGAAGGTGACTAATGTTAATGTGCCATCAGTCTACAACAGCGGTATTCAACCTTTTTTGTTGGTGTACCCCCAGATATAATTTCTCTTCAACTTTGTACCCTCAAAGTTGTTGGTGCATAATTCAAGTTATACAGGGTGGGGCACGGGAACCAAGTGTTTTTGGAATAATCAGAAAATCGTTAGTTTTTGCTGTAAAAAAAATTTATTGGTAGAACAACATTTGTAAGAACATAGCATTTCATAATAATCATGAACGGAAAATTAAATCTGGCATGTGATGTCCGTTTTCGTTGACGCATTGTTGAAGGCGTTCAAGAAAATTGGCCTCCACTCTTTCCAGCAGGTCTCTGTTGATTTTGGTGATTTGTTGACGGATCGCTTCCTTCAATTCATCTAATGTACGGGGCTTGTCCTCGTAGACACGTGACTTGAGGTACCCCCATAGAAAAAAATCACATGTGGACAAAATCCGTCTTACAGTACGATTGCTGATTCGAAGCGCAGCTGAATGTCTCCGAGCAGAGCGGCCTGGGCTTTGCAACATCGCTTGTCTGACCCTTTCAACGTTCTCTGGAGTACGCACAGTACGTTGGGGGCCGGGCGGTGTTTTTTTCATTATTGAGCCTCCTGTTCGAAGATTGTTAACCCAACGTAAGATTGTGTGACGAGCGGGAACAGTCATTTCGATGAATATTGAATCTGCGGCGAAACGCACGCTGAACCGCGGTCACCGACTCGCCACTCCTAACAAAACAATCATACGCGAACATGCAGTGTTCTAGCTTCCACGGCTCCATGATGGCAACTGAAACTGAAATGCTATGAACCAAGGAATGGAATGCCACCTGCCGCACGCCCCTCCCTTTCCTAATGGCCGAGTACTACCCATTCCAAAAACACTTGGTTCCCGTGCCCCACTCTTTACATAGTCTATAAGCTACATCTAAAATAAGTTTAAAAAATTACATCCAAAATAGAGTATTAAATAATAAGTTTTAAATGAGAAAAAGGAGAGTCAAGCTATTAAATAACAAATATATTACACAGTCCGACAATTATATAATGAGACTGATTTTATTTTGACCAAGATAGAAGTGCCATCTATGAAGCAATGCATGCCATCCAAGTGCCCAACCTTCATCTGTAATCTGGCAACACCGCAACGTCCCACGCTGAGCATGACGGGAAATACGGCGCCATGTTGTGTAGGTAGTGAGAGGACGCGGTCACAGTAGCAGCATGGAGCAGAGAGCGAACATTAAATTCTGTGTTAAACTCGGGAAAACTGCAGCTGAGACTGTGAAATTGATGAGACAAGTGTATGGGGATAATTCTTTATCTCGTGCACAGATATTCAGGTGGTATGCACGATTCAAAAGTGGTGTGGAAACGATTGAAGATGAAGCCAGGCCTGGGCGTCCATTTTCTGTTCGTAACGAGGGACTCATTGTGAAAGTGAGAGAACGAATACAAGAAGAACGTTGTGTGACTGTGAGAATGATGGCTGATGAGTTTGGTGTTAACAGGGAGACGATTCGTCAAATCTTAGTGGAAGACCTGGGCAAGAGAAAGGTCGCTTCCCGGTTTGTGCCGCATTCATTGAATGATGATCAAAGACACGAGCGTGTTCAGTACGCAAAAGACATCATTAAAACTGCTCATAGAAATAAAACTTTCTTGAATTCGATTGTAGCAGAGGATGAAACTTGGTGTTTTCGCTATGATCCCACAACTAAACGCCAAAGTGCTGAATGGAAGTCACCAGCATCACCAAAAGGCAAAAAAGTTCGTTTTCAAAAGTCAAAAGTGAAGACAATGCTTGTGTGTTTCTACGACAGCAAGGGAATTATTCACCACGAGTTTGTCCCTCAGGGACAAACTGTCACTGGAAGTTTTTATTTGAGTGTTCTGGAACGCCTATGGAAGAGGATTCGCCGTGTCCGGCCCGAGTACTCAGCACCAGGCAGTTGGTTTCTTCTTCACGACAATGCACCGGTTCACCGGGCAGTTGCTGTACAAGAATTTTTAGCCCAAAAACAAGTGTGCGTGCTCAATCATCCGCCTTACTCCCCTGATTTATCCCCCTGTGATTATTTTCTGTTCCCCAAACTGAAGTTACCATTGAAAGGGCGCCTCTTTGAAGATGTTCAAGACATCCAAGGAGCTGTGACATCGAGTCTTCGGGCCATACCACAAGAAGACGTGCAGAGGTCGTTCCAGTCTTTGCTAGATCGTGCCACTCGCTGTATCGATGCAGAAGGGATGTACTTTGAATAAAATACAGATAGTACTCAAGTCTTTTGTTCCAGTTTTATTCTATAACCTCAGTCTCATTATATAATTGTCGGACTGTGTATATGCACTATGTGGAATAAAATGAAACTATCCGCCCAGATAAGAATCGCATAAAGGAGAGTGAGAGAGAGAGAAAAAATGGCGCTCCCAAATCGCATGTCCTTACGTTCGGGTCTCTTGTGGCTAAACCTAAGTCTGGCCTTGATTATTCAGTGTTTATCATGAAATAATATATATATATATATATTTTTTAATTTTATGTACCCCCTAAGATGTCTTCACATATCCCCTGGGGTACGCGTACCCCAGGTTGAATAAGCTCCATAGATTCTTAATCATGGTCCTGGATGGAGGTGACTGGTCGGGTTCCCATCCCAGCTGCATAACCACTGGGGAAAGAGCACTGTGCGCCCGTTAACAGGAGGCTGGGTAGGCCTCAGAGCCAGTCTGCATGTTTTTAGAGAAACTTCTTACCTTGCCAGTAACTGGACACAATTCCTTGGTCATCCAGTCTGTAGCCTAGTCACCATAGTGATTTATACAGGTGATAGTAAATTCAGAAGGCCGTGCCATGGCTCACGCGGTTAGTCGCCGGCCTTCCACTGTGGAGGCCCGGGTCAGTCCATGTGGGGTTTGTGGTGGACAAGTGGCACTGGGACAGGTTTTTCTCCAAGTTGTCGGTTTTCCCCTGTCACTTTCATTCCAATGGCGCTCCATTACTTGTAAAACTTGTTAAAAAACTGCCCATCTTCATCATAGGGTTGCACAAAAAGCCTGTGGTGCGTCCGTAGTATCTGCTGTGGGGCCCTTCACCATGTTAAAGAAAAAAATTAGACGCTGGGCAGATATAAGATCATTCATGGTACTTGACATGCAGGGTAGTGGTCACTGCTATTCTAATGTACTGTGAATCCTGATCTGTGTGATGTAGTTCATCTTTAAATGACCTGCGTTCACATATGCAAATGTACGTCAAAAAACACACCTAGAAATTCATTTATATATTTAGGCAACAAGGAAATTGATTGCATTTTTAAGACATGCTGCATAATTTCTGTTTTTTTTTTCCACAAAATACTGTTTTTTTTTTCAATTTTATCTTTTTTTGTTCAAATGATACATTTTTTGTAGACCATGCACTAAAATGTAAATACCAACCCAGTCGCTTAAAGGTTAAGGTGTTGCAGTTAGTATTATGTTTTGTACTCATCATGTTTAAGTAAGGTGCTATAATTGGTTTGTGGTACAAGCTGCTGTACTGTCATGCTGAAAGAAAAGGCATAACTTCCCTTGTGATGGAACAGTGTTGAAGTTTCAGAATGTGTGTTGTATATTAGTGTGAATTTAAGGTGTTAGGAAAAATGGGCCCATTTACACTCTGAACACACCACATACCAACTTTAATTTAACATCATGTCTAGTCAGATCTCATTCATATGGCAGTCGCGTGCATGGGCAGCCTGAAGTATGGACTGAATAAAGTACATGTTGTAACAGAAAGGATCTCAACTCTCTTTTAAAAAATCTGATCTTGCCCAATTTTTTTATGTGATCTGGCAACTTACTGTAGAGTCTAATTCCTGTGCTCACCACACTTTTCCTGAAGAGGCCCATGTTTCAAAAGTGAACAGGTAGATGCAGTTTTCTTCACGTATTGTAGTACTGTACCGTATTGTAGTACTATACTGTACATTGTTGCACGTCTGTCACTATGGATAATTTTTTGGTTTCCTCTCTTATGCACTGCCACACCATAGTATGAGTATTCTGTGAAGAAGAGTGGTTTTGTTCAGTTGATAGTGGAACACATAGAACAGTATGTGCCCTGTAATGACTTATAACGGATTAACTTGACACCCCTTTAGTATACCACTTTTGGACCAGTCCAAGTCAGGCGACTGAAAGTGGTTCTTTGTGCAGTACCAAGAGATTGCGAACAAGCTGTTATGGCACTCTGTGGATTAACATGGGAATATATGCATACCAATAGTCACCATTCCAAGAGTTCATGTATCATTCAAGGTGAAACCAAGCTTCATTGCTAAACAAAATGAGTGTGGGGTCAGTTTTGTAGCATTGAGCCCATGAAGGTGCCAGTTCACAACATTCAGTTTAGCTTCATGATTGCATTAGGGCCTGTGAACCACAGTTGTCTTGTACAGATGTAGATACAGCAGTTTTGTTTGAATTCGTGCTGGTGATGCAGACACACCTGTAAGTCAGGCCAGATATTTTTTTGTAGGTGTCTCTTATTGAGCTCCAATTTTGCACAGGTTTTCCTCAGCACACATATCTTGCATGTTCTCTTATTGTCTGAAATCAAACCTTTTTCATTCATTTGTAAATGGTTTTCCTGTGCAGAATTGACACATCAGGAAACTTTTGTCTCAGTATTTGATGACACTTCTTCTAGCAACTGTGTTTGGTGTAGAAATCCACATAATGCCTGGAGATATGTCACAGGGACCTTGCAGATTCTCTGATAAGCAATTTGTAGCTATGAGCTGGTTACTGGGCTTGGGGTGTAGGATGGGCAACGCAGCAGGAAATGACTGGAATCATTTAAAATAATTTGTCTGTTCTCACCACACAAACCATCCCACAATGATCATTTTAGGCACATTTGTGTAGTTGCAGAAAGTGCCAATTAGCTTTGCCATGTCCATCCATCTGTCTGCTTGTATCACTGCAGCTCTCAATGGACACATTTCTGTGAAATTTGATACTGGGGACTTTTATGAAAATCTGTTGAGAAACTCCAAATTTGGTTAAAATTGGACAAAAATACCAGGCACTTTACATGAAGACCTGAGTATGTTTACTGTTGCTGGTGACATGAATTTACCATAAACGCATTTTTGTGCAACACTCAGTATTTTTATATTGTTGACAGTGACATGTAGCTCAACAATACACGCAGAATGCATGGTACCATTTCCATTGCAGCAATGGTTAAGTGAACATGCCATGATATTATGTTTTATGTACATTTCCTGTCTTTTTTTAAGGTTGTTCATTCTGTGCATTGTTCTAATGAATATAGTCAGTTTATTAAACCAACTAAATGCACACAACTATTCACACATAAATATTACCTATATCTCTCCGACGTGTTTCGGCGTTCAAAACACCATCTTCAGGGAGCGCGTGATGCCAAGTTTAAACCAATTGGCAGTAAACAAGCCACTTTCTTTATGGTTCCACATTTGGTAGGTTGCGTTGGTGATATCATTATCATATAAAACTTATATTAATTTAAAACATATAGCTAGAGCACTAAAACATGATTAAAATGTTTCTGACAGGTGAATGTGTTTTTAACACATTACAATTAAGTCATGGATAATGGATACCCCTAGTAATTGTAATCTGTTAAAAACATATTCACCTGTAAGAAACATTTTAATCATGTTTTAGTTTCACACTATTATCACCGTGCATTTCTATGAATCAAATTGAATAAATAGACCAACTAATGCACTATTTGACTACTTT
Organism: Reticulitermes speratus; assembly: GCA_021186555.1. NCBI lineage: Eukaryota > Metazoa > Arthropoda > Insecta > Blattodea > Rhinotermitidae > Reticulitermes > Reticulitermes speratus. Next base: position 39,751,679 of record JAJKFL010000002.1, on the reverse strand, counting down.
TATGTAGTGTCTTTCTTATACACCCTACACGTGTTTCGGACCTAGGTCCATCTTCAGGGGGTCTCAGTATTGTTAACGGTGATAATGGTGTGAAATTTATAAGTGCCCAACAGGCAAAAACAACATACCACCATCACAACATCAGAAAAAAACTGCTAAAGACAAATGCCGCAATATGGTTCAATAAAAACGTGCTTGTGTTAGTAGTTTTAACAATACTGACACCCCCGAAGATGGACCTAGGTCCGAAACACGTGTAGGGTGTATAAGAAAGATACTGCATTAAAGTAGTCAAATAGTGCATTAGTTGGTCTATTTATTTAACATGTTTTAGTGTTTTAGCTATTTATATTCTTTATTATGTTTCTTCTACTGAACAAGTTGGTTGAAGTGGTAAGGTATGACTTTCATTGGGGAGGTGCCTTTAACTGACTGGGGTGGATATTTAAATTTTAGCACATGGTTTATGAAAAACTCAAGTATTATATGAACATAAAAAGATAAAATTATGAAATAAATTGCATTTTGTGGAAAATAAAACAGAGTTTATGCAGCATGTGTTAGACGTGCAGTAAATTTCCTTGTTGCCTAAATAATATGAAATGAATTTCTGGGGGCGTTTTTTCACGTTTGTATATGCGGAGACATGTCGTTTAAAGGTTAAGTGAGGCACCATCTATCCTGATGGAGATTCTTCATGGTTTTCGTCAGTCCTTTAAGGCAAATACTGCAACAGTGCCTTAAATTAGCACATGCCGGCTTCCTTCTACATCCATTGTGATACATGATTCTTGATTCTGTAGTATCCAGTGATTTGAATGTCATTAAAAAAAATGACAAATAAATACATATCTTCCAGTAGTTTGCATATAAAAACAGTAATTTGCCTGATGAAAATGTCTTTTTATATTGTGAAATTAATTTGCTGCCCAGAGGAGTGGAGTTGGAAATGAACATGTGTTTCATATAGTTGTTTTGTTTTTAACCAACATCCATTTTTAAGGTGCAAGGAAAGCATATGTGAAAACTGTTGTGGCATAACAGAATGTGCAAAGTCCCTTTTGTTACAGTCTTCAGAAGAAGTTCAAATCATTGTTTGGAGAGAAACTGGAAGTTGTGCGCACACATCAACAACAAGAAAACCTCAAATTCATGGCACACTTCAAACGGAAGTTTATCATTCACCAGGGTAAGCGAAAAGAGGCAGCACCACGAGACGGTCCACCTCCAGTTGAGTTTTACCACCTTCGATCCAATGGAAGTGCTCTTTGCACTCGTCTTATACAGACAAAACCAGATGCTGCTGTCCTCAATTCAGCATTCACGTAAGTGTATGATCCAGTAACAACAGATTCATGTCTTGGTACATGACATACCTCTGGTAGGCAAATACAGTATATATATACACGAGTGTAATACAAAATATTGTGTAAAATTACTATGAGGTTTGAGATCACCAGTAAAGAATGAAGAGTGTCTAAGTGCATATGTTCATGTATTTATATTTTTATGAGTATGGTCTGATGATAGATTTTTTTAAGCTGAAACATGTAGCTTTTATAGTTTAAACACAAATGGTTTTTTTTTTCAATAAATGGAAGTTTTGTTGGACTGTCTGCATTTGAATGAATGAATGAATTTATTTATTTATTTATATTAATCTCACCATGCAAATTGTTTAACAATTCACTGTCTATGAACCAACTAAATGCACTTTTTCAATTTCAGTTTTTATTTACAAGTTCACCCCTACGTATGTTTCGGTCCTCTTAAAGACCATCATCAGCGGGTACAAAATTACGTTTAATCTACACCCATATGTATTCACTCTGTGGTCACTAGCAGTTCATTCAACCTATATGCAGGCCTCAATCACTTTTTAAGTTAAAATGTAAATATGTATATATAATACGAATTTTTTTAAAGTTTCATATACAGTGTTTTTATACATATTTACATTTTAACTTAAAAAGTAATTGAGGCCTGCATACAGTTTGACTGAACTGCTTGTGACCACAGAATGAATACATACGGGTGTAGATTGCACGTAATTTTGTACCCCCTGATGATGGTCTTTAAGAAGACCGAAACATACGTAGGGGTGAATTTGTAAATAAAGGGTGACAGTGAAAAAGTGCATTTAGTTGGTTCGTAGACAGTGAATAATTAATTAATGATTGTACTGCACATTTACACATGTATATTTCGATCCACTGCTTGTAACTTTTGAAACACATGACCAGTATTTATTAAACTTCAGTGAGCCACTAGAGTCTATCCCACCTCTGTGCCTTTTGGTTCATTGCTCTCAAATGTCAGTGTGAAGACCAGCTATCCTGAGCAAGGTGCTTATTTTGCTGCGTCATCAGTCCCTCCAGGCAAATACTGCAATAGTACCTTAAATTAGGCCATGGTGCTGTCCTTTTGCGTCCTTTCCAATTAATTGTTCACTGATTGCCCCACCATTTGATGCTGTGTAATGTTAGTTGTTGAAAATTATATTAAATAAGCCGTAAATAAAGATGAAGGTTTTCTTTTATTTTTGTGGTTGCAGATATATTTTGAAAGTTCCATTTGATAATGAAGAGTCATCTGGAATAGTGTATGTGTGGATTGGGTCCAAAGCAGACCCACATGAGGCACGGCTTATAGAGGAGATAGCAGAGGAAATGTTCAATAATGTGAGTAGAAATGGCACTAGTGTGCCATGTTTCATTTATATTCATCAGATTTGTTCACGTGTTTTCTTGAAACAGAGTGATGAAATTATACTTGAAGAGATTGCTTATGTATGAAGACAACTTTTATGTAATGAAAGATATAATACCCTTCTGTGTGTAACTTACTTGATAAAGAGCTTAGGATAAGTGGACTTCATATTTACTGGATTTGTTGCTATTGGCAGATTGCATTGACTTCAGAATTAGGTGCTTCTGGGCTGTTGTTGCATGGCATGAAGTGGTTAAAATATACTGGGTTCTTGAACTCAGATGATGGGACCGACAGGATGTCTCAAAATGGTTAATTTTAACCAATTGACTCTGTACAACAGCCCAGAAACACCTGCTTCTAACATGCATCATGGCAAAAGCCTGAAATCTCATGCATTGACTTCTTCAAGTAGGCGCCTCCACACATTAAGAAGGTATAGTTCTATGATTTGCTTGAGAATGTCATAAAAAGGAGGAATGTAATTCCCTGTATTGTATGAACTTTGCTAAATCTGGTAAAAAATTATCTGAGTGGAAAGGGGGGTATTTTGAATGTAAAAACCATTGACACTGAAACAAACAGAAAAGAGACTTTAGTCAACCAGAATAAGTGGGAAAGAGAAGTAACTAACTAACATCATGGAACTGATCCCTTCTCGAGAAGCTGAAAGTCGCTTAAGAAATTCCCACAGTAACGAGCCTTCAATTGCCATAACCTGAAGGTTCATTACTGTGTTCACAAGAGCCCACCTCTTGTTAGTTAGTTAATACTAATTTAATTTATTCTTTATTGGTTTTGACCTCTTTTCTTTTATTTTTCCTTGGTTTTGTTCGTTTACTCCTTCATTCATTCCGTTCAGTTCGTCTCGCTTCCCTCCAAGTTGTCGCCGCATTCCAGACATAATTCTCACCCCGCCGCACCAGTACATATTGTGACCTTGTACCCACCAACCCCCCTCTCTCAGCCTATCGGCTGTCCTCACTTCGCACGTTCCCCCACCCTGCTATGCTGCCAAGTTTCTTTGCTGGGTTTCTTTCCTACTCGGAATCTTGACCCGTGAAGATGGGACCGATACATTGTCCCAAAACGTCGGTAAATAATTACCACACGACGCAGTGTAATTACCCAGAAGACCACAGATTTCATCAACATCGCGGCGGAAGCCTGAAATCAAGGTTATGCAGAATTATGTTTGCTTCATTTTTATATAGTAGTTGCAGGAATGAACCCATGTGTACTCAAAATAAAAGTAAATGGTCCTGCTGGAACATGCCTCACGTTAAATGAAACTTGTTACAGCCGTGGATAGGCTTCCAAACACTGAATGAAGGTGAGGAGCCAGATAATTTCTTTTGGTTGGGTCTTGGTGGCCGGAAGGAATATGATAAAGATGCTGATTTTATGAACTACACACGCCTGTTCCGATGTTCCAACGAAAAGGGATACTTCACAGTTTCAGAGAAATGTTCTGATTTTTGTCAGGTAAGTGTATATATATATAAAGGTATAGCTGTTCTGTTTTATAGTACCGACCTAATACAGAACACACAAGGATGTTATGACATTTACTGTATGTATACTCTAGCCAATATGTATCGTAGTGACAGTTGATAAAGTAATGTGTGAGCACTATGAATTAATAAATGTATAACCAACTGATACACAATTGAACCACTTTTATTGTAGCATCTATATTATTATACGCCCCTTCATACGTTTTGGACCTCAGTCCATCCTCAGGGGGTCTCGTTCGTAAAAAAAAATTATATAGACGCTACAATAAAGGTGGTTCAATTGTGTATCAGATGGTTATAAATTTATTAATTCATAAAGATGCACGGTGATACTAATATGAAAACTATGATAGAGTTTTGGATCCAATTTGAATCCTCATTTCCAAGCCCTTTATTTAATTGGATGAGTATATTTTCATCTCTTAACTGTAATTTTCACTACATCATAGCACACAAAGCATAAATCAATTTATTATGTTTTGATCTTTTCGTGACCGTCATCAGGAAAAAACGAACGTGCTATTAAACCTTCAGTGTTTCCATGTGTTGTTATGTATGTATTATACAGTAGAACCCTGTTAAGAAGTCTTTCAAGGGACCAGAGGATTAGGGACTCCTTAAGTGGGAAGACTCATTAAGAGGGAAGCTTATTAAAAGCAATAGGATTTTGGGGTTTAAAACTCAGACTTCTTATGCAGGGACTTCTTATCCGGGTTCTACTGTATGTTATTTTCTTTTAATAGTAATGGAAGACTGCAGTATGTAGGAACTGTCACATAACAAGCTAACTTCATGGAGCAGAGTCCTTCTTGAGAAGCTAATAGTTCAGCTAGTCAAGGTGTTCCCATTTTTTATGGGCCCTTGAGGTTCATTACTGTGTTCACATAAGCCCTCCATTTGTACCTATCCTGTGTCAGATTTATTCATTCCATGCCCTCCCATAATATTTCTTTAAAATCATTTTAATATTATGTGCCCATATATGCCTTCATCTTCGAAGTGGTCCTTTTCTTTCAGGTTTCCCCACAAAAACCGTGTATGCATTTAACTTCTCCCATACATGTGCCACATGTCTGGCTGTCTCATCCTCCTTGATTTGATCACCCAAATATTTGATGAAGAATACAAATCGTGACGCTCTTCATTATGCAGTTTTCTCCAGCCTCCTGTTACTTCCTCCCTCCTAGACCCAAATATCTTCCTCAGCAACCTGTTCTTGAACACGCTCAGCCTATGTGACACTCACTGCACATTTGCAGTATCTTTAATACAAGCCAGAAGACCTTTGTTAGTACCAAGGAATGCTGAAAATTGTACAGCATAACTGACTGCATAGTAAATATAAAGGAATCCATGGGTCTAATGGCTGCTGGAAGAGGAATTGACCTGAAGCAGTTAATACTGTCTGGGGATTCCTCAGCTAACAGGACAAAGTAAGGAACATCTATGTGTTAGTTTGTGAAGTTCCAGGCAAAGGATTCCCACATCTGGAGGAGGGTGATATCCAGAAGTTCTTGGCTGTCATGCTGCTGAATTAACTGAGGAGGATCTTGAATAGCTGACAGGACTGAGTGAGCCACAATATGAAGATTCTGACATTGTTGTGGAGAGGTCTCACCTAACCACCAGTGGTCTGAAGAAAAGCCTCCAGATGGCAGATGACTTAGTCGACCATTTCACGGATAGGTGCTTGAAATTTAATCAAGAATTGGAGGCTGTGATGGCGCCATACAAGGAGGTTTATAAGGACATGTAGAAGAAGGCAGAGCAATTAAAGATCGCCTCTCTTCATTAAGTCTTCTATCTCCTTCTGCCATGCATTCAGGTTCATTCAGTCACCCTAATAACTTTCGGCCAGGCTTCCCAGTAAACACCAACACAAATGTTGTTGTGTTTGTTAATCATAAATTATGCTTTATTTGTGTTTGGTTCCCCTAACCCATTTTTCCCCATAGGTCTTAACTTTGAGCATTGCAGTTGCACCATTCATGGGATTTTTAAACAATGTAACTCTTGCCTATGGTAAGGGTCTACTGTTTCTTAGGCATCTGTTTAATACATCAAGTGATCACTTTGTGTGGCACCATGGTGATAAATAATAGAATATTGTTAATGGGAATGTACAGGGTGTATCTGAAATGCTTGGACAAACTTCAGCAGAGAGTTTCCCCACATCAGAACAAGAAAAAAGTTTGTATCAATATATGTCCGAAAGCACTTAGTTTCCGAGGTACAGCCCAGCAATAAATGTTGGCAGTAAGAGTGTGGTTTATTCATGATGGGGCTGCAGCACGTTTTAGCCAACCTGTGTGACATGTACTCCATCATACCTGTCATGACGATTGAATAGGTACAGCAGCACCAGTTGCATGGTCCCCACATTCACCTGACCTCAGTTCTTCAGATTTCTATCTGTGGGGGCACTTAAAATTCCTAGTTTATTCAACTGCTTGAAAATGAAGACACACCTCATCAACACCTTTTTTATGGCTGTCAAACTATTCGCAGCTACCTGGGAACCTTTGAAAGGGTGCAACAGTCCATGATCAGATGTGTCCATGTGTGCAGTGATTCAGGTAGAGGACATTTTGAACATTTGCTGTCATTTGTGACTTGATAAACAATAAGAACTCAACAGTTATTAAATTGGGAATGTGTATTGGGAATACAGGGTATACACAAAAGAATGGTGCGGTTTCAATAGTGAAAACTATTGAAACCGCACCACTCTTTTGTGTATATCCTGTATATTATGTCAGTTGTAAGTAAAATGTATTTACTTTTGAATGTAATCTTTCAGTGAAACTCAAAAACCACTCATTTCCTGATGTATGTTTATATGAACTTTTTTCTTTCTTTGTTTTGATGTGATTAACTCACTCTTGAAGTTTGTCCACGTATTTTAGAGACACCTTGTATATGTATTAGACTGCTGTAATAAATAATATGATCATTTCATTACAGTTGATTTTAAGATAATTGACATGAGGAACTGTTTATTTTGCTAGTGAATAATTATTTCCCACTTCTAAGAATTACACAGTTCTTCATTACATGACAGAAATGTTTGTGAATTCAGATCATTTTAACTGTTATGTTTCAGGATGACTTAGCGGATGATGATATTATGCTCCTGGACAACGGTGAGCAGGTGTTTTTGTGGCTCGGTGCCAAATGCAGTGAAGTAGAAGTCAAACTTGCCTACAAATCTGCACAAGTAAGTTCAATTTACTCTTCTTCCACTACTACTACTACTACTACTGTACTACTACTGCTACTACTTCCATTGCCCCTGTCAAGCTGAAGCTGGCTAACAATTGTTGTCTACCATCAGCAAGCTGCCTGCCTTCAGTCTGTGAATACATACTCCCAATTGGAATTCATTAAACAAAATTGATTTTGCTACACAAGATACAAAGCTCTTCCATTACCCACTTCACTTAAATTGTAATATAGATATCCTAATTAAAATCTGCAGAAAATCTCATTTTTGGTCTAAAATATACTGAAAACTTTAGGGTAAAGAAAAACAGAATACATTGTATAGGTTCAGAGGACTTGCAGATTGTCTTGTACTTTTTTTAAACATAAGTGTTATATTCAGGTACATCATATGCAAGTGTGTGTTTGATTGATAGGTATACATCCAACATTTACGAGTGAAACAGCCAGATAAACCTCGCAAGCTTTACCTCACATTAAAAAACAAGGAATCGAGAAGATTTACAAAATGCTTCCATGGTTGGGGACCCCACAAAAGGCCACCTGAATAATTGAGATAAGCAGAGGAGCATGGACTGTGGTGACATCTTTCATGACTTACCAGTATTTTTGTAATCATTCATCATCATACAGTGATCGTACACTGTCCTGTGGGAGTGTCAACATCCACACCTGAACAAGGAGTAAAACTTATATGCACAGATGTGTTATTTTGTGCCTTCATACGTTTTAAGTTACTGTGTGAACAAATGGGTATTAAAGGATACACAAAACAGAATGTATTTTAACAATAATCATTTTTAACAGAGGTATATATTACTTGAATTCCTTATTCCTGTACTAGTCGTAGTGCATACAGTGACCCTTCAGTTACCCAATCTAAATGGTGCAGAAGGTTGGGTCGGAAAAGCCAGTAAATTTAATTTCAGGCTTCCACCGCAATGTTGATGAGATCTGCGCTCTTCAGGGATATTACGCGGCCGTTTCCTACTCGGACTCTTGACCCCTGAAGATGGGACCGACACATCCCAAAATGTCGGTAAACAGTTACCACACGACGCCGTGTAATATCCCAGAAGAGCGCAGATCTCAAAGCCAGTAAGTTGGTTGTGTGGAGTTTGCTGCCTAGTCTGTAGCCTAGCCTATAGATGCAAAGTTAGGAAGCTAAATAACTGAACCTAGGCAGTGTTTTAGTGCAGTAACAGTATAATATGATCTTCATATAGAATAAGAAAATAAGTACAAAAATGTAGCTGCCACCACTTCACAAAGTTTGACCTGCCACATAGGCCTAACTAGACTAAGCTAGCCTAAATGTCATTGCTTTGAATATGTAGTTCTATAGGCAGCATTGTTGCCCCCCACAAAAATACAGTGCAGTACGTTATCTAAACGCTGGCTTCAAATTGCTGTCCAGTGATTGCTCTGGGGGTTGAGATGGGACATCTTGAGCAGTGGCAGTGCTTGGGATGTTTGTTCCTGAAGGCAACATTGCAACATCAAGGGCACTGGAGAAGTGACAGGCTTGAAAAAACAATGAGTGTTTTCTTGTTTGAAGTTTTTCCTCTGGTATGAATAATCATCTCTTGGAAGGTCTGAAAGGGCAGATCAGTTATTGCAGGGGTTGGTTGATTGAAAGTTAAATGACTTAGGTTTCACCACTTGATATAGAACAATTTTTTTTTTTGTGTAATCCAATGTGCCAAATCGTAACTAAACTTTATATTTTAACATTTCTGTTGCGTTAACTTATTTCATCTGGGAACGGGGATTTTAAGTCTTCTGATAGTAGGGAGTTGGTAGCCATATTTTTATTTTCGGTTTAATAGTTTTTTGCGTGGGAATAGGGGATTTTAAATCTCTGGTTGCACTGGACTGGCCAGCTATGTTTTAACTTGGTTGTAGTAGTATTAGTGTTGTAAAGAAAGCAATGCTTGGCCAGTTAGACCATATACCTGCACCATTATAATATGCAGTGTATGGCCAGTAGAGGTTAATAAATAAATTTGTGTAAATAATAAACACATTTATTTTTATGTGAACACAAGTGTCAAATGAAAGGACTGCATTTTTCTTGGTGTCAAACAAAGCTAGAATAAATGTAAGATATGAGGGTTTGTGGCAGTGAAAATTCATATTGTGGTCTCGTGAATTATGACGCTGTGTAGCCTAGAAGAAAAGCCTGAAGATGGAGGCAGTGGGTTCCTCCACAACATTGGTATGCACCTACAAGATTATATGCAGTGTGAAAGCTGGAGAAAGCTGTCTGGTTGTAACCTGATCCTCAGATTCTGACATGCACATGTTAAGTGACGGCCATATTTGCCTTTTCATACTTCAGTGCAACAGAACATTAATGAATTGTGTTCGCATGTCAGTTTGGGTCATACCTTTAATGAACAGTGTGTGTGTGTGTGTGTGTCTTTAATGCTATTTGTCCTACAAGTTTTTGGTGTTACAGGTTTTAACAATTGGCCCTTTCAGAGTGTTCTGTTTGTACCCTTGCTTGATCTGAAGTTTGCCATTGTCAGATAAACCGTCTGTGTGTAAATATGGCATTGCATGATTATGACATACATGGATTAAGATTATTCTTGTGGACCTGTTCATCACCTCGTGCATTTTAAAATTGGTGCATTTTGGAAACTGTTTCTGTCCATGGTGCATGTACACCTAATGGAAATAGAGTTGGGACCATGGGCAAACGAGGATCGAATCCCGGTGGGGGCAAGATTTTTCGCAGCAGTCCAGACCGGCCCTGGGGCCCACCCAGCCTCCTATACAATGGGTACCAGGTCATTCCTGGGGGTAAAGCGGCCGGGGCGTGGAGTTGACCACCCACCCCCATCTAGCGCCGAGGTTAAAGAAAGAGTAGAGCTATATCTCTACTCCCCTCTGGGCCTTCGTGGCCTGTTCTAGGGAGAACTTTACCTTTTTACCATGGGCAAAGTCTGACAGAGTAGTTTTAATCAACGAGTCAGATCACTGTCAAAAAACTTTGAACTTGCTTTGACATATATGTGTGGTGTCACAAAGATACTTGTACTGTCATACGAAAATTGTATTTAAGCAACTGAAGGAACAATAAACTTGATCCATGTAAATGTCAAGGGCCTTGAAGTTAAACTTTCATGATTAGAATTAATATGTGAGTTTTGGGGTTATCTTGGCAGTGAGTATTAAGATTCGAGTTTTTGGAGCGTGACACCATGTGGTCAGTAGGTAGGTACCAATCTTTCTAAGGAACCTGCAGCCTTCATAGTATAAGATGGAGGCACTGGGTTTCTCTAAACCAGTGATCCTCAACCTTTTTTGATCCGTGACCTTAGCTTTGTCTCGTGTCCCCAGTCAGAAATAGAGGCAAGTGTCATTAAAAACATGAATCTGTATAATGAATGTGACATTTTAATGGTTTAATGAAATGAAGGTAAAAATACATGCATTTACATACTTCCGCATGAGCCTGAGTTTAGTACCGTGACTCCTTTTATGGCTCTTATATCTAGAGTTAGTCTTCATGATCTTGTAAATTCAAATTTTTCCATCTTTTGTGAGGTATTCCTCAAATTGAGAAAATTTTGCCAAATGTGTGATAACCTCAGCAAAAAAAAAAAAAAACCTTTTGTTTGGCTGATCTGATAATTTTCGTTCAGAGGCTGGCAACTCTTAGTAGTCATTGACGTGCATCACCTTTTGTAACGTGATGGTCAATGCCACATTGCTACATTGTCACTACAAGTGATTACATTTACCAAAAATACTGCTTTTAATACACTTATCAAAATAGTATGAGTTAGTAATAGGCAGATTGATGAAATTTTGTGACCCACTCAGAATAGCTTTGTGACCCAAATTTGGGTCATGACCCATAGGTTGAGAAACACTGCTCTAAGCGATGGTATCTGTGTACCAAACTACATGGTATTAAATTCTAGAAGACTATAATCTAGAATTAGTATGTTCATGGTATTGGTGTAAAAAAGTTCATTGACACCTAAAAATTCTTAATCTAGAGTCTTTAACCCTTTAAAGAAAAGGCATATCTGTTGTATATATGGACTAGGTGTGTACCGTGATGTAAACACTCTCCACCTCGGTTATAAAAACTAATCTGTTAATGTTGTATAAAGCAAAAGTTGCTGTTTGTTCTGAGATCTGTACAAAACGAATACAATGTAAAGTTGCTGCTAGGCTTTAAAAGTTTAACATACATACTCGTACATTTTTATATCATTTCTTGGTTGCAGGCTGTGATAAATTTGAAATAGTACTTCTGTCTTTGTACTCTTATATGCTGTCCTCTGTGGTAGTCCAAATAATATACAGGTTCATTTAAATTTAGTCCTCTCATTGTCACTGTAAAATAATAGTAATTGGTATGTAAATATGTAACGGGCACATCCCAAAAGAAGACTGCAGTATTTATGTATCTGATACATACATAATGGTGCAAAAGTAACATTTAATTTTGAAGTCAGGTTGAGAGTGGTTTTTATCTGGGTTTGTGAGGTTGTTAGTGCATGAGTAAGTGGTATACTAACCTTAATGCAGGAGTTGCTGAGAGATCTGAATTGTGCTTCTACTATGGTGTGTTTTCAGTTTGACCAGGTTTTAAAATATATAACATGGAGGTAGTATGAAACTGTAATGCTGCTGATGGAACATCCTGTACTTACCTTCCCAGTTTAATGAACTAACTCCATGGAGCAGAGTCCTTCCTGAGAAGCTACAAGTTACAATTGTAACATCTAATGGTTTTGAAAGCTTCTGGTAGTTTCACTGTGATCCCTGGATGATGGTCATTTAGGCCAAAACATGTTGGATCGGTTGTAAATAAATGGAATGCAGTGTACCCTGTTGGTTTATTTTCCTGATGAAGATCAGAACTATGCAAACCAGTGTGATACAAAATTAATTTTTCTCTCATTAAACTGAATTTCTGAAGTGAAAGGCTGAATATTGTAAATGCAATATAATTTTATGTGTGAAGTAAGACTTTTATATTAAGATACATTAACAGCCTACCATTTGGCAACTATGTTAGTCAACCTTCTTTCTTTTAATGACTGTTAGCACAGTAAGAGTAAATTTACTACAAAACAAGCAGAAACATTTCACTGTGCTCAGGATATCTTTGCTTTCCTTGGCAATATCACCATATATAAAGGCTAAAACTTTGAAGTACTCACATAATTAATAGAAGGGACTTGAAACAAGGATTCAAATCACATAAAAAAACTATCACAATACAGTAGAATCCGGATAAGAAGTCCCCGCACAAGAAGTTTTCCCCTGTAAGAAGTCTGATTTTTAAAGTCCTGAAATCCTATTGCTTTAATAAGCTTCCCTCTTAATAAGTCTTCCCGCTTAAGGAGTCCCTAATCCTCTGGTCCCTTGAAAGACTTCTTAACAGGGTTCTACTGTACTTGGATATTGGTTTAGCAGCAGTGACTGCTGTGCATACTGATAAATTTATGGAATGTATCACACACAATATCTTTAGGCATTCCCTGGCGGGTCTGCAGTAGAAAACAGAAAAGTTACAGTTTTATACACACACTAAATCAGAAGTCTCAAACTGAAATCAAATGCAGGCCAGTCCAGTAATTAAAAAATTATGTCAAGCTGCATGGCCTTTTCAGCAGTATAATTTTAAATGTCTCAAAATGAAGACAATATTAAGAGTGCTGCATATTATTATTATTATTATTATTGTTGTTGTTGTTGTTGTTGTCTCTTGTCACAGGCCTTTTCTCCCTGGTACTTCTCTTGAACTAACAGTGATCCACACCACTCAGGTTTCAAGTTTCAGACTGCAATACTTTCCATATTATGTGTGATGTTCCAAGTATAGCTGTCTCTTGTAGTGAATCTATTGAATGTTTTCCTGGTATGGCTTCCAAATTCTTTTGCATGATATTTCTGTCCGCTGGTATTGCCACATCTATCAGTATGCATGTTTTCTCTTTTTTGTTTCTAATAATTATATCTGGCCTATTTGCTGTAAATTCTCTGTGTGTACCATTTGTCATTTCGATGCCCAGTGCTTTACATATCGAATAATGTAAATGTGCACCAACTGTATCGTGTCTCATTAAGTATCCGTTCTTCGCCAAAATGGGGCATCCTGAGGTTAGGTGGTCAATAGTTTCTTCATGTTGTTTACATAACCGGCATTTACTGTCAACTTCTTCCTTCAAAATTTTATTTTTAAAATAGTTTGTACTAATTGCTTGGCCTTGTGCTGCCACTATTGTACTTTCTGTTTCTCCCTTGATGTTTCCAAATTTTAACCATCAATATGACTGTTCATTATCCACCTGTTTTTTCATCGAAGTTATGTGGGAATTGTCCATGCATCCTTTTCCCCTGCCTCTTTTTTTTTTAATTTCATTTTGTGCAAAATGTTACTGGCCTGATATCTCTTTAATAATGTACTTTGTATGCTATCTGTTCCTGCATGCTCCTATATCCAGTACAATACCTCAAGCAAGTTACTGGGGAAAATCTTTTGAGTTTTATGCTACAAAAATCACCAGCTTACTAGACTGGTCAAATCTACTTTGTCGATTGACTGGAGACTTGGCACTGTATGGACTGGAACAGGATTTATATCCTCAGTGAGATAGATATTACTGAAAACCAGTCGTGATAGATTTCAAGTGTTCACCTGTCAAATGAGATCAGCTTTTTGTCTTATTAGTCATAGGAGGGAAAAATGTTCACACACGTTAAGTACTACCAGAAGACATCACAAGCATTCTGATCCAAAAGGATCTGAACACAGGAAAGTTTTCTTTTGACAAGTTCTGTTTCAGAAAACTTCTGCTTAAGATTAGTGTCACATTTCAAATTAATCAGTTCCATTTGCAGATTTTCTGCAGTCTTCTCAATATATCCCTTTAACAGTAAAGCAAAACAACAAAAATTCTGGTTCCATAATTTCAAAGTCCTGGTAATCTTTCATCACACTCTGCTCGAAGCAAAAGAATGGGCTGGGAAATACTGTTGAATATCCTCAAGATAAACAGGGTCAAGAGATGTCAGGTGTAAAAAGTGAGAAAGGTTATTCAATTTATTTTCTCACATTCAAAGCTTGAGTTTGAAGGCCTTTGTATTTTCATACATCTTGGTTATGAGCTTATCTTAACCTAGTAGCCTTTGTCAAGATTATTCAAATGACCAGTCACATTCACATACAAGAAATGCCAGACTGGTTGCCCATCCTTCATCATGCAAATCTCCAGTATTTCTGCTCTACTTTTCCATCTTATTCAAGAAATCATCTCCAAACAGGCCCCCAACTTAAGAATCTTACATTAGTGTCATAAATTTATTTTACTGTATTCTAACTTCTTCCAATAATGCTACAAACACAAAGATTTAGGGCACTTGCATGAATAAAATTCACAGCTTTATAAAAGGGTCCATTGTGTGATTCATTTTCAAACTCTTTGCACACAATGCTGCTAGATGAAGAATACAGTGGAGTCTAAGGAAAGAATTCTTTCATTTTATTTTTTAAGCAATCCCTGTACAGACCTGGACAGACCCTTAGGGTTCCAGGAGGTTGAGGCTCCCAGATTTCTAGACAATCGGCACATGAAGGTGGTAAGGTTGTCAGCCCTACGCACCGGCCGCCTTTACCCCCCCAGTAAATATTCCTGGTACTCATTTCTGTTAGAGGCTGAGTCGACCCCAGGGCCATAGTGCGACCAAAACGATTATGTCAAGGAAAAATTCCAATGACACCATCGGGAATCGAACCTGCGACATTCCGGTTTGTAGCTTAGTGCCTCAACCAACTGCGCCACCGTGCGCCCCTCTTTCATTTTATTACGTTTGATAATCAGAGCCAGAGCCCCTTCACTCACAAACCCAGCCACTTTTTCCCAAAGGAGCTTAAATTCGTTTAAAGGCGGTACAAAATTAAAAAAAAAAAAATCAGCACTTGTAAAAGCTCCTCTACTAATTGAAAATCCCATAATACCTCTGATAAAAACAGCAGCCTGTGCAACATCTAACATCTCTGCTGTCATAAATTGCAACTGAAAATGCCACAAAATATTTACACTTCTCTTCAAGTTCATATTTTATATCTCCTGCCAGATCATCCACATGTTCGGCTGTCTGCAAAAAGACTGGTATTTAAAAAAAAAGCTGTTCTTTATCGGGACAGAATTTCTGCTGCCTTCGTACTAACCATCTAAATGGTTTTGTTGTCTTAGTGATAATTTGTGACATAATAAAACTTGCTTGAACTGCTGCTTTATTTATTTCAGTTATACTGCTGCTGCAGTCGACCTCGGTGGACTAGTGGTTAGCGTGCTTGCCACTGGACCCCAAGGTTCGCGGGTTCGATCCCGACCGAGGTCGATGGATTTTTAAGGGTGATAAAAATCTGGAGCACCACTTCCTTCAGAGGGGAAGTAAAGTCGTCGGTCCCATGTTTACGGCATGTAAAAGAACCTTACGAGCATGAATAGAAATGTTTCGTAACATTCAAAATTCAAAGCGGTCATTTCTCACCCAAGTCTCCTGACTGCCTGCCAATTGGCTCTGGCGGTCACATCAGGATCGATAGAACAGCAGCGCGGCCAGTTACCAACTGCCACGAATGCGCACGACCCAGTAACCTCGGAAAGAGGAGGCCTGAGCCCATATAGGGCTGTTGAGCCATGATTATTATATATATTATACTGCTGCTGCAAGTCACATTTCAGTTTGTCCTCTGTTAGCTTCCCCTCAGGAACACCAAATTTATCTTTATGTAAAATTTTGTAATGGCAGTGCAAATTGTATACTTTTTGAGCTGACAACATGTTACTGCAAAAGAGGTGAACAATTTATATCGGCATTACGCTGAACATATACGCAGCCCTCATCTATTTTTTGTTTTGTTTTAGACACAGACATGGTAAAACTGTAATGTATGTTGTATATTTTACAACATACATGAGCATGCAGTGTCCACAGACCTGCACAGAAGAGAGAGAATGTTCCACTCCAACCCAGCTGCTTCTAATAGTCTCGACTGAAATTCTTTCTTTGATGTTGAAAATGTCAGAATTCAACAACTATTGCTTCTGTTCTGTAATTAGGGGTAGACACCCTTGTAATCCCAACCAGTGTCATTAAGTTTACAATAATTTACAACAGTTTTGATTACTATGGCCATTTTCTCCCCACAGTATGACGAAGGCAAGCTGCCCCTATGGGTGAAACAACACAGAATTTCAAGCAGGCAGGTACTTTTAACAAGATATTTTCCCCGTCTTAGATGACAATGAAATAATACCTTCAGCATAAAATACACTGACAGGTGACGTGTTCCAACACACCAGCACTAGATTAACATTAAAACTCCAAACCATTTTACATAGGATTTTTATATCACATATTTAAGTTTATTTCAGTAAAGGGATACACTACAAATATTCATATATATTACTATTTTACAGAATAGAAATAAATTTCATACCTCAAAAACACAAGAATGTAACTGGTACTACCCACATTACAATAAAAGCTGTTTGAATGTTACAATATACTATTTTGCAAACCACCGGAAACCTCCTTGCGATGGCAGTAATTATACATCGTCATACTAAAGGCATTATTTCATAGCAAATATGGAGTCATTTTATTTGTAGACAACTAAACTTTGACTTGGAAGTGATTACTAAGGTAACTCTCAGGTCTCTGAATTATAGATCTGTACTGGAACAATACTGATTTATACTTGTAGCATAACCTGTCAAAATCCATATTTAGGTGCATCATGTGACATTTGGTGGTGAAAGATTTTT
Organism: Reticulitermes speratus; assembly: GCA_021186555.1. Lineage (NCBI taxonomy): Eukaryota > Metazoa > Arthropoda > Insecta > Blattodea > Rhinotermitidae > Reticulitermes > Reticulitermes speratus. Next base: position 39,734,422 of record JAJKFL010000002.1, on the reverse strand, counting down.
AATTGTTTATTTTACAGTGCTAACAATATCTCTGACTGTATAGCACTGAATAGAATTGGAAAGAGTATAGAAGGAAATGGTTGTGACCTAATTCAAGGTACTATCCTAGTATTCATCTAGAGGGATTGAGAAAAACCACAAAAATCCTGTAAGTATAGTCAGTGTCCTGGCTGAGATATGAAATGGGCACCTCCTGAATATAAGTACTGAATTAAAAAGCAAGGTTATTTGCATTACATTTATTCTGTACAGTTTAACAGAACATGCCCAGAAGAGTTATGTTCAATAATTTCACAGTTAACACATTCCCTTTTCCAGCTAATGGATTCAACTATGCACCTTTTGTAAATTAGACTATCCCTTTGTGTTTAGCACTTTCATGCCAACTATCTTGCAACAAGAAAATTAAATAGTGTGACAGTCAACATGATTCAGCTTGAAGGAAGAGCTCCAGAGGCACAAAACTATGAAGATTACTGTACATCACATGGATGGGGTATACCCTGTAAAGACAAAACATTTCCAAACTGCTGTTTTCAATTTTTACAGATACAGAGGTAAGGTTAAATGTAAAGTTGTGCTTGTGTATGCCATGAAGACATATGGAAGAGCTGAGATATTGCTCCATACATTGTTAACCCTGGCACTAAATGGAGATCAGTGGTCAGCTTTACACCACAGCCACTTTACTCCCAGGTAAGAACCTACAATACCAACTGGGTGGGCCCAGAGCCAGTGTGGGCACTGTGGAGAAGAGAAAAATCTCGTCTTGCCAGCAAATGAACTGAGATTCCTCAGTTGTCTGGCCTGTAATCTAGTCACTACACTATCCTGTACAGAAGCAACAACCTTTGCTATACAGATGAGTATTCAAGCAAGAAGTTTCACATGTGGTGCACATCACATATTAACCGTCACCTGGGATTGGGGATTTCAAGGCTACTGTGGCACTGGTGGCCAGACTTTAACTATGGATAATGGCACAGACTACAGACATCTCCATCACAGTATCACAAAGCATGACCAATAGCGGTTAGGATCATTTTTGGTTTCAGCAGCGAACATTAAAATCATGGTCTGCTGGGTTACGCCATCTAAGTCTGGCAGATGACCACCAACACATCACAGGAACATACTGCCTTTATCCGCCGTACTCTGAAGCTGAAGGCATTGGACTACTACAAAATGTTGGTACCTATCCACCAAACTACACATCATATCCCAACAGACAGTAATCGTTGACTAACTTGACACCTACTGTCTCTGGTATCCTGTTCACAGTTATTTATGACATAGGAAATATAAATTAAACTTTCAAATACGTAAAAGTTTAACAATACGGTCCTCACATATCCCTGCTGCTTAATTAGAGCGGTATTTAGCTGCTAATACTTTATTAAAGTTGTTGCGGTGCTAGTGGGAGCTTTTAAGCAGTCTTTGCCTCAGCACTCGATCGACACGCCCCAGCCATTTCGCGCCCAAGGAAATAACCGATTTATATTTCACTTACTACGATTAAGGCAATCTCCAACTATCCTTACTTAATGGAACTAGTCGCTGTATTGTAAAAATATACCGCAACTGTATATACACGAACCCGTTAAAAGGAACATTAGAAAACAATCATACACTTGCAGTGAGACTGTGTGTGTAATGTAACAACTTTCACAATAATTAAAAGTTTTATTACACCAACACATGCACTATATTCTTATAATAATGTCATTCACCCCTACATATGTTTCGGCCTGTTACAGGCCATCTTCAGGGGGTTAAAGTACTTTAACATAGACTATACATCTGTTTTAAAAGTTGCTACATCCACTTAAGAGTAAAACAAAATAAAACTTTGGTTCCCAATGGATTCAACTATAAACTCCTAGGGAATTTGTTACGTAAAAGATTAAAATGACATATCCGTTGTTATATTTAAAAATTGTTCGCAGTTTGGTCTTGTATGCAGTATCACGAAGATGTTGCAGCTTTCTGTGTTATGTTGTTACGTGTCACCAGCCGGTGAAGCACACAAGACAATTTTTAAATATAACAACGGATATGTAATTTTAATCTTTTACGTAACAAATTTCCTAGGAGTTTATAGTTGAATCCATTGGGAACCAATCTTATTTTGTTTAAATCTTAAGTGGATGTACCAACTTTTAAAACAGATGCATAGTCTATGTTAAAGTACTTTAACCCCCTGAAGATGGCCTGTAACAGGCCGAAACATATGTAGGGGTGAATGACATTATTATAAGAATATAGGGCATGTGTTGGTATAATAAAACTTTTAATTAGTAACAAGATGCACGGTGAATACAATGTGAAATTTAACTTACACAACACTTAATTTCTACATCACTAATCATCATCGTCATCATCATCCGATGGCACAAATAAGTCGTTTTCTTCCAGAAAGTTTGCAATCCTCTTACTGATATTTGCACCTATCAGTAACCCCGGTATCACTGCAAATACAATTCCAATCAGGCCAAACGGACTTTTGTGCGGTTCAGGTAATATCGCTCCTGTGGGCGTGGTGGTAGCATATCTGCAGTTCTTCATATTCCTAACAGCATTGCTTAGTATTCTGATACTCCTTACACGACACCACACACTCAACGCCATTTTCGTTCGGTCATCAGACGACCCCCACCCCAGGCGTACGTCATTGTACGGTGATTGCAGGTGAGGTAACTTCGAACCACAGATTATCTAGTATCTTCGAACCACTGATCCATGGTACTGCAACCTGTTGTAGAAAATATCAAACATGCGCCTCAGTAACCAGTCGCTGTTTTCGGCAGCTACCAAAAGATGTCTCTGTAACTTTAAATTCTCCATATCGGTGCATTGAGTAATTAGATACCATATAAAAACCATATCCATCAGAATCAATCACAAATATTTTTATCCATATTTTCATTTTTAACGTATATTTTAAACCCTGTATTTTTTTTAAATTTAATATTTTTTGTTATTCATACCGTACATTTTTTTATTATTTAGGTTCTATCCGACAAATGTACACTTTTATTTCCTATTATTCAATATATATTTTTCATTGAAGATTGTTCAACATGTTTCGAACCTTATATGAAGAAGGACTGGTGTATTTTAAACAGATGTCCCTGAAGATGAACATCATATAAGGTTCGAAACATGTTGGAAAATCTTCAGTGAAATATATGTATTGAATAATAGAAAATAAAATTGTACATTGTCGGATAGGACCTAAATAAAAAAGAATAGTATTTTATATCTCTGTATTGGTTCCAAAAACGTCTGTAATATTTCGATGTATATGTTCTTTGTTATGCATCTCCCTGAAGATGGCCGCATGAGTAGTCTAAACATGTAGGAGGTATACGGTGTGTCTAATATATTTTCAAACACTTATGTGCATCTGGTGGTTTTGATATTGTATCTAATGCCTCTGTAATTTTTATCACGACAAGCAAGCGTGAAAAAGAAATTGTACGTTAGAAAATATTTAGAGTAAGAACGAATGTGCATAACTTCATTATTTAAAACACATTTTCCCCATCAAACGAGATGCATTATTATGTAATATCCTTCGGAGAAGACAAGAATAATGGTCCCCATTACCTATGAAAACCACAGACGAAGGGTGTTGTACAAAAGCATGGCGTAGGCTCTTCTTGCAAGAGGTTTATAAAAGCCGTAGTTATTTTAACAAGAACTTTATTATGCTACACTAAAATGTTTTGAATTTTGCTACGTAGAGTCCTAATATCTGTACAGTCCCTTTAGCATGGAAAATTTCCTGTTCTCAATACTTTAGTTTTGACAAGTAGACAAATATTGTTGCACCATAGATTTTCCTTGATCTGCTAAAGTCAAAGACATGTAGAGTAACTGTAAACAAAATAAGCGTACAAATGGTATTATACTGCAATTGCAATAAAGGTTAAGTTTATTGGAATACAATGCCCTTTTGTTGCATACTGTTCTTGTTAGGGAAAGTTTGTGCTTCTGATGTCTGTAACCCACCATTATGGTCCGTGCCACTTAGCTAATCTGTGCCACTATGTGCTGTGCAATCCACGGATAAGAGGTTGTTGCTACGTCTGAAGTTAGTTGCAAAGACCTTATAATGTTAGAAGAGAATACCAATTTTCCAAATTATTATTTTTATCAGCCATAAGAATGTCATTATTTTTATCAGCCATAAGAATGTCATAGGTTAATTCCGAAATTACGTGACCATTTGGGAAGATTCAATAGATATTGTTTCACGTTTTTGACGGGCTACCAGCTGTAAAGCACGTCATTGAAAATATTGTAAGATCGTAGTGTTCAAAATGACCATTAAAATGTTACGAGGAAGCAACACAATAGACACTGTTTGTTGAATTTGTTACAAATGTGTACCGTGTTTTGCTATCGTGGATGAATATTGCTCGTCACCCCATCCAGGTTCTGTCACTCTCAAAATCTGCTTCATACATCATATCAAATAATGATCTAGCAAGCAGTATATGCAACATGGAGGAAGTAGCGAGTAACCTGGAAAGTTTAGTTCGTAAGTTGATGACTGTATACCACACACTTTTAATTTAATTTTTTGTGCGCAGTGTCACGTATAATAGACGACGATAGTAGCTTAGTACAGAATCAATGTACATATGTTTGTAAGTTCTGTATTTGTCAGTTGGAAGGAAAGAATAAGACGTAAAATTGTACAATACGTATTTGTTTGTATTATTACTATTAATTTGATTTGCTGGTGGTGTGGGGCTTGCACAGTACTTGATAAAGTCCTGTGTGTTGGAGTGTGTAGGAAACTAGTTTGAATATAATACAGACTGCATGTTCTGGGGCTTTTCACAATGTTTCTTAAGTATCACTTTGGTCATAACATTTTGAAGAAAATGAGGGCAGTGTTCAAGTTGAATCTTTTACGTACAAACAGCACAGAATAGGTGAAACACCCCAACAAAACCAGTGCAATTTAATTAGACTTGTAATATGAGGGAGCGGCTTGATATCAGCGTTGAGTACTAATAACTTTCACTGCCATGGGTAGACGAGAAAATAGTAGCAGTAGTAGTAGTAGTACCTGTTTCGGTTACAAATGTCATATTCCCGGTTTCTGATAGGGAGTGGAAACAGTTACAAGAGAAGGCTGCTGTATAATAATGTAAGTATTTGATGTGTATTCTTTTCTTAAAAGATGCAGAAGTTGTTTAGTTCATTTGTTTACAACATTCTTGTGATGTTAGGTAATATTTGTAACAGATTAAGTTATTAGGCGTTCTTTACAGAGTAAAAAATTAATGCCTTTTCTGGAGGTTATGTCTTTGTGTGTCCATGACACATTGTCCGAGCCTGAACTATTGTATGGTTCTTTCTTTAGCTTTGATGTGGGAGATTGTTATTAATATTGACCCCTAATGATGTCCACTTTACATGAGGTCATAAATGGACTTAGTAAATTGTAAAGAATGCTGTTGGAAATTTTGTGTTTTCTGTTCTGGAGCATGCCCATTCCAGTCTTGTTTGACGTTGTTATAGCTTGTTCAACACTTGCTCACCTTCAACCATTTTTGTGTATAATGATTTCCATTTGGTGACAATGAAAATGTCAATTTCAGGTACCTTCTCGCAGCATTTATTATAAAGCCTTACGAAAATGTCAGATTAGTGTTTTAAAATATTGAAGGATGTGAGATAGAAACTTCGTTCGTTGTAAGCTTGAAAGTTAAGACGTGTGAACTTAAAGAGGTTATATGCACATTGTAATTTGGTATATCTGTTGCTTCTACAGGCTTTCAAAGTTGTGACGAAAGTCTGTTAAGTAAATGGTATACACAAGTTTTATATTATATGTACCGTGCATTCTGTCATAAGTTTAAGTCGAGTGTGTGTATATCTGGATGCCATGTATGTTTGTGATTTTTTGATATGCCCCTTGAGGATGGCAACTTGATTGCCGAAACGTATGTAGGGGTTACAGATATACTTTGTTAATAATTCTTGTGCATTGGTTGGTTTGACTTAAACTTATAAAGGTATATGCAAGTGTCTGATGCCATTTTTAATAAACCTTTACTATTTGCACACCAATTACTTTCACCTTTGGAATTTTATGACGTATATGTGGTGCATAAGTTCAGCTTTTGGAGTTTAGCCACATCACATAGTATTGAACTTGTTCAGTGTTTTGGCCTACACTGCATTCACCAGCTTCAGGGTGAGTTAGATGGAGGGAGCGTGTAGCCCAGTATTGTTCTGCATTTTCAGTAAGGGTTGAAATGAGGTGTGTGATACTGTCCAATGGAAAGGGGTCATGGCCTGATATATAGGTCTTGCATTAGGAGTAAAGATGGGGGTTTGGAGAATGATGCTGTCCAAAGGGAAGGGATCTTGTGGTTATGAAGAAAATTTGGAGAAAAGGTGAGATCAAACATACTCATTTTGTGTTCATCCTCTTGACTGAATTTGAGGGGTGTGTGACTATTTTAGTGGATTCTGTGATGATTTGGGGTTGTGGCTGGTAAGTGTGGATGTGTGCCATGGCTTCTCTTATGTTAAATTCGTTGCCAGGTATGGTCTGAATGGACAGTTGAGCAGTCATGGATCATTTGTGCTATAGTTTGGTGTGTGTGATGTGTCCCAAAACCCTTTTAGAGATGTGATTGCAGGTATAGAAAAGGAAAGTGCTAGAACCAACAATCACAACTCAGTTTTTGACAATTATGTATTGTCAGAGTAGCACTACATGGTTTGGCCTTACGAGGCCATCTGACACTTGTATTCATAAAAGTGTAATAAAACTATAACGAGAAAATTATATATAGCACAATAAAATTCATGAATAAGATTGAGATCTCATTCTTTTACAGAAGTGTATGAAGTTAAAAATGTTTTTAATGTTTTAAATTCAGTTCTTGCCAGAACAATGAGATAACTTAACTTCACATTATATTTACCATGCATTTTTGTACAATTGATCAACTCACACCAACAAATGCATTTGTTGGTGTGAGTTGATCAATGAGATAACTTGTTAAAATTTGAACATTTGTTTTTAAATAGTACTCCTTTTTTGAAAATTATGTATTTTAATTTTATATCCTCCACTTTGTAGATGTAAATAAGTTTCAATTTTTGTTGGCAATGTTAAATAACATCTTTGATTTTTCTAACTAGCCCAAAATATTCTTTTCGAATGGTTCCTGTAGTTTGCGTGCGACATAGAATGTTTCCATGTAAATATCAAATTGTGTATTTGGTGGATAATATCTGGTTTGTGTACAGTGTCAAAACACCATGTTACCTATATAATATTGTTGTTTGTGTAATGTTATTGGCACTTCATTTTACATTCATATGGATAGTTGGAGTGGTGGAGTTCAGACAGTTTAGGAGGTCTCTTAGGCTGGAAAGTTTATGTGGACAAATTGCAGATACAGTATGTATATGTCTTTGCAAGCTTTGTGGTTTCACCAGGCTGGTATCGATTGTCTTCTCTTCAGAAGCTTACATGATGAGTATGTTGGCCAGGAGAATGGAGGATAGGACACCTTTCACTTGTTGGTGAATGACAGCTTTTCTCAGACCAATTGAGGGAATATAACCCTGAACAGAAAAACGCACTGCTTAGGATATCCTCTGCGCCTGTTACAAAACATGTACAGTGGAACCTTGAACTTCGAACACAATCCGTTCCAGGAGACGGTTCGACTTTCGAGTTAAATTTCCCCATAAGAAATAATGTAAATTGAATTAATCCGTTCCAGACCCCCAAAATTTACCCAATATAAAACATTTTAAGTGCCTATTTCAAAAGATCATAATGATAAAACAAGTATATTTAATTTCAATAATTGAAAATTTTTATTTATAATAGTACATACATAAAAATATTGTATAATAATCAATCAATAATAATAGTAGGAGGGATATTACTGTTCACTGGAAGGTGAATTACCCTTCTTTCATCTGGACCAAGCAGAGAGAGAAAGCGACCACGTGACGACCACGTGATTCTTTGTTCGACTTTCGAGTTTTTGTTCGAGTTTCAAAACCGGATTTTCCTTGAATTTTTTGTTTGAGTTTCAAGTTGTTCGAACGTCAAACCGTTCGAAGTTCGAGGGTCCACTGTAGTAGTCAAACTGGTGATCAGATTACAAGCATTTTAGAACACATTAGAGATACCAAGCTAGGAAACCAATTTTCTGCAGTAGCAGAACACCACCAAGACCAAACCTCGCATCAGATTTGACAGTATAGGCCGTAGCAAATATTCTCATTTATTGTCTCACTATATTAGGGAAGCCATTTATCTTTGAAGACAAATCTTGATGCATGCGTAATGTGTTTATCCATGCTGAAACTGCCAAATTTTTATGTACCTTAACTTTTTTGTTCTGTTTCGTTCATACAAGTTATTTTGTACAGACCTTCAGAGGGTATTATTGACTGAGATTGGATGGTGGTTGCAGTTTAGTGAAAGACTAGTGATATTTTAATTTAAAATTCAAAGGCCATTCCGTATAGCATGCCAGTATAGTTAAGAAGTCAATTGATCAATTGACTCAAACTGTACCATTTGGTTTATAGTGTGACTACATCATTAGGTTATACTGAAAGTGCACCACATCCACCAGACTTCCTCTATAGATGAAAGATTTGATCATCTAGTTGATATATGTACGAGGGGCGCCCAGAATGTAATGCAACACATTTTTTTTCTCATTCACAATTGATTTTATTAAAACTTCAAATATGTCACATCATTACATGAATCTTTGGCTACCTAAACCTATTTTTCAACATAGTCTCCTTCTAAATATTTGGCCTTACGCCACCGAGATGCGAGAGACTGTGTGCCTTCGCGGTACCACTCTGCAGGTCTCTGTCGCAACCACCTCTTTACTTCGGTAATGACCTCCTCCTCGTCCTCAAACCTCTTTCCGCGAATTTTATCTTTCAAGGGACCGAAATGATGGTAGTCAGGAGCCAGATCAGAGCTATAAGGTGGATGAGACAGACAGTCCACTGAAGCTTTGTGATGGCCTCTCGGGTACGCAGACTTGTGTGTGGCCTCGCATTGCTGTGGTGAAGAAGCACTTTTGTCATCTTTATGGGAGCGAACCCTCCGGAAACGCTTCTTCAGCTTTTTCAGAGTTTCCCTTTAAAGATGAAATTCGCGGAAAGAGGTTTGAGGACGACGAGGAGGTCATTACCGAAGTAAAGAGGTGGTTGCGACAGAGACCTGCAGAGTGGTACCGCGGAGGCACACAGGCTCTCGCATCTCGGTGGCGTAAGGCCAAAGGTTTAGAAGGAGACTATGTTGAAAAATAGGTTTAGGTAGCCAAAGATTCATGTAATGATGTGACATATTTAAAGTTTTAATAAAATCAATTGTGAATGAGAAAAAAAATGTGTTGCATTACTTTCTGGGCGCTGTAATAGATATGTAGAGTCCTGATTCTTTTGAAGTTTGAAATTAATTTAAATAATATTTAAAAATGCAGTTCCTACCACATAGAGAAAACACTGTGTCTCCATTACAAAGACAAACTAGTTGATGCTGATTAGGGAAATAATTGCTGTTGATTTTGGAATCATACAAGACATAAATACAATGTGTGGGCAGGCAGAGTTTTTTTTTTGTCTAAAACCAGGTGGTACATACAGTAACCACTGTGTTTCAAATTGTTAATTTAACTTATATTTTACTTGAACCAGCTGTCAAACTACAATTTTGCTATTGATACAAAATCATGAGATTTGGAGTATGATGGAACTACAGTCTGCCATTGGTTTTTCAGCATTTGGGTTGTAAAGTTGTAAACAGTTAAACAAGAAATTTGGTGATTTATGCAGGTTGCATAGTGTTGTTAGGATACATGAACTGTAGAAGACTACAATGGGCTGGGCATGTCGTTTGGTCTGGGGAGACAAGAAATACACACATAATTGTGGTGGAAAATGTCTGCTTGGAAGAGCAGGAAGTAGGTGGTAGAATACTGTTAAGGTGGATATGAGGGAGATGGATTTTGAGGAAGGGAGGTTAATAGAATTTACTGTGGATTTTGTGTAATGGTGGGCTTGTGGTTGTGTTAAACGTTCTGGTTCTGCTATCACAGTGTCAGCATAGCTTTGCGAGACATTCTGTATAGCAAAGAAATAATGAGAACTATTCCATAGGCTTTATGAGCAACCTGCTTCTCGATATGAACGCTGCTAAATTTCACACTTCAGCATGAATTACAGTGTTAATAGACTGCTAAAATAGTCATTGTAATGTAGGGCCAATATGCAAGGTTTAACCTTTAGGGGGCGGATTTAGATCTCTTGATGGCATGAATTTTTCTGGCTTAGCATGGACATTTAAATGGCTAGCAAGCAAACACACAGAGACCAGCATATGGCATGCTAGGTGATGTGCCAGCACGTTTTAGAGACCATTGTTTGGTCTCATAGCACTTTAAAGTTTAAAATGTGTGCCCAAGGTCAAATAGAATAAGTGTCAGTAGAAATAAATAAGAGTGCATTGCTGAACTATTTTTGGCAAACTTCGAAGTATCGAGGGTAGGGAGAGCAGAAAGCAAAAGGGTTGCATTAATGATTATAGCAATTAT